>PDUO01000014.1:359568-955867 GCA_003008705.1 Pezicula radicicola
CGACGCTCGACACGGTCAACAACCTCGGGAGCCTCTACGCTAACCAGGGTAAGCTCGTCGAGGCCGAGCAGATGTACCAGCGGGCGCTGCAAGGCTACAAGAAGGCGCTTGGTGTAGATAACATTATTACTTATATTCCAGCACTAAACACAATCTGGGGATCTGGCTCCCTCTTCGAACTGCAAGGCAACCAGACAGAGGCTAGGATTATGTATTCAAAGGCCTTTGTAGGATATGAGAAAATTGTCGGACTTGACCATCCAGACTCTCGGTATTTACAGGAAAAACTTCGTACTTTGGATACTATAAGAAAGTAAGGCCTTGGTAGACGTGAGGTAGCTAGTGAACAACTTTAAGAAGATGCGTCGCATCGTCAAGGAGGGCTATCGAACTACTCGAACAGGTGGTTAAGATTAAACGATTCAAGCTTTATAAGGGCTATCTTAGCCTTGCAATAGTAGAACGCACTTTATACTTTCTCACAACAGATCTAATTCTACAGTCGCATCAAAGCAACATTCTCTTTGACTTGTACGTTATTGAGGTAAAGGTAATGTTTAAGGAATCTAAATATAAGACCTATATACACTCAAATAGCTACCTTTATAGATTTTCTATTATTTTAATAACTTTGATAGAGAGGGGCTTGGGGGAGGTAAACTTTTTATATTTAGCCTGAGATATTAGACAAGCTAGTCTAGAACATTCCCTAAGCTTCTACTTCTATTCTTTTAGCCACCTAGAGTAATTTAGTATTTATAATACTAAAGCACCTATTATAATGTATATCTAAATCGGCTGACTTCTCTTTCGGCTGTCGCAACGAACTTTAACAGAACGACCAACCTCTACGGTTGTCAGCCCTAGTATCCATAGGGAACCAGCTCCTTTATCGCCGCCGCCGCCACCATGAACTCCTACATTGCTTCTTTCGACGAGATAAGGGTCCTCAAGTTTCCAGTAGCAACGACTACGAACACGACGGTATACACAACAATACACGACGATAGAGAGCGACCACCAGAACATATGACAAGGTATAATAGTGGGCATGACGATAACGAGTACAACAGCGGGCATCACGATGGCGGCAACGATTATCGCAGGGCATATCAATTACGGGCATGACAAGCACGGCAGAGGGATACCAAAGGCTGGCCTCTATCTCTATTTTACCTGTCTGTACGACTATTACTATTACTGTACCAATTACACGCCACACGCTTGACCATATTTGGAATAGAGTAAAATATAGCGAGTCCAGGTTTTAATACGGTAAAATGTAAATTTAATCAGGACTAATGCACGCTACTTAACACTAAATCCTGAAGCTAAAATATGTGGCGTTTTGTGCCACTCTCCTCGTACGGCGTAACTCCCGGACTCATGAACTTTCCTCTCTGAGTATCTTCAAAATTTAGAACCATATTCTTTCTTTATAGAACGTTTCCCAAAGTACTCCGAAATTCGAACAAACTCTGACGGTCGCGACTAAGTAGGGGGGAATAGCTAGAGTAGCGATCGACGGCATTAACGAAACGATCGACAGCATGATCAACCACTATAATTTTCTCGTTGTATATTAGTTTCCTAGGGTAGAAATAGCTAAAGAATAGTGACATACTAATAAAAACCCCGTAGATTTGCGAAGGAGAGACTTGAGATACTTAAACCGTAGATTCGTCTCGCGACGGGGTGCGTCTCTCGACACAGGGATAGACGTTACAATAGAAAGTATTTATATTCAGGATTAGTAACGTCTATCCCTGCGTGCCGAAAAAACCGGTATACCGAAAAAACTTTACAATTTGGGGATCTTAAATCTCCACCATATAAATATATAAAGCTATAATCTATTTACTATTGTTCTTTAGCTATTTCTCTATAAGGGATTGACTTACAATCAGAAAAATACTATAGTTTAGCTAAGCTATCGATCGTCCTATTGAGAGTATCAAAAGCTACTATAGCTATTACCCCCTACTCTATTATAACTATTAACCTGTCCCCGGAAACCGGGGCCGTGGCATAGAGCTTCTATTAGGTTCAAATATAGCCCCAAGGTTTGAAGACACAAAGTATAAGGAAACCTGCCTGCCGGATTTATCCGGACCAACGTAGGAGGTACACAAATGCCAAGCATCTTAATAAGCGAAGAAGGATTTATCGCCCTTACCAAATACTGTATTCACGGCCACGCTAGTCGTATTTTATTATGGCATTATACAGATGTCACGTGAAATATAGCGTTTCTCTGCAAGGTTCGTGTCTGCTTTGGCACGGAGCTCAATCCCCATCCCATTTCCATGTCGATAATAAGGTGATGCTTTATGAGCGATCCCAAGTCGGATAACTATGGCCATATTCTTGTCTCCTTGATATATCGCCCAATTGGTGCAGACAGCCGCCATCATCTTCTGCAGTGGCTGGCCTTGATCGGCTGTTCTGGCGCGCTCGAAGCGCTGATGCACCACGCCATGCCGCGAGGCTGTCGTCGAGCTGAGCCGTACGAGAACAACCTCGACCCAACCTGTACTCCTATCTCAACAAATGCATGCATATCGACCCTGCGAGAACTATTCACCGGCATCTTTCGTTCAGACATTCTTTCAGATCCTGTCTGAGTAATGCGCCTACTGCACTACAACAACGATGGCGAGTTCAGCCTGACACAATTCTTCGACAAGATCCCCCGATATGCGATACTCTCACACGCATGGGGACCGGAGGAGGTTACCTTCAAGGATATAATAGAGGGGAATGGAACAAGCAAGGCGGGGTTTGACAAGATCCGATTCTGCGGAGAACAGGCTAAACGTGATGGTTGGCAATACTTTTGGGTAGACACCTGCTGTATCGACAAATCCAATGCCGTCGAGCTTCAGGAGGCTATCAACTCGATGTTTCGCTGGTACCAAAATGCTGTCAAATGCTATGTCTATCTCTCGGATGTGTCGACAAAGAAACGGAAAGCGAGCGATTTGTCTACCGAGTATACTTGGGAACCAGCATTTCGGTCAAGTAAATGGTTTACTCGAGGCTGGACCCTTCAAGAGCTGATTGCTCCGACATCAGTTGAGTTCTTCTCAAAGGACCAGGAGCTTTTAGGCGACAAGAGGAGGTTAGAGCGACAAATCCATGAGATAACAGGAATCCCTCTCTCAGCGCTTCGTGGAACGCCTTTGTCTCATTTCAACATCGAGGACCGATTGATATGGGCGGGAACCCGTCAGACTACGCGCGAGGAAGACAGGGCGTACTCGATGTTGGGCATCTGTAACATCTATATGCCGCTCATCTATGGTGAAGGGGAAAAGAACGCATTCAGACGGCTCCGGAAGGAGCTCGGTAAGCATATCATTTAAATTGCTACCTGATCCTAGTCGGCTAGACTAGAGCTAATTAATGTAAGGACTTGACAACGATCTACTCGACTTTTTACCGAATGCCATTGAAGCGCCTTTCAACTCGGTCAATCGTCAAGATGAACCTAGTTGCCTTCCTAACACTCGAGTTGACCTGCTACAAGAGATATGCGACTGGGCTGATGGACAGGATGGGCGGTGTATATTCTGGCTCAATGGCTTAGCCGGCACAGGGAAATCGACAATTGCACGGACCATTGCCCAGCGATACTGTAAGGAAGAACGTCTTGGGGCCAGCTTCTTTTTCTCAAGAGGTGGCGGAGATGTGAGCCATGCCGGCAAGTTCTTTACAAGTATTGCCGTGCAGCTCGCAAACAACATACCGTCTCTCCGATACTACATTTATGATGCTATTTCTAACCGCAAAGATATTGCAAGCCAGTCCTTCCGTGACCAGTGGAGCCAGCTTATCCTCTTCCCATTGTCAAAGCTTGGCAGCAGCTCGTCTCCGCCCTCTTACGCGTTAGTAATCGATGCCCTGGATGAGTGCAACAGAGATGAGCATATTCGGATGATCCTGCTGCTCTTAGCTGAAGCCCGAACACTGAAAACTGCCAGACTTCGGGTCTTGTTGACAAGTAGACCTGAGATCCCGATACACCACGGCTTTTACCAGATCCCCGACGCCCAACACCAGGACTTTGTACTTCACAACGTAGTGCCTACAATTATCAACCATGATATCTCTCTATTCCTGGAATACAATCTAGGGATAATCAGGCAAGAGTGGACTCTTGGCGTAGACTGGCCAGGCGAAGGTGTTCTCAGACAGCTGGTTCTACATGCTTGTGGCCTCTTCATTTGGGCGGCAACGGCATGTCGGTTTATCCGTGAAGGGAAGCGATTCGCACGCAAAAGGCTAGATAGAATTCTCAAAGGTAGTAGCAGCGCTATTACTGCACCAGACAAGCACCTCGACGAGATCTACCTTACTGTCCTCAAGCATTCAATCTCCTCGGGGTATTCGGACGAAGAGATAGAAGAGGTATGCGATACGTTAAGGTATACGCTTGGAAGTATAGTAGTACTACTCTCACCTCTCTCTGCCTCTTCATTAAGCAGGTTATTACACCTTCCAAGAGAAGATATCAACCGGACATTTGAGGACCTTCATGCGATCCTTGACATTCCAAAGGACCTGACTCGACCGCTCCGCCTACACCACCCTTTATTTCACGACTTCCTGCTTAATAAAGATCGATGTGGGGATTTCTGGGTAGATGAGAAGAAGGCACACCAGATATTAGCTGCTGGCTGTATACAGCTAATGTCACAGATACTAAAGAAGGATATTTGCGAAATGCATGCTCCTGGCAGTCAAACCAGCCATGTTGAGAGTAGTCGGTTGGAGAAATGCCTTCCACCCGAGGTACAATACGCATACCTTTACTGGGTCCAGCATCTGCAAAGGAGTGGTTCTCAGGTTCGCGATAGCGAGGAAGCACACCAGTTTTTGCAGGCTCATCTACTCCACTGGCTTGAGGCGCTTGGGTGGATGGGCAAGGTATCAGAAGGGATTCAAGTAATATTGTCCTTAGAGGCTCACGTTTTGGTCATCTATCTGTCTATTATTTATTGGAGTCTAATTAACTTATCTCTAGGTTAATAAAAGCCCCAATTTATACGCATTTATCCATGATACAAAGCGGTTTGCCTTATATAATCGATTAGTAATTGGACAAGCTCCTCTTCAATTATACTGTTCGGCTCTTGTCTTCGCCCCAGAGAATAGCATTGTTCGAAGGCAGTTCAAGGATTGTGTCCCAGATTGGATTCAGCTGAAATCAATAGTGCGAGCATACTGGAGTTCCGCGCTACTGACGCTTGAGGGCCACTCGAGCGGCGTCAATTCAGTCGCCTTCTCACCGGACGGCCAGCAGGTCGTGTCTGGTTCTTGGGATCAGACAGTGCGGCTCTGGAACGCTGCAACAGGAGCCGTGCTGCAGACGCTTGAGGGCCACTCGAGCGGCGTTAATTCAGTTGCCTTCTCACCAGACAGTAAGCAAGTCGTGTCTGGGTCTCAAGATGGGACAGTGCGGCTCTGGGATGCCGTGACAGGAGCCGCGCTGCAGACACTCGAGGGCCACTCAGGCCGCGTTACCTCTATTGCCTTCTCACCAGATGGTAAGCAAGTTCTATCTAGGTCTAGTGATCAGACGGTACAACTCTGGGACACCGCGACCGGAGCCGCGCTACAGACGCTGAAGGGCTGCTCGTGCCGCGTCTACTCAGTCGCCTTTTCACCGGATGCCACACAGATCGTGTCTGGATCTCGGGATCGGATGGTGCAGACGCTCGAGGGCCACTCGGAGGGCGTCAGCTCAGTCACCTTCTCACCGGACGGCCAGCAGGTCGTGTCTGGGTTTGATGATGGGATGGTAGAGCTCTGGGATGCCGCGACAGGAGCCGCGCTACAGACGCTCGAGGGCCACTCGGACGGCGTGAGCCCAGTCGCCTTCTCACCGGACAGCAAGCGGGTTGTGTCTGGGTCTCAGGATGGGACGTTGCGGCTCTGGGATGCCGCGACAGGAGCCGCGCTGCAGACGCTCGAGGGCCACTCGGACAGTATCAGCTCTGTCGTATTTTTACTAGACGGCACCCAGGTCGTGTCTGGGTCTTGGGATCAGACAGTACGGCTCTGGGACACTGCGACAGGAGCCGCACTACAAACGCTTGAGGGCCACACGAGTGGCGTCACTTCTATCGCCTTCTCACCGGATAGTAAACAAGTTATTTCTGGGTCTCAAGATCAAACAGTACGACTCTGGGACGTTGCAACAGGAGCTGCGCTACAGACGCTCGAGGGCCACTCGGGCCGTATTACCTCTATTGCCTTCTCACCAGATGGTAAGCAAGTTGTATCTGTGTCTTGGGATCAGACGGTACAGCTCTGGGATATTGCGACAGGAGCTGCGTAACAGACGCTCAGGGGCCATTCGGACGACGTTAGCTCAGTCACCTTCTCACCGGACGGCAATCTACTACCTAATTTATATATATCTAACTATTGGGTAGTAGAAAATAACACGAATATTCTCTGGCTACCTCCCGATTACCGACCTAACTATGAACCAATTTGGGATGAAACTATTATTATAGGATATTCAGGGAGACTTTCATTCCTTCGGTTAAAACAAGGGCCAAAACATGTAATATAGTAGTAGTATACTATATAATAAACTTTTTATTATAGTTTTAATAATTTAACTTTTTTTTATCTCTATTTCGTAGAAGGTTCAAGGGCAGCGTGTAGCTTTATAGTAGTTGATAATACCTACTTGGTTTCTAGATTGGTTGGATGGGAAAGGCCTTAGAGGGGATGTAAGTAATATTGTCCTTAGATGCTCATATTTCGGTGAGCTATCTGTCTATCATTATATGACTTTGGACACTAGAGTCTGTTATATTTACTATAAGATATTGTTTGCGATTTTCGTGCCTGGACTAACTACGCTGGATGTGGTGCACCAGGCCACAGTACCTCAAGTTAGCCTTTATGCCTAAGGCTTAATAAATATAATTACAGTATAAAATATCATGGGACGTACGGGGCTGTTTCGCACTAAACCAAAATTGTCAACCGAGGTATTGATCCGCGTGATACCTTTATTTGAATTTACTCGCCACAATAGCCACAAGGCTAATAACGATTTTCTGTATACTATTAAGGCCTTAGGGGCTCGGATAAGACTCCTTTAAAAAGATTAGGGATAGTATAACCTCGGTGGTGGAGCTGTAGTAGAGGAATACTATTATACTATAAAATGAGACCCTTTGTAAATCATGCATGAGGGCGACGGTATAAATACGTTTTTTCTAGTAAAAGGGGTTAGGGTGTCTGGGAATGGCTACGGAACATAACTTATAAAAAATTAAAGGAGATATTAAGGTATACACAGATTTTAAGATACTTTAAGTCAAAGTACCTAATATTTTTTTCGGCACACTGGTTTTTTCGGCACGCCGGGATAGACGTTAATATATTCGTCACACTATTCCTCTGAATATAGTGATCTATTAATCTCGAAATTCATCCAATTTCATTGGTCTGTCTCGGTACACAGGGTGTCTCGCTACGCAGGGAGGGACGTTATAAGTTTATAAAAATAAAAGATTAGTAGCATTACACAGCTACAGCAATTTGACCCCTTCCGAAGAAATTTTTATGTTCGCATCGTCGCTATTTCGCCTGATTTATAAAAAGCCTCTATTTAGTCTTTAGTACAAGTCCTTCGCCACAGTTAAATTAACGAGCTCTTATTATCTCTTATACATTTTAAAAGTCCTTGTCTGAGCTTCAGATTATATTCTTTTTATCCGAGACGATCATAAGCTTTAACGTCCGTCCCTACGTGCCGAGAAACCTGGTGTGCCGAGAATACTTTATAGTCTAGAGGCCCCAAAACCTCACCACACAAATGAATAATACTTTAGTCTGTTCTCTATATTTCTTTAGCTATTTCTCTACAAGAATCCAGCTTATATATCCAGAAAATTATAGTTTGATGGCGATGTCGATCGTCCTACTAAGAGTATCGAAACCTACAATGCCTAATACCCCCTGCTTTATAATAACAATCAACCTATCTATATCTCTCGGGGCGGTGTTATAAAGCTTCTATTATATTTAAAGCTGAACCCCAAATTTGAAGGCACAGAGTGTATAAAAACCTGGCTGCCGAATTTATCCGGACAACGTGGGTGGCTCTACGTGTCCGAAAAAAACGTCCGAAATTGGCACAGACCACATCCCCTACTAAATCTCTATATAACTAACTAGACAATTTATAATTAAATAACTAACAAATCTAACTAACTAATACTTTGTCATTTGCCCATCTGCTCTTCTACAATCATGAAACCTTTTTGTATAGCTCTTATATAAATTCTGAATCATCTCCTGGTCTAATTCTTGCTCAAATATACGAGTAAACCTTGCTAAACTACCTGCCTCTGTAGTACAACGTTTAGAATGAAATAACCTCTTAATTGGATGTGCAAGTGTCTCTAAAATAGAGAAATCTGGAGATACACCAGGTAGTGTAAGGAGAGGTAAACCATGTACCTTTGCCCAAGTAAGTGTAGTCCTACTATTATGTACTGAGTCTGCATCTTGAACAAGGGTTAAACCCTTATCCTTAAAGTCTTCAAGAAGCTGAGGAAGAATAACCTCTGTATAGACCTTTGTAGTCATCTTTCCAACATTATTTGGTACCTTATAGGGAATAACCTTCCGGTAGTTATACCCTACAACTACAAAGACATTTAAGAGCTTAAGGTGGTTCTCTTCTCGAGCCTTAGCTTTTGTGTCCTTTGTAGTAACCTTCTTCCGGTGTATATTCTGTGGTTTATATCGATAGGTAGGCCCTGCCTTTCTCTTTATATGCTTTGTAACTTGAGGACCAATTCCAAAGTGAAATTCGTCACAATATACAGTATCAAACCAATCCTCTGAATGTGGCCTTTCTAGTAGGTTTATATCAATCCAATCCTTTCGTCCATCTGCCTGTTCCCTTGTAAGCTCCTTCTCCTCCTCACAGACAGCAGTTATAAGGCCCTCGTCTTGTTTACAGGCTATTCGAATCGGTTTTTGGTTGATAGTACGAAGACCAGGAGGCTTGAAATAAGTCGTCTTTGGGAGCTCTACACCTGCAGCTTCTGCAATATCAAGCCAGGACTCGCCCTTATTATCAAGGGGGACTGAAGAGTCGTCGAGGTAGTCGCTAATTGCAGCTGTTTCAGCTCGTGTAACCCCTCTCTTCCTCCCTCGGGGATCAGGACCAGAATCAGGTTGATTATGAAGTGTCCTGCCTTGTTTTGAAGCTAGGATTCGGCTCTGTACTCGTGGATCAAGTCCTGTAACTTCCTGAACAATTGATTGTGGAATTGGGATCCCAAGCCTTTGAGAGAATAATTTGGCATAGAGAACCCCACATCGATGAGGTGTTTTAGCGTGTCCTTCTTCTGGTAGATGGATAAGATCAGGTGGAGGTGTAAAATAGCGTGCGCGAGATTTACGAGTTCGAATTGGAGGCATATTGATTTGTAGTTGAATTAATACTGAATTGTTGAATGATTTCAGAAAGGAGGTGGTTTAGGGATGTGGTCTGTGCCAATTTCGGACGTTTTTTTCGGACACGTAGAGGGTGGTACGAAAGGGGGTGGAAGGGTTAGATGCCCACCCCCCCTGTCAGACTACAATTCTGCCACTACTTATAGGGTAATAGATTAGTGCTGCTTTATAAAATAGAAGTATATCTTCATTAATATGGAGTCTGGGCTCCCTTCCTAAGTCTAACCTTCTCAAGTCTTTCAGGAATCGAATCTATATACTTATTAATATAATCAACAGTTATTTCCTTCTCCCAAATATCAAGAAGAGCCTCTTTTAGTTGCTCTATTGACCAACCCCCATGTGGCCTCCTATTTCGTAAAAGCTGCTTTAAAATCCTCCAAATATTCTCTATTGGATTAAGATCTGGAGAGCAAGGTGGCCAATCCCTAATAGTTACAATAAAACACTCAACTCGCGCCTTATTACAAAGGCCCTTGTTTCTCTTTGTATCCTTTAATCCGTGTGCTTTATTCCCGTCTTCTACACAAAAGAAACCTAAGCCCTTCTTATCCTTAAAGATCTCTGCTAAAGGCCCTCGAAGAATCTCTGCCTCATATTTTTGTTGTGTAAGGCCTCCGTCTTCTGCAATAAAGTAAAGCTTACTCTTGTAGTTATACCCTATTGCTGCCCAACAAGAGACTGAATCCCGGCCACTTCGGAAGGTAAATTGTACACAATCAAGTCTTCTTCTCTCTCCTCGTTTTCGTAAGACCTTCTGCCTTCGAAGCATTGCAGTAGAGACTGTTGTTTCATCTGTATAGAAACCCTTGCGCCAATACTCCTTAGGCCTATCCCAATTAGCCCAAGAAAAGATCCATCTCTTATGTTTATTTATAGCTGAAAGTACAGGCTTGCAATCAGGAAGATGGTAATGATATCCCTTTCGTACAACAATCGCCGCATTATAATAAGCGAGGAAATATTTTTACGCCCGTAAATAATGCCGTAATCACAGCCACGCGACTGACGTGAAAGTGTGGCGGAGTGTGGCGTACTTCTGGAAGTTTCCACACGCAGCCACGTTTCTAATTCTGGACAAGTTGCAACTTCGTCGTTCCAATCCTCATCCCATTTCTATGTAAGGTACAAAGGTAATGATTGCTGCGGTCACTAACAAGCTGACAGGCTCACTTATAAGCACACTGATTGAGCAGCTGGTCTGCCGCATCGACAGTGGCCTGCCAGCCCTGCCGTAGGCCGAGCGTTGTCCTTCATGATACTCTCGAAATCTGACACAATTGAGTAGCCCTTGAGCTTCCCAGGATTCCTTTGGTTTCGATTTATATGAGGAACAAGATCCACTCGAGCTATCACAGACACAGGGGGGAGAGGTAGGCCATGGGCTAGTGACTTTAGACGAGTTTGTGGCACAGAGTTCTGAGATCAATGGCCCAATTGCTGTGACTGAATGTCAAGAACAGTTCCATCAGCAGTATAGTTATTATTGCAAACGTGCTCAATCGTCAAAGAAGTCTTTCCCGCCATACTTGTTCCCTAGTAGACCCTTTCCACCCTCTTCCACTTTAATAACATTATACTTGTGAGACGCCCCTATCGTACCGCCCTTCCAATTACTACTATACGCATCACCGGCTAGACCCTTACCACCGAATGTGATATTCGAGTACTGGTGACCTGCGATTACTTCATTTATCGTTTTTTGAAGCAGGCTATCGACACCTGTGGCTGCATTCTCGATCAGCTCAAGAGACTGCTTGTCGCCAAACTCTGCTGCTTCTTGTTGGACAAGCGTGGTTTGGGCCTGAGGTGCGGGGAATAGTTTTCCGATCTCGTCGATGAGTGAGACGATCTGTTCGAGAAGGTCTTTCAGAGTGGACCTGTGGTAGAGAGCCCAGCTAGCAAGGTTCAAGAATCGACCCTTCTTTTGACGCTGTATAGCCAAGCCTTTCATCTTGTTATCCAGCACGACCATCTTCAGATCCATATCGCCTGTCGAATACGCTGAGAGATCCTCACCAGCCTTCGCAGTCAACTTGTACTTCTTGGAGATGCTCTCGGTGTCTGCGAAGAGCACAATGATTTGGAGCAACGCATCCTTTGCAAGTTGGATCTCGGTCGTAGTAGCATCTTGCCTGCCTAGTTTAGGATCGTCGTAGATTTTGACAGACTCGCCCCATCGTGTAAGACGGAGTCTCGCGCAGTTGAGAGCAAGCTGACTGGTCTGGAAATCTCGACCGAAGTGGCGGCCAAACTGGACGTACTCGAAGCAGTCAACACAAGCAGTAAAAGCAGATGCAATGCCGATGGCACCAGCGACAATGCCGAACGGCTCCGCCATTGTCAAGGCAATGCGTTGCGAGAGAGAGATTGGATATAGGTAGTTCGTCATTGGAACCTTCAGCTGAGCCTCACAACCCAATGTGCATGGTCCGGTTCCTGACCCCGCCAAAACGATCAGCACAATCGATTGTAATGCCGACCGACAACAGCTTTGGCTTCTTACTTCTTGTCCCACCAGCGATAGCGGCCCCAGTCTGTGCGTTTATCCACTCTTACCGCGCCTGCTACAGTGATATGCGCGGGTGATCTCCTTCTCCATGTCAGTTCACGATCTGACCCGCTGGCGTCAATCGTCGCGTGGCCATGATTACAACAATATTCAAATCAACGAAAAGGCCCACCTCGGAGACACATACAACATCAGTCAGTTGATCATAGATTACTAGCATTACAGAAAGTTAACAATATTACAGGTCAAGAAAACCCGCTTAGCCTTCTACCGTTCGCAGCAAATGCACTCTTCAATTCGTCCGCCCGCCAACACAAATCTCCCTGCCTCCTCAATACACGAGTCGACGTCCTACAAAAGATATCACAATGGGCGGATAGCGAAGACCAGCAATGTCTTTTCTGGTTGAGCGGTATGGCCGGCACAGGAAAGTCGACGATTGCACACACAGTCGCACGCGAGTGCTTCGAGCAAGGCCGGCTTGCAGCCAGTTTCTTCTTCTCGCGAGGCGGTGGTGATGCCGGCAATGCTAGCAAGTTTGTCACGACTGTTGCTATACAGCTTGCGATACACATTCCGCCAGTTGAGCGGCACATTTGGGACACTATCAAAGCTTGTAGCATAATCGCAAGCCAGTCTCTCGCAGATCAGTGGCGCCAGCTCGTGCTTAGGCCGCTTTTAAAGCTGGAGGGGAATGACACATACCCATCATATGTCATGATTATAGATGCCTTGGATGAATGTGAAGATGAAAACGACATACGAGTCATTCTACGACTATTGGCTGAAGCTCGATCGCTGAAGAAAGTCCGGCTGCGGGTGCTGATCACAAGCAGACCAGAGGTTCCAATCCGAAACGGGTTCTGTAACATATCAGCTAGTGAGCACCATGACTTCATCCTTCACGACATGGAAGCGGCCATTGTGAACCGTGACATCTTCATCTTTCTAGAGCACCAGATGGGATTAATTGGTCAAGAATGGCGTCTTGGAGCTAGCTGGCCGGGCGAGCAAGCTCTTAGACGGCTGGTTATAAATGCTAGTGGTCTCTTTATCTGGGCTGCAACAGCGTGTCGGTTTATCCATGAGGGAAGACATCGCGCAGCGAGGAGATTGTCGATGATGCTCGAGGGCAGCACATTGACTCGAACACCAGAACACCATTTGGACGACGTCTATATAAAAGTCCTCAAAAGCACGATTCACAAAGAGGACCTGGAGGAAGACAAGGAAGATACCTACTCAATGCTAAAGCTAGTTCTCGGGACCATTGTACTCTTATACTCACCGCTATCTATCAAATCATTATCTGAGCTACTCTCACTTCCTGCAGGGGCTATAGAAGGCGGACTTACGGATCTTCATGCCATCCTCAATATTCCACTCAATATTCCAAAGGATACAAGCGGGGCGCTTCGTTTACATCATCCTTCATTCCGCGACTTCTTGCTCAACAAATATAGGTGCAGTGATTCAAACTTCTGGGTAGATAAGAAGCAAGCGCATCAGGCATTAGCTGATTGCTGTATACAGCTAATGTCCCAGACACTGAAGAAGGATGTTTGTGAATTATATGCTCCTGGTTATCAAGCCGCCCAAGTTGAGAGCAGTCGTATTCAGAAATGCCTTCCGCCCGAAGTTCAATATTCATGCCTTTACTGGGTTCAGTATCTGCACAAGAGTGGTTCTTATACTTACGATAACGAGAAAGTTTACCAGTTTCTGCAGGCTCATTTACTACACTGGCTTGAGGTACTTGGGTGGATGGGCAAGACGTCAGAAGGGATTCAGGCAATATTATCCTTAGAGGCTCACATTCCGGTAAGCTATCTGTCTACTATTTGTAGAAGTCTAACTAACTTATTCTTAGGTTAATGAAAGCCCTAATTTGCACGCATTTATCCACGATGCAAAGCTATTTACGTTATATAATCGTTCAGCGATTGAACAGGCACCCCTCCAACTGTATTACTCTACTCTTGTCTTTGCGCCAGGAAATAGCATTGTTCGAGGGAATTTTAAGGGCTGCATCCCAGATTGGATTCAACTAGAACCAAAAGTGCAAGTACACAGGAACGCGGCATTACTGACGCTCGAGGGCCACACCGGCTGGGTCAGATCAGTAGCCTTCTCACCCGACGGCAAGCAGGTCGTGTCTGGCTCGGACGATCAGACGGTGCGGCTCTGGGACACGGCCACGGGAGCGGCGCTGCAGACGCTCGAGGGCCATACAGACCTAGTCAGGTCCGTCGCCTTCTCCCCCGACGGCAAGCAGGTCGTGTCTGGCTCGGACGATCAGACGGTGCGGCTCTGGGACACGGCCATAGGAGCCGCAGGAGCGGCGCTGCAGACGCTCGAGGGCCACACCGGCTGGGTCAGTTCAGTAGCCTTCTCACCCGACGGCAAGCAGGTCGTGTCTAGCTCGGACGATCAGACGGTGCGGCTCTGGGACGCGGCCACGGGAGCGGCGCTGCAGACGCTCGAGGGTCACACTGACCTAGTCAGGTCCGTCGCCTTCTCCCCCGACGGCAAGCAAATCGTGTCTGGCTCTAACGACGGGACGGTCCGACTGTGGGACACTGGTACAAAAGTGGTGCTACAAAAATCGCTCAAGCGCCGCCCAGCCTCGGTCTATTCAGTGGCCTTCTCGCCCGACGGCAAACAAGTCGTATCTGGCTCAGGAGACAGGAAAATCCGGCTCTGGGAGGTAGTCACGAAAGCAATACTACAGACTTTCGAGGGCCACTCGGGAACTATCTACTCAGTAGCCTTCTCGCCTAACGGCAAGCAGGTCGTGTCTAGCTCATATGATAAGACAATCCGCCTCTGGGATGCCGTCAAAGGAGCAGAGCTACAGAAGCTCGAGGGCCACTCGGAACCAGTTTACTCAGTGGTATTCTCGCTTAATGGCGAGCAGGTAGTCTCCGGCTCAAAAGACAAGACGATCCGGCTCTGGGACGCCATCACAAGAGCAGCGCTACAAATGTCTGAAAGCCACATAGACTCGGTTCACTCAGTGGCCTTCTCGCCTAATGGCAGGCAGGTCGTGTCCGGCTCAGAGGATAAGACGGTCCGGCTCTGGGATGCCGACACAGGAGTAGCGTTCCAAATTCTCGAGGGCCACTCGGGAACTATCTACTCAGTAGCCTTCTCGCCCAACGGCAAACAAATTGTATCCGGCTCAGGAGATTGGACAATCCGCGTCTGGGATATTGTCACAAGAGTCGAGCGACAGCCGCTCAAAGGCCATTTAAGTTCGGTTAGGTCAGTAGCCTTCTCTCCTGACGGCAAGCAAGTTGTCTCCGGATCTGTAGATAAGACGGTGCGGCTCTGGGATACGGCCACGGGAGCCGCGCTGCGGACGCTCGAGGACCACGCGGATTAGGTCACATCAGTCGCCTTCTCACCCGATAGCAAGCAAGTCGTCTCCGGATCTCGGGATAGGACGGTGCGGCTCTGGGACGCGGCCACGGGAGCAGTACTACAGACGCTCGAGGGCTACACGGATTGGGTCACATCAGTCGCCTTCTTACCCAACAGCAAGCAAGTCGTCTCTGGGTCTCAGGATAAGACGATGCGGCTCTGGGACGCCGTCACGGGCGCGGCACTGTAGACGCTCGAGGGCCATTCTTCCACGGTCGACTCTGTGGCCTTCTCACCTAACGGCAATCTACTACCTACTTTACGTATATCTGATTATTGGGTAGTAGAAGGTAAAGCGAATATTCTCTGGCTGTCTCCCGATTACCGATCTACGTGTAAAGCTTTCTGGAATCAAACTGTCGTTTTAGGATATTCATCAGGGAGACTTTCATTTCTTCAGTTTAGACAAGGGCCGAAGCTTGTAGTACAGAACTAGTACATAATAGACTTTGTATTGTCTTCGTTATATAATATCTCTTTTTCTTCTTATTGCTATTTCATAGAGGGTTCTAGGGGAGTATGTAAGTTTATAAAGTAGACGTTGATAATTGCCAATTAGTTTCTAGAATCTTCTAGATCGTTTTATTCAAGATTTTGTGTACGATTTTCGTGCCTAGATCGACCACGTCAGGTATTGAAGTCATTACTAAGCTGAATGTGGTATATTGGGCGCCACAGAACCTCCAGCCACTGTGTAGCCTTTATGCCTAAGGCTTCATAAATGAAATTACAGCGTAAATAATATAGGATATACGGGGCTGTTTCGTACTAACCAAAATTGTCAGCCGAGGTACTAATCCGTGTACGAACCTTACCTAAATCTACGCGCCAAAGCAGCTACAAAGCTAATAACAATTTCCTATAAAGAAATAAGGCCTTAGAGCTCGGATAAGATCCCTTTATAAAGTATTAGGATAGTATAAGCTTGGTGGTGGAGCTATGGTAAAGGAACTCTATTATACTATAAAAGAGACTCTTTGTAAATCAGGCGTGAGGGTGACGACGAGAATATAATTTTCTAGGTAGGAGGGATTCACGGTATCTGAGAGTGGCTATGGAACATAACTTATGAAAATTATAGGAGACATTAAAGTATGCATAGATTTTAAGATACCTCAAGTCAAAGTACCTATTTTTTTTTCGGCACACCGGTTTTTTCGGCACGCAGGGATGGACGTTATAGCTACTATGGCGAGCAAACAGTTCTAGGGCCGCCATGCGGTTCGGTACTTCTGATCGACGGAACTAACGATTCTCGGCTAGAAGGGATTGACCCTGCACCTCCGGCGAAGCTTTGGTAATTTCGCCACCATAATTCCGCTTATATATTCAACAGGCAAGCCTACAGTAGCTTATAGCCCAGCCACGAGGCTACCGCCCAGCTAAGTATACCAGCCTCAACCCGACATGAAGTATTCACTCTTCGCATCTATACCAACTCGACGGCTCAACTACCGAGAACCCTTCCTCCCGCGATCCTCGAATCTAGTCGAACAATGCGTCTACTACAGTACAACGACGATAGCGATTTCAGCCTGACCGAGTTCGATGAGAGCAATATACCTAAGTATACTATACTATCGCATATATAGGAACAGGATAATTGTAAGGAAGTTATATATACGGAAGTGATAAGCGGGACTGGCCAGGACAAGGAGGGTTTCAAGAAGATTAGGTTCTGTGGAGAACAGGCTCGACAAGATGGTCTACCATACTTTTAGGTTGATACCTACTGTATCAACAAGTAAAATAAGGCTGAACTCAGGTACTCCATCAACTCTATGTTCCGTTGGTATCGCAATATAAGTCGATGTTATATCTATTTGTCGGATGTTTCGATAAGGATACGAGAAGTAAGTGATCAGTCGTTAGAGTATACTTGGGAATTGAGTTTTCGGGAGAGTAGATGGTTCACTCGAGGCTGGACACTCCAAGAGCTCCTTACCCCAGCTTCGGTAGAGTTTTTCTCCCTCGAGGGTAAGCAACTTAGTAACAAGAGCTCTCTCCAGAAGCAAATCTGTAAAGCAATAAACATTTCCCCCTTTACGCTCCAAGCCAAATCGTTATCTCAGTTTCATATCAATGAGTGAATATAGTGGATTGAACATCGAGAAACGGGTCAAGAGGAGGATAAAGTATACTCATTGCTGGGTATCTTCGGTGTCTCTATGGTCCCTACCTATGGTGAAGGAGTCGCGAAAGTATTCGATCGGCTGTGGGGTAGATTTCACGAAATACAGAAATATATGTAAGACTTACGGCCCACCGATCCCCGTCTAAATAAGGAACGTATCGAGGCTACCAAAGGAGGGTTACTACAAGAGGCTTACCGATGGGTGATAGAAACCTCCGACTTTCAACAATGGTGTACCAATCAACACAATCGGTTACTATGGATCAAGGGCGACCCTGGGAAGGGTAAGACAATATTACTTTGTGGTATTACCGATGAACTATAGAATTCGTTGGCCAAGTCTATACTTCTGTCGTACTTCTTTTACCAGGCCACAGATTCCCGGATCAACCGTACTATAGCTATACTACGAGGTCTGATTTATCTACTTGTCGACCAACAGCCATCTCTTGTCTCGTATATATAAACGAGTTATAATATAGCTGGCAAGGCGCTCTTTGAAGATACGAATACCTAGGTTGCTTTGACCAAGATTTTCTCTAGTATTCTATACGATCCAAATCTACCTAATACTTATTTGATTGTCGATACGCTCGATGAATGTGTAGTCGACTTACCAAGATTGTTAGGTTTCATCGCGCAGACTTCGTCTGTATCCACTCGTGTTAAATGGGTAGTCTCTAGCCGCAACTAGCTAGAAATCGAGAAGATACTTGATACCGCAATATAGAAGTAAAGGCTGTGTCTCGAGCTGAATGTAGATTCCGTCTCCTCTGCCGTTGTGACTTTTATTGAGGCTAAAGTTCACGATCTAAGTATATACAATAAATATAAGAGCGAGACACGGGACGTTGTTCTGCAATACCTTTCACTAAACGTAAATGGTACCTTTCTCTGGGTGGCGTTGGTTGGCCAGGAGTTGTCGACTCTTTCAGGGTGGAAAGCCGTCCAGAAGTTGGACGCCTTACCGCCTGGACTTGATGTACTCTACCAACGGATACTGGATTAAATCATGGTATCAGAGGATTCTGAACTCTGTATGAGTATACTGGCCGTCGTATCGACTGTGTACCAGCCTATCATAGTCGACGAGCTAGTGACTTTGGTGAAGTTACCCAATGGAGTTGATGGTGAATATAAAGCTCTAACAGAGATCATTGGTTACTGTAGATCCTTTCTCGTAATCCGAGAGCGTATAATTTTTTTCGTACACCAGTCAGTAAAGGACTTTCTGATTGGAAAGGTACCTCAAGAACCACTTCTCCTCAGAGTATAAGATGTGTATAACAGTATCTTCTCTCGATCACTGTAAGTAATGTCTATGACACTACAGCGTGATATCTATAATCTAAGGGCTCCCGGAATTGACATTAACTAAGTTAAGCAGCCCGATCCTGATCTACTCACGGCGGTACGGTACTCCTGTCTTTACTGGGTTGATTATCTCCTCCAATGTCAAATGAGAGAAGAAACAATTGAGGACCTCAAGGATAGTGGCCTGGCTTATAGTTTCCTCCGTCAATACTTCTTGTATTAGCTTGAGGCGCTGAGCCTGTTGAAAAGTATGTCAGAAGGTGTAGTTATGATTCGGAAGCTCGAGAATCTTTAGGTATATCTTTTATGTAGTCTCATCTATCGGATTATCCTAATATAAACAAAGTTTGATGAAAGTCCTGATTTATATACGTTTATACAAGATACAACACGATTTACTATAACCAACCGATCAATTATTGAACAGGTACCTCTACAAGTATATTATTCAGCTCTCGTCTTTGCCCCAGAGAAGAGCATTGTTCGAGAAACGTTCGAGGGATATATTCCGTCTTGGATCCAGAGAAAACCTAGAGTAGAAGTACATTGGACTACGATACTTCAAACACTGGAGGGTCATTCTGGCGGGGCTACATCCATGGCCTTTTCTCCCGACGGCAAGCAGGTCGTGTCGGGGTCTTACGACGAGACGGTACAGCTCTGGGACGCAGCAACAGGAGCCTTGCAGTAGACGCTCAAGGGCTATTCTAACTTGGTCACGTCTGTAGCCTTCTCTCCCGACGGTAAGCAGGTCGTATCGGGGTCTTACGACAAGACGGTGCAGCTCTGGGACACAGCGACAGGAGCCTTGTAGTAGACACTCAAGGGCCATTCTAACTCGGTCAGGTCCGTGGCCTTCTCTCCCGACGGTAAGTAGGTCGTGTCAGGGTCTTACGACAAGACGGTGCGGCTCTGGGACACAGCGACAGGAGCCTTGCAGTAGACGCTCAAGGGCTATTCTGACTCGGTCACGTCCGTGGCCTTCTCTCCCGACGGTAAGTAGGTCGTATCGGGCTCTTACGACAAGACAGTACGGCTCTGGGACACAGCGGCAGGAGCCTTGTAGTAGACGCTCAAGGGCCATTCTAGCTGGGTCACGTCCGTCGCCTTCTCTCCCGATAGCAAACACATTCCGACCTTACACGTAACTAGTGAATGGCTAGTAGAAGGTACTACTAGGTATCTCTGGCTACCTACTAATTATCAACCTACTTGTGAAGCTATATAGGACAGGATTGTAGTTTTAGGGTATTCGTCAGGGAGATTATTATTTCTTCAGATTCGACCAGGGCTGAACCAACTAATATGAATGTAGGAAGATACTTACCTATACATGGTATATGAAGCTTTGAATATGATATCTCTTTTACTTTTATCTCTATTTCATAGAGGGTTCTAGGGGAGCTTAAGACTTTGTAGCATTTTAATGACTACTTACTTCTGGAATCTTCTAGAACAAGCTAACGGAATTATATGACTTTCTAACAATATCGCCTATATAAGTAAAAAGGTACACGACGTCTAAGGACAATATAATTAGTTTTCCATCTCATACTTACAGTACAAAATAGTCAGATGTCTCGTAGTAACTATTTACTGAACATACGAAGTAAAGCTTTATAGAAGGTACAGGGTCAGTCCCTGCTAGCTGAGAATCATTAGGTCTGTCGATCAGAAGTACCGAACCGCGTAGCGGCCCTATAATTATTTACGCACTACAGTAACCATAAAGCTTATAAAAGTCTCGGACTAAAAAATATAGATCTGAAGCTTAGATAAGAACTTTTAAGATATATAAGGGATAATAAGAGCTTACTAGTATAGCTGTGGTAGAGGGCTCGTACAAAAGCCTAAATAGAGGCTTCTTATCAATCAGGCGAAAAAGCGACGATGCGAATATAAAATTTTCTTTGGAAGGGGTCACATTACTAATAAATAGTTGTATAATGCTACTGACCTTTTATTTTTATAGAATGATAAGCTGGTGTGGAATTTGAGATACTGAAAGTCAAAGTACCGTATGGTTTTCTCGGCACGCAGGGAGGGACGTTAGTGCTATTGTGAAATATGAACGGGCACTTGCCTCTACAATGATTCTAATTTCTTTTCTGGAAGCTTATAGTGTTATCCATCTGCGTCAACCAAAGTATTTCATGCAACAACCTTGGAATTATCGTCATTCTTTCGTGCCTATCAAATCTCCATTTCTGGAATTTTGTCGCGGAAACAGGTACCAGTATGCAGACGTTATCTGAAACCGAGTCAGTCCGCCTTATTCCATTGAGCTCACAATGCTGGTGAGGAGAAAATTTGGCTTACTGGGAGCATTATTATAACTGCTTTCGATTGATATGCGACCGTAGTTGGAAATTGGGATGGGAGGGGCAAATCATTATTCCGCGCACTAAATTTTGCTGGGCCAATGAGAGTCTCTGTTGCATTTGACACAATTACTCGCTCGCATCTGATCCCCATTGGATGAGAAATCGAAATCAGGACGACGATGCACGGATGCACAACCAACCCCTCATGCACGTGGCACGGAACTTGATCGGAGGCTGCCTGATTTTATCTTATAAATCAGACTCCATTTCGATAATTCCACTTTATCGCTTATTATAACCAACCAATTAGAGCGCGATAAAGTGAATTCTCAATATAGAGAGAGTCTAAGGAATTATATTCTATAGAAATTTATTTATGTGTTTAGCCGGAGTGGTCCCGACAAATTTGTAGTCTCATAACCCGGCCCAACGCAATTGATAGGTCCAGATGTTCTGCTTGTAATTGGTACATCAGTCTCTAAGGACGTGTATGGTATTGTTTGAATTAGGTAGCTGTATTTCCATTCGTAGTAGTATCAAAGCTCTCTTCATTTTGCATTATATTTGCACTCAGATTCTACGTCTCTGCCCGGGTTGGGGAAGTAATTGATCACATGATGTATAAGGCAGTGAATTTTCATGAATTTACCTCAAGCGCCGAAGTAAGCGAGTAAATTGCAGTATAATGTGCCCATATTCAGAGCCTCTCATTGGGGACTAGCTCGTAATTCTTAGCATATTACTTCAAAAGACTTAGCACTAGTTTTTGACCACTATTTTGAGCGCTCTGATTGGTGTGAAAAAAATGGTCGGTAAATTTTTAGATAAAATTGGGAGTCTGATTTACTATGAGATAAGAATGTTGTCGTGTCGACAATAGTTGCGCTGATTCAAATTAAATCGACTGCTATCGTTTTTGAACATCGTAAGTAAGCCTCTTTCATCCGAAATGACCCTGGCCTGTGCTAACCGATATCACTGAGTACTCATTTCACGCCATCAAACTCCGCGCCGACTTGAATAGATACATCCTTAATCCCCGTCAAACTCCAGTAGACGATTTCCCAGGAAAGATAGCTGTGGTTGTAACAGGCGTGGAGATGATAGAATTCGGCCCGGGAGTTGCAGAATCTGTTGCAGACGCTGCTCGAGCAAGCCTTGATGAGCAGGTCCGTAAGCTGCGAGAACAAGGGAAGTTGGAGGCAGGGAAATCGACCTTAGAGAGATTAGATTGGACGCCTGAGACAGCCCAAGCAGGGCAAGAGTTTAAGAAAGTATAGTCTTGCACTAACCTTAATCGAGCTGTATTGTTGACTAACTAGTACAGCATGTCGACCTTACTTTCCTCAGAAACCTTGGAGTCGCGGACCGAACGAGCGACGACATCAAATGGACAGGACCCATAATTTATTCGGATGTCTTAGCTCAACCGAAGAAATATTCAAGTCCGGCTGAAAAATATGGCGTCCTTGGAATAATGGCACTAGGCAAACTTCAACTGCCTGAAATTGGCGACAGCGGAAGTATAGAGATCAAAAGTGGCGAAGTCGCGTACATTGGTGGATCTGATTCCATTGTCTATCGTGCATGTGGAGGAGGACGAGCTATCTTATTCTACATTAGCAAGAGCGATTCATAAGGAGATATCTAGCACCAACGGACATTCATCTAGTTTATTCAACGAGTAATTCCTAGATTGTTTACCCTCGAAGTTTGTGCACATGCAGGCCGCCTTTGTAAGATTTGAGGGGCCCATTGACTTGGCCTTATGCTCAAGGGATCTGGAAGTTCGCCTGATTCATCCAAGTATCGCGTTAAGTCCTGGTCGATGGTCTCCCCACTCAAGCCCTGCCCTAAGTTTGGTAGCTGTCCTGACGCATCCAGAGAACGTATCAAGTCTTGGTCGACCAACGCTGCCATTTCTTGACCTGGGCTTGATATGTGCATACTTGTCAGGTAATTTATGGTAGGAAATACGGGAATGTGTCCAGCAGATGGCTCAGTCATGGCAGGTTGTCTGGGGCCTGATATAATCTGAGATACATAGTTTAAGTCGGGAAGAATCGAACTGCGTATTGGATACCAATGGTCAGCGTTATTATCAACTGGAGTATACGTCTGCTGGCTGCCAAAATCAGAAGAAGGTTGCCTAGAATCCGCGAATGTGCAAGCCTGGTGAGTTTTCCGTCTGCACTTTGCTTGATCAATCCGTCGCTTTATCAAGTTCTTGGACATGCCATAGTACTCCTTAAGTTCTCGTACGAATTTCGTTTTGCTCAAAAGGATCTCAGATTCAGTCCAGCCAAGGGATGAAAGGTCCTCTAAAATGACTTTCTTTGTCAAATCCTGAGACTTGCCATAGTATCTGGTAACTCCTTGTATGAGATTCGTGTTGCTAGAAAGGATTCCAGACTCGGTCCAGCCAATGGCCACAAGGCCGTTTATAATGACTTTTGCAGCGATTCCATTCAACAATTTAGCGCGTAGTTGGAGCTGACGAAGACGCTCTGCCCTATACCGAACGACATCTATTATATTTTGCTTGGTCAGTTTTTTCTCCCACCTAAGGAATGTCAGTTATCTCTGGAGTAGTATTAGCTTGATGATAACTCACATTGAAGTCATTTTAGAACCAAGTTCAAGGAGAGATCCAGGACCTTCCGAAGCCAGTAGTCGGAAGTAGTTCTTACTATTCTTGTAGTCGTTTTTTACATCATCCACCGGAGTATTAGAATCATCAGAAAACTTCTGGAAGGCAGCAGTCAGTCGGTTTTGACCCGTGCTCATTATGAGGGAGGTATTGCTGGCTATGTAGTCGACCTCGTGAGCCATGAACATCAATGCGAGGCGACCGGCGCAATCATATTTGGATATGCCCTTTTCTATCCTCTCGCGGCCTCGTTGCAGCCTAAACAATCTCCCAGTCATTCCACAACCAGGCTTATCAAACACTGTCTCCTTGACACTAGACCATAGTGTTTCGTAAGACTCCAAAGGAAGATGCGGGGCAGCAATGAAGCCTTGAATCGTTTTTTCCAGACGGAGAACATCTATCTTAATATTCTTCGGAATATGAGTAGGCAACTCGGGAACACCGGCAGTTGTCTTCAGTGCGAGGACGAAAGATAACGGCGCTGAGGGAGCTGGCACATAAGCAGTGAAGATGAACTCTTCCAGTGGAGCAAGACCTGTGGCAAAAGCTGATGATGAGGCTTCCTCTGAGGCTTTACGGCCTTCTGATGAAGATATATTGGTGGAAGTTGATGTTGTAGTTGCTGCCACGATCCTCGATTCGTGGCCATTTTGCGACCGTATACGACCTTCTGATGAAGAGACATTTGTGGAAGTCGATGTTGTAGGTTTTGATGCCACGATCCTCGATTCGAGGCCATTTTGCGACTGTATATGACCTTCTGATGAAGAGACATTAGTGGAAGTCGATGTTGTAAGTGTTGATGCCACGATCCTCGATTCGAGGCCATTTTGCGACTGTACTCTCAGGAAAACATCTTTCAGACTCTGTGGGACAAGCAACCAACAATGTTCTGCCGTGCCTCGCTCAAAAAACTGTCTGAAGGCATTCACCAATACCTGCTTTTGGTTTAGTATCTGTACGAAATAATGAGCCATAGCAGACTTACGTCTGACTCGATAATATCCGCAGGCGACAGCCTGCTCAAGGTCCCAGCGAGATACTTGTCATGGTTGTTCACGTCGGAAGAGTACTCCATCTCGTATCAAGTGCGCAGCCTAGGAGAGTGAGATAGATGGGTTGGTGAAAGGCAGCGAAAGGCAGATGGTGGATTCCCAAATTTGGCCTCGCTCAAAGAAATCGGCAGGGGGTTTCGAGTCCACTGGTGGACTCGAAACCCTGGTAGGTGCGCCGCCCACTGCTGCATGCGCTTGGGACTTGTCACTAATTTTGATCACCAGCCTGGCTGCCCAATTATGACAGCTGAAGGTTGGACCTGATTTCAGAAGACTGAATGAGCGCCTGGTGCGGATACCTTCCGATAGGTATTTACCTATCCCGTGGCCTGATTCTATAAGAAGTAGCTGCAGATGAGAGCAGGTGCCCTCTCGCACAGTCTGACATTTTGTCATCTCACCCGCTCACATATTCATTCCTTCCCTCCCCGCTGAAAATTGAGCTATGCCTTTTGCTGTTCTTACTTCCGGCCCCGTCACTATCAGCACCGGCCGGTCAATCCCTTCCAAGAACCAGGTGACTCACGAGGCCATAGTGACCAATGGTTCGACAGTAATTAGCAACATTGAAGATTCTTCAAAGCGATGCACGTCCTTGGGGGACCTTTGGCATGAGATTGACTAACAGAATTTCTTGAGATTGCCGACGGCCAAGCATTGAAGTTTCTTCAATGGCGCAAGACGCCATCACGAATTACAGGCGGAAGAAGATATTGATTGCCGACGGGTTCTACAGGTGCCCCTGGAAAGCAAATATCTCCCTATACTAACCTCGAACCGGCATTTACCTTATCGCCATGCGCTGCTACCTTTATCCTCGGGATGACCGTCAACCTTGATGAACTCGAATACGTTCAGGAATACTTCGCATCTACCCAATTCGAAGCATCTTTGGAAACTTTCGCTTTCGAGATGGCAGGCAATGAAATTGTTCGAAGTCAAGACCTTGGACTCAGCTGCACGCACCTTAAGCAAGAAATACTCCTTTTCAGAGAGTTGCCCATTAACTGGGTTATGTAATATGTAGACACAAATTGTGGTATGTCATGTATCCATAGACAGATGATTCATACTTTGAAAAAGCTCGATAGCACTACTTCAATGGTCCAAGAAGATGGAAGGAAAACCAAGGGGGGAAGGTGTTGGGTTGACAAGGCGATGTTTATTCCTTTTTTTTACCAAGAAAAACCTAAGGTTGCCTCGCACTGTTAGGAAATGCAAATTCATGAAGTTTTCCAAGTAATTTAACGTATAATTTGTCCTTTTCGCTGTTAAACCCACATAATTCAGTGATGGCAGCAAGTTCCAAGTACCTAAGCGAGAATACTAACTACTTCGCTTAATCTTCACGAAAAACAACGTGGATCTTGTCCACGAAGAAGCATATCTTTTTCCCACAATTTTTGACGTCTTCGCTGCATAGCTAGTTCTGCTACTAACGCCCAAGATTCCTCACACTTGTCTCCAGCCTTACTCTTGTCCACGTGAGGTACTTCTCTTAACTCGTCTTCGAGCTCTTTCAACTCGTCTTCGAGCTTTTTCAACCGATGTGTTTTATAATGTTCGACTACAAATGTAAACATCAAGCTGCATCTCACAGTTATATGCTTCTACGTACAACACTCAGAAGCAATTCCACTAGGACTGAATGTGCAATTAGTCTTCGGAGTAAGTGAGAAGACTCATGACCACTTACCCATTGAAACACAAAGTGGTATTTCGTTCGGTGGGGGAGCACTTCTTGCCACATCTTCTAACAAATTTGATGTCGCTGATGTGATTGCATCCGTAAGCTGTGCCATAATGCCAGGTTGCTGTGAAGCGACACATCTTGTCAATAAACTCATACCTTTGATTCAAGTAATGATTAAGGTGAGCAAGCGTATATATGAAGATTCATTATCTGCGGAAACTGTGACATGGAAAAAGCATAGCAATAATCGATAGATCATATTCAACAGAGTAACTGTGACATTTTGTAGACCCTCCTCACCTCGTTTATACACGACAAAGTTTCGCAAGCTTGAATGTATTCGCAGGGTCTAGCCTCCAGTAGCCATGCCTCAAAGCAGATCAATTTGCATATTCTCGTCTCCTAGCCAGCATTCCCCGAACCTAATTGGGTGTTTAGGAGTTCCTCTCGGTTCCCAAATTTCGGGGGCGCATTTTCCTTCGGTCTGTGCTTTTCAAGCCCCACCAGGTACCAGTCCTTGGGGACCGATAAAGCCAAGGTTTTCTACAGGTTTCTCGACGTTTAGGCCAGGGAGTTTTACGCAGTGCCGCGTTGGCTCCAATCCACAGGCTTATCGGGTCCAATTTCTTGCAGCCTATAGCCTTCGCGACCACTTTCACGGCTACTTTCTCACGGCAACACTCCTCGTCACCAACCCCACGACACAGTCTTTGCATCAGCCTTTCAACCTTTCCCTTCACAATAATTCAGATTTTACATGAAATGGTTGAGTGGTCTGAAGCCGAGGTCAAAGAGTACATTGGAGTTTTGGATCCGGAAACTATTGTAGCTCGCGAAGCTAAGTTGGCCGCATCCAAGTGGTTCAATAAGTTTTTAAAGAAAATCACCACAGATCAGGAGAAATTCAAGGATCGAGCAAGTTTTATGGCGAACTCTCATAAGAAACTGCTTTTCGAAGTCATGTTACAGAAGGTCTTTTCGGGTTATGATTGGGAGAAAGATATTCTACGAGGTCTGCGCATTGAAGTTAGAATTTCCCTTTGTATAGCGGTAGGTCCGAATCAGCTCCAAGAGATTTGTAAACATAAATTGGAAGAGTTCATTTCGGAGCGACTCAATGCGCTTGTACCTCTGAATGTTCCTCTGTGGGCTGTCGAGAGGGCCATATCAGTTTTGATTCTTTGTAATGATACTAAAGCGCTGAGCTTCCTAGAAGGTTCGTTCTTGAGTGTAGTTGGTGGATCACAGCTAATAAAACGCTAGAGTTGGGGACATTAAAAAGGGCATTGAAAGGTAGCAAGGAAGACCCGAGGTCTCCTAATGCATTGGATTCATGGACAACAAGCAGTAACATGAATTCCCGAACATTTGAATCCCAAGGACTACGGCATCAGCTATCTAAGTCTCAAGAATCGAGTCCTGAACTTCTACAAGGACTTCAACACACTTTCAACGCCTCTCCAGAATCCAGTTGCACTACCAGTCCTCAGCTTAAACGACGACCACCATACCCTCCTTATAATGACATAAACACATCCAATGAACACGAATTCACGCGCTGTAACGAGTCGACTACAGCACAAAATATACCGTTGGCTTATCAAGACTGGGGCTCATATCAGCCGTCCAAAAGGCAGAGGCACGACCATGTGCCAGAAGAGCCTACAACAACAGATTCATCAACATCTCCGTCTGGGCCACCATCTGTACTTCAAGAAGCTACCACTTCCCAAACCGCACTGTACTTGTTAGGTATGTAAGCTGATTATGAGATCTACCTAGGAGTTTGCTGATCAGCTTAGATAACAATTCCAGTTATGCAGATGTGGTACCTAACAGAATCTATTGGAGGTCATACTAGAAAAGAGGTTCGGCCGTATGTTACATCCAGGTATATACGCTACCAAAGCAGGACCCTCCTCCTTTCCACCGAACTCTTTATTTGTCAAGTAAAAAACACCGATGTCCATCGTTCCATCAAGTCCCGGTGGCACTCCCATCATTATAAGTTTTGTTTTTCGGTATTGGTAGTTCCACGACGATGAATCTATGCTTCTCCGATAAATGCTGCCCCGTTGAATCAGCGCATGAAGTGACGAAGGATTGAACGAGGGCTTACAACGCCTAAGTCGGCAGCAGGAAGCTTTTTTGATTGCGGATTTGACAGTATCGTTGGCTTGTAAATCCTGTGGCCCTTGAACGATGGTACGTGGCTTTGGCGATTCGAGTATTTGATTGTCTGGATTCGTGAGACAAGACCTGGGCACACCTTGTTAGCAGATTTATTTGACATTAGAGAGCAAGTCTTGAGTGTCGTGCCGTAGATGGGGCGACATGGTGACAGCTTACTCTTGGGCAGTAATAGTATATGTTATCCGAATCGTGTTGGATTGCTGGTGCATAGTGTAATTTTCCAGATAAAACTGTACATATGACATGTGCACCATGGTAATTATTTACTGTAAAGCAACCAAGCTTAAGAGGCGCGGCTCTGTAGCGGAACTTTGTTGTGTCAATAGCCTTTTACAAACAGCACAGAAAAGAATACAATGACCGACGATGGGCGGAACAGCGTGACTTTTAATCTCGAGGACATGCACTAATGTTAGGCATCAACTAAATTTGTAACGTTATCAGTATGCCTGACTTGTTTGCCTTGAGCGTTCGCATGCGAACAGCCTCTTCGGTGTACATCTCTTTGTCAAATCCATGCTAATGAAGGACAGGCCCTACAGTTGACAGGCTCTGGCTTTCGAAAATCTACCATTGCTGGAAGCAGCCATCACAATCCTGCACATAAAGATCCGACGTGAACCTAAACATATGTAGATGCACCCTTTATTTAAACTGTCAGGTCTATCTGAATTCGTTGCCAGATGGGTGGTGTAGGCTGAATCAATCCCGATGCTTTGCAGATAGAATTTGCTGTCTTTGTACTTCTGCTAGTAGGCATGACTTAATGAACCTGGAACATTGCAGGGCATGGTGTGTGTATCAATAAGGACGATTGGGGGTGGTCGCAAGCTTTCAATTGCTCCCAAACTAGTTTTACCCGACCCTTAACATGTTCTTTATGGTCACCAAATTCAAACGGTTGAAATGCTTTTACTTTTTCAAGAATGATAATTCGAGAATTCAACTTATCCTCCTACAGTAGTTGGCAGGGGTCGGGAAACCCTTTCCGGAACAGGACCTTGTCCCGAAGGACTGAGTAGAAAAACAAAACACCGAAGTGGTTGCCACCGAAGCCACGAACCCAAAATCGACAACTTCTCGCGTAGGATGATTGGTCCAGTTAAAACGCCTGATATATTATTTAGACCAACATTTCGAAAAGTATTAATCGAACCCTGGTAACTTGGCTACGATTACTCGTACTACGGATGAATAAACGTTAATTATTAGGTGACGAGCTACGTTAAATTTAGTTGGTGGCGGGATTCTGACCTGACGAGTCACTTGGATACCGACTTTGCTGAGGAGCTAATCAGTTCCATTTAGTATCGCCCTGCCACCATGGCAGGTTTAACAGTATGCAGGGCCGTTCCAACAGCGAATATGCCGAATTTCCCAGGCCCAGTTTGTAGCCCGAGTCCGGCCTAATATATATCGATTATTGTACGTTTCTACACAACGCAAAGGCAACGTCCGCGAAATAAAACTTCCCTACTCGTCGGACTCACTACTCGCGTCCAAAACATTCTTACCGAGGGTTGATCCCATATATACTTCGTACATATCCAACTGTCAATTCCCACTGGTCTTTCATTGGTCGCCACATGTATGGTGGCCTAAAAGACAGACTCAAAAGGGCTCCGTGGCTCAAGGTCACATTCAAGATAGCGGAGAAGCATTGAGATGGCAGGGCAGACGAGCAGGAAAGGAGGTGGGAGTTGTGCGACTTGGCAAGAGAAGCAAGCTGCGATGATAGGCAAGAATGTAGGGAGTGTAATAAGGGAGATGAGTATACAAGTACCTGACGGCGGACTCAGCGATCTTGTAAAAGACGCGCTGAAGATGATGAACCAGTGGGGGGAGACAGCAGGAGCTGTCGACGAAGAGTACGAAGCGCTCGGTCGAGCGTCGCAGAACCTGGAGGCCTTACGGGAAGCGACCGTAGCTGCGGGAGTAGATGCGTGGTGGGAGCTGTATAGGCTAGAGATATCTGCACAATTGCTGCGTACTTTTTGGAAGAAACCTGGATCCATGTTTTCGGAGGGCGAGAAATATAGTTTTATGGAAAAGTTCGTGGACTTTGAGGCGGCAATTACTTGGGCTCAAGGGAGAGCGGATGCGTTTTTGTCGGCAGCGGAGGCGGAGCGCCGGTGGTGGGTGGAAAAATTCGCTCAGGGAAGGCGTTTTGCAGAGTGAAATTATACAGAGGGGCAAGCAGGTGGGAGACAAGCTCGTGAAGGGAGAAATAAAGATTGTCGCAACGGACTAATTATTTTGGGGCTAGAAAATGTGGCAGAGTAGCTTTACTTGTGACCTACTTTCCTATCGCGATTCTTTCCTTGCCTTTCTTTTGATTTTTGAAGGACAGCAGCAGGCTGTAGAAGAGTTGGGAGGAACTTTTCTTATAGTATTTACTTTTATTGGTTTTGGAAGTAGGCTTGTCTGTGTGATGGCGATGATTTTTCTTGTTTTTAACTTTATACATTGCAATCTGGATTTGTTGGTTCTTCCTCTCATCTCCTGGCCCGTTCTATGTATAAGAACGTCAACAATATACAACATTCATCTGCAATTCCGCATTTTCCTCGAGCCCTTAGTACGACGATTCTTCCTAGGAATGATCCGGTAGTTTCGCTGCATTATTTCTGAAGCCTTAGTGTTCTTACAATAGCTATATTTAATTAGAGACATTTTCTTTTTATTTTACTTCGAGGACCTTACTCTATTACTAATACTGTGCGAAGATGAAAGGCATTCTTCCAAACCGCTTGAAGTTCTGCCTTCGTTTCGCCCCTCAGAGTAGCAATAGCTCCTTCAAGAACAACAATCCGGCGGCCTTGGAGGATGATTTTTGCGAGCATTAGTCTCCTTTTCTCTTCAATAGCCCAACCAAACGTTTCCGCCACTGGAGCATCGTAACCACCAGAGAGAGCCAGAATCATATCATGGATGTTGACGACTTTGCAAGTAGCACCCACAGTGCTTTTGATATTTTCGAGATTTTTCAAGCCGTGTGTAAGGTATTTTATTACTGTGTCACCCTTGAGGTTTGTTTCTTGTGGGACAAATCCGACGTTGCGACGTAGCGATTCGGTTGAGTACTCTCGAATATCCCTTCCCCCAATCTTGATACACCCCTTCTTGACCTCTAGAACGCGCAGGAGAAGCTTTACAATCGTTTTAATATCGTACTCAACACGGATAGTAGTTGTAGTAGTTTCTGGGCAGCGAAAGGTCAGGCGCCGGAATGATTCGCTAGCTACTGACTCGAACTCGATGTCTGCCGCAACTGCTGCCATTTCTGTGCCTTTGGTCGGCGGGTGATTCATCACACTATAGATCCGCTCGGAATTCACCTTTGCTTCAAGGAAGGTCTGTACTGAGGTCTGTAGAGATTTCAATTCCTGTAAAAGCTGGGCCATATATGTGCAATTGGCCACGAAGTGTTGTACTGTGCGTGTCCCATTGGCAATTTGCCAAATAGTACAACCAGACATAATAAAAAATCCTATACGGAATGTAGCGTTTGGAAACATGCATTGGAAAGTGAGAATAGAGGAAGTTGCTTGTTTTTGATTGAAGAAGTCATCCTGTGCCATCTTGAAACGGGCAGCTTCAACTTCAGTGCTATTTTGCAGGAAAATATCAGGCACTGAGCGGAGGATTGGTGTACTAAGATGCAGTCAGAAGAGGTTTGAATTGGTTTATTCTCAAAAGCAACACTTACGCAATCGCATCTCTATTTCGTTTTGTCTCGACAACTTTTCTCTGGAGGTTAATAGAACGTTGAGCGTTGCGGATAATGCAGTATAAATACCAGAGTCCTAACAGAGTGACCAGGACTCCTAGCGTCTTTCCAAGCAGCATCCACATATACATTGATGTCATCAACAAGTCGAAGGTAATTGGGAGCCAGGAAAAGAGAGGCTCCTCAATGCAGACGTTCAGCGATCCACCCTTATTGAAATCAGACTGGAAACCTCCTGCCGCCCATCTTTCGTGATATTCTGGTAGTTGAAAAACTCTGTGGAGTGTTTTCTCTGAGATAATCCCCTGAGATCTTAACGCAACTGCTAACCAGAGCCAGGATCGTAAACTTTCACACAAGTCTTCCTTGAGAAAGAGGCATGCAAGATAGCCGAACAGGAGAAGCCAGACCTTAGGACCTTGTAGCATCTGTATATCTGATGGTGACAAAATTTCAACAAGTCTACCCAAAAAGTGCGGCAATGAAAAGTACAGCAATCGTTGAAGAATGAAGAGTACGCCACAAATGTACGGCCGGTAGTAGAGGTCGCTATGCTTATCAGGCAATACTAGGGGCCATATTTCCCATAGAACGTCAAGATGACTCGACAGATCTATCGAGGAAGGAATTTGACATTTTATGTACGTCCACGTGGATGTTGAACTCCGGGAGCTCGAAGTGCTGGGCTTAGCTGATTCCAACAAAGGCGATCTTTCGTAGGAATCATAGTCATTTGATGTAACCATACTTTCGTCCAGGTCAAAGTACAGTATTTGGAACAGCGCAAGATAGGATAAGATCAAAGTACCATTTAAGATCATTTTAACAAAGTCTGGTAGTAGCCGTAGTTATACGTATCCATTGTAGGGGTTTGTAAGTATGCCTCACGCAGGATTGATATTCTTTCTTCTTGAAATTGACACATCGAATACATTGGAATCACAGGCGCATGGCCCGTGTTTGAATTACCAACCGTTCGTGTGGCCTTCGCGGCAGCCCTCACGGCGGCCTTCACGGTGACGGACCCGTTTCATGCGGGAACATAGCTGGCGAATAAAATAGGCTAATCTTACTACCAATGTACTGCTACGCTCGGCTCAGATGCCCCTTCTGGGCCAAGATAAAATTGAACACACTATCATACCCAGAAGAGACTAATCCAAAGATTCAACCTCCTTAAAGAGAACTTATCTCCTCTTTAAGAGAAGCTACGTCCATGTGGACCTTGCAAAAAGTATAGTACAAAATGCATTCCGGGCAACTCTAAAAAGCAAAATCTTCTGCAAAAGGAAGCTCACGTAACCTATGGTACGTTCCCCCCTAAAACTACATTTCCAAGAAGCAATTTTTCAATTGGTTCTCATTTGGCCTATTTCCCTCTCTTGCTACTGCTTACTCTTTGATAGACGAGGATCGTTATGTTCTTGCGAAGACAGCACGCAAATGAGTGCACAAAGCCTTCCAACTACGATCGATATTTCAACAGCATGAACGGCAACTCTGCTTCTGGTTCTCTGCTGCCCGAATATAACGCATTTCAACTTACATTCGTACAGTTTAGAGTTCTCTTCTCCTTCGTTTCTGCATAGTTGCTTAATTGATAATTTATCTGTCGATACTGCTGCTAGAGACGATGAAGATTGAGGTAGAGATGCAGGGTAATCTCCCTGTTGTGGTGTTGGTGGCAGAGGAGGATAATAGTGTAGCAGTGCAGTTCGAACGCATTTTCGAGGAGACAGGCGAGTTTTGTCTGCTGGAGGCGTAAGACCTTGTTGGTTATGTTGTTCTAGAGAAGGTTGATTTCTCAGGCGCAAAGATCAACTTCTTTGCTAATAGAATGCCGCTAGCTGAAGACTGTATTTACTAGCTCAAGAGTTCTATCTAACCTAAAGTTCAATCTACAAATTCATATATTTGTTTCCCTTCTCACTCAAGCTAGCTTAACCCGGTAGCCTTCTGTACTCGACATTGGTACTCTAGTGCAGACAACTCAGCAACCCACCAGTAAGTAGCGTACCAAACCGGCATCCTTTGATTCATACCAGACAATAGCAACAATAAAAAGAAGGAACAATAGACCACTTGTAGAATGTATAAAATGTTCACCCGGCTGTGCATAGCGACTTTGGTAATGACTATGATTCTCCAATGACCTACTAAAATTATACGCCTACTCAGGCCAGCCCGTGACCTGAGTCACCTTATAGTACGCCCACTCCTTCATTGTTGCACCCAACTAGGACTACAAGGACTGGACAAGAGCGTTTGATGCTGTGGAGACAGGCTTGGGCGATGTTCCTTACTATTGACAATAAGGATATTCCTGAGGAAGCTCACAGCTTTCAAGACCTTCGAAAGTATGATCGGGTTGTACGTCTGTAGAGTTTATTGCTTGTTTGTCAGGCTCTTGGTGAAAAGTATCATATAGCGTTGGTGATGTGTTTGTCAAGCTAGGTGCCGATACTGCAAGATCAAAGGGTAACACGATATTCCAGCTTCGCTCAAAATATATCGGTGCCAATGTAGGTTGTAGACTGGTAGTTGTCGTACTAGAAGACAGTGACATTGGAAAATCATCCCAGGTTTGCTTCGAGTCTATCTTTTGGATAGAATAGCCATACATCGGTTGTCTTGGCGCCGAAATTTTGGGATTGTCGTCGAAGCGGTGTAGAGATTCTTTAGGATATTCACGAGCTGTATGTCGACTTGGTTTGGCAATTAATCGTTGCGTCTGTACAGGGATATCTTGACAAGAGTCTGCAAAGCCATGGTGGGTGCATCTATTACACGGACGTTCGACTCCTGTTGAAGGGAATTAGCTGGTAGTAAGACGGAATGGAATAAATAAGGATGTAGCATGTAAAGAAATTGATAATTGTTTCCCGACATTTTACTTGAATAGAGAAAAACATACCGCATCTTACGTGTCTTTCTCTACATTTTGTGCAAGCTTTTGACACTCTTCCATGCTTCTGTCGAGTCTTTGCCATTGTCGGTCGATTAGGCCTTTGGGGATTTGTGTATTGGCGTATGGTGGGCAGGCGAGGTTCGCGACTACGAGAATATGAGGTGGATACCGTAAGTCTTTTACAGCCAAAATTACAACTATCCCTGGCCTTAATCTCGCCCATAGCAGAAGCCACTTGATAGGTCATTTGCTGGCTTCTCGTAGCTAATCAGATGCAAGTAGTAACAAAAAATGGTAGCCAACCAAGGCTCTCACATTCAAGATCTCTGAGACGTATACGTAGAGTGCGTTTGCAAGGAGACTTGCATGTACATGTGCTATGTTGGTCGATAATATGGTCTATTTCAAGCGAGGAGGTTGCAAGCGTTGAATCTCCACCAAACAGTTATTCCATTGTAGGCTTTTGTCCGTAAGTGGAGGACGTTTCGGGACTTTCTGGACTTTGCCCCTAACTTCTCACTGATCTGCTTGAGGATTTTAGGGGGCGGGTTCCAACCTACGACTTGTTCCAATGAGAGCTAATCCAACCACATAGGTGTGAACACCGCGAGCATACTTTATTGGCCTTAGGCCCGATCAAACAATTTGTGTGTGCTGCAGGATAAAGAGCAGCAAAGTGAGGCGAGGCGATGGCGAAGTGATGCGAAGTGATGCGAAGTGATGCGAAGTTTTACAGACGACAAGGGGCTTGGAAGAATCCCACAAAGATGCTTGCTTCTGTAAGGTAAGTCCCGCTACCACCTTAACAATATTTGGCATTAGATTACGCGAGGAAGGAAAGAGAAAAAGGCTCCCCTGTAATTTGGGGTTCATCGGCATGCGCTCGTCAACTCATTAGCAGCTACTAGCACCACGTTTATAGAATTCGAAATTTCTTGCAGTTTCTCGTGCTCTGCGTCCCTCCAAGCGTTAAGGATAATACTAAGATTCCTTTACTAATTTTCAGTCCATGCCAAATAGTATGCTCACTCAAACGACTAGGGGCTACTGTTACGAGTAAACCTCCGTGGCCGGTGGGTTAGGGGAACGAGGAGCGTATTTGAACTCTTTCCCGAAATTCAGTCCAAAACAAACCGTCTTTGAGCCAGTCCAAAAGTAGCAGTAACAACACTTCAAAACAATATAGGGTCGCCTCCCGTGTGTGCAGCTGCCGATACTTAGGTAAAGTTACGCAAGGCCATGTAAAGTAGCGCGAAATAACACGAAGTAGTGCAAATTAATGCGAAGTAGTGCGAAGCAATGCAAAGTAGTAGGACTAATGTTCGCCTCCAATACATTGGCCATTAGAGCGGGCTAGGGTTGATCATCTCAAACGGCACAGGATGTGGAGGGCTCCACATCCCACAGCCTTCTTCTGCGGGATAAAGACGGCATTGCAGATAGATCCCCGTCGAGCGTGACGAAGGTGAGGTAGAGCCATTCGCTAGGGATAAAAGTCCCCAGGTGAGTGGTCCACCACCAGGAAATGATGGAGCGCATAATGAAGTAAGTGTGCGATATGCTGTGAAGTGGTTTGCTGAAACGGCCACGGAGAACCAAAAGTACGTTATGATGTATAGCCCATAAAATGTAGACTGCATATTGACCTTCTCTAGTAATTTCACTTCTACACGCATTCTTATATTTAGTCAATTTTCAACCCGAGATGGCACGGCACTTCTGCGTAGCATTGCAGAATCTCTACGAGATAATAACATTCAAATGCAATATATCATTTTAACTACATATGATGAAAGGCGAGATGGCGAAACTAGGATTGGTATTTGCTAATATACCAAAGGATAGAACGCGAGCTAATTCCATTTGAAGACAGAAATCTGAAAAACCGCTTCTCGGCAGAGGTCCAAGAGCGTTATGCCAAGACTTGGGAGAATCTTGATCCTACGGCTTCGATGGTTCGCGAACGAACGATTGAGGGTGCTTTAGATCGGGCTAGAGCAATCGGTGATCAGAACAACGGCATGCAAGCATTAGTAACAGGGAGTCTCCACCTAGTCAGCGGTGTGCTCTATCTTTTAGAGTCTGATTATTTGACACAACGCCTCTATTAATAAAGATATTATCCTTTCTCACTGAGCTCTTAGTAAGTCTTTCCACGCACAAGTCATCCCTAGTTGGTTGTTACGAGTGGGCTATGGAGCCATACCCGCACTAGTTTGCCGCACCACCTGTGCCCGGTCGGGCTGCTGTTCGCTTACGGCCCGTCCCCGTCCCGTGAAATTAGATCTGTGACCTCTACAAGTCCTAAAAGCCGAGCGCCAACAGGATTATACAAGTGACTGGCTGTCCCAAAGAAGCTCCAAAAGTTGAAGCTGCCATAGCATAGACCGTACATCTATTAAAGATGAAAAGATGAAAGAAGCCAAGAAAGTCATTATAATCGTGCAACAGAGCGCTGCAAGACAGAGAGTCCCAATAAGCCCCCGGTCGACTTTAACATTAAGCGATTGTATCCTCCACAGTTTGAAATATATAACAAAAATTGGAAAAGAGATCGTGAAGAGGCAAGATAAGCTAAATAAAACAATAAGGCCCCTTAACAGCGCTTTCGACCAAATTCGATATTGAAACTCAAAGTTAAATAACTCCATCCGAAGAGCCATTACAAAAGTGAGCCCTAGTAGCACCGAAAACACAATTCCTGCAACTAAGCAAGCTTCAACTCTGCTAGTTCCTTCTAACGAATTGCTGAAAGATTTGAAAGTGTCTCTTAGGTTTGGTTCGAGTATTGGTGGTAGTGAGAGAATCTTAAGTGGCATTCTGTAGCATATAACATAACCTGTAGAACTACAGCAGAATTCTTTCGTTCCAATCGTGATATTCATAAGGAAGCTAGCCGCTGGAGAGGCTGTCGAATTGTTCTCGGAGCTTAGTAATGCGGCGCTACCGTGTTGTCCATCAACGTCAAACTACTACCAATTAGATAAAAAAGCTAGAAAAATTGAGCTTTAGTTCTTACGGTTACGGTAGCGATACCTGCTGTTGACATTCCTTCACCTAATAATGCCCCTGCTAATAGTGCTATACACATTACAGCTAATAAAACGAAAGCCACAATAGCACATACATAGCTAAATAGCAGCTTGTTCTGCATTTGAACAGGGAATCCTTGAAGTTGTTAAAAAGACTGTTTGTAAAGAAGTTGTACAGGAGCTTGTAGGAGTAGAGCCTGAAATTATTGGTAGTAGCAGTGTTGTACGCTTTTGAGAGTTTTGTTAAGTAAGTGGGTCATCTTGGCAGCGGCTGCGCCCGGAGCTAAATTTAGACCGAGTGATGAATTTATTTTTTAAATTTTAAAAGTTTTGTAACCCAACAAAGAGCGCTAGTGCGTCCGACGTTTTCTTCCCGTGTAATAGGTTGGAGACGTCGAAATCAAAATTAAAAACCAAAAATCAAAAATCGCAAGATGCACCCAGCTGGTGAAATAATCAAAAAGAAAAAAAAGTTGTAATGGAAATGAGAACTTAAAAGTTGAAATTAGGATATTGGTAAGGATGGCGCTTGTAGCAGACTCCCGGACGAGGTTATAAACCAAAGCTTCAGACGTTGTGAATAAAAAATCTTCATATCAATCTAGCACTCGGAACACTCTCGCAAAATGTCTAACATCACCTGCCAAATAATTGACACACACAATGATTGTCCTGCAGTTGGCATGCAGGTCATGTTGAGAGCATGGAACGGCCGAGGCGATGGCTACACCGCAACTGCTTTTGAAGCACGAACTGATCTTGATGGTCAAGTTCATAAATGGATTCCGGCTACAACCCAACCACCCTCCGATCAATCCGCTCAAACAATAGCTGCCGAACAAGGCTCACTATGGCAAATGGGATTTGACACGGCGGAGTACTTCGGAACAGAAAATAGGTGTTGGTCGGTGGTAGATGTCAATTTCGCGGTAAAGCAAACTGGCCACTATCATATAGCCGTATATGTCGGCCTATGGGATTATAGGGCGGACTTGACGCGATGTAACATTCTAGCTGAGGATCTGTCCGGCACAGCTCCTGGAACCAAGAAATACCTCTCAAAGGCCCAGAAACTAGTTTTGAAGAAGCACTACGACCAGGATCCATACCCTAAACAAGGAGCATATGATAGTCTTGCAAGAGAACTCGGCGCAGAAAAAAAGAAGATTCGAGCTTGGTTTAGCAATGAACGAATAAAGGCAAAACGACAAAAGGATCCCCGAGAGATTGTGGACCAGACAGAGGTCGACAGAAACGAGCTTGCAGCAGATGGTCCTAGGCCATCTACTTCCGAATATTCCCCAACGTTGACCGAGATGATACTGAAAGATGGAGACATTGCCGAGCCAGTCGAAAAACCTTCGACAGTCAACCCAATGGTACCTCCAGATGACTATCCGAGTGATGTTGGTTCTGCAGACCATTATGGAGATGCAGCACCGGTGTACCTTTCGCTTGAATGTGGTGCTGCTGGAATTCTCAGCCCAGTGACCAGCCAGTACTTGATGAATAAGGATACTACTAACAGTGAAGAAGCTACTGGATTGCTCGAACGCCAGATCCACAGCGCTGAGGTCCAACCTCATTTCGAGCAACTTGACGGACTTGAGGCATTTGAGTCGGATATGACAGAATATCCTAAGGTACGGGACATGAAAAGAAAGGAGGGGACAAAGGCGGAAGGACGTGGAAAGAAGGCTTCAAAGCGTCGTAGGCTCTGAGTGGGCATGTATTTAGAAACTGTTCCCTTTTATGATTGATTTCTGTAGAAACATTGAAGATGTGGAAAGAAAGATCATCTCCGACACTGCTTGTATCGCCGGCGCGCACGATCCAGCAAATTTCTATGTCCCTGGACGTGTGAAGTGGATCGGTCGAGGAAAGCTATGGTCTCCCCAACCCACTCAGATTCTTCCTCGATATTGACACCCATATCGTCACGCCCGCTGAGGAAATATATGAAAGATCGCTTTTTACTAACACCTTGCACATCGCCAACGCCTCCTCGCGCCTGGTCAAGATCATCAAGAGTAGACTTGTATTCCTTCCTCATTTCATTATTCCATTGTATCTCCGGCGTCTCTTTCTTCTTGCCCTTTTTGCTTCCCCGCTTTGTCGATGTGGAAGTTGTATCTGAATCAGGGCTCAGGTAGGTCTGAATCGAGGCGTAATCGTATTCCGTCTATTCGAGAACGAAAGAGAGACCTTCTCCGATAAAGTAAAGCATAAGTAGTTGAAACCATTGTTGCCTGTGGCTTAGCTAATGTAAGCATGGTCCAAAGTGTTCGCCGGTTGATTAAGGAACAACATCCAGGACCTGCGGAGCAGCCGGACTGGCCCTGTTACAACCTTCTTGACAACATCCAATACCCAAATTCCGCAGCGTGTGGGATCTTTATCCTAAGCTTTGCTTCTCTTTATGGACACGGACGACCTTCCAGACGATCTCGCCCCGCGAGCCGGGCACATGCCATATACCATTCTCGACCTAAAATACCGCCCAGGTGTTGAGAGGAAATCCGAGAGAACCTTTGGTAACAAGAGACTTCGAGTCGTGGCAGAACTCCTGACTAGCAAGATCTCTTCGCACACTTAGGGTATGCGCCGTGCCACAAGAGGACCGAAGGGGATGCTGGTCGAGATAGTCGATCTGACTTTAGATGGAGACTCGCCTGCAGCTGAAGAACCTACTGAACTCGGCGACAACTTCTCGTCCATTGACTCGACTGCCTATAGTGATGAAGAAGGAGAAGAGGAGAAACAGGTGATTCCAACTCTGGAGGCTGGAATTAGAGCGAATGGCGTTAGGGCTGTTCTAGCAAATATGTCAGAATTCCAACGCCGACGAGCTCCTAGAGTACGTTAAGAAGAACCCGGCTCGTTTCCCTGGGTTTGAAACCAAGTTTGGTATGACGACGATAATATAGGGACAGGACCTTAAACGTTGGGCCATCCTGGAACTGCAAGCTTGCGAGGGAATGGATGCGTGGGTCTTGGCAAACAGGGTCGCGATTTAAGATTGGCGGCAAGAAGATCGCGGGTGTTGGTTGGGATTCGGGAATGCTCATAGAAGGGATCCGGATCAGCGTACGTAATTCAATTGCCACGGCTTTATCTCATTCATTGATACAAATAACAGGAGAGCGCTTAATATATTTTATTCAATTCTACGACATACAAACTTGTAACAGTTGGGGCAGATACCAGCATCCAACACATACAGTTATAACAAGACGTAAATCGTAGTAAGTGCTACAAGTCAGAGGTCATAAGAAACTGTTTTATTCAATAATAATATACACTAACAGATGTTGTGCCTGTTTGCATTCAGACTCTGCTCCAACCAATCCAAAAGCAGCCATTTCCGAGTATATGTATGTCGGTACTGATGTGTGGGAGCTGGATTGCTTTTACTGCAGCGGTAATCGCAAGTGTATATGTGATAGCAATTTGGTCATCGGATATGGGTGTTGGCGTAAATGTAGGAGTATTGCATATAACGACGTTATTGTTTGGTTGGTGTGTCCATTTTGCTTCGTGCGGCGAGATCTGGACTGAGGAATTTGGTGTAGTTGTAGCAGGCAAAGATGGCTATTATCATCCTTCCCAGTGAATCGATGTCTCCCTGCAGCTGATCCCTCCCGCCTGCTAATTCAACTAGCTGCACCTGCATTCCTTGCAAGATCTCGGAATCATCCACGAAAGTTGACGTACTTGACGATGCGCCCGATGGGGACGCATCGTCAAATTGGTTGTTTTCAATGGCAGATACCCAGCGGCCGTAAGTCCATGACCAGCCTTGCATAGGCCACTAGGACCTGAACCACAGGCTCGAATGTAATCACTGAGCACCCATTGCGCATAGGCCTCCATCGCAGGTGTTATTACATTATCGACTGTAGTCGCCTCGTCCTCCATTGCGAGTTTCATATGTGTGTCTGCTTCATGCTCCGACTGAATTTTGTATTTTGCGAGCTCGTCTAGTGTTTTCCGTTGGTAGTGTGTTTATCTGCTGTTATCTCGAGCATGTCTGCCGTATAATTCTCGACGTTGGTAGCGTGTTCGTCTGCTGTAGCCCCCTGGAGTGTCCCAGAAACTCCTTGAAGTACAGATGGGGGCTCTATAGATGTTGATGAATCTGTCGTTGCATGCTTTTTTGGTACCGTATAATTCTCTCCGCTGTGTTCGTCTACCGTAGCTGCCTCGAATCTGTCTGCCGTATAATTCTCTCCGCTGTGTTCGTCTGTCGTAGCTGCCTCGAATCTGTCTACCGTATCTCCACCCTCTGCGACCACGAGGGTATGAGCAAACGTTGCTTCTTCCACGCGCGGTACGCCTACAGGACTAGCTGTTCGGGAGCTGGGGAAATACATGAGTGAAATCGTTGAATAAAACAAAGGTAAAGTTTGTGTTGGAAATTAAGCGTCGAAATTGGAAGAGAAGCTTCGAGGGGAAACTTATTCTCCTAACTCACTTGCGTGGCAGGTGCTGGATACCCAAGAGGTCTGGTCATCACCCCATAAATTACACCCTCAGGGCATCCGGTAGCTTCCAAATTTGTCTCTAGTGGCTCGTGTGATGAGCAAATAGGTCCGGTAAGGAGAAATCGGTAGGACATGGTGTCCCTCGAATGGTCGGGTAACGCTGATGGATGTTTAGATTTTCTGCTAGCCAATAACAGGTGCCGACATTCCGCAGAGCAAGAAAATTGTCATGGCTTGCAGCACAATATGGATTGCTGGATTCAAAGTAGCCAATAACGCAAGTGCCGTCCCCTCCATTGTTGCTGGAGCAGCAGCAGGATTGCACGTCTTGCGGCACAGCGCTGTTGGATTTTGAGTAGCCAATAACGAATATCCCCTCCATTGTTGCTGGAACAGCAGTAGGCTTGTCACATCTTGCGGCACGGGTGCTGTTGATGTAATTGTTGGATTTTTGTAGCCAATAACGCAAGTGCCGTCCCTCCATTGTTGCTGGAATAGCACAGGATTGCACGTCTTGCGGCACAACGCTGATGATTGGGCTTTGAGCTAGCCCCGGCGCCTTGTCGGTGATGCAGGAGATCAGTTTTCTTGGAGATAGCCGTCAGTTACCTGGTCTGGTGATGTTGCACCCCACACAATATCGCACGATGAGCGCAGGAAGGTCGCAGCGTGGAATACAACAGCCAACATTGAGGCCTGACGCAGTGCAATCGCCGAGGGGCGCTCCCAAAATTGCGAGCCTGATCTCCGCAGAAAACGCCAGCATATGCAGGGCAGAGCTGAACAGCACGTAGGTGTGGCAAGAACCTGGCCGTTGAAGGCTACTAAAATCGAGGATGAGAAACCGTTAACCGGAAAGTAAAGCATCCAAGTTAAAGGAATGCAAAAGCTGGATCTTACAGATTTGTGACGTGATATCTGGCGAGATGCGTGTCTCAATATTGGAGGGGTTCAAAAGAAGTTGTATTTTAGAAAATCGTTTCCTGAAAACGAGAATGGGTGCTAGTTTTATACCTAGGTTGTTGCAAAAGACGCTAAGAGTACAGGGTGGCACTACACTAGCCGCATGTAGAAATATCACATGACTTCCCAATCCAGAACATATATGCTCAATTTCCCACTCGCATCATATCAAAAAACATCCACCATTAGTATCCTATGATCATGAAGCTTCGTCCAAGGCAGAACGCAAGGCGTCAATCACAACGTATCACAAAACCTAGCAAAGTCCCGGCTAAGTTCAAAACTCCAAGTAAGAAAACGGGATGTTATAATGAACTCGCCAATACTAATATAATTGAACAGCGCGATCTAAACCTACCAAATCCGCTCTATCCTCTCCTCAAGTCCTAGTATCGCCAACCACCCAACTCCCTCCAGCAACCGACACTAAGAAATCTATCACCGGATATTTCTGGAATCCTACAAATGTAGGGGAAATCATCGACGTAGTTGGCTGGGAGCGCATTGATGGAAATCTATGTTATTGGGTGGCATGGGCTCCTACCTTGATGGCTGCTGAACAAGTTGAGGCGGCTGGTGCACAGCATTTGATTCAAGAATTCGAGAATAGGCTAGGTGATAGCCTTCAGCAAGCGACTAGAAGAGCGCTTTCTGTACTATAGTTGTGTCCCTATTTTGCTGGACTTGTTTGTAAGGAATGGAAGACGTTCATCCTCTGGGCATATCCTTCTTCAATTCACAGTTTACCTTCAAAGAACAAAGCACATTACTCAATCTATTACGCCTAAAAAAAACTTTTGGTCTTATATTCTGCAAAGGGTACGGGAAACAATATAGGGAGTAGTACTTAGTGGTGGGCAAAGACGTTATATTCTGTATTTCTGTGTAGTGCTATGAAAATTAGAGAGACAGCTTTGAGAAGAGCTGTCAGTAACTAAATGAAACCAAACAATACAAACATGGTCACATGATTATTTCCACTCCACACATACTCCCAGTCCCCGCGCACTAATACCACCTAGTAAGAAACACGGGGTAATCCGCACTCTATAGCAACCTCTTCAACTAACCCGAGCAGGTCTAGGTCCTTCCATTCTTTTCCAACAACCTCAAAATACATAGGCTCAGCTCCTCGTATTCCTTCTAGGGCAAAAAGACAGTCTGCCCATCCATTGTAGGTGTTCTCTCCCCCGAAACATGCGTCCGTTGGTTCATCCCATTCTACATTCTGAAGCTCCGATTCTCTGTCTGCTTCGCGGTCACGCGAGACATTAAGAGGCGCGTGAGATCCGGGTAGTACTTCCCATGGAGAAACTTTAGCAGCAGAGGCTACAATTTCTGATTTCCTAACAAGCATCGCAAAGAAATTAGAAGATAGGCCATTATAGCCTGGCATAACAAAATTGACCGTTGGTCTTTGTTGTTTCTGGAGCCACCGTTCCTGAAAGGGCACAGATGTATCTTCATATGGCTGGCTCCCGATTGTTAACAATTGAAACTCGTGTAATCTTAGCAGAGAAGATACAAGGGGATTTGTCTCTGGATGAAGAGGTCCATTGTCATAGGGCGTTGATTGGGTCTGACCTTGGAGGAATTTTCGATTGAGGAGGCATAAAGCGGAAAAGTCTTTAGCATGTGTCCACTCGTCATTTGTTTCTAGTCAAGGTTAACTTTTAACAAGTTGAAACCCACCAGGAGAATTACCATTAATAGTCTCCATAACCTCTAACTCTTGAATCCGGGCTTGCCGCGAAATTCCCTGAGATTGTAAAAATTGTTTGAATATTGAGGGCTGACCCGCTTGCTCGTCTGGTGTAGAGCGTCTATCTGGCGGAGTTATACTTCGTGCTGACTCTGAAGTACTAAGGTCTCGAAGCTGTGAGTTAGGGATATACCTAGATGTTGAGGTTTGATCGGGCTCTCTAGTTTCAAGGCATTAGATTCTTCCCTCTTTAAAACACTTTACTAACCTTAAATTCATCTCAAGATCCGGAGACAAGTTTTGCCACCTTTCCTCCTCTCCCTTTTTGAAGCCTAAATTCCAATTTCTAACGAAGGCCAAATCTTCTTCTAATACAGAAATAAGTCTTAGTGTAATTTTTTCAACAATACTCGGAGTACTATCAATAATAAATGATCTATACAGATCTAAGATTATCCCAGAAGATCTAGTAATCTGTTGCCTGTGTTCAACCATCTTAGCTAAATATTGAGCTTTGTTTTTGTTTTCTTCTGCCATAGTTACTAGAATTCAAGTTGTAATGTAGGAAACTTCCCTTAGACAGAAGGCGCCGTTTTGATTTATACGTTTACGCGGTCGATATATGAATTTAAGTATTTCCTAAAATTGACAACTCGCTTTTCAATAATCTGCTCGCTTAAAAAATCCGAAATTCTAATATCATTTCCAAGAATTGAAATCACCTTGTACACTCGAATTCTCCTTTCGCTCGTTAGAAGTACCTATGTCGCTTACTACGAACCCTTGTCACGCTATCGTTCCAGCTTTTGATTTTCTCGTGAGGCGTAAGTTGTCCAACGGCAAGCCATGGAGGTTGTGGTATAACGGGTACTGTATTTCTCTTTCTCTTATTTGGCCTGAACCTAGTTTCGTCGCTACTATAAAACGAATTATGGTCTGTTGCTTCCGAGGGACATTCCGACTCGTCGAAAAGCCACAAAACTTTTGTCTCGTCATAAAAAGACATCCAGTTCTGGGCTAAAGGAAATGCGAGTTGGCGAAGAGTACTCTGCGCAATAAACAAGCCGTGATCTCCACAGACTCCGATAGTAGCGTCGATTGTTTGTGTTTTGTTGTTCCACCTTGTTGTAGTACCATCCCGATTAACAAAGATTGTACCCACTATCTCATGCGTAGCAACAATAATAAAGCGATCCGCATCATTGTCAAAGAAATTGCATGCTTTCTCTGAGACTTGAGCACCTATGTCTAAGTGTATCGCAAGTCGTCCTAGAATCTTATCTAAGCTTTCTCTGTCGATGTAGTAGCCCTCTAACCTAGATGAGCCGCGTACTTCTTGGACCTTCGGGTTGATGTCTTCAAAGCAACTCCGAGCTATTTTATTATCGAAAAGATTAAGAATCTGGGTTATGTTAACCATTTCAGATGGTTCATGGTAACTGATAGAGACCGATATCTCGTGTTTCGTTTCGTACCAACAGGCATCCCTATGTTGAGGTGGGGATAGATCTAGAAGAAGCCTAAAGCCCTTACTGTCGAGATGGTGCAGAAGCTTATTTGCGTCGTGTAGATAGCAATATATATCAGTGCCATCGAGTTGGAACAGTCTCTCCTTACGTAGAACCTTTTTGACTGCGAATTCTATGGCCTTTCGGTGCTCTGGATTGTGATGCAGAACTATTCTAAGGAAATCTAGCAGCCGAATAGCTTCGACGTTATGTTGATCAACGATGCGCTTAATAGACATAACTATATTCATATGTGAAGTCTTGAATGGACAAGAGTTATAGCTAGGCGCAATGATATGTAGCCTACGGCAGATCTCAGTTGCTGAGAGCTCTGTCCGACGTGCTTTAGAGATAAGCGATCTTAGATCTGGGTCGCAACACTTCTGCCCGTTATGCGTCGGGAGTGTCCTATCGACAACATCGGTAAGGCTGGTAACATCGCCGACAAAGCCTTCCTTGGAAACCGCTGTCGCTACTCTGAACTCGGAAAAGCCTGTAAGGTATGTAGTATATTGGCTCGATGCATATCTGATCAAGATGGTATTCTTGTTGATGTTGTTATGTACAATCCCATTTTCCTTGAGTCTGCATAAAACGCCTGCTATATGCTTGTATACCATAAAGCTCAGGTCGATCTTAGGGGTTTGATGTTCAAGAAAGCTCGCGAGAGGCTCGGCATCAAGGTATGGGGTAATAATCCGGAAAGTTTCTTCGGTCTGAACAAAATCGTTGTACGGGACGATATTTTGAGTATCCTATTAGTGTAAGTAAGGCTATGATATTCTGTAATAGGACTTTACCTTTAGGAGTAGCAACATTTGATACTGTAGGCGAGCGTTCTCTTCTTGAGTTATACTATAGCTTTTGGCGACAACAAAAATGCCTGTTTGCTTATGTATTGCCATGAAAACGCTTGACCTGCCCTGAACCTCAATTTGTCGAGTTGGGAGATAATAATAAGCTTTTCTTTGGGCCACTGATACCTGGAGGGGCAAGTCCGAATATCTAATAGTAGTCGCTTGGCTTGTTTGGCTCTCTAGTTCTAAACTCGAGACATTCGGCCAGCATACAAAGTCTGTGGAAGATGGAGCCAGGTGTGGTATAGAATGTAATATGAGCTCAAAACTTCCTACGCGGGCTGTATTTGGTGCATCTGGATTTAAGGCCTGTTGTGCCTGTGGTTCTAGGGGGTCCCCATTCAGCACCGTGCCAAACTGAGAGAAATTCTTCAACATCCAGTTGCCATGCTCTCCGAGGTATAGGCCAAAATGCTTCCTGCTCACATACCTCTCGTGTGGCAGAATAACATCGGATCTACGATAAGTTCCAAAGACATACCAGTCTTTCCCGGATTTCCATTCTAGAAAGAGCCATGTACTCGGCTTATCGTCAATACAGGGCGTCCCCATAGTCGCAAACAACATATATTTGAAAGCTGTACTGTCACTGTCACCAATTACTGCTATGTCGCCTCCTACTTTCAAAGACTGGTACTTCAGAGAACTAGCTCGACTAAGAGATCTCGAGCGTGATGGGCATAATGGAGACCAAGACTGGCCGTTGCAATCCCTTCCGCCTGACAGCTTTGCGACTGTAATACACACCACCTTTCATGAGTATCATCTCCAGGCAGAACATTTCATATCCAGTCGTATTAAAGATGGCGACGCGAAAACGGCGTACTCGTTCTTAGAAGCTCACTATGATATTATGGAGAGATTCGAATTCGCACCGTCTTCCAACTACTATCTGAATATGGCAAGAATAATCAGCAATCATATCCTGCGTACAAAGGAGCCAGCCCATAACGCCAGCGAATACTGCACGCAACTCGCGCCCCATTCACCGACGTTTTCGCTTTGTTCAGCTCCGCCGACACCTTGCTCTACTCGGTCGTGGGTAGACGATGTCGTAGCAAAGAGAGAGGATCTCGACCAAGAGCTTGAATCTCGACCTCAGGCTGGAGAAATCAGCAGTCCTCTAACATTATCGCAGGAGCAGACTGCAAAACTTCCAGAAAAGCACAAACCGACGACCCCTTCACGCATCGGTATAAATCCAACATCTGCTTCATCAGACCGCTTGGGTCGAGTTTCTCAGAGACAGTGGTATTCTAGGAAAGCAAAGACAAGGACAGGGAAAGAGATGATAGGCAGTGGTATGTGTGAAGGGCCTGTAATACCGCCTGCAGACCAAAGAGGGCGCAAGAGACGGGCCTTTCCCAACAAAGACAACAACCCTACGACGTCCAAACGGAGAAAGGTTGCCGATCATACATAAACATACATGGCTGGAAGCTGTCATGGGATAAATGTTATGGCATGCTATTTTTGGTTTGGGCAGGGGGAGGGGGAGGCTTTGTTCATTCAGCTTTTGGCCTTCCTCTTGTGACAATACTAAGATTCCTCCACAATTTTTCAGTACATGCCAAATGGCATGCTCACTCAAACTACTAGGGTGGGGAAAGAAGGGAAGCGTGATAGGTTACTGTTACGAGTAAACCTCCAGTGGCCGTCATTCCTCCAAAGTGATGGGGGGATGGGGGAACGACGAGTGTGACATTTGAACTCTTTTAATATCCTTAGAATGATTGACTTGATCATTTGTTTTTGATCATCTGGAATATATTAGTACAATCACTGGAGGTTCTGCGAGGAGCGTGTAATTGATGCCATGGAATTTATCGGTGTGGAACAATTGAGAATTGAGAATTGAGAGCCTTAGCCAGGATAGTAGTACCTAAGTCAACATAAGGAAATAATCTCGGACTAAAAGGTAGCGGTCGGAGGCCTATTTGACTATCTCTTCCTTTTTATTCGTGTCCCCTAAAATTACAAATCCTGCGTCTGGTTCCGCACACGTAGAGCCTTCTTTTGCCTTTGTCTTTTTCTTGCCGTGGGTCTTCACTGTATCCTTACCTTGCAAACGTCTGATTGTAGCCTTTTGATTATAACCAACGACATCTGCCGAGGAGGCAGGCCGAGATTGGGTGTTAGGAGAGAGGGCGATCTCGTTTGCTGAATATTCAAGTCTGTAGCTTTGAGATCCATCCGGGAAGAATCTCCACCAGTCGATGTCAGGACCAAGCATGATCTTCTGTTTGAAGCGTATAGCCATAATTGACTGGCATTTCAAGAATTGTATAATATCGTGGTCATAAGCAACAATTGTTGCCTGAATTGGATTCAGTAAGAAATGAAGGGCATCGCAAGGATCTGATGAGATGTCTTGACAAGTGGCAGTGCAAACCGCCCAATAAGCCAAAGGATGTCGAAACTGCAACACCTTTTTCATATGTTAGTGAGCCATCAATTTCACTAGGACCTTAAACACTTACCTTTATCAGATTATTCCATGTTTCTGGAGTTCCCCACTGGGAGGAAAATTGAGTGACTTTATTGCGAAAAGTGATTATGGCGTTAAGGAAGGTTGAAATGCCATTTTCTGGGTACCCAAGCTTCCACGATACCCAGGCATTGTATGTAAACCTGCAAAACTCTGAATAGATGCTGTTGTGGAGCTTCTGGGCGATTTCGGTAACTGGCTGTGAATACTTCATCTCTGGAAAAATCCAGCTCCCACGCCAACGTGAAGCGGAGGATTTTCTCTGTCTTAGAATCTGTACAATATCCTCGGCTTTGGAAAAGGACGATTCGAAGTGTTTCCTTTTCTGTCCCCCGTAAAGACAGCTCAGAAATGTATCAAGCCAAGGTATCTCTCTTCTGGATAGTACATCAATAGCAATGTAAGGGTCTGAAAATGGAATGAACTCGAGGACAAGTCCAATAATTGTGAAATCCTGGGAGGTCCTTAGTAGCTCATGTGCTGCTTCTTCCAAAAATTCTCGTTGGCCGGCGTTGAGCTGCATTGAAGCGGTAACTTAGACGATCTCTTATATATAATCGCCGTTGGTGGAACAATCACCTCATGCATTGCAATTGAGACTGGTGGGTGTGCATCGGAGAAGAGAGCGGAGGTAGGTAGGGAGTTCGGCAGGTTATCTACCTATATTTATGCAAAATCCCTACAACCGCTGGAAGATAGATTTATTGCTGCTACAACGTAAATGGTGCATTTACGTTTGGCTCAGTTGGTTGATAAGAAGCGAAACATGGCACTTTGCGGAGAGAATTTTCCTCTCTATTGTAGTCAAGTGAAGGAGATAGGTCAAGAATATTGAATGGGCGACGACATTACGCTAAATTTTGCGGCTGGCTTGTCGGTGTAACTTATTTTCAATGACAAGACTTATGTCGTTGATAATTATCGTAAACGACCCCCAGTCCACCTACGCCACGAACGATTAGGTGATAAGTTCATTTTAGCTCTGGTTGGCCACCCCCAAAACTCGGGGCAAGCCGGGGGGATGATAGGTGGGCGAGTTTTCCGGGCATCCTTGTTTTAATGCTTTTACTTTTTCATGAATGATAATTCGTGAATTCAACTTATCCGCTAGAGGGGGGACAGGGCAGAAATCAAAAGAACAAAAGAAAAACAAACGATTGCCAAGCCACCAAAACCAGGAAGCTGAAATCACAACATTACTCCGTACCGAAGATATAGAAGTCCTAACTAGCAAGGGAACGATCACGTTATGAAGCCGACAGTAAGAAGTACGATTTAGATATTACACAACAAAATCCAGATTTGTAATAACTGTAGTAAGAAGCAAGATCTTTGCCATCGCATAACAAATCCAGATGGTAACGATTGTATAAAAAACCAAAAGCATTCCTAAGATCTAATCCCGTTGGTCTCTTTTTACGCGGGTACCACGTTGTGTCGTCGAATTCAGTCTCGGCATCAATGCCTACATCTTCAATCGCCTCTGCGCTTGCGTCAGTGTATTTGTTCGACCAGCCACTCACATTTCAGGTATTCCATCCCTCATAATCCTTATATGCTGCTGCATTCCGTTAACGCCTCCACTCACAGTTGCTCACTGGAGGTGGTCTCGTTATAGCATCCATCTGGATATTCTCTAATGGGCGTACCCCCGAACGGACGGATATTTCGCGCTTGAAGGTCAAGGACCTTTGTACAGATGATAGGCCGATAGACAAACCCTCCGTGGCACAGGAAGTTGGCAGTACTGCATATTGAAGGCGTGACATAGTCTCACTTATGGAGTCTTGTAAAGAACTTCCTACTCTATTAAGGGCTAAGGTTTTGACGAAACCACCTACCTTGGCTTGAAAACGACCAGCAAGAACGGGAGCGAAGGTGGATCGAATTCCGCGTGATAGAACGGAGGCGGGAGGAAGGAAGAGCATTACAAGAATTCAAGCACCAATTGGACGAGTGAGCGGGGTGTGCCCATTATGGTGATGCCCGGCACCGGATTGAAGATTGTGGGCGTGAAGAAGCCAGGAGTATTTTCGCAGCAAGCCAGGTAAAGAAGATGATTCAAGAAGAGCGAAAAGACAAAGCCAGTGCTTTCTGAGAACGTCTGGGGAATAAATTGGTTTCGAACACACAAGGCATGTCTAGGGTAACATTACAATGCAGCTAAATGTTATTTTGAATCAATCGATAGAGGAGTATCACAGACAGTGAAGCCCGACCCTAATATATCTTAATCTTAGGCCTTCTCAAGTCGGTGTCTTTGGCCTTGGTGTGTACTCCACGAAAGCAATTATAGACTTCAATTGGCCCGATCACTTACAAAACGAGCGGAAGTTCACAGTGTTGATTCTGAGAGGGCCTGCCCTCTTTCAACTCGACTCCTGCGAATCTGAAGGTCTCTGAGACGGTTAAAAACTTGACTCAAACGAGGTGGAAGTTGTACAATGTCCAACAGCTCGGCATATCCATTAAGTAGTTCTAAGATAGCGTCAAGATTTCTCTGGAGTTCCCTACCCTCGTCATAGCTATTCTGTAGTTGTAACATAGCGTGGAAATTAGTTGGTTCGCTAGTACGAAATTATCCTCTGTTTCAAACGAGATCAGATTCCTTATCACATAAGCTTTAATGTCTGCCGCAATTGCTGCCATCTCTGTATCTTTGGTAAACGCGTGATTATTACGCTAAATATATTCCGGAAGGTGAATATGCGGCGGGATAGGGATTTGAAAATTATACTGTGGAATTTGAATAAATGATGGCTGCAGCAAATGCATGGCCCTGCAGGACTGTCAATTCGATAGGCTCTTTCCACATCCGCCTCATCATGATTTGTGACACATAGTGAGCAATGGAAAATATTCAAAATATATTTACTGAAACCGTTTCTTAGCACAATCTAACAGCCCCGCGAAGTCCGAAGCCCTATCAACAAGCATTGTAGTAAAGAAGTCCGCAGTACCGACCCAAGACTCGTCACAAAAAGTCGAATAAGACCGCTTCTTCCCGGTGCCTTGTTCGCTACTACAGAAACCCTGGACATGTCGTTGAAGTAAATTGAAGTAGTGGCTTATATCTTCGAAGTTTTTGACTACATTACGGGACAGCTGGGTCGAAGACATGTGTTCTGGACATTTATCATGCAAGTTTCCACAGAGTAGGAAGATATCGTTGTTGACGGTACCTGAACTATCTGAGTTGCTCTCATGGTCATCAAAATTAGTGAAGTCCGGGCTGCAGTTATCATTGAGAGTACCTGGGGTATTCGAGTAGCCGTTTGTGTTATAATCAAGAATGCTGCACTCCGAGTAGTTATCGTTGTTGAAATTGGTATAATCCGAGCTAGGGTTATTGTTGTTGGCGGTACCTGAACTATCCAAGTTGCGGTCCTTGTCGTTATTGGGAACTAAGATACCTAAATAAATAAGCTAAGTGTTCATGACATAGGTATAATCCTATTTCTTACGGAAATCATTTTGATCGGTGCCCTGAATAGTTTCGAGTCCAGATCCCTTTTCAGTCAAGATAGCTTTGTAGCCCTCGAATGTTTGGTCTGGTATGACGGCAGGGTAATCTTTTGCGCTTATATTTGCTATATGTGCCAACGAGTTTTCGGATGTCTGTAGTTGCTCAATAATATCCTCTGCACTATCGCTTTCCGAGGTTGCTGCCAAAGTGCATTTGGAAGTGGCAGGTTTGCCGCAACGAGGTCGTTGCTGGCGCATGTTACGAGGGGAGTGGGAGGAATTTCTCCTGGTGCGGTAGGAGTAGGACATTCCGTTGATTCGAGCGATGGTCCGTCCAGATCTGAGCGAGCGACGTTGAGATCTGAGAGAACGCATGGCGATCTAATGGAGTATATACAACTCAAAATGAAGGGAGATTTGCGAGTTGAGAAAATGATCGTGACAGGAGAGATTTGTCCCTCTTAAGTTAATATGAAAACTCAAAGCATACCGCCAGAAACTAGGACATGTATTGCATTGAATTCTCGGAAATACATGCTCCGCAGCAAGAGCCAACATTTCAACGCCGATCAACCAACCGTTCGCTACAACAAAGGCAAGGGGATAATCACAATGTAACTGCCGATATTGCCATACAGCTGGGAGGGTGTGCCATCGGCGATGAGCCCAGCATCCGCTTGCCGTCAAGGGCTATGCATAGGTAAGGCAAAATTCGTTGTGTTTGCCTTAATTGTAGCGATTGGTTGCGAGGCGCCTTGTCTCTTCGTCCTTGCAAAATTCCTGGTGCGTGGTTGGTGCAGCCGCTTCTGTGCCGAAAACATGAGCGACACGGGATAAACATAGGATCGTCTCAAGATATGTACTTTAGAAATGTTGTACCAAGGCTCCCCACTCGATTCTGCCTACTGGAATCTGTCTCGTGCAAATACCTGCAGATACGAGCCAACAAACTGGTCGGGTGACATTGATGGAAGTGTTCTTGTTACGATGGTTACGACCAGCCAATGATACAACCGCCGACATTTCCGTGTTCGTGAGTAAATGACAGTGGGATCATGGACAGCTACCAATAGACATTGCGGGACCAATAATCATACCCGATTTCAGGCAGGAGAACCGGATTGACTCATGCTGACGCGTCATAGTAACGCCATAAAATGCATGACTCACCGGCTGACGACCAGCTTGAACTTGACCTCCCCTGTCATGTTTTCGAATTCCAAGACCTATGGCGTAATAGATCTCCGCGGAGAAGTCGCGGTGGCAAGCCCGGAGGGAATGCAGACGCTGGATTGGTCATTCGAGATTGTCCAAGTGTGACAGCATATATTTTCAAAAAACCAGAAGGAGCTAATAGGTGGTCAATCATTGAATCAGGGGGAACGGAAGCTGGAACTCACAAGTGTGAAATGTAGCGCTAACTGTGCTCAAGTGTAACGGTCTGAGAATCGAGACCGTATCAATGACTCATGCGAGACTATGACAGCGCATAATGATTCGAAAATAGAAAGGCGTTAACAGGGAGTCAATTATCGAATTAGGAGAACGGAAACTGGAACTCACAAAATGTGAAAGGTAGCGTTGCTGTGCAGTAATTGTGACAGCATCAAACGACCGACATACATCCGGATAGCTCCAGCGGCTAGCAATGCAAAGTCTGGACATTGGAGGTGTGTGTTGAGAAGAGAAAAACAGATTTTCAAAAATGGGAATCAGAGCTAGCTTTATACTCGAGGTAGCTAGCGAAAGACGCTAAAGACTAGGCGGCACTGTGACTAACCGCATTTGGATACTACACGTGAGTAGACAATACCACCCACCGCTCTATGCCCTCTGCTGAAGAAGAACAAATTCCCTATTATAACATTAGAGTAGTTCTAGAGTAATTGATTTTTTGTAAAAAGAAAATATAAACAATATTGTGTACATTCAAAAGAGATCTTCTAATGTAAGTATTTAAGATTTTTCGACAAGATAAATTGAGTATTATAAGATGAAATAATCACGATTCAATAAACAAACAGTTGTCTCCTAATGGGGAATCCTGTTGGCAGAGGGGACGTGGTTTAGTGGTATAATGCTTCCTTAGCATGGAAGAGGTCCCGAGTTCGATTCTTGGCGTCTCCAATTCTTTTTTGTCTTTATTGCTTTCGAGGTTTTCTTTTCTTTTTTGTGCAATTGGGATTGATGATGGAGTGAAGTTCTTTTTGAGGGGATTTTTTGGTGTTGCGTAAGAAGCGAAGCGAGGCGAGGTTTTTAGTGTGATGTGGCACCCACAAATAAGAAATGGCGCCACGCTAAAATAGGCTCGCCACTCTGGCGGCCAAAGGTTCTTTCCTTCTCCATACTCCTCACTTGCCATTCTTGTGAGGGGCCTTGTGTAGGCAATGTCTTTTCTAATTTGCCTTCTACATTCAAAAATTATCATCCATCCATAGGGACTGGGCAACCCCAAAGAGATAAAGCTACAATTTTGAATTTTTGGATTGTTATGCTCTTCGGTATTACACTGTCTCCGATGTAGCAGCACCTTTTCATTGCAAATGCTAGCTTGCTAGTATTGTGAAGAAGACAAAAGGGTTATTCAGTTGGTAGAGAAATAAATCAAACATTTAAATGTTTTTTTTTGTTGGTGGGGGGTTTGTGAATTCCAGTTTATTATCCTTTTTTCTCTACCAGCTACGGTAATGTAAGACATTTGTTGAACTTCTCAGGAGCTAAAAGACTGTCGATTTCAGAGCTACAGGAGGGTCATATATATAGACAAAATGAGGGTATTCTATGTAGTTCTATGCCCTACAAATTCGAACAAGTTGCTATGCAAGGCGACGTGCGACTGGCTCTTGTTGGAGATGCCTAGCTTTGAACAATCATTCTAGAGGATTGGTTCCTACTATGGTGACTACAGGTATTTTCCTCTAGACGTCTGGAAGTAGGACTAGGCTAACAAATCTTAGGAGAGGCAAGTCGACTGATAGCGACGGTCTAATGCAATGCGAACCTGAACCGTGTTGGACAATTCTATGGTTTTAATAGGTACTGTACATTAGCAATAGACACGTCTTAGCAGACAACTCCGAGGTCTTCAAGAATCTCTTTTGCAGTGGCCACTGGGCGACGTCCAAACATTGTCCTCCGAATCCTACTCAGCCCTACTCTCGTGTATTTCTAAATTCATGAGACAGTCATCGATTCTCCACTGGGGAAAGACCAGCGTCACACTAGTCTTGTGGAGGATTTCGCCACAACTCTGGAAGGTGTTTTTCCTGATCGCTTCACACAAGTACTCGTCGAAGAACTCCGCGATTCCTTGTATTGAAGCCTGCTCAAAACGTCTTTGCTTGTTGTTTATGGAAATCTCGGAGTTTGATGTAGGACTGATTTAATTCTCGTTAGAAAGAGACAGGAACGTATGGGTGGTCATTCTCAAAGAGGTTGTACACTCGTTTGAGGAAAATGGGTTCATGGTGATAGCGGGGATGGTCATGGTCGAAGAGATTCTGTAATCGTTCGACGGAGATGAGCTAGTAATGCTAGCCGCAACAATCGAGAAGGTTGTGCAATTGTTTAGGGACGGGTTAATTTAAGTTATAGTTCTACACATCCTCTGAAAACGTGAATAACGTGAATTCTGTTCCGATTTGTGATCTTGGCTTCAAGTGCGGTCCTAGTCCTGAGATGTGCACTAGTAATAATAAAGATACTATTAAGACTATAATATTCAGAAAAGAGGAACAGAATGGAAGCACTCCCCTCATGAAGAGAGAGAACTCCCATTAAGGAACGCTTTCATAGAAGGATGAGAACCACACTGTAGGGAAGAAACCTCCTGTGAAGAAAGAGATATCTAGGGGAAACCAGCAGAAGCACTATGAAGCATTAGAGCCATCAAATGATGAGGTTGTCGCGAAGAATACCAAATCAACCCTTTCAGTGAACAAAGAAATACGAGCCCTCAAGATTAACCTCAAGAAAATGACGGAGCAACGAGATAAATTGTAAGAAAGTTGGCAGCCACTAGGGAGAGACATAGGAGTAAGAGAACAAGGAGAATAACGACGGAGGCGATAAAATAGTAGGCTATCAAGAAAGGATCGATTCGTTCTAAAATATGAAGCAAATTCTTTTTTAGATACCTAAGGTTGTTGTTGCTAAGAGTAATAGTGTTGTTAATGAAATTTAAAGATACTCTTTTATATAATTATCTGTTAAATAGTAGGGCAACATATGTAGGGTACATTCTGCAATGAATATGGACTATACTTTATAATAATCTTTATATCACAATTGAAACTGTAGAGTAAAAGAAATATCTCCTTGGGAGCGCTTTGGACGTCTAAGTTCAGAATTAAGCCTAGCCGATGTTTCTGTGAGATAGGTAAAAGCATTGCACCTATATTTAGAGATGGCTCAGGTTCATTAGGCTCTTGTCAAAGCTCAACTTTTTCTACGAGAGCAGAAGTGATTATGGCCGCATTTTAGGCCAGACTAAAGCTTGCATTATGGCTATGTTAGTTTCACTCTAGGGTAAAAAGGGTTATAGTGACTACTGTCTTCTAAGTGATCAGAGAGCCCTTCTGATAATCTATATATGCTGCTACCAAATCTTATGAAAACGGTGAGATTTTTGTGAGAACAGGGGAATAACGGCACTCGCACAGCATCCAGCAAGATAGGAATAACCACAACGTTGATAAGTACCGCGCACCTAGTTCATGAAGTGCCCTAGTACGAATACTAATATCCTAGGAACAGGCAATTCACCTTCTGATTCGTATAACGAAATATGCATCAATAATCCTGAGTTCGTTTTATGAGGATACTTGCGTAGAGAATATAATCTTGGATACCTCAACTTAATTGCACTTTTCGTTTTGGACAAACAATATAGCTTCACCTTACTATCATTAGTTGCTCCCCATAAATTCTTTTCTCTTAAAGTGTTGTTATTACTTCCTTTGCTGTCATTCAAAACTTGGAATTTAAACGAGAATGCTGATTTCAAGGAACACCTAATCTAAACGTGTCATACAACTCCTCTACACTTGATTAACTTGGACAGTACGTGGATTACGTAGCTATTGTAAGCTTAGGGGGTTTCGATCTCGACACATGAGGATTTTTTGTCGTAGTTCGTAGTATCTACTTTAGACCTCAGGTTGCTACAACTCTCAGTATTAGTTAACTTACTATGCATGCCATAAAATCTAACACTTAATCTTGCAAAACTATTGCCATTGGCAACAAGCATACCTAATCTATTTTCTTCTCTTTACGTTTTAGAAAAGAGTAATTCTATTCGGACTAACTCCACATAAGACTTCGGTATCCCAACTGCAACGAGTTGTTCATCTGACCACTTATGGGTCGGACTTGCCAATTGGGTAGATGTCTCTTGGCCATACTTAGTATAATATGTACATGAGCTTAGCAAGAATATGGCTCGCGAAAGAGCACAAAGCTTAAGGCCAACTACGATTTCAATCTCCCTCTCTCCTGTATGCTACTAGGAAAGAAATCCCATATACTACCCATATGAAAACCTCGATACGATTCCCTGCCCCACAGAATAGAAATACTATGGCCCGCAGTCTGCAACTACACCGAGGAAGATTTGCAAGCGCATTGATTTGGTATCGTTACTTTCAATATTACCGTCGAGCATAATATGATCCTTAGCGGTGTTGTTATGCTCCTCTTTAGTGCGGGAATCTGTGGCTCCTTTTATAGGCATTTTATTCTAAGAGATAATACAGACATCGTTTTCGAGTCTTTTCGTACGAATCTAAGAGGGCTTATACCCTCCACAGTTCTGTAAGGATGGATTGAGATACCGTAAGAAATAGTTTATAAGAGATCATTTCGAATAGTTATTTATTCAGACATAAGAGATGGATTTGGGTAACTCACTTGGTTTCGGTAATTCACTTTCCCTAATTAAAATGGCCCCTTATAAACCAATTCGTACGGTACTGAAACCAATAATGTGTAGTTTAAGGCAACAGTCACTTACTAAATATAGTGTTACAAAGGAGATCTTCCTACACAGAAGGATTTCGATGCTCCTAGCAATTAAGGAACTGTATGTTGTAAATGGTAGACTAATATAACATGTGTAGGCACCTTAGCTTTAGGTACCTAGTTACCAAACTTAACTGGGTAATTAAGCATTTTTAAAACCTCATCAACACGAGTCTTTTAAGCAAAAGCCTCACTGCACAAGGCCCCTCCCGTAGTCTATCAAGTAATTACCTTAGGCTGTTGCTGTGCACACACTTCACTACCTCAAGCTGAGCTCAACGGTGAAATGGCTGACTTGATGTTTTAGAATGTAGGCAAAAGCTCGGCAGGAACAACCACTTGGCAGGGTCAATAACTGCAAAGAAAACACATGACATGGGTTCTGAATTTCAGCATTGTAAAAAGCTTCTCTGATATAAATTTTTTGTAAGATAATGCACATGAAGGCAAGGCCAAGAAAACGGTTCTTTTCCAGCTCCCGTGCCATCGGACCTTTTTGATTCAACCAAGAATCTGCTATGCGTGTAATACACCCACCATTCCAGAAAGCGTCTTACCCCACTTCCCCTAACTCACGTTGTCTATACCATGTGTACGTTTACTACGATCTACCCCCATTCGCATTTCCCTCCTCTACTGCCTTTAAGATCAAGTTCTTGGCTTTCTCAACACCGTCCTTGGTCCCCTGGATAGTAATAACCTCTCCGTGCGATGGGTCCTTTGGGACCTCAACCTTACAGCCTGTCACCTCTCGGATACTTGAAACCTTGGCCCCACGCGGTCCAATAACGTATCCCCATGTGCGAGGATCAGGTAGAATAAGGAAACCAGTTGTTGTCATCTTGAGTTCTTTCTGGATTGCCGAGTTCAGCAATGCCTTGGCAGTGGCCACATTCTCTGGAGATCCACGCAACACCCAAGGGATCTCGCCGTCAACGTCAGAGGCATCTGTGACAACATTCCAGGAATGTGTGTTTGAATCCTGTTCGTCAGTGATCAGTGGCATGGAGGTACCGGTATTGCGGGCCGCAGGTGCTTGTGGCTTTGGTGGGACCTTGGCGCCTGCGTGATCAACTTTGACTTGGTGTTGGTTGCGTAGCGTGCGGAAGAAATAGCCATTGTCAGCAATGCCATGGTGAACCTTTCTGGGTACCATCACAGTCTCTCCCTCCTCCTCTTTTACCATATCTAGAATATGGGCCACCGCTTTTTCGACATCGGCTGGTTGACCAACGATCTTGATACCAGTCTGGTTGCTGCCTTGTCTTGGGATATCCAGAGCGACGTTGAATTTGGCCTCAAGGTCCTTCTTAGTCTCCCCTCCACGACCAATAAGCGACCGATGCTTGTCAGTTGGAATCTCGAGCGTCTCGGTAGTCTGGCTTTCCTTCTGATTGATGATGGCCTTAAATGCAGTAATGACCTGTTCTACAACAGCCTTCTTTCCTTCAACAGTGATGACATTGTTATCCTTGTCAGCTTTGGGGAACTGAACAGTACGAGCTGGATCTCCACCGGCCTTGTTGACGATATCACGCATAATTGAACCTATCACATGTAAGTATTTCGGAGAGTTCACACGAACGTGGCAGCTTACCTCCAGGACCGATCAAGAATCTATGATACTTCTTGTCAACTTCCAACTCCCTCGTGATTGTATCATCAAAGACAGATTTCTTTTCTTCCAGGAGTTTCTTTGCTTGATCTACTGCAGCTTTGGTACCCTTGATGGTGATGGGTACTTGACCAGAAGGGTCCTGGTTATCCTTGGAATTGGCCACTCGAATATCTGCCTTAGTCGCAAGTCGAAGTTCATCCATCGCCTTGCCCCCTTTGCCGACAAGGGAGGCGACCTGGCTTTGTTGGACAGTGACAGTGGCGGTGTAGGAGTTATCCTTGAGGTACTGGTAGACTGAGAGAATCTCGTCCCTTGCCTCATCAGCTCCCTTCTTCGGCCCTTTCACCATAACCTCATCTGGTTGTTGATCACGTCGAGCGTTCTTACGCCCACCTGCCTCGCTTGCGGCATCGGCATTCGATTGGTCGTCTCTGATAGGACGAGCTGACTGGGGGAAGTGAATCTGGACCTTGTGGCGGTCTTGAAGTTTGTTGATAGTAGCGCCTTTGGCACCAATGATATCCCTATGGAATTGAGGATCAACCTTGAGGATATGAGTGGTCTCGTCCGCCCACTGTCTACCGAGTGCCGAAATATGTGACTTGGCTGCTTCTGCCTTCGCTTTGGGACCTTTCAACTCAACCTTGCCATCATTGACTTGAATATCAACATCAAACCTCTCCCGTAGGTTTGAGATATTGCTGCCTCCCTTGCCAATAAGCTGATTGGCATGCTTTTGGGGAAAGTCAAAAGACATCGTGAATCCACGTTCCTTTTCGTCTTCAATGGCTTGTTTGACGAATTCTTCAATCTTAGTACCGAGTGTATCAACAGCACTACGAGGGCCTTTGAGAGTAATTTCGGTGCCTCTTGGCCATACTCTGATGGGGATTTGGTCGGCAGGACGGGCCTGCTGTTCCTTCAGAATGAACTTTCGGAGTTTTTCATGGAAACTATTTGTCTCATCAGTTTGACTTCTATACTGCATATGAAGGAGCACCTACATCATAGGAACATTGATCGACCGCTCTGAGAGTTCCTCTTGTGCATTAATGATATCCAGGATGTGCTGGCGAGCGTCTTCCAACCCTCTCTTGAAAGCACGCACCTGCTCTTCTGTCGGTCGGGTTGATGGTACCTTATAGTCAGGCTCGGATCCCTCTGGACCCTCGAATACAAGAAGGATAGGGACATCGGCCGCAGTTGATTCTGGGATGACCACGTGCACACCATAATCTGCCTGGACCCTCGGTGTCACCTCCTTCCGGAGATGTGCATGGAAGAATGGGTCAACTGGAACCTGGGCAAATCGAGACGGGGGGTGGCAATTGACAATGCTAGTGATATCTTGTTGTGCTCGCATGGTGCTCTGTCTGTCACGGGAGTAGAGTTCCCATGAAGACCCAACACCTTGGGAAACTGGCGTGACAATGTGCGTGTTGTGAAGTTTCTCTAGCTGCTCAATTGCCTTTCTTGCGCGCAAATATCTCGTAACGTTGAAGGCATGTACCCCAGCACCTCCGGGAGCATTGCGATGTTGTTTGGAGATGTCAACATGCGTTGACTGCATCTCTGCAGCAAGCTGCATGGCTTGCTGGATGGCATTTTCTATCTGGTCTGCAGGGCCAACAACGGTGATATCATCGTTCTCCTCATCGCTTGGGAGAATTATCGCGCAACCTGTCTGGGAGTGAAATTGCTGGGCAGAAATACCTCTGTTGCCGACAATGAATTGATGTTCACCGTGGTTGATATTAAACCGTTGAAGAGTCAATTGTTGCTTCAGCTTTTCCACTTCTTCTTCAATCTGTTCTCGTACTTTCTGAACAGCTAAACGATCACCTGCTAAAATGATAGGGTTGTCATCCGCTGCAGGACGGAAGTCTGGTGCCCGTCCTTCTGATGGAACTTCTGGAGGAGCCTGCAAAGTCCATTTGTGGTAGCTTGGAACCCGAACTTGCACTCCATCCGTCTCCAGAGCATTTATGTTAGATTCCAAGAAGGGATAGAATTCTGCCGGAATGTTCTTAAGTTTTGTGTCAACGGTAGGAGCTCGCTCGTTGGCGATCTTGACCACTTCCTTTGCGGCATTGTCAACTACAAAAGCATCACCCTCAATTGTGACATTGACCATATCATCATCACCATTATCTTCTTGCTTGGGCATTTGTATGCGTGCACCGGTTCTTTCCTGCAGGCCCTTGATCGTCGCGCCTCCTCTGCCGATGATATGAGATCTAGCTTCTCTTGGAATTGGAACTTGTTTCGTTATCTACATGACCAATCAGCTCTATCAATTAAAAGACTGCCCAATAAAGAAAGATATACCTTGGCTCCGACTGCTGAAACAATGTCTCTTAATGCTTTCTGAGAAGAATCTCCTGGACCTGTGGAGGTGAATCTCATTTGGCCGTTTTCCATTTGCTTCATAGTGACATTCGCTTTTGACTTTCTATTTATGTCCTTCAGTAGTTCTGCCAATGGTTTTTTAAATTGGGTTTTGGGAAGCATTTGGCTCGGCAGCAACGAAAACTCTTTATTGTTTTGACCTGGAAGTGCGAGAGGTTTTTGGCTTATGGCTGGAGCAGATACACTGGAATTTGGAGTGGATGTGCCATTTGTTCCATTTGCCTTGCCATTTGGAGCTCCGGAGGTAGCGGTCGCAGAAATCTTGCTACCCCAGGAAGGAGCCACTTTTGGGGTTGCTTGAGGCTTTGGGCCTCCCAGTGCCGGGAAGTTGTCCATTGACTGTGTGTCCAAAGAAGCCTTTCCTTTGCCTGCCTCTTGCGCTTTCTGCTTGCCCGCAGCCTTCGCAGACATTGGGGCTACCCAACCAGGGGCAGATGCGTCATTTCCATCTGCATTCTCGAGGACGCTCGAAGATTGCGGTTGCTCGCCATGCTTCAAATCCTCCTCGTCTGGAACCTCCTCGACAGTAGGATTGTGTGCCTCGTGCTGCATCATAAGTTTTTGGGCAGCAGTTAGCTCGCCGTTACCATTGGTCTCTGCATGACCATTCTGGCTAGCTTCTACAGAAGCCATGACAGAGGTTCGGAGGGAGCTGATGTATGCCTAATGGATGAATTGTCGCAACTTTCTGAAGTACTGCGCAGTGGTGGATGGAACTTGCTAGAACGAGACAGAAATTAGTTTGGGCAACTGGCCGAAGGATTGATTTCCGCAGAGGATAGACTCTATATCGAGTACTTACCTGCAGATTGCCGTCACAAAAGCCAATTGCAAGTGCGAATGGTGAATCGGATTGCGGATGGGAACCAAGTGACGTTCAGGCCACGCACACGATTAGGGAGAGGAAGTTAGGTGGCTGCTCTTAAGCTCGGGAAACTCTCATTAAGGGCAATGAGCAGACCGAACAAAGAGATGCAGCGCGCGGAAGATAGTGATAGATAGAGGATATGCGCGAAGCCCAGAAATACTTGGACCGGAATGACAGGTGGGAGGGTCTAGAGTTCTGTGGTGAAGCTCTTATTAAGTTCCCTCGCTACTCGCACCGTCGGCGCTGTCAAGTAAATTTCGCTCAACCAATCAGGTCTCTCCGCTCGTCGAACCACTAGTCCTAACCGAAGCGAAGAACATCAAAAAGACAGCAAAACTATTCAATCTGTTCCTACAACGACTATATGGCCCTAAAAATTTATTAGAAAGACAGAGAAATACTTGTAAGCAGGCATAGAGATATACTATCAAGTTTTGCTGAATTCGGAGGTCATTTTCGTTCTAAAAATAGATTACGTCGTTCTCATTGGCTGAGCGAAATTCATAAAAATTAAAGTGGGAGGATGCCTCATGCCAAGTGATTGAAGGCGGGGAAGAGGAAGTCGGACCACATCAAAAGAAAACCTGGAATAAGTATGAATTTCTTCATCCATTGACCGAAGACAGCCATACTTCGTATTTGAAGCCGAAACGCACCTAGTAGAAATTCAAGATTTTGTTTTGGGGGATAGAAACTACATGAAATTATTGTACCTCTCATACAATGCTAGTAGTAATTGTACTCGTAAGGTATGTACAGTAGGCTGATTTAAAGTCGAGTCAGTAGCATAGAGGGGCTAAATATCGTTGTTAATTTGCCATGTACGTTATCTCTAGCCTTAAAAACCATTTCTCGTAAGGTAATGTACATCATATTCACAAAGCACCGTACCATGGCACTGGGTTGCATTCGGAGGAGCTATCAACCTGCCGTATTAGCATTGATGATCCTAGACAACCGCCCCTCTCCGCGCCTCCGGTTGGTGACAATAAAGGCACTGTTGGTCTGTCGATGAATAGGAGTGTTTCGTCAATACAGTAGACATGCTACCTAAAAGGTTGGAAATTAACTCCGTGACCCACAATAAAAACTCCTACAGTTCTGTTGACTCCGTCACTGTTTACTTTCGTATTCCCCTCAGTGGCGTACTTTGATGTACCTGATACAGCAACCTTTCCTTGTTATTAGACTTTAATGTTTTCGGATACGAAGAAGGTTCAAAATCTACAAAGGTACAATACGGTACTAGTACCATACTTCCCCGTGCTACTGTAGCCTTGGGTTCCTGCCCTACACAGCCCTACTTATGTCATTCAGCTTGCAGTTGCTGTACTGTACTAGCGAGACTAGTATCGGAGTACTACCATAATAAGTGTTGCCGCTGAGCATTCGTGACGACGAAGTATCTCACTTCGAATCCGAGTAGTGGATAGCCAATGACCAAGGTTCTTGGTTGAACACAGCCTCCGCCAAAGTCGCAAGGGGATATCACGTTTTGCCACAAGAAGCTCGTGACGGGATGCAATAACAGGGACCGTTCAATGTCAGCAATTTCTTGCACAGGGAATGTCGTTGCACTTCCGGTAACACAAACGGACGGTTGCTACCGTCGCCGAACCTGTAATCGCGGGGAGCCTCTCAGAGGAGCTTCGGAGCTTGTCCCAAGCAATGCTCTTCTAAGCTCGCCAACCTATTAACAGAATAATGGCGCAGTGCCGGCACTTGCTGTCAGCCTGTCTCACTCGTTGTCGTCGTCGTCTGGGAAGTTGGGACCGCCCTTTTACATATGGCCCTCGGCAGTGAAGGAGGAGGCAACAGACAAGTTTAACCATTAATACTAACAGCATGCCCCCGACTCAGATATACTAGTACGCTATGGGAGGTGGAGGCTAGAAGTTAAATGTGAGTACGTATGACATCAACCCGGAGACCAAGGCAACGAGGCGAGGTTATGGGCGTTGATAAACGTGTCAATTAGGTGGTGCAAGATAATGAAAGGTAGATCTTGCTATGGTGGGCATGCTAAGTAGTGATGGTATGACTTTGCATCTGTTGATTTTCGTACTCTCCAACTGAGATAGGGAGAGACGCTGTTGGAAGCGATCGTGCATGTTGCACTGTACTTTGCCGGTCAGAAGTACCTACTGTACCATATTATTGCTACTGTACTGTCCCTTTCGAATGAGCCCATAATAATAATAACAACGAGATCATGAGAATATTATCCGCTGAGCTAACAATAGGTCCTCCGCTGTAGGTACCTCAAATCAGTCTCTGCAGTGCGCCGAAGACTGTCAGGGCTGGGGACATTTCCACCAACGACGAATGAATCCAGGCGAAGGGTTCAAAGTTCAAGGAGGACCACCAGGACGTCGAGGCTTTCGAGAAATGTCGTGCGAGGAAGGGGGCCCTGCGGTGACGATGGTGACCTTGTTGTTCTCATATGCAAGAGCAGATACATAATCATAACCCGGGCACTTGTAACATGTTGCTCTGCTATTGGAAGAGAGGCCAACGGAGGCCTTTAAGCCAACTACCTTACTGAGCATCCAAGCTCAAGACATCCATCACAGACAATTGCTTTTTGTCCTCTCATCTTAATAAGATTTTTGTGCAGGCAGATTCTAATTCCTGGGCACACAGGGTGAACTTCTTTTCCTTTCTTTTGGCTCCTCGCTCGCACACTCTCTTCAGTAGTTGCCGCCCGCGCGTGGAGCTTCTTCCCTTGGGCTGGAATATTTGGCTGTCCCTCCCTACAGCATCCCTGCTCCCTCTTTGCTTGCTCCAACAACGAAGGCGCACTTCGACCATGAGAATCCACTCCTATGAATCAGATTCATTCACTCACCACCACAACCACGACACCAACTTCTTCTACTAGTCTTCTCACTACGACCCTACGACCCTACTCTCCTCACACCATCTCAGCATTTCTGCATTCTGCACTCTCACCTGCACTCTCCCATCCTCTGGGGCCAGAGCTTTCGATCCCCGTTGCACAGAAGCTTCCCGCCCCGCCAATCCTATTACAGGGTCGACGAGCCCCATGATTGGCCCATAATCAATTCTTGAAACTCACCAGTCAAAACCACACCTCCCACTCGAGCCACTGCAAGCCGCATAATTCAAACGGAGGCACTCAGACCCCGACGTAATGGACGAGATCAAAACAACCAGCAAAAGTAAAAGGTTGACAAAGAAGCCTCCTCCAGACCGTGTAGCCAATATCGCCGCAGCAAAGTCAGCCGATGGTCGACACGACGGCCACTCCATCCGCTCTCAGAGGTCTTCAGGGAGTCTGCAGCGCGCAACGACAACTCGAATAGCTCCTTCCAAATCGCAGAATCTCTACACCCATACCCGTAACTCTGCGTCTGAAAGCCGGACCGCGAATTCATATTCCTCTTCTTCGTCCTCTCTCGAACACTCGGCCGGCCCTTCGCCAAACCCTCCAGCAAACGAATATATGACGGCTCCTGACCAAGGTGGAGGCAATCGCTACTCAGGTTCGACGCGCCCGTTAAGCTTGAGTAACAAAAGCTCTCAAGATTTTGGCCCGCCTTTTAATGCCTCCGGCATTCTGAACCTTATCGACTCCACTAAAGCATCCGGCTATCAGAACTCTCTACGAAGGCCACCACCTCCTCCATTGTCGCATACCAGCCCAGATCCACGCGTAACAAGTCCACCTTTACGATCATCAGCGAGTTTTTCGGCGGGCGACAGGATGAGCGAGAAGTCAGCCCCTCGCGTGAGCGAGAACCAGCTCATTTCACCAAAGAGATACTCAGATGAAACCAAGGAGCCCAAGAGCGGGATGCTGAGGAAGAAGTCTGGTTTCTCGGGCTTCATGAGCAGTATAGGTGTCGGGTCGCCGCGAAATGTCAAGATATCTGCACCGGAGAATCCAGTGCACGTCACTCACGTCGGTTATGACAATGAGACTGGGCAATTCACGGTACGATTGATTGACGATCGCACATTGGATTTGGCAACTAACGTATTATATTTATAGGGCTTGCCGAAAGAATGGCAGAGGATGATCAATGATAGTGGCATTACCAAGAAGGAGCAAGAGCAGCATCCGCAAACGATTGTCGATATTGTTGGCTTTTATAAGGAAAATACAGATAAGGGCGGCGATGAAGTCTGGGATAAATTTGATCATGCCAAAGTACCAGAGATGCGGGTGGGAACATCTGCACAAGGTCCATCATCACCAATGCTCAATACTCCAAATTACCAGCCTATGAACCCCATGATGAGCCCACCGGCGAGTCCACGATTCCCCCGAAACGCAGAAGCGAGCTTTGAGAATCCCAGGTCACCACCACCCGTACCGCCAGGAGGAGGAAAGGACGCCAATGGACTCGTCCCAAGCCGTCCAGCTCCAAGACCTCCAGTTGCATTCAATGGCCCTACTCGGGCTGCACCACCTCCACCGCTAGCTGGTAAAGATTCCGGCATTGGAATGCCAAGACAGAGTGATGACCTGCCCGCCCTCGCCTATGTCCCCCCAACGCAATCGCCCATGCTCCCAGAGGAGCACCGTTCACGGTCGAATTCGCGCGCCAATGGCACATCACCCTACGCGGCGCCGCAAGTAACTTCTCCTCAGCCGAACTACCAAGCGCAGCTATCTCAGCAGCAGCAGCAACAAGCAATGTACCAAGCGCAGGAGCAACAATTAGCACGAAGCCAGAGCGCTCGCCAGAAACCGCAGCAGCCAACACCGCCAACACCACAGAACCAATTCCCTCGTCCAGAACATAATGGTATACCACACCCAAGTCAGTCGGTAAGAGCTGCTCCCGGAGCTCGACCAAGACAGCGGCCACGGCAAAGCAATAGCTTTGACGTTGTAGCACGACTGAACCAAATCTGTTCCCCTGGAGACCCTAGAGAAATATACAAGAACTTGAACAAGATAGGACAAGGTGCATCCGGAGGCGTCTTCACCGGCTACGAGCAGGGCACGAACCGACTAGTGGCCATTAAACAGATGAATTTGGAGCAACAACCGAAGAAGGATCTTATCATCAACGAGATTCTTGTTATGAAGGACAGCTCGCATCCGAATATTGTGAATTTTATCGATAGTTTCCTAATTACTGGCGAGCTTTGGGTTATTATGGAGTACATGCAGGGCGGAAGTTTGACTGACGTCGTGACGTTTAATATTATGTCTGAGGGCCAAATAGCCGCGGTTTGCAGAGAGACACTAAAAGGTTTACAACATCTGCATTCAAAAGGTGTCATCCATCGAGACATCAAATCTGATAACATCCTACTATCACAAGACGGAAACATCAAGCTAAGTAAGTCACCATCCCCCAATAATATCTAAGACCTCGTGCTAATCACTGCCTTAGCTGATTTTGGGTTTTGTGCACAAATTAATGAAGCTCACAATAAGCGGACTACAATGGTCGGAACTCCATACTGGATGGCTCCAGAAGTTGTAACTCGGAAGGAGTATGGCCGGAAGGTCGACATCTGGTCACTCGGTATCATGGCCATTGAGATGATTGAAGGCGAGCCTCCTTATCTAACAGAGTCGCCTTTACGAGCTCTCTACTTGATTGCTACGAATGGTACCCCAGCTATTAAGGATAAAGATCAACTTAGTCAGGTCTTCCAAGACTTTCTATCTTTCGCCCTGAAGGTTGACCCGGAGAAAAGAGCTAGTGCACACGACTTATTACGAGTAAGTTTGTTTCCTCTTAAAATCTCCAGGAAATACTAATATACTTTTAACAGCACGATTTTATGAAACAATGTACCGATCTCAGCCAACTTTCCCCTCTTGTGAAGTCAGCACGCGCAGCCAGAGCACAAGAGAAAGCCCAGAAAGGAGGATCATGAGAGTTTGCGCATGAAGAAAATCACAATACGAGGGATATGACAATGCAAAAAAGCCTTACCAATCACCACTCTCAACATACTACATTCTGTCTTATCAGCGTTATGGGTAAATGGAGGAATGCAACACCCCGCTGGTAGGAGGACTCGGTTCAGACAATCTGAATTGGTCCAATTTTGATCGTCCTTTGGGCTATGCTGCTAAGAAGGTTTGCTCTCGCCGAGAAAGGAAGGGAGCAAACAACGGCGAAAATATGAATGACCTTCTCGTACTCGGCATCTGTGCAGCTCATCAACAAGCAAGCAAAGCAAAGCATATGATCCGTTTTCTTTTGTGTTTTTTGATCTTTTCTTTTCGCAGGTTAAATACTTTTGTTTTCGAACGAAGTATGGAACATGTTGACGAATATGAGAAGATGAACTTCATTTGAATCACGTCTGGTGGAAATCTTATTTTGCGCCGGCTACTTGTGATTATAGGGAATGGACAGGATGGACGGTCGATTGATTGAATGATATCATTTTGTTTTGTTTCTGTACAGGATGAGGACGAGAAGGCGGGATGAGATTTGGGCATGCGATGAAATGAGAAGGATGAAACAAATAAATGATGACCGAATCGGTCAATTGCTCTTTCTTTCGATTTTAGAATTTGGGGGGTCCGAGAGGGATTATCTCTGGGGCCAACGGAGGGGACAGGCAGGTTGATATTGATCAATCGGAACAGGCCTCTTTGGGAACTGTGCGTCTGTATCTGTGGGAATTTTGTGAATGTCACAAAGGCGATGGATAGGAAGGGAATTCACAAAGTTCACGTCATTTATTTTGCTTTGTGCAGTGATTATTGTGATTGATGTGCTTAGTCTACTACATGGGCTCACAATATTATTGCCTGTGTTGGCTGCTAGCTTTTTACCTATTTACCTATGCCTATTATTTAAGAGTCCAGCCAAATTCTGACACTTCCGGCATTTATGGTGGGTCTAGGGCTAGATAGCACACTGGTGTTTTCAAAGGACTGCTTTCACTCTATTTGTAGATAAGTACTCAATCAACATGGGCAAACAGCGAAACAAAGATTTACTAGGTGATGCAATGCGAAGCAATATACTGTTCTACAACTTTTCACAATAAACCTACAGTCTTCGCTATCAACTCAAACTCCCAATAATGCATAAATCCCAGCCCCTGAGCACGTCTTTATTATTCACCAAGCACCAATGAAGCAAACACCAATATTTCGCCATCATGCACAACCTAAATTATTTCCTTGGCAATTCCCTAAACACCTTTCGAAAGATTTTGCGGCTATTGTAAAGATTGCTAACTCTCAATCTCTCATTATCCAGATGTGCAGAATCACTCGCCTGACCACAGGGAAGGTGGGCAGCTGGGGCGTGGAACTCCTTTTCGAGGAAGCGGATGCTGGGAATACTACCTCCTTCCCGGATATAAAGGGGCTTGCGGCCTTTCTTCTTCGGTTCTGATGAAGTTGTGGTTTCCGCTTCTGCTGTTGAGTCTGAGACTGTAGAGGATGGAAGGTAGTCGAGAGGTAAGTTCGTTAGAGAAGCGGATGTTGCGGGCGTGGGTTTGAGACTTGGTGATGCTATGCTTGAGGGAGTTTTGCGGGTTGGTGCTCTGTTAAGACCGGGTACACTCATGCGGCGAGTAGTTTCTCCAATGGGTCCCCAGACTTCCATGATTGCTTCCTCAAGTGTTTGAAAGATTTCATTGTCGGGGTCACCGAGCCAGGCGTCAGCTTGATTATCGATAGTTATTGAAAGATCATTGTGCGTATCGAGTGTTGCGAAAGAGGTTTCAAGGAAGTTAGTGAGGGACTTGATCACGTCCTCTATTTCCTGGTTGGGCACCAGACGGAGAGAGATTGCTGCGCTTGCGTGTGAGGAGATGAGAGAGCCGTCGGGTCCGGAGACTTTGATGCGATGGATCGTGAGGTTGGGCTCTCGCCATCGGGCCATCAACGATGCTTTGAGGATATCTGCGGGACCATTTTCAGGATTCCTCTTGATTAAGGTGTCTGTGATATCGTCGTAGCGGGCTTCTTCGGCAGGAGTGAGGGGTAAGATGTCGTCGTAAAAGCCCGGAATCTGTATTCGATTATGTAGGCCCTTGAGCTTGGCTAAGATTACTGTCAGGTCAAATAGTGGCTCATCCATCATATGGCTCCCATCGACTCCACTGTGCACGTCGGGATGGGTGCTATCAACATTGACAGTTGCGTGAAGCACACCCCTTAGTCCGTAGGTCAAGCAAGGAACTTCGTCATCAAGCCAGTAACTATTGGCAAGGATAATGTAGTCGATGTCACCGATGAGCTCCTTGTTTCTTCTCACGGCATCTTTGAAGCCACGCGAGCCAGATTCTTCTTCACCTTCGATAAGAAATGTGATATCCGAATCCAGTTGTGAATTTTGGACAAGATCCACGACCCCATAAAGTGCTGCCATTATGGGTCCTTTGTTATCAGACACACCTCGGCCATAAAGATAGCCATTTATACCTTTCAACTGAAAAGGATCAACTTTCCAATTTCCTTGCTTGTCATCAGCGGAGACAACATCATAGTGGCCATAAAACAGGATCTTCTTGCGCTGCCCAGAAACAGCAGGATTTCCTTTGAACTTAGCATAAACCACGGGATTATGTTGATTGTCCGTGTTCAACATTTCCGTCTGAGCTCCATATTTCTTGAATAAGGTGCGGAGGAATGTTGCACCACGTCGGCAATCTTCTGCATTGTCGGTCCTTGAGGAGATGGTCTTGTAGGACACGAACTCCTGCAGAGATTTAATAAGCTGATCATCCTGTATTTCACTATTCTTTTCCGCCGACGTAAGGCATCCTGACAAATCCCATACAGAGACGGAATTATCATTTGCACCTGTGATATACAGCTGTCGCCCATCGTAGCTGGTAACTGCAGATGCTAATATACGACCTTCGTGGGCTTTCCATCGACTTAAACAATGATACTTCTGACTGAAATTTGATGATGTGCTCTTGTATTTCCCATATTGTACTGTGCTGTATTTCTAGAGATGAGGTTAGCGGCTTTTCCAAAAAATTGACAACTGTTCCTTACTCTTGCATATCCGGTTGACCCAGCACTGAAAAGGTATCCCCAGCCCATTTGCAAAGTCATGACATCCCCTTTGTGTGCCTTGATGACACGCAGCTTTTGCTTGGTATCTAGATCCCATAACTCAATAAGCCCTTCCAGCTTGCTGCTGTAAAGAAACGATCCATCAACAGCCATAGAAAGGACCGACTCGGCATCATCCTCTCCAAGACATGCAACCTCTCTGATACCCGCGTCAGGGCTGTGATTGAGCTGCCAGAGCTTGATTGTGCCATCCCCTCCTCCAGATATCAACATGTCTTCGTCCGCGTCCACCACCCGGCTGACATTTTTCACGAGGAGCATGCAATAAACGTATCCGAAGTGCGCATAATGCATCATATGCGCCTTGTCAATCTCGAGGACATCACCCTCCCCATTAGGACCTGTTCTCGACGTTGGCTGGGGCCTTGGCGTAGAAGTCCCTCCATGTGCAGCGGAATCAAAGAACCTATGGTTTCGTCGATCGGGGTGTCGTTCTGGATTGGGGGGAGGTCTCGAGGCCGAATCGCTCAGACTGCACCATTGAATACTCGTATTCTGCGCCCCAAGGTACACCGTCTCGAATTGTGCAGAATATGCCACGCTAAAGACGTCTCCTACATCGTATGTGCTGTATATGTGGTAGAGGCGCTTGAGGTTGACGGGGCACCAGGCATTAACGATTGCATCTCCAGCGCTGGAAAACAGGAGCTTCCCATCTGCGGACAAGAATAGGCAAAGTACGGCGCGGGTATGGGCTTGTATTCGTAGAACCAAATCAAAGGATGCCAATGACCACACGGCTATTTCTCCATCTTGTGTACCAGCTGTGTGAAGAGATTAGCTTCTCGCCCGCGAGCTTCTTCATTTGGGTACAAACCGTAGATGTACTTGTCACCGACTGCGAGGGAAAGAATGGCACTCGTAATTTCAAGGTGGTGGGCTAGCTGCGCACTGGCTTGTGCCTCGTCGGCATCCGTTCTTTCTGTGATTTCGTAGGAGGAATTGCTATCAGTCGAAGTGTCTGTGATCGGGGTATTAGCTGCTTTTGTTTCATTGGAAACCCCAAAGATTGAAGCCATTTTGTGGGCAGGTTTAGGAAATTGACATGGTCGTCGCGGAAGCTAGGAAAGCTCAAGTTCGGAAGCTGGGGGAGCTGGGGAGCTGCCCCACGAAGGCACGACGAGACGAAGTGAATCTTCTCATCTCTTTCACCAGCTCATCTCGATGCCACTGTGACCATGACCGTGAATGCACGCCACATCACCCTTACCATGCGAGCGGCTGCGTCGTCGTACCATGACTTCGTGGCAATACACTGACAATGTGGGGGGAGTGGAGGGGTGGACGTTTCGTACCTTCGGAGACATCTTCTTCCTCTACCCACGAAGAGGAGTCTTGCTGGAAGTAGTCTGGAGTCCCATTTCCACACATCTTTGAGGGTGTACAACTGGGTTGTCCAGCGCAGCTATTCCACTGTTCCCAGTGGAAGTCATCGTCGTAGAGGCTACCCATGGTGGCGCCCTCTGTGCTCATTCCTTTATTGCGTGATCGATTGCGTTTGAGTCGGGCCTCATTGCGTCTTTCTTTCTGAGCGTGTTGCTGCATTGGGAATACAAAAGTATATCTCCCTGCAGGAAAGACCTAGTGAAAGCTCTCTGGTTACACCGCTGTTCTTGGTGTGCTTCTCTGCTGTTTACAGATCGGCCTCTTGCATTTTGTGCAGGTGCACAATGGACAGGTCGTATTGCAAAGATTTTTAGACAAGCAGATTCAGCAATGACTCACCATCTTTCAAAGAGCCTGGGTGATGTATTCATCATTCATAGGACGGGCCTTTTTCGCTTTGCTATACCATCTACGCGTACCTACCTACTTTGTATATCTCATCAACATCCCCATCCAAGTTAGCTTTCTAGATATGCAAAAACATATTCTAAAATTTGCTAAAGACGCACAACCACAAGAACAATCAACTGCTTAATGCATCACTCAGCTTTCAAACTTTCCAATTTTCTCACCATTTTAACCATCAACGCCCTACCCTCTTTTCTCGCGTCCAAATTGCAATCGTCATCACGTTTATCCTTTTTACTAACATAAGATCTGCCTAAGCCACCAATACGAGCATTAGATGGCGCGCTGGTTACATGGGAATGGCGAGTATTTAGCCTCAATCATTGATAAATAGCCTCAATAATTAACTCAGTTTGCCTTTCCCAAAGCTATGGGGTCGGCTGGGTCACACACATTGCCCAACCCACCAAGACAAGAGACGAGAAGAAAGTCTAGAAGTTTGTTGCCTCATTTCTATTTATTCTTCAAATCATAACGTAATTTAAATCTGCTCTGTTCAGAACATACTCGATATCTACTAGTACAGAATCCTTTACAAGTCACCTGAAATACTTGCTTCATTTCGGTGGCTACTGTTGAATGTGAGCAATTTAAATATCCCACGTATTTTACTATCCCTTCCCTTGTATATTAGCCACTCGACCAAGGATTTGACACTCTGCTCGTCTACCACCGCTTAACGCGTCTCGAAGGCAAACACAGAAAGTTTATTAATTAGAACTACTTCGTTTGATCAATAACTTGCACATCCCTGTGGCCCGAGTGTTGGCTAATATACAAGGGAATGAATAATAGAAAGCCTGCGGCATTTTAATTTGCCTTTGAGAAGATAGCAGAAGCAGTTACAAGCATGCTCTTTGCAAAATTGCGAGGTTGTTCAAGGCATTTCTTATCAATGGAAATGATTCTAAAGCCTGAACGAAAGTGAAAGCTCCAGTAGAGCCACGTCCATCACAGCTATGCTAAGTATAATCAACCAAGTGTGCAGTGGGGGCAACTTGTACTGTTTCTGCGTATGCCATGCTACCCAGCAAACAAGAAACACCGTTGCTTGCTATCATTATTTATGACTATGATTACTATTGTTGGTCCTATATTGCAAAGGGTCTTGTATGTGTTGATGGATACAAACTTCGCTTACAGGCGTTAGTGACAAACCAGCGTTCTCGCTTCAAAGGTAGGACACTCAATTGTAACTCGAACATCCAAAAAAGTGAACATGCAAGTAAAGTAAGCCCAAAAAAAAAAGATTACAAGTGGCCATTACAGGGTTCGAACCTGTTACCTCTGCCGTGTGTTGCCCAGCCAGGGATCGAACCTAGCATTTCTCCCGTTCTTGAAGCCTCTGGGAACGTACTTTCCGTTATACTATGGGCATGGCAGCGCTCTACCACTGAGCTAAACAGCCTTTTTGTTTGTTTTACAGTACAGAGGTTAACTTAGATTATGTAGGTGGTTAATTTGCGGATTTGTGGGCTAGTGACTTGGTGTCTTGTTGGGTGGGACTTAGTAAGGCACTGGCAGTAAACTAGTTGGATGGCTTGTGTTGACGAGTAGTATGCTGGGGATGAACACCTTAACTAAGGTCACGAGTTTCTGTATTATGCAAAGTACGACGAGTCGAAGTACTTATTAAGCATTTTTCTAACACTATTTGCTAAAGCACTTTGTATCTACACTCTCAACCTATTTATAGCAAATATCAACTTTTTACAGCTTTAGTTGTAGAACTTCAGTATGCTAGAAGTGAGACACAGGTGTTCTCTAGAAAGCAAGCCAACTATGTATAGACACGAGCCAAAAATATTTTAAAGTTTCAACAGTGATCGAGGTTGAACTGTAACCGAGAGATCATTCCCCTTCTACTTACCGTACGTCTTTTCCACTCTCCAGCTTGCTCCATTCATATTAATGTAGAAGCTCTACTGCAAACTAGAGTCGAAAAACATGCCACGGAGCCGTGATTAATCTCCGGGAACGTGGAGAAATAGTGCCCCTTGAGTGCACGAAACATTCTCCCCATGTATTCTTATCAACGCCTTGAAGACGAACCAAGAGATTATTGTAAAGATGTTTCTAGTCAGGGCAATCGCCCGTCGCACAGGAGACTCCCCTAGCCTTCAGAAGTGGCTTCTCAATCCTCAACCATCGATTCCCGTCCGCATCATCTCTAGCGAGCTAGTTGTCATACCCGAGATGGCTATGATCCCTAAGGTTCTTCTTGAAGTCCCTACGAACAAAGTCCCACCTTTCAGCTTCCCGAGTTTTAAGATAGGTCAAATACATAAAGATGTTTCCAAGTCTCCCAAAGAAGCCAAGACAGCATTAGCTATGGCCTTTCAAGATCTTGGTATGGGGATCTTGTCCTCGCTATGGGAATGGCTTTAGCAAGAAGGCAAACTAGGGCTACACATAGAGCTAAATAATCTCGTTCATGGCTTGACCATAGTTGTAAGTTTATACAACAAGCTTTAAATTAGATACAGGAATAAGTCAGTTACTCAATTAAGTGAGTTGCCTAGATTAAGTGAGTTACCTAGATTAAGTGAGTTGCCCATAGTAAATAGTCTGCTTAAGTCGTTGAATCTTTCTTGTTTCGCATACGACCTATGGAGGAAAGCTTGCAAGGATAGGATTAACCCGGAGAGTTTGTACAAAACCTGAGGTATGATATGGCCTATGGTTGTAGGTTGTTCAGTGTTACTGGTTGGCACCGGAAGATCGGGCACTTCTGACGATGAGCACTAATCCACATAGCCGCCTCTAATGATGAGAGAAAGTATTGGGGGCGATCGGAAGGCAGAAGACTTTGTTGGCTTGGGAGGAAGACGCTGCCGCCGACATTTACAGAAGGGACCCTACCAACACTGATACACATGAAGCGGTGTCTGGAGTTATGTCTGTGTAAGTGGAATAATTATTGAGTATTTATTGAGATTTAGTTAAATTATGGAAGAGGCTTCGTGGAATATAACTCTAAGACGCAATAGGCTTACCCTAATGTTGTAAAGACAATGTTGTAGCAACTTGTGATACATCGATTCTACAAGAACTGAATCATAAGGCATTTATTTCTTAGTATTAGCAACTAGATAGTAACCCTATAAAACTTATGCTTAGGCCAGTAACGCGTAAAAAAAAAAGCAAATATCATATATGCCAAAATTACGCGAGCTAATAAGTACCTCACTTGATTTAGGTAGCTAGCTTAAAAACAGCCCAGACAGTTTGTGATTAGCAATGGAACTACACGGCGTCTGTTATCTACCAATTTCATAGAATGACAACAATATAGAAGAATTCTTGATGCTTGAATGATTTTAATTTCGTTTCTTTTTAGAAAGAAAAGTTGGCCGGGACCACTTTTAGACAACAACGTTATGGTACACGCTTGCTGCCTCAACGTATTATCGACGCAGAAATCAACGTGGGACTATTTTTTTGAACTTGAAAACAACAGTTTTCAATTAATGATTGAAATATTCTGAGACTTAGTTTTGAGCAAACTCAGTCCCTTTAGAACTTCTTGTCTCCTCGGGTTTTGCTTCGCTTAAAGCCTCAACCCTTCTCATTCTTTGTATCTCCAGCACTATCAGAACGGAAGGAGATTCAGTTTCTGTCCTGCTACTAATCTTGCTATAGCTGACATCAATGTGCAAAACAATTATCTCCATCTTGTTTACTCCTACTTCTACTCGCCACTTCAAGACAACATTCTCTGCGTTTGTGCAATTTAACACAACACTCCAAGTCTTTAAGGTGAGTAGTACTATGAAATTCAACAGGAGCTGCTTGCTCTTGGCTTTCCTTTTATCTTATGCTCTTTTCCTTCATTCCAATACATCTCTGCTACTTCATCTTCTGAAACTGCGAACCCATTGACGTCAGATTTTGTCCAGCGGTTCATCTGAGCTTGCCAGCTTCTAGCTTCTCAGCACCGGCAGACTTCTATTTCTCCACATACTTTCACTTCACATTCTTCCATCTCTTTTTCCAAAACACCTCCATCAGCAATCAATGTTACACACTTTCGATCTTCCAATCTTTATTCTGACCACATAATCCTCGCAGGTCTCTTCAGCTCTCTCAACATCCCTCAGTCACAACGGTGACATCTTGAGCCCAACGACCACCTCTTCAAACTTAATAGCTCTCAGCGAATATTCCTATTTCAACTAGATCTGCCGCCGTCTCGATAACTCAGCTTCACCATTCGAATTACTTACTATCAGCGTATATCACCTTCAACGACAAAGAAAGTCTTCGCTTAAAAGACACCCTTTGGTTGCAAATCCCAAGTAGATCTAGCAATACTTCAACGTTCTATCTTCAGTACCCGGTTCTTCATCGCACAAAGTAGGTTGATATTTTATATCATTTCTAACCCTTCTAATTGTTCAAGTAGCTAACTACTCTCGCTCTTTGCAGATCTGACGGAACATCAGGTATGGCACCAATAGTCATAGATCTAACAGCCGATAAGGATGGATACGGTTTACAAAGCTATGTCGATTCACCAGGGCTTTTTGATACCCTAGAAGCAGACATCATCCCTAGCATTGAGAAAGGGTCCCTACTAAGCACGCCTGCGCCACTAGAGCTGTCGGATGAGGAGACCGATTCCAGAATCTCCTCTCAGTCTTCACCATCTCCATCTCCTAAGTTTCTTCTGAAACCATACAAGCCTTTGTATGCTCTTAAGCGTTTTGCACCGCCAACTAAATTGTTGAGGAGTACAAAACGTTACAAAAAAGAGTCTACCTCAGCTTCACTCTTTGAATCTTCAGATGAGGAGGAATATAATAAGAACAAGCGTTCAGCTCTCAAGAACCCGTATGAAACTTTACAAGAAGCGTTTTTGGGAAGCTCAGAGCCTGAAGACCAAACTGAAGCTGAGAGTCAATCCCTTGCAGGCCTCGAATTGGAGTCAACTCCAAGTTCCACTTCTGATTCTGGGGCAAGCGAAACACAGAACTCAGCGAAGCTCTACCAGAAGCCCAAATCTGGCAAGGAAAGCAATGCAAGCGAGCTATACAACACCGAGTGGGTTGGCCGAATTGCCGATGCTATTTTCAAGAGGCAATTGATGAAGGTTGATGAAGATGGTTATCTAAAAGTGGAAGCAGATGATGAAGATCTACAACTAATGATCAGTTCTGCATCTGGTGTGAAGAAAGACGGCTCAGAAAGTATTAATCCACCAAAAGAAGCTATGTTAGATGGAGCCGCAACCTGGTACGACCAGAAGAAGAACAGAACTGGGTATGACTCCGCTCAGATCGACGGACGTGGTTTCCGGGCGGGAGACTTCGTTGAAATTGATGATGAAGTGGATGAGCTGTCTTACGGCAGAATCCAATACTTTTTCGAACAAGACGATCAGAGAATGGCACATTTGAGACGGTTCCAAAAGGGAACCAGTACCGTGCTAGGTGAGACGGCAGGTCCCCGCGAACTTTTTCTGGTTACGCAGTGTCATGATATTGAACTGGAGTTAATTGTGAGGAAAATTGAAGTTGGCTTCCGCGGAAGAAAATCATCTAGTCAGACTGGCGACGGCGCGATCGAAGATGACTACAAACATAAGGACAAATACTTCTACCGTCTGCACTACGAGCCAAGGGGTCCATCGACATTTCCTGTGTTTTCAGAGGCGATGAAATATGACAGCATATTTGATCAAGCAAGTCCAGGTCAACAACAATGTTGGTGCTGTGAATCTCGAGAAGCAGAGAAAGCCCGACAATCCCCCAAGGTATTTGGCAACAATGAAGGGAATAACACCATCAAGTGCTTGTCTCATAATGGGATTGAATACTATTTGAATGATTTTGTGTTTTTGTCAACACATCCAGGCGATCCTTTCGAGATTGGTAAAATAACCGAAATCAAGAAGGTAAGAGTATTTATACACTTGCCCCATATTTTTAGCCAACCAAAACACTAACTTGAGACAGCTTCAATCTACGCCCAAAACAGAAAACAATGTTCAGATCGAAGCCATCGAGTATAAGCGCTACGATGAGCTACTCGAACGTACCTACTTCGAAGAATTTGAAAATATCGAACCTCATGCCATCAGAGATGAAAGAAGGTTGTATTGCACAGGGGAAAAGGTCCAGCACCACTATTCCAAGTTGGAAGGCAAGTGCCAAGTAAGACACTTTGCACATATCAAATCTTTGGATAAGTTTAAGGATTCTGCGACTTTCAATTTTTGGGTAAGGGACGGGCTGAATGACCAACACCCCAAGTGGAAAGAGCCGACAGTGAACGACCTAATACCTTTGCCGGCTGGAAGCATAAAGTACTCAGGAAATTTTGAATCCCTCAGCGAAAAACTCGAAGTTTTCAGGGCACATGGCCGGAAGCTTCGTGGGATGGATCTGTTCGCTGGTTTAGGTGGATTCTCACTTGTTAGTTCCGTTGCATACTTCTATCCCAAGTCACAGCAAGCATCTAACATTGGACCACACAGGGTTTGGAAAAGAGCGGAGCCGTGAAAGCAGAGTGGGTAAGTTTCCAAACCTTATGGCAGTAATAAAGATGATATAATAACCTTACGAAAGGCAATCGAGATTGATGTATCTGCTGCCAAGACTCTCGAGCGTAATAAGCCGAAAGTCAGAGTTTACAACCAGGACGCCAATGAGATGTTGAAATCTGCAATTCTCCAGCATAGAGATGGAAAGAAGCTGGAACCAATTAAAGATTTACAAGGTCGGATCATGCCTGCCATGCCCATCAAGGGTGAAGTTGAGGTACGACGTTTTCACTTGTATTCTGACCAGCTCTTGCTTACTGATTTTCTCCCTTCCAGATTATATTCGGTGGCTGCCCATGTCAAAGCTTTACCACTTTAAACAGACATAAGAAGGATAACGACCAGAGAACATGCTTAATAGCTACATATCTATCATACGTCGACTTCTACCGACCTAAATTTGTTATGCTTGAGAATGTCGAAGGGATACTTGGCCACAAAATTGGTGAGATAGAAAATGGGGTTACAAAGTCCGTTCTCTTCTCTTTTCTGCACTGCACTGCATGTTATTGTACTGACAAGGTTTAAATAGGCTTATTCTTCGCACTTTAACTTCATTGGGATATCAGGTACAGTATGCACTGCTTCAAGCAGCACACTACGCTACTCCTCAGAACCGTGTTCGAGTGTTTTTTATTGCGGCTCTACCCGGATGCGAATTGCCAAACTTTCCTCGACCTTCTCACATACCCAATGGAAGAAACCGCTTTAGTTCTAAGATGAGTCGAACAGCTGGTGCGCCACATAGGCCTATTAACATTGGGGATGCAATCACAGACCTGCCTCGTTTTGATTATATCAATCAGTATAAAATTATCCCCCAAACTTCGAAACAGAAAGAAGATCGAGAATATCGCGAAAAGAAGATGGACATTGCTCAGTACGAGGCCGGTCTTAAGCATCCATTTGTGGGAAGACGTGTGCAGGGATATCTTTCTAAGCCGGTATCCGAATATCAGAGAAATATGAGAAACGGCGGCGCAGAAGTAGTGCGAGATCATGTCACGATGAATTTTAAGGTAAGTCTCAAATTCTCGGAGTTAGTTTTCTTCTAGGTTGAATGTACTCATTACTATGGAACGTCTTTGAGATACTCCGGAATATCTAAAACAAGTAAACTAACTCTGAGCTTCTGGCAATAGGGCGCGGCGAGATACATTCCAAAAACGGAAAGCTGGATACATGCGACGGTTGAGAGAATCTACAACATACCTATCACAGCAACAGGGAATAGAGATCATAAAGACCTACCTGAAGTGCTAAAGTGTTTTGCCTTGAACAGCAAAAAGTCGAAATCAGCTGAGCACAGATATGCTGGTAGATATGGTCGGAGAGGTTTTCAAGATACGTTAGATGCATGTCTAACTGATATGAATCCTTCAGGTCCTAATGGGCGGAAATTGCACTCTTCACAACACCGTATTTTGACGGTAAGAGAATATGCGCGCTTCCAAGGGATTGAAGATTGGTTTCAGTTTGATTTGGAGAGAATAAGTGCAGCCGACGCTTATAAACAAATTGGTAATGCTGTGCCTGTGCCTTTGGGTAAGGCTTTGGGTGACGAGCTTCTGAACGTTTTGGTAGAGATGTTTGAGAAGGAGCAGGAGGCTTCTGAGGCCAACGCAAGTGCTCAAGCTTTTACTGGTATTGGCAAAACAGAAAAACTTGAGTCTAAAGAGCACAAGTACGAAGGACCGGAGAAGGCAGAGGAAGTAAAGCCGGCTACTTTTCAGTTGACGACGAAGGGCGACTCTCTTAATGACGCTATAAATCTTGATAGCGACGATGAGTGAAGGGATTTGGAACTATTGATACGAGAATTTCGCAAGCATTATTATCTTGGTGGATGGGAACATGACATCATCCTTAATGACTATTCAGTATTCAGACTAGATGGATAATCAAAGAGGCAGTTAGATGCCAATAAAAGAAATATACCCTTAGTGGCTTCGTCTCTGGCCATATCTTGCTTAATGTATTTCTGAAAAACTTCTTGGTTTCCATCTTACCAGTTTTCATGCTCCTTATCTTTTCAGGTTCTGCTTAAGACAGAATCCTGCTCGCTTAACAACGGACGGAGAACCAAATTTTCAGGACTACCCTCTATTATATCATGATATTCATTCTCATCCAATCGCGACACTGAGCCTGGTATGTTCATTAGCCAAGTTAAGTGATTGGCTTTAGTAAAGTGAGTTACTCTAGCATTAAAGTGAGTTATTCACATGGAGTCAAGTGGTAGTGTCGAATTCTACCAAAGGTATTCTAGTTTCTAAAGATGGAACAGACCTCGGATTGCGCTGAGGAGCCTCATCAGCCTCACCCTTCCTCTTGAAATAGGGGCTCGGTAAAGCGCGGATACTCCCGGAGCTATACCGAATTCTTCCAAGTATTTGATCTAACCTATTTTAGGACTAGCGCCGAACCACTCCATAAGCGATTCTTGGAACATCAACTTCTTAGATCCTTTGTATTGTTGTCGCCGTCCAGAACATAACCCTCCCATCTCAGTATTCCTTCAGAATCATTTTGCTCTGATGATTATCAATTCAACAGACCGCTAATGGTGATGTCAAACGCTGGAGCAGGGCCTCTGAACCCGAAAGCGATGCCCTCCGGAGAAGCTGGTCATGTGCCGCCACCTCCTTACCAAGACTCTCCGCCACCAGAATCACCCAGTTTGAGAGCGCAGTACATGAACGGCAACCCTGAATTCCATCTGTCTGTCCAAGAAATACATCAGCTTCCGTCTCCATCTCCGTCTCCTTCTCCTCGAAGCTCTAGTCCGTCATTGGTGGTGACAGATAACTCTAGTGCAGAAGGGAATGGGACGCTGTCCAATCTCCCCGATGGCAACAAACACTCAACATCATTCGAGAAGGTCTCTGTACGTGTTATTGAAAATGAGGAAGGGGCGTTGTCTTCACCTCCACCAATATCAAAGATCTTACCAGCACATGAGCTGCATGATATCCCTGAAGAAAAAGTGAAACGAAGACCAAGCAAACTCTCAGTGAACAAGCCAAATGTTGATGACAAGACCTTGAAGTTGTCTCCTGCTCAAATCCACAATTTAACATCTCAACCCGAGTCACTGCCCGTCACATCGCCAAGACGTCCATCTGCAGGCCAGCAGACATTACCGCAACCATTTCCGCACTTAGACCGGAAACGGTCGACTTCTGATTTCTTAGGGCCAGAAGACCACATACGTACGGATCGGGCACGTAGCCACACAACTTCAGACTCACCACGAGAATTTACTGCAGAGCGATGGTCAAAAATAGAGGAACCTTCTAGTAATCTAGTCAATAGAAGGCCTGGCATATCGACTAGAGCTATCTCTACCCCTCCAACACCAAGCAACCGATCGGGCTCTTATGGCAAGGGGACTTCTAACCCTATCTCCCCACGGCGGAAAGCAGTCAGCACTGGAGTACGCCCTGATCATCTGGAACTGAACACAACAGCCAAACCAGTTCCCAATGGCACAATCAGATCCTCTGTTCCACCCGAGCCACCTTCGCCAATGCCGCCTTCAATACCCCTTCCGCCCATGTCCATACCCACTTACTTGCAACTCGAGCTTTCTGCATCAAGGCCATCACCCCTGTATATATATCGATCCGCCAGTAGTGACTTTCCTTACGAATCTTCGAGAATTAAATTTGAGCGACTTTTGAATTTTCTGTTACTGCCTCCCCAACTAGAGCAAGTACTCTATTTCGGGTCGTTGGCATGTTTAGATGCTTGGTTGTACACATTTACCATTCTTCCTCTACGGTTCGTCAAAGCCCTTTTCGTCTTAATACAGTGGTGGGGTCAGGTGCTTGCGAAAGAAGCACGTTTCATTTTGGGGTTCATCTATCATGGAACAGGGCGTATGTGGCATCGTCGTCAGGGAAGACAGGGAGGTCTAGATTCTACGTCAAGATCACGAAGCGTTTCTCGGTCGAGCCGACCACCCATTTCAACAGCTCCTTTCCAAGTGCCAAATGGCCGACAAATAGATGCAACAAACTCCAAAAGCTTCACTGAACAATTGAAGAATGAAGTGGAACGCAGGTCGCATCAGGGATGGGGTCGCCGGCATCGACGTCAAAAATCTCAGCCTTCGTCTTTATCTTCGCATCATAAGGCAGATCTTCTTCAGGGAGCTGTGATCATTTTCAGCTGTCTTATTCTGTTGAAGCTCGATGCAAGCAGGATGTATCACAGTATCAGAGGCCAGGCTGCAATCAAGCTATACGTGATTTATAACGTGCTTGAGGTGCGTTATATTGTCTGCAGTCTTCTCAGTTCTAGCTAATAACCCACCCTAGGTATGCGACAGGCTCTTTTCAGCCCTTGGTCAAGATATTTTCGAGTGCCTCTTCTCCGACGAAACACTCGAGCGGAATACGTATGGCCGAAGCAAAATTCTGAGACCGCTCGGGATGTTTATTCTTGCCCTGATTTATAACGTCATCCATGCAGCGGCGCTGTTCTACCAAGTAATCACTTTGAACGTTGCAGTCAACTCATACTCAAATGCTCTCTTGACACTTCTCATGTCCAACCAGTTTGTCGAGATCAAATCAACCGTATTCAAGAAATTCGAGAAGGACAATCTCTTTCAACTTACCTGCGCTGATGTCGTTGAACGATTCCAACTCTGGCTGATGTTGATGATTATCGTGATGCGCAACATCGTTGAAGTAGGAGGTTTGAGCGCTCTTGACAGTGCTAAGGTAGTCGCAGACGAGGTTGTCAAGAATGCTCCAATCCGAAGTAATTCCATGCTACCAAACAGTTTCCAGATCCTGCCGAGCTGGTCTGGTGAAGTCTTATCGCCATTCTTGATCGTACTTGGCAGTGAAATGCTAGTAGACTGGGTCAAGCATTCGTATATTAGCAAATTCAATAGTGTGAAGCCGGCTGTATACCAACGATTTCTTGACATACTGGCCAAGGACTACTATACCAACGTAAGTGTCAATCCAATTTAGGCACGTGCAAATACTAATTCAGCAGGCATTTGTAAATCAAAACCTCATCAAGCGTCTCGGGCTTCCTGTTATCCCGTTGTCATGCCTCTTTATCCGAGCTTCTGTCCAAACATATCACATGTTCCTTGCCACGCATATGCCACCTCCTATTCCATCTACCGCAACAGCCTTAGCACTTGAAAACGCTCCCACACCTGTCACAACAGCAGCACTCGAACACTTCGATACCCTCATCCGTTCAGCCCTTGGCCGATCTGCCTTCGGAGTCCCTGACCCCACAGCCTCAGGGCCATGGTATCTTCCCACCGCTGACGATGCCATAGCAGCGTTGACAATGCTCATTTTCTTCCTTGGGGCCTTCCTTGTTCTTCTCGCCTGCAAGCTCGTTCTCGGAATGCTTCTCCTAAAGTTTGCACGTAACCGATATTCTAGCATGAAGAAGAGGGAGAATATGTCTTATGATACTGGTGGGAAGAGAGTTGGTGGATGGGGCACTGTAGAGGTTGACGATGATAAGAAGAGATGGATTTATGATGACGATCCGGAGGCCTATAGGAAATTGAGGGAAAGAGATGCTAAGATGAAGGAGAAAGCGGAAAAAGGCGGAAGCGGGATGGAGTTTGCAAAGATAAGCCGTTATGAGATGTCCGCTAAGAGGATATGGTAGTCACTGTATTCAGTTGCACTACTGCGCATATTTTGACTGCAGACATATCAGTATTATCCAAGTTGACTTATATTTGTTGGAGCTTTTGTATAAGCCGCCTCCACCAGGAACTTGCATCTGTTGATATGAGCTTTTTAGACGTTTCCTCAGATAACTCCCATGTCCTCAAGTGAGCACGCGATCTCAGCATATCACTGGGCTCCTGTGGATCCTTATCCACGTGCCTTTCGGGCCACTAGTAGTTCATTTCCATTTCTCGAAATAGGCGGGGGCAAAAGCAAGTGCAGCAGCCCTCCATCTATTGCACCGTTCGTCATGAACTTTTCCCCGAGTATTTATGCCTTTTAAAATAGACCAGACCTGAGAATATTTGCCATTAGGTACAGGTCCTGTCTTGGTGGGTGGTGGTGCCGGAGCATGGCGACCTATGCTCCTGGATGGATGAGGTGCTTGTTAGTGCAGAAACCGTCAGCCTGTGGCTCATCGCGCAACATTTATAACCATCGACTCACTCCAGGTAGAGGTAAACAGTAAGACAGATGCCAGCTTCTCTTTTCTAGTACTGGAAAATATCCCTGGAGGTGATGTCGGTAGAGAGTGGAAGCAGAACTGTAGTATCGAGGTGGTTCCCGGCACTCAAAGCAGAGGGGGCGAGTATCTCAGTGACCCGAATTAACTCTATGGGCTGCAGAGTTGGCTGTGAACATACTCGACGGTGGCCCCTGTTCCTGTTCCTGTTCCTGTTCCTGTTCCTGTCGCTCCTTCCTCTGTCAGTCTGGCCCCGCCAAGCCTTCTTGTCCCATCACTGCTATGGGCCTGCTCATGCCGTGCCTTCCCAGCTGAGTCTCGTTGGGGAGGAAAGCAGAGGCACTAGAGTCAACAAAACCCCTCGTTCTTTTCGTCTCAGCTTCTTCTTCTTCTCTTCTTCATTTCCATACATCGATCACCAATCAACAACCACAACATTCTTGATTGCACACCCATTGCTGTAACATCCATCATCCCATACAACACTTTACTATCGTACTACATCTTCATGCTTCAAACATCTCCATATTTAAACGGCAACATGATGTCGATTCTCAAGAAGACCGCCCTTCTGCTTACAGCCCTTGCTGGTGCCTGCATTGCAGCACCTGTGGAGCCTACCGAAGAGGTTTCTGTTACCACCCAAGCTATTGAAGCTCGTGCCACGGTAAGTGATCCTCTACCTTCCATCATTAATGCCCATATAGCTGATAGGCGTGTCAATAGCCCCAATCTTTCATTCTATCGCCCATACCACTGCCGGAGGCTCTCGATGAAGCAGGCAAAAATTCCAGCAACTGGTTCTCAAATCAGACATACATGAACGTCCAAGGTGTTATTACTGCCAATATCACTGAGGCTGCCAGATTCATCTTCATCGGTGCTGATGACCAGAAGCTCGAGCTGGTTGTCGAAAACAACAGGTCTTTGACGTTCGGCGTCGACGCTGCCCTATTTAATAAAGCTGTCCTTCAGTTCTTCCAACCAATTCAGAACAACCAGAATCAACTTGAGTCTCGGGAAAACAACCTCCAGTTGGCAGAAGCTGAATGCCAAGAAACCTGTAAGTTGTTCATTCCCTTTCAGCCTTCTTTTCTCACTCCTCAATGCTCCTTTTATTCCTCTGGTTCTTCCCCTCCCTGGATATCCCCGCTGCTTCAGCCTCTTCAAATATGCATTTGGAACTGCGTTGCTGACCAAGTCATAGGCAATCGCACCTCTGGGTCAACGCAGTGTTTGAAATGCAAGGGCGACTCACAGGTCACCCAGGGCTTTTCGTTCCTGACCGACGACTCGGATTCGAGTTATTACCTGCGGGCTCTTTCTACTAAGTCTCGTGAGGAGGCGGACAACTCACTGAAGGCTCGCGATCTCCCATGTGCCCCAGAAGCGACGATGTGCTATTCAGACCATCATTGTATATCAGAATGGCTCGGTATACGCTGCAATATTAAATGTGAGTAATATTCAATCCCTCTCCTCATTCCCAATCACTTGACATGGCACTAACTGCAACAGGTGGTGGTCCATACAAAATCGGTAACATCTATGATCCTGGAGAACAGTATGGGCACGTTACAGGCTGTTACTACACTGAATATGGCCGAACCTGGATCCATTGTACCTGCTTTGAGACCCCCGTTCGAAGTGTCAATGAAGAGCCCGAAGGGGTCAGTCAACCGAACACTCCTTTCTCTATCGATGATGACTTTGTTGCCGTCGCTGCTCGCGACGAGATTGCACAGCCAGATTTGGATTTCGAGCCAGGTACCTTCCTCACTTGGACAAACGAGAAGTTCGTGGTAGTAGAGGATGACATTGTGATGTCATCTCCTGTAGCCGGGTTTTGTGTCGAGGGAATGGGCCAGCCTGGGTTTCAAGTCAATGTAGTTTCACCTGTTGCTGACGAGGATATTTACAAGTCTTGTATCGAAGTCGGCCTCTCCCCAACCTTCATTTAGGTAGAAGTCGAGGAGCTCATTTGAAGGAGAAGGGTCGTTGGGGTGGATCAGAAAGATTTCCTTTGCAATGCTTGGGCGTTATTCAACGCCATCGTGACAAGAGCCATAGAGTCGGTCAAACATAATTTTATTAGCAGTAGACTCAATTCATGACTCTTCCACCAAAGACATTCAAGTGAACACATCCGACAGTGTGACGGCTCTTCTTGAATCTTTCAATCACTTGTCTGCCTGATCACCACCAACAGTAGGGAAGAGCTGGGTGTAATCTACGGTCTCACCTGTGGAATTCCACCGAGCCACAGGCAGGGTGCGCAACCATCTCTTTCAGACGGTTATTCGTAATTCGCTTTTAACTTTCTTGACCAAAACTTAGCTAAGTTCATTTGAGACAACTACTGATGGACCAAGACAGACAGGGCCAAATTATGAATTTCTTATCCCTTCTGAGGTAAAGCTCAACACCCTCCAACTGAATTTTGAATTCACTGAAGACTTGCTTCAACTTATATACCTAGCTTCCATCCCCGATTCCTAAGATCAAGCAATATTCAATCCACGCCTACTTGACATGCTCTGTTGTGACGGTGTGAGGAGTGGTAGATTGAGATGGTGCCGTGATGTGACCTTTCAGTGACCCCTTCGCGCGCGCAACCTTCTGCCAACCCAAGAGCTTTGCTCCGGATGGTATCCCCTTCAATTCATACCCTACTTCCGCCGAGAAGAGCATGCTTCCTGTCCTGGTAGCCTCCGTTCATTGACGTGCCATGCGACTTGCCATCAGATTTATTATAGACTTACGAGTAGCCAACAACAGTGCTCAAGTATGACCTCCGCCCGTAATCCCATCTCTACCCACCTTCTCCCAAAACCGCCTGAGCCCCAAAACCTTGGCTCGAGTCGGCATCTCCTTCTCACCTCCCCTTCTCAAAGCACCAGCACCCCATCTTGACGAGCTCCCTTCCCCATTTCCTCTAGTTGAAAAGCGTCTAGCAATACGTCTCACATCCGGTTTCCCATTCCCTTCTTCCCCTACTACATCAGGTAACGCAGCTCTTTTAGATCTCCATTCCTCAATCCTATGTCTTAACATATCCTTAACACGTTCTTTCTCAATCCGCCGTTTCGTCTCGATAAGACTAGGTGCCAAATACGTTGTTTCTGATGGTAAGACTCCTTTTTCTACTAATGTTGATTGTGATGGTCGTCGTGAAATCGCGCGGTTTAGCTTTATCTTAATGAGGTTGCGTGAGAGGGCACGGCTTGCGAGTGTGGTACGTGTTAGGTAGATTCGTAGGTTTAACAGCGTGGAGAGCGGTGGTCGTTGGGTTAGTAGTGGGGTTAGGAGGGAGGGTACCCGGTGTAGTCGGTGCAGGTGGAGGATGGGGTCCAGGGCTAGGCGTCGGAGCGTGTGGGTTGTGCGGCTCAGGGAGAGGAGGGTTGGTATGTCGGTGTCTAGGTTTGAGAGGATTTGGAGCAGGAGTTCGGAGGGAAGGTCGGAGAGCGTGAGGGTTGTTGTTTGGGTTGGTGTTGTTGGAGTTGGAGTTGGTGGTTGGTAAGGTGGGAAGATGGAGGGGTTGCCTGATAGTGACGAGGAGTGGTGGGGGCGGATTGAGAGTTCCATATTTAGTGTTGTGTTGTGGTTTGAGGACAAGTAGTGGAAGTGTTGTGAGGAGGAGGAGAGGGAGGGAGAGGAGGGAGAGGGAGAGGGAGAGGGAGATATACTCCTGGTGTTGGGTTGACTGACTCCTTGTGTTGTCGTTGTGGCAGTGCGATGCTACCTATAGGTACCGGTACTGTACCTATGAGACTTGGGGTCAGGGGGATGGCTTACACGTGATTGATTACAGGGGTTTCGTGACGATGATGAAACATCTCTTTCCACCAGTCTAACTCCTTTTCCTCCATTCTGTACTTCATCATCAGCAACTGGTGCAACAACGTGCTTCCTTTTTCAATGTGGTGAGGTTGAAAGACATCTAACACAAGATCAGGTATCATCCTCGCGGGGTAAATAATTTAATTTAAGCTGACGACAGTGCACCCGTCCTGTGGAAAGTCAATTGCACCACCAGGCCAGCAAGGACATGCCAATTCCGGAGTATCAAGGATACTTTGTGACTTCACTTTAGCCAAATCATCCGGCAAGTCCCATTAGTGGGAGGAAATTAAAAGAGAGTCTCTTGTTTTCTGTCTTGGAGTGAAATGTATTTGACTACCTTGTGTTTGCTATATCTTTTCCCTTCCAGGTTCTGAAGGAGATTATTGTCAAGTTCATCAGCTCTTAAGCAGTTATTTGATATTTTTTCCAGTGGAGATCAGCTGCTTTATTTCACGTGTGATGTTTGCTAGAGTTATGTTTCTCCGTTATTTGGCGTTGCTCTTTCTTGCCTTCTTGTCTGGTATTAAGAAGAATCGACAGCGAATTTTTTTTAAAAATATGGCCAGCAGTAGGATATTTCGAAACGGAAATCCTCTACTGGTCGAAATCCTTGCGGCTGACCTGGTGCTTCCAGCGAAGCCGTGAACTTGAAGAAGTTGTATTCTGCCATGTCCTTCTTCGATAATATCTTGCTTCCGATTCCGGACTCCAGCTACTAATGTATATGTTGTTATTTCGGGGTGTCCCCAAGCGGGCCATTCTATAGATGGCTGAATGAAGTGGACCTCCTCTAAGTTCGGCCATCCTTTATGACAATCACAATTGTAAGTCCGCAGACGCTAAGCATCATATTTACTATGTCATTCTCGGGGAGGCGATAAAGGCCTCTGCATTGGCTTGCCAAACGTGCAAGTGGGGGCTGTCCTGGTTTCTTCCGTATATAGTCCGCGAGAGTGTCGTAACCAAAGTTAGGACCAAAGACAAAATATCACACTTTGGAAGGATGTACGTCTTGAGTCTCCGAGATAGCGGGTAATTTTCGATCCAAAGATATAGCTCGAACTTATATTTTTCGTGAAGTCTTTTAGCTTCGAATTGAGATTCTGTGCAGATCTCAAATTCTTAGGCATCGCGCAGAGTGCTGACGCGTCTTGATCTGACTTTTTTTTGGGCTATCCCAGTTGGAAGGCGGGGAAAATACGATATATAGTGCTCCGTATTTTGATTGCTGCAAGTCAGTTTTATTTGTGAAGCTGCACGATTTTCGTATTGTGCAAGTCAGTGTATTCACGTAGCTTTTGATTACCTACCGTCCCTAAGAACACTAAGAACGCTAAGAATGGCTTCAGCCTACTACGCGCTAACCATGTTTTCGTTGGCGTCACTGTTATTTTAGGCTAGCAAGTTGGGATGCCTCAATTGAAATCATATCTAAAGAGAGCAGAATATCTTGTGGAGTGTGACTGCGCCTGGTGACTTACTTGACGTGGGTAACTCACCTGATTTGATTAACTTAATCTGTCCTTACAAGAAAGCACTTTTCATACGACTAAATCTTGTTTGCTAGGTCTTAGTTGTCTTTTTCAGTCCATTTTTTTTACGAATGGTCCACTCTGCAGCCATGACAAGACCGCGTTCTCCAAACAGTCCAATCTCGTAATCAGATGCCACCAAGAGCAAGCACCCAGACTCTCCATGTAGTTCATGTCACGGTCTGTGAGCTTGTTTAATTTTCCTTTGCCCACCTTCAGCACGATATGTCATTTTCCTAAATGATGGCGAATGGCTTCTTTTGCCTTTGCTATCGCTCTTTCCTCACCGCACAGTCCTAGCTCCCTGGTAGTGTGCTGACTGTAACCAGTCTTGTACCCGCCAAGTTTACACCCATCTACAGGAGTAACGGTGCAACACGTCATACTGATGAGATTTTCGAGGACCATGCCGTTGCCAAAGTAGTGTTTTGGGATCTCTCTACGTCGCAACAGCACGGAGTCGTGAACCTTCCCATCTATGCGAGGTGCATAAACCGGACAGACTAATGCTATGCAAAACCCACACGTGCAAAATCCTACCAAGGACACACCATTATTCACGAAGGCATATTCATGATTTACTTTACCTTTGTTACACTTTGCAAGAACTATAACAATTGGTTCCTCTTAGATGAATAGTGAAGGATTGTACATTGAGTCATGAACTCAAAATATGGCTAATGGAATTCTACAGAAGGAGTAATGAAGAAGTCTGACACATCCCTACCAATATCCAGCGCAGAATTATTTGCCCAAATAGTAGTGGATGGCGCCTTTAGCCTCCATAACTGCCCTCCTATTTCCGCATAAAACAACTTCCCTAGTCACATGCAGCTTACAATCCTTAGCCTTATGTTCTTTATCTCCAACTAGCGTGATAGTGCAACCAGTCGTCTGGGAAATTTGTTGGATAGCAACGCCATTTCCGAAGTAGAAGTGTCAATCTCTCTACCTCGCAGTAAGATTGAATCATGTGTTTCTCCTTCCTTTTCCATTGACACGAGGCTCATAAACTTGAAAGTCGGTATATTCTCACCAACCCATTTGTTATGACCAATTCGTTCTTGAAGTCCGCGACCATGACGAACATCTTGGATCTGGGAGTGTATCTTCTCATAGTAGCGTCTCTGGTTCTTGGTCTGACCTGTACTCGTAGTCGGACGAAACCCAACCATTGGTCCCACTCCTCCTTGTCTAACTTTTCTGTAAGGGCTATCAACGACCCAGATGACTTCCTTGAGGCCATTGCAGCCAGGATACCTATAGCAGAGTCTGTTGGTAGCAGTGGCGTATGCAGGCTCAATACCATGCAAAGCTTGAAAGATCGAAACTCCACCTGGAACAGACATATCCAAAATATGGGCACCAGCATCGTGTTGAGAATCATCGCCACATGTTGTGAGAGTACTACTGCAATTAATCGCAACGCGTTGGATCGGGAATATCCTAGTACTCATGAAGCACCAGATCAAAGTGTTCAGATTGCTTTGGGCACCAAAGTATAGGATATCGTACTTTGTGTTGAAATAGATAGGAGAAAAATTTGTTGGGAAGGCGTTATCCCAGGAGTAGGAGTACTCAAGGGCTTCGACTGTGTCCGTCTCGTAGAACCTGAGAGCTTCTTCTCGGGCTTCCTTGTTAACGTGCATTAAGACAGGTAAAGTTCGAGATGCGCCTGCGACACGGACATCCCGATATGTTATCCCTTTTTGGACCTCGACAATGCGTCCTATTTTCATATGCGTTTCCTAGATATTATGTCTCAATTCTCGTGGCAGGTTAGTGAATCGTTCGAAGGTTTTTAGACGCGCCCTGTAGTTTTTGTCTGCAAATAACATTCCTCTTCAGAAGAACCGCGACAGACAGAGACAACTGGGGCTTCTCTGTAGTTCGTTCCAAGCCACTGTACCACTTCGATGGCACACCTGGCAGTTGCTGTTGCAATTTAGGTTTTGGAATGAATCGAGTTTCCAATGTTGTTGTGGGGGAAATAATGGGAATGAAAGCGGGGAAGAAAAATCGATTTGTGCTTTTAGCAAGCGCAAGGCTAGCTTAACTTCTGTGAATTTTAACTTATATTATATCGTTAACGCGAAATAGTCATATCTAGAGTAATTCTTGTATTCAATCAATCTCCATGCATCGTTGGATACCTACCTAACTACCTAAGTTAGGTAGGTAGATTCTCCATCACGGATTCATTGCTAATTTACCGAACGGCGTTGAAAGAATTCCACTCCTGAATAAGTTTTTATAGATAGGCTTTGGTTTGCACAATGATTATGACAAAATCTTAAGACTATTGTGATTGATTATAGCAATTTGTACAAGTCCATTTGGAAACCTACTTAACCTAGCAACCTGAGCAGGCAAGCAAGTGTCATTAGGGCGTCTCGCTTAACCTGTTTACATTGCACAGAAAAGTGGGGCTACCAAACCAGAGCTGCCAAAAAAGACAAAATTGTGGAAGTCCAAAAAAGAAGCCTGTTCATGGATATGACTAGCCAAAAAGGCAAGAGTAGAAGTTTAGAGTAGCAAAACAGTCCTAAAGAGGAGGATATCTCCTCAATTTTTCCGCCAATACCTCTCGTAAGAGGAAATGAGCTGCCAAGCGGTAGACCCAAAACCGATTGTTAGTCAGTTTTTCGGATGCCCTAATTGTGGTTTCTTTGCTAAAGTGAGCTCTGGACCCCTCCACCACGGACACATTCATTGAGAGGGAAGTTGATATTTCAATATTTAAGTGCTTCTGAGTTATCTGGCTCGCTTAAGCCCCTTAATATCTCGTTTAGTTGCCAAGACAAATGTTGTGTTTACCTATCTAGTGTCTGGATAAAAGGGATTGCTTCAACGGTAGAATTATCTTAGCTTTTTGATTGTCTTACACAAGACTACGAGCCATTGTCGTTGTGATTCCTGTACATGTCTCGCGATGTTGCTTGGGTAGTTAGGCAGCAGCATTGCTGTGGGTCACTACGCGCGCGTCGAACTTAGCCCATCGCCAAAGTCTTTTACATCAAATCCACTTGCAAAACATCTTTCATGACAAAAGCAACGAATCCTCAAAGTCCTTTTCCCACCTCTCAATTTGCCAACTCCCTTGGCAACGTTCCCTTCGAAGGAAATAAAAGTCACTCTCAATTAGCAAAAGGCAAGCCACAATATATTCTATCTCAACAAATATGCCATGTGATCTTGATTCAACTATGCTCATACCTTTCCCAGCTTCCCATAATGTCCTACAAACTCTACAAAACAGAACATCTCGGCGGCCCCAGGAATCACGTACGAATATTTGTTGAAACAAACGAAAAACTAGACAATGGCATCACGAGCGGGCAAATCTACCACGCAACAGGTACAATCCTCATGGGAATGATATATGAAACTCGGCGTGAAAAGTGTCCAGAGCTTGATGAAACGTATGTACCTGGCTCAAAGAAATTGGTTGGTGAGATTCGGAAAGAGGATTTGGGGAAGCTAGATCAAGCTTGTAAAGAGGTGGAGCCTCCTGGGGCACAGTTGAAGCTTAATGGGCAGCGTAAAGATCCTTCGACACCGATTAGGAGATGTAGGGAATGGGTTGAGGAGGTTTTGGAGAAGGTTGTTGGGGAGGGGTTGGTTTTTGGAGGGGAAAGTGTTTGATACGGTACGTGGTTGAGTGGAAAACTGGTTGCTGTTTTGGTATCCTTATTGTGTCAAAGGTTGAAGAATCTTGAGTTTATAACCTATTTATAGGTTTTTTACTCTAATGACTTTTTGCGAATGATCACTTTCTTTGAGCAATGCTGTGAAAGGGAGAACGAAGCCTATCTGGCCCCTCCAAAGAAATTTCTGAATAGTAAATGTATCTTATTATTACTCTAACATACTAATTTACAACCATTACACACATTATTAACTAACTTCTAAACTCCATTTTTTATCAGCCAGGCCCAAAAAAACGAAACCAAACTCTTTTTCTCTAAAAATTATTATGTTGTATGATCCAAACGCCTTGAAAAAGCCACTCCCATCTAATATTGTTCTTAAAAACATCCACAAATACCTTTACACCATCTAATATATCTAGTAAGCCGGAGTGGTGCTTGGTCCGGAGTTAGTCCTGCCGGTAATCCAAGAGCTCGGATAGCTAGTGCTGGTGATCGTTTCGATAATGGTGGTTGTTGCTGTGAGAGTAGAGTAAATGACGCTGGGTGTAGGACAAACGACGTCTGTTGGATATGGTGGGAGCGAGGTAATTTGTGGCGAAGCTGGGGAAGCGGTCAAGGAGTTATCAGATTCTGTGCAGGGAGTACTTGTGGGGGACTCCGACTCGTGGGTTGATTCTGGACTAGAGATAGAGGTGGTGGTTTGGTAAGGTGTTGAAGCGCTTACTGCAGATGTGGGTGCTGACGTCCCTGTCATTTCGGATTCTGGACATGGAGTTGTGGATGGTGCATTGGTAGGCCCAACCTCAATGCTGGTCTTTGAGGATGGTACTGATGGGCTTGAGATGGATGCAGTTATGGTTATGGACTCTGGGGAAGAGCCGCTCTCAGTTGGCGAGAGTGTCTCCGTGAAAATCCTGGAGGAAGTTCCGGAGGAGCTTGAAAGATTTCCCAATGCTGTCCAAGATGGACCTGTGTATCTGCTAGTAACTTCGGAGATTGACAAAGTTACTGGGATTGTGCTGGAAGCGCCTACTGGGCCCACGGTAGCCGAAGTATGGCTTAATATAAGCGCTCTTGATGATTTACTAGAGGTCGCTGTTGGAAGTGAAGAATCTGGGATAGTTTCTGGTGATGTTGGGGACGAAGTACTAGAGGAGGTTGGAAGAGGAGAGTGGGCGGCTATGCTTGCCAATGACAACGATCCAGCAGCAGTCCAGGTTGGCTCAGAAGCATTCCAAAGTGAGGTACTCGAAATGGGTGCAGAGCCCCCGTTAGGACCTGGGGTACCAGGGAAGGCGCTAGATGTAACAGTGCTTTCGTCAGACCAGCTCTTCGTTGTCTCATTGGAAACAGAGCCGGTTGCATATGACGAAGGTAATGAAGTTGCTGTGACTGTGACTGTTGGAACCGCTAATGGGTTGACTGTGATGTATGAAGTAACAGCCGGAAGGCACACGGACGATATATTGTCACCCAACTCATTGCGCCTATCTAGTGGCTTAGCCCAAGTAGAGGTTGACAAAACGAGAATTGCAACCGCAACGAAGCTGGAGCATAGAGACATTATATAAGATTGTTGAAAGGTTGCTCTTCGTAAATAATGAGGGGTAGATACGCGTTGCGATTCGGCAATGAGAAGGTTAAGAAGTGAAGGAGAGAGAGAGATGTCAGTTGACTTGGGTAACTTAGTTGAGCTGAGAATGAATGTGATGATCTGAAAATGAAAGTTGTTGCTGATGGAAATAACAACAGTGTAATGTATGCCTCTTTATAATGATCGTATCCTAAACTTCTACAACGACCTTTCCCACGGCTCTCTGTAAGGTAGTGTTATGGTTGTTAGTTTTCCGATATATTGATCTACCTTGCAGTGCAATAGTTGCTAATGAGCGCACCCACACCACGAAGGATACCGCGGGAAATCATCCTGTCCTGCACAATAGTTTTCTGGAACAAGGCTACTTCCAGCCTTGCAAGGAGACTGCAATTGAAACTCACTTTCGCTTCAAAGCCAAGAGCAAGTCGGCTAAGGACGGATGACGAAAAGGAGGAGACAAGGTGGAAGCAAGGGCTAGCCAAACAATAAACCAATTCAGCCTGAAGTCCGGGGACAACAAAGAGCCTCAGACAAACACTCACCCTGCGTCACGAAATCTATGCTTCCATCATTGCAAGGATCGTCTTGGCAATAACCGGTCACAATGATGTTTAGGACCAATACAGTAAACAAAGACTAGGCGTTTAATACACGCTAAGCCCATACAATCCTTCGATTTCTATTAGCAACAGTAAAATATTCTAGAACCAGCGAAAAGGAAAATAAGTGGCCTCTACGATGTGGCTCCCTGGTTCGCCAGCGTGTCCACGTCCACTGCCACTTGGCAAGGCGTTTACCAAATCGTTGCTAAAGGAAGGGAGTATGATGGTGATTCATGATAGCTATGGCCGAATATGCCTTTTGCATAGGAATAGATTTCTGTACGATGGGTTAATCACGAAACGCGAAAGGAGTCTTTACGATGTTGTTGATAGACTGCGAGGATAAGGGTACGGGGTGCTCCATACGCAATTTTCATTACTGTAGCGCTAGCCTATTTGGGTTGGGGCCATAATATGGTTTGTTTTTTTGATGCGATATCGTTTGGCCGATGCTATCTCCTTTCTGGCGCTCTCCACGCCTTACATTCAATACAGCAGTCCTTCCTTATTCCAGCTGTTCCCTTGATCTTGTATAGCTGTGTTCATTGGATATACACTTCTATGAGGGGCGCCTAGTGCTGGAGCTTGAGGAGGTAGCGGCGGTGTCTCCATCTGCGACCTAGTTGTCTCTCGACGTCAACGTCTGTACAGTCATGGGAGCTTGTGCATCTTGTCTTGGGCTTGATCGCGAGCGCGAAGGATCTGAAGAGGTGCGTTCGGGAAATTTACTGGTGTTCTTGGTACTTGCTGATCATCTTATGCGCAACAGGACGAGCAATCTAGGCTACTCTTCGACGACCCCCATTCAAACCAATATGGAAGTTTCGGGGAGCAGAACAATGGCCTAATCCAGGCTGACCCACAGGAAGTTCAAAGGGAGGCGGAGGCGCTTTCAAATGTGCAGAGAGATACAAACAAGTACGTAGCTCTGGCTGTGATTGGAGATGCAGAGAAACATAATTAAGGAAGATGAAAGGCTAACCCACCCCTTCGGTACAGCCACCTCGTCGATATCTATCCTATAAATGAACCAAAGGCAAAAGACGCCGGGCGAGAGCTACGGATACAACGATACCAAGACATTCTTGCAAAGATTTCTGCGCCCGTTCAATCGGACTCCCCACAACAATTCTCGGCTGGGGCCAACGCAAATCTGTCCGATGGTTGGGTATCAGAAGATGAAGATGTAGAGGATCTGAAGGCCTATGGGCAGATCAAAGTCGAAGACGTTGGTCCAATACTCGGAGGATTTGCAGATGCGGAATTGGCCATGAAGTGAACATGGATATTTATTGCATCACTGCATATATAATGTTCGCGGCGTACTGGCGTTGGATGATCGTTTCGATACCCTCATACCTGGACCGCACCTCGCAGCACCTTTCAGGGAGGATGGCCCAAGTTGGTGGGAGTTGTGCGATATGACTGGACCACATAAGCGTTCGGTCATGCCTTGTATCATTGCCTCATTTCCTTTGTTAAAAGCGCATTGTTCACTGGCTGCAGGACCAAATTCACAGAACCTATCAAGTGGTTCTGCAGGCAATGCAGTCAGATATCCATTGAGGGTTAGCCACGTTCACAAATAACACTTCATCCAAGTCTTGTCAGGTCTGTCTCATAAAGTATGGGAGCATCCCTCTCTTCTCTCTGGAGCGCATTTCAACTTCTTCTCTGGCAACTTGTCATCTAAGGTTTCTGTGCTGAAGTCTACGGCATACTGTGTGTATTTCTTGTCATGCGTCAGCTAATTTGTCCAGGCGCTTAAGCGAAACTCACACAGCCTGTAAGACAGTTGCAGCTTAGAAGATATTTCTTCTTCTTCCTTCTCCGACTCAACACATTTGGCTCGCCCTGCGAATCGCCTCGGCTGAGCCCTGGTGTATCTGGCTCACTGCAGTCTATCTGCCCCGTTGTCGTATCCAAGTCGACGTCGGCCAGCTTCGCTATTGCGTCTAAGCGCCGACCACCCTGTTGGAAATTAGCATTTCTACAACCGGGTTCTTCGCCGGTTTCTTCACTTGAGTGTCTGTTTCACCGCCACACTGGACAGTCACTATTACTTTGCGAAGTAGTTTCTGAGATGGTTTCGTTTCATCGTTATGAGCTACTGCTACCTTTCAAGAACCAGATTTATTCGATTTCACCCGTTACAGCTCCACCCCTTCCCACCTTCCAAGCACTTTCCAATTTCAAGGCTGCTTGCGAAGAACGGTACAAAGAAACGAAACAACAAACGAAACTCGTTATCCAGACCCAAACTCTCAACCGATCGAACGCAGTCTTTACTAGTTCTGAATGGTCAGCATGGTATTGTTAATGGAGAGGTATTGGGTAGTCATACCAAGGTCATATTCTTCCTTTGGCGCTCTCGCTGGAGCTCGTTTATCTCCTTCTCCAGGAGATAGATCTCCTCCTTGGACTTTTCAATCGAGGATTTCCTGCCGCCTTCCCGCTCCCAGCGTCGAATTCTGTCTTCTTCTTTACGGATCTTGTTCCATTTGACATCGAGCTTGGTACAGAGCTTGCACTTTCCGCCAGCTGGGTGTGGATAGGTGTGCATGATCAGCTTCATACCACAAGTCTCGCCGGTTCGGTACTCCTTGGTACAGTGGGCGCGAAAGGAACCCCACTTGTAGTCACCGCATTCGAATTGGTATTGGTCGTAGTAGCACATATTGGACTGGAGAGGCTAGACTGCATAGGTGTCAGAAGAAGAGGTTTAATTAAGGAGATGAAACAGTAAAGCACGCCAGCATGGGCACTTACTAGTTGCCGTTCGAGGACGATGTTCAGGATGGTTGTTGTGAGTGTTGGTCCAAGGTCGAAGGGTCAAAAGAGTATGGATGTCTTTGTGGGATGGGTGGCAGATATTTGAATAAGAGGAGGAAGATGTGGTATTGGGATGCTGATGTTGAAACAAAACTCTGGAATGGTGGATTTGAGGGATATTTATACATGAGTTCTCCATGGTCAAACAACGCCAGGACTTGTTGACCTCTCGATCGATCGAAGAAAGGCTCCCTCCTCGTTGCCAGCCCTTGCCAAAATCGAAGGCCATCACTTCTGTATTCGAAGCAACCGACCTCTCAGATACCCTTCATCCTTTGGTGGAACTTGTGGTCGGCCATATGGTGCATGCATCACGGTGCCAACGGCCTGCTCGTCGAACGATCTAGAGTTGTGGCTACCTATCACAACCATACACGCATCTTCGATTTGAGGAACGATCCGGGACGAAGTTATTTTCTCCTCTCTTGCCTCGTGTTAGGGGTGTCTCTTGTTGGCTCCTACACGTCCTGTGGAAAATTTAGGCTTGAGAAGTATCTCAAGCGATGTTCTTGGCCGCATATGCAAGAGCATGCGTTTTCTATCACGTTATAGTTTGTTGTCCCGTTATTTCTTTGCTCTAAGATTGCCACCGGTAGTTTGACTGACTAGTGCAAAGAAGAAGAACGTTTTATGTGGGGCTTGCCGTCGAGTGATGGACACGGGATCAACCACACACACACCCTGGATAGGGTTTCCATCAACCACTTGTGGTGGAAGAATTTATGGCCGATATTGGACACGCCTTGCGTTCAGCTAGCAATATCCATGGGGAAACGCGGATACAGAGGAATTCCTTCCGCGGTCATGCTCCTGTTGGTGTGTCTACCAGGAGCCCTGCCATTTGATTTATCATCTCTCCTTGGTCGCCTCAACTTGCTTGCTTTGCAGCTTCCAAGGCTCACTGGTGTTGTCTTCTGGAGTATTCACATGTTGGTGGCTTGGACGCTTCATTGTCACCAACCTTCGCGGTTGGTCTTTGCTCACGAACCTCTGCCGGACGCTATATCTTTCATTGGGACCTGGGCAAGTCTGCTGACGAGCAATGCACCACGAAAGGAAGGAACCTATGGTCTACGGCCCGGGAAGCCTGCATACACAAGTTGAAGGTCGATCCAACGTACACGAAAACTCCACGTCCCTCGAGGCTACGAATCATCTGCACGAGGGTGTGAACGATGTGTTGTCAGTGATGGCTAAAGCCATTTCAAACCATCCTCATCACTTTGCATAAAGCACATATGAGTACAATATGACTATCTGCAGATCTAGAGAACCTTCTCCACTTGGATGAAAGGCCATTGTTAAGATGTTGGTTGGAGAGCTTTCCAATGATGCCAACACTGACGTGGCGACCCCTTGCTGGCTCACCTAGGCTTTCGGTCCACCCATTTCGTGAGGCTTGGGTTGTCAGTGAATCCAGTTGAGTACAACATATTTTCATCATATATGCAAGTGTTTTGAGGATTGGCCTACTTTTGGACATTGGGCTACTTATCCGTTATCCAAGGAAATTCATTCATTCAAGAGCATGCTTGATTGAGCTCAGAATCCTGATGATCTCTATACTGGTCTCTCCACTCCTCATATGATTATCAATACCTTGACAATAACAAAGTTTAGCTGGCAATATGCATAACCTATCACACCTGTCGTGGGCGTCAACTTGCTGCGGATGATCATGGAAGAACCTACTGCAGATTCAAGAGGCGGAGAGCCATCACCGAGTGTGTGAAGTCATCGTCCGCTATGAGAGTATCAACGGGGATCAGGGGTCTCTAGCTGTGCGGTGAAGAGAGAGGCATAGTTCAAGCGAATGTGGGATTCTTGGGGAGGGGCTGGTTCAAGCAAGCCAGGTAAGAGAGTGACTTGGCCTCCCTCTTGTTGGAGCAGGACTTTTGGCCCTCTACCGCTGTTTACTCACAATTCCGCGCCCCCAATTCGCTCATTCGTCAATCAAAAGGTAAACAAGGCCCAATCGAAGACCACAAGCGAGTCTCTGGATTTCCCACGGATTGCCTACCTTTAAAAGCGCAATTGAAGCCTTTTATATCTCAAAAATTTATATGGCAGTCAATTTCGTGACGTTGAAATTTACTCCTTAGGCTTACCTTTCTGTCGGGTCTGATTGAAATCATGTGTTTAACAGTTACTGCGGACGGGTAGAGCCCTACCCAATTAGATGATAAAGGTGGGCTACAAGATGGAAGAGAGCACGAGGCAGCCTCACGAATTGGCTGCTTTGGATTTTGATTGGCTGCAACCTGTGTGGGAGGCTTCAACCTGTAGAAATGATAGATTTTCGTGCTAGTTTCGTGGAGGCGAGGCGAGAGTCATGGCAACAACAAAGTCAAACGTGCAGTCGCGGTGGTTTGATTTTGGTCGCAGCTGGTCAGTGGTCATCAGTGGTCAATGGTCAGTGGTCACATCTACTTCCACCCGCTTCTGTGCTGGCTGCAGAAATGGCCGCAAGAAGGCCTGGCCCTGACCGACCGTACACCAATTTTTATTAATTGAGAACTTGAGCGCCTCAACCAAGGCTGCAAATGATTCTTTTTTTTATCCGAAGACTATTGCAAGTCGCTACTACAATTACACCGACGCTTGGAAGCCTCAGAGCCGCATTTAAGTCAAACGATGGCATTATTGGACCGATCTTGTTGCAATAGCAATCGCCAACTCACCTATCGAAGGGCGTCGGTAAAACTAGTTGCGACTGGTGGAGAGTAATCCGAGTCAGGGCGCATTTGCATGAGATCGCACAAATCGAGTATGCCCTGCTTCTTGCGTTGCAGGGACGAACAGCACATAAGGTAGCACTGTACCTGCGTACCTGGAGCTTTTTATTATTAGCCAATGGCACGTCGCTTATGCTTCTGCAACAGCATGCCTCGTTTTCACAAAGCCCAAACAAGTCAGGTGATGCATGGCCAAAACGACGACCTCAAGGTCTTTGAGACTTCGAGACTTCCATCGGTACTTGTTCTTCAGAATTATGCTTGTAAATACTTGAGACAACGCAGAGGGAGTTGTTCATCGACACGCATGTACTGTCTTCTCAACACGGTACGGAAGATTTACTGAAAGGAGTAGACCTCCGTTCTTGAAGGAAATCGCAACCAGAAACGTTTCGCACGTCCTCCAAAGTCTTTCAATACTCAGGTAAATTCCTTGAGCTCTCAAACCTTAATTATTGTATACATGGTGAATAACAAAGTTTGTAGTCATTGTAATTGCAAAGATACCTCTAGGGGTTGCCCTGTCGTGTCGGATCACTCATAACGAGCGACTGAGATCACAGTTTAATCAGAAAGTAAGCTAGACTCTCGTTGAAGCCCCAATCGCCTAAGCACAAGTTACTGAATAGGTACTGATCTCAATCTTCTCTCGTTATCTCTACCTACGCGATGTACGATCGCCAAGAAAGCCCCTTTATATAAGCGAGCGAGGAAATCCAGATCAAGTAAACGACCGCCATTGCCAGTTCCCACCAATCGAATTCTATGAAAACCGCCCGATATTTTCTTTCTATGTAATGGTCAATATTCTCAAACTGTTCCAAACTCAACATTTCTCGCCATATGAGAGTTCACTGGAATAATCTTCAGTAGATGTCGATGTCTCAACTTCTTTCAATCCACACCTTGGTAAACAGCGCTAGCAATTCCTTTCCCCGTTCCAAACATGTCTACGACCCTCGAACTCAGAACTTCAAGGCTTTGGGGAAAATTACAAGAAGAGAAAGACAAAGAGAGGAAAGTTGAGAAATGGAAAGTCCGAACTCGGGATCAATTTAGAAAAATTATTAACTCCTCATTCTCACGATATTTTCCGAACTAAATAATCCTTGAGGAATCTTGGAGCTTGCGAAAGTTGTTGGTTAGATACCTATTGATAATTTGGTGGAGATGGGTTCGGTTGGGGAGTGTGTTCTATGGGAGGTTGGTTACGTGGGGTCTGAGGAGTTGAGGACTGAAGATGTTGTATGGGGTTCCGGAAGGTTCCTGATAAATTGCACAATTGGCATTTGACACATTTTGTAGCGCTTTGTGCTCACAGCCCTGTTAGGTATTCAAAGAAAGTTGGTTGCCTAAATCAAGTAAGCTACCCAAGCGCAAACAAGTCAGTTATTCAAATCAAGTGAGTTACTTAAATGAAGTGAGTTACTGATATTTAAAATTAAAAAACCGGCAGAACTCAGGTGGCATTGTTCAAACATCAATTTTAGCATTGTAAACGTATCAAGACCTTTCTGGGGTATGTACGTCAGTTTGATTATTTTTGTGTTGTTGAGGGAGATATATGATTAATTTCTTGGGGGTTCATTGTTAGTGTTTAAATCATTGTACTATGCTAAAGATGGTAGTAATACAGTTGTTTGATTTGGTTTTTTGTGCTTCTTTTTGTTATGATTGTCTGGTGGATGATATATATGTCAGGGTTTTTCTAGTTTGATATTGTGAGTTTGTTGAGGGGTAAAAAGCAACCTATTAAGAAGGATGTTAGGTCAAGATTCGCTGTAGCTAATCATGGCTAGATCACGAAGCTAACGAGGAATAGGGACGTAGAGTGGATTTGTTCTCCTTATCTACTACTACTAGTATTGAGTGAGTAAAGTTTTTATGTATGCATCTGTACCTAAACTCCAACAGAAGGGTATTCCATCAATCTAACCACCATAAAACGCCACGCCACGCCACGCCATGTTATGCATTCAGTGATTACTTCTCTCTCCAAAGAAAAGAAAAAGATATTTTACAAGGCTTAAACTTCCTGAGTTAAACCGCCAACAGCCTTCTCAGCCGTGTCTTCATTCTCCTCTTTCTTAGAAGCAGCAGCTGGTTTGTTCTTGTTAACAGATACCCATTCCATTCCTAAAGCTGGTAGGAGGGCAGCACATGCTAGGGCTAAAGCAACAATAAAGGCTTTGCTTAAAGCTTCATTGTAATAGAATAATACGGCTGGTAGATCGGCTGGTTTGACTAGGCTTCTCAATTGTGTTGCGCCGGCTTGGCTGATTGCTTGTGCGTCTAATCCAGCGATAGCGCCGAGGTACTTCACGAGATGGTTATTGAAGACTGCTTCACCGACAGCCACGAAAATAGCTCCTCCCAAGGACTGGCCAAAAAACATCAGGGAGACACCGATTGAAACATCCTTTCGAGAGAGCACTGTTTGTGCGGACATATTAGCTTGTTGCATTCCCATTCCTAGACCGATACCGTAGATGACTTGGTAACCGATCCATTTTCCTGATGAAGTGTCGGTTTTGAAAGTTGTGATGAGACCAGCTCCGACGGCCATAATACAGGGACAGAGTAACATTGGAGGTACATAATAGCCCACGCGAGAAACGAAGATGCCTGTTGAAATAACGGAGACGACCATGCTGAGTACCATTGCCAATGTGTCAATGCCGGAGTGGACAGCAGTTGTGTCCTTGACGGCTTGGAACCAGAGGGGCAGGAAGTATACTGTTGTGATCATAGAGCCAGACACCAAAGTTACAAAGCACAAGGCACAGATTATGCTGCGCATCTTGAGGATTCGAGGAGGAAGTGTCGCGCCTTCTTGCTTCCAGATTTGGATTGCTGCAAAGACAATGAAGAGTACGCCGGCCAAGACGAAGAGGGCGATGATTCGAGCGTCGTTCCAAGGGTAAGTTGCCCCTCCCCATTGGAGAGCAAGGAGGAAGCAGACGACACATGGGATAAACGCAATTGTTCCGAGTGGGTCGAGCTGCATAATTCTTTCACGGGTTGATTTCTCGTTTGAAACGGCGGGCAAATGTAAAATGAGGACTAGCACTGCAATGACAACGGCTCCGATAGGAAGGCTGTAAACGATCAGTATAGATACGTGTGGTAGTAGAAGCTAACAAAAACTTACTTGATGTAGAAACACCAGCGCCAACTGACATTATCTGTGAAAGCACCACCCAGAAGAGGTCCGATAATGGAAGATATTCCGAAGATGGAGCCGAATAAGCCAACGACCAGAGGTCTCTTGTGAAGAGGGAGAACATGAGTGACGAGAATAATGGATCCAGAGAACACGCCAGCGGATCCCACACCGGCAATGGCACGTCCAACAATGAAAGCATTTGAAGTTGGTGCAGCTCCGCATATAACTGAGCCGATTTCGAAGAAAGCAATGGCTGAGAGGTATATTACTTTGGAGCTGTAGAAGGTGTAGATTCGTCCCCAGATTAATTGCGTCGCACAACTGAACTCATATTAGTTTACTTGTTCAGGAATACTAGGAAGGAAGAGCAATAATCTTTAGAATAATAAGTCTGCTCTGAGTCTTTGCTTACCTGCCAAGAAGATAGGCACTCGCGTACCATCCAACGTCGTCTAATGAATGAAACTGCAAAAATGGTTAAATCAAATTCGATCTATTGAAGATTGTCGTGAATAGAAGAAGATAGGAGATGTCGAATACTAACTTGATCTGTGATCCGGGGTACAGCCGTTGCGATGATCAGACGATCCTGTTATTAGTTAGCTCGGTTGCCGTACAATAAGAGAATGCCGTCGAGTACTCACCAAAGCAACAAGAAACATTGACAGGCCTGCTGCAAGAAGAATGACAGCTGCCTTCTTGGCATTGGGATATTCAACCTCAGTTTCGGTACGAGTCAACTCGATTGGCTTCTTCTCATTATCTACGGCGGGGTCCACAGCAGTTGTTGATGTCGCAGCCGAGATTATGGGTCCTGTCGCGACTGGAGCTTGTTGAGCCACTTCTGTGGATTTGGGTCTGTTTCCCTCCATGACTTTGGCCTCTGAAGAATGAATGAGAATAAACTTAGAAAGAGAACCAAATCAAGTCTTGATGTTGACTTTAAGGAGGTTCGTGAACGGAGGTAGGTGGCAGTGTTGCGAAGGGTAGCGAGCGTGCGTAGCGCACAGAGGACGGTCGAAATTTCGTCCGAGGCAAGGTTGACTATGACTGTGAGTGACGCTGAATCTGCAACTCTAAAAAGGTGGCAGCAGGCCGTTGCTGCAGTAGTTGTAGGAGGATCGGAGGAACTTTAGGGATTTATGACAGTGCGATGTTGGGGGAAGAGAAAGAAATTACTGCGTGGTTGAATGTCGGGGCTATTCTTCACTCTTTGAGCCTTCTCGGTCCCGACAAAAAAGCAGGGATTCGGTTCCGAGAAGCCATCTGAAAGACCGGCACTGCTCGCTCGGCGTTTACTTCGTCGCGAACTACGAATTGGTTACCACGTTACCTATCTTAGCTCAAGCCACCACCACCATTCTCGTCTCATATCTTGAGAAAGGAAGGAATTGCTTATCCTTTTCCTACTTAAGCCCCAGCCGCGCTCGCGTCTATCTCAATACCTATGACCCTTGTAGCACCTCGTCCACAATTGGACAAAGAAATCGACACCTTGGACTTGGGGCGTATCTGCACGTCTTACACCATATTCAGCCGTCGTCATTCAATAAAGCTAACACCATCTCATAGATTTCCTCGTCTTTTCAAGCTAGTTCAGGCAGCAACAGCGAGTTACGGATCCTTCCAGCACGCGTCGTCCTTTCTTTATCTGCTAAAGCTCAGCGTTTGGAAGGAATTCTTAGTCCGAGGTAGCGCAAGTGCAGCGTTATGTTTGGAATTCGACTTTAAATGCGTACAAGTGCCGGCCATATTGTATGCTCCCCTTGCGACAGGAAAAGACGTTCCAGTGTCAAACAACCCCACACGCTATAGCAAGCATCTTATAGATATGGAGGTCGAAGCTCGAGTTGTGTGCATCAGGTCATGAGCCATCATGCAAAATTGGATTTCCCTCAGACTTGAGTGTTCAACTCAAGATACTCGGTCTCATTCTGTACGCATCGGTCTATACTCCCACCAGATAAAGCAGGACGAGCAAGCCATTCGTCGCTCAATTTTCTAGCCTTTCGTATTTCGCACAAGCATTCATATCATCAACTCCTCCAAAGGGTCCAGTCTTCACTACTACTTGGGATCATGCTTCTGATACCCTTTACTTTAGCTTAAGCATAGTTTGCTACAAGCGTTGGCTGATTCCGAGAGAACACTAAATTCCAAAGGCTGAGCTGGTAAATGCATGCCGCAGTCTCTGGGGAACCTACGGGCTAATCGCCACGCAGCAAAGGCAATCAGTAACCGTATCACCAAACGGAATATTTTAGGGAATTGTCCAGCCTACAACCTTTGCAGCAAACGTAGGTCTGTCAAAGCATAAGACTACAAAACACAGTTAGATGTCAGGCGTTAGGGGATCTGATTTATTTCCTCCTGCCAAGAACCTTTTTTTTTTCAGCGCGGCTTCACAAACACCCAGTAATTTCAAATGGTAGCCAGGACACGTTTGAGTTCGCTGGGACGTTGATTAGGTAGGTTTCCCCTACAGTACCTACCCACGCTGAGGGAATTGAAATTGGGACACTGAACAAACGAAAATCAACGAACACCAAAAAATATACTATATGAATGAGTTCCTTAAATAATAAGGGTCACTCAAATAAGGAGAGTTATTCCAATCAAGTGAGCAGGCCAAGTAAGCCACCCAAATAAGTCAGTCACCCAGATAAGTCAGTTCCTCAAAGTATTTACTTTAAAGTCTCAGCTTCAATTTCCACGGTGAGCTACCTTTGGTTGGCACTTGTCTTCCTTTCCGTCCGTTATGATTGCTCCTTGAGGTTTTCCTGCGGTTCGTCTTGCAAGTAACAGTTCACTTCGATAAATATCCTTGTGATAAACTCTGCTCCACTCAAAATTCAGGCCGAGGTATCCTGCTCCAGCTGGCAAATGACACCTTTGTCCTTAGTAGGATCCTGTTCATAAACCCGAAAGTCCACTCTAATGTCGTGATAGGTAACACATCCTGCGCGAATTATATAGCAGCGGAGCCAACATAACCAAATCAGCATTCTACAGAACCTAGCCCAAAGATGCGGATGCCAATCACCGTGAGTCTTTGAGTCCAAGTGATAAGATGATCCATGCTTGTAGATGCCGAGTTTCGAGCTCTGTCTTCTCTAAAAGGTGGTTCTGCTCTGCTGTAGCATTTCGTTGTCAAGCATCTGGATCGCTACAATGAACTGATCCTAGGAGGGAGAACCGCGAATCCTAGCTTGGGTCTCGATGCTGGATCAGTGATATAAATTTTTAACTTCCTCGGCAGCTACTTCTGAACTCCAACCCCCACATCCCCTCCCCACCTAAATCACATAAATGCGGGAGTGAGCTGCGGGGATCACTCAGCACCTAAATCTCACCCCCCCTTCAAGAAATAATATCCAAGAGAGGCCACTATTTACCGCATTGTGTTGCCGATTCGAAATACGTACCTTCAGTACTTCTACCGGAACCGTTGGGGCCGATCCGTAAAGCCTTCTTACTTCCTAGACTACTCAGCGTTGTCACTCTTCTGCCAAGCCTGCTCATCATCCGCATTCCGGTGACGGATAATTAGAATGTCCACCGGGTACTTTCTTGCCTTGGTTTCTACCTAAAGACAATTGCATCTTTTGGAGAGTCGTAGTGCTTAAGGGCATTGGAGTATATTGCACCTTTCTCTGTTTGTGTTTTTTTTTTGCTTTTCGACCTTTCATGAAGGCATTGCGATTAGAAACTCCCAAAACCATGCCTCCTCAAAAAGTCAATGTCCTGATCTGCGGCTCAGGTTCTGCTGGCCTCTGCGCAGCCCTCTGGCTCTCACGGTACAAGGTCCCATGCACCATTCTCGACTCCCGTTCTGGACCCCTAGTATTAGGTCAAGCAGATGGAGTACAATGCCGTACTGTAGAAGTCTTTGACAGTTTCAACATTGCCGAGGAACTTCTCCGTGACGCTTATCACTGCATCGAAGATGCATTTTGGGCGCATGACGAGGGTATTGGGGGAATCAAGAGGTCGGGGAGAGTGGCCGATACAGCCGAAGGGCTGAGCCATCAGCCGCATGTTATTTTGAATCAGGCGAGGGTTAATGGATTGATGATAGAGGCGATGAGGAGAGGTAATGAGCAAGAGGTCAGTTATGGGTATACTGTTAAGAGTGTGGAAATTGACAGTGTGACTGTTGGTGACGAGAGTACGTATCCTGTCACTGTACGAGCCGAAAAGGACGGGAAGGAAGAGATTTTTCTTGCTAAATATGTCCTGGTATGTCTATTTGTTCTTCCCTCGTACAGGATTATTCTCACCTTTTCAGGGCTGTGATGGCGCACACTCAACCGTTCGCAAATCCCTTGGCTACCAAATGATCGGTGACTCCCAGAACAGTCTCTGGGGAGTAATGGACATTTACCCTCAAACCAACTTCCCAGACATTCGTCGAAAATGCATCATCCACTCTTCATCCGGAAGTCTCTTCATCATTCCCCGCGAGGGCGGTTCCCTTGCTCGCTTCTACATCCAACTACCTCAAGGCACTATTGCTAAAGAAGTCAAGCTTGAGGATCTATATGCTTCAGCTCGAAAGATATTTGCCCCTTATGATATGGAGTTTGCCGGTTGTTTTTGGTGGTCTGCTTATTCGATTGGGCAAAGGCTTACTGAAGGATTCTCGAAAAATAATAGGGTTTTCCTATTAGGTGATGCTTGCCATACACATTCGCCGAAAGCAGGACAGGGTATGAATACTAGTCTTCAAGATGGCTACAATATAGGCTGGAAGCTCGCTTCCGTCCTCCAAAAACAATCCCATGCCTCTGTTCTTCAAACCTACGATTTAGAGCGTGGGAAGGTAGCTGCTGATTTGATAGCTTTTGATCGGCAAATGACACAGATGCTTGCCGAAAAAAATACTAAACCGAATGGGAATATGGATAAAAGTCAAAGGTTTACCAATATGTTTGTCAAGACGGCACGGTATACGGCTGGTTTAACGGCTACGTATGAGGATTCTCCATTTACCGCTGCTGAGAAGAGTAGCAAGGAGCTTGCGACGAAGGTTGAGGTGGGGATGAGATTGGCTACCACGCAGGTTTGTGTCTATGTGCCTGGTCTCGGCTTGGATTCTCTGCTGTCAATTACTAACTTGCTTTACTATACAGGTAGTAAAATGGTGCGACGCAAAAGCCATGCAACTGGTCAAGGCACTACCGGCAGATGGACGTTGGCGAATCATGATTTTTGCAGGCGATATCCAAAATCAAAACACCGCCTCTAAATTAACTAATGTATAGTTCCCATATCCCCATTGCCAGTATCTTCGTTCAGGGCAACTGAACTAACTTCGAAACAGCTCGCCAACTACCTAAATTCGGAATCCGGCCCCATCAGAACTTATACCCCTCCAACTTCCGATATCGACAGCTTCATCGAACCGCTACTCATCATTTCCGGGAAACGGCTCGAGGTCGAAATGGAAGAAATTCCTTCCTTTTTCTTTCCTGTTACTGGGAAGTGGAAGATGAGAGGTATGCTTCTTCCTCTGGCTCTCCTTCATAAATGCATGTCTCGAGATTTGAGACCAATAATATTGGGAAGTTATTAACAAATGACAAATGTGACAGATTTACACAAAGTATTTTTTGACGATGCGAGTTATAATTCTGGACATGGGAAGGCATACGAATTTTATGGTGTTGATGTTAGTCAGGGCGCAATTATGATTGTTAGACCTGATCAATGTGAGTTTACACCTTGTATTCCTGCTTTCTAGAAACTAGATGATGTTTTGTTGGTGGAAGAGAGAGTTGCTGATTTTGAGGGGTCATCTTAGATGTGTCGATGATTACGGCTGTAGATGATAATAAGGGCATTAGTGATTTCTTTGCTAGGTTTGCTTTACCGAGGACATAGGTAGGCAGGTGAGAGCATGTGGGAGGACCTTGGTGGTGGGGCAAGTAACTGTTAATATCACAACGAGTCTTTCGTTTTGTGAGTTTCATCTTCAGCTAATTACCTTTTGTTGAGAAAATCTCATCTCAATTATAGATTCGGAGCTATGTACCTTATTTTAAATTCCTAACAGATTGACTTATAGAAACTTGAAACCCACCTGGAATAGAGCCACTGCCACGTAACTGTATCTTAGATTCCAGAATAGTAGTCATATAGCAGAATGATAACGCAATTACGTGAGCAAGTCACCTAGCTAGGAACTTTTCCAGATCCAATATCTTGTCTGAATTGGAAAAAGAAAGCTTCTGAATTAGTTCAGAATTAACCGATATATCATCATCGGACAATTTAATTTGCCGAGGACATGCAAAAGACCAGCCAGTATCATTGACTGGTAGTGACTCTGGTTACTTCTGAAAATTTCATGACCGGAGAAGTGAGCATGACATGAACAAGGTGCGGGATTTGGGAGAGCGATTTCGCGATTGAGGAAGTAAGGGAAAGGGGAGACTAAGCGAGTATTTATTTCGTGGGACGCTTTGTGCTTAGAGAAGTGAGTTACTCAAATAAATACTATTACGCTTCACCTCCTTTAATATATGGCTATTATTTAAGACCCTTATATAGATAATTTCTAGTATCCACAGATATAGATTTGGAACTCGTGAACCACCAAATCCATTTCAATTCCTCAATTACATTACAAATAATCCATTCCCAGCTTCCACTTTCTAAAACCCAACACCCTTCCCAACAGGACAATTCGGAACATCAGCCTGCCACTCAGGAGTAATCCTAGCATATTCAGGTAAATAACTCTGTGTAGTAAAACTAGGATCCATATAATATTCTACGTCATCACTAGTATAATTACCACCTAGAATGTTAAGTTGGGAGATAACTGTACTAGCGAAGTAATCGAGGAAGACTACATCTACAACATCTGGTGTGGTACCGTTAGTTGGGAAGGATCCGTTGCCTTGTGCATAGTTGGGTTGTGTGTAGCTTGGGATCTTGGAATGTGGCGTATCATCTCCATCGGTTCCCCAATCGTCGGTTGTGGTGTATCCAGGTGTTACTACTGTTTGTCGTCGTTGAATACCACGGGTTTTGAGCTCACTGCTTGTACTTTCGGAGATGAGGCTTATTGTTGGATCTAGACATGAGTCGTGGTTACTTGGGAGAGGCATCATGCCAAATTTGGAAGTTGCTGCATTGCGCTTGTCGTTCAGTGCAGCTCCGTTTAGCTTGTTGATTACGTTCTTTGCAATGTCGTATGGTACTGATGCCACATATTGGAAGGCGTCTGTGAATGGAGATACGATGAAGGAGTCATCGTAAGTGAATGGTCCTTGGACTAGATCAAAACGAATACTGCCTGTACGTTCTCTGATTAGTTTCATCTCTTTCGGACGAATCGGACAGTGTTTGGGAGGGGGAAATTCAAGACATATCCCAAGTTTGAAGCCACCGAGCTATCTTAAATACGCGTGTGTAGCTAGGAGACTGCACCTACCAGTATTTACAATAATATACCGCGCTACGTCAGATCTAGAAGCGTTGACAACAGTCGCTCCAAGAGCTGTAGCCACGAGGCTGAAAATGTTTCCGGCAGAACCAAAGGGCTGGCAGCTCTCGCAGTAGGTTGCGGGAGCACATCCATACAGGGAAGCAAGATTCAGCTTCGTCCGAATTGCGGTGATGTCATCAGTAACTCTCAATCCGCTGTGGTAGTCAAACGTATCAGCTTGGGAATCTGTTGCGTGGTACTCAAAAGTAAGACGGTTCCAGTCAAGGTATCGGCGTGAGTAAACAAGACCACTTGTTGAAGTATTTGTGGCTGTACGGGTCGGATTGGCAACTCCTCGAGGGTTCATGTTCCCAGTGAAAGTCGTGGAGTTGATTCCACTCATGCTAACCCACCCAAGTGTTTCACAATATCGTCCTGAGTATTGTTAGTACATAGCGAGACCAAACACAATTGTCTCAAGAGCTTCATTGTATCTCAAGACTCAGAATAGAACAATTCTTAAAAAGTTTCGCTTTATGGACAAAATAAACATACCAGACTCGATACCAGTGCTCATATCATCATACACTGTGAAGTCTCTGATGTGGCTGTGTCCTCCAAATGCTTGAATTGGGATATTTGGCCTTGCTGCTCGAATGGTGTCATGAAGTAGACCAAAAGTGCTCGCGTAATCGGTTCGCCTGACTGGATTATGTCCGATGACCAGAAATAGATCAATAGGTTCAGAATAATTCACAGCATCGATAAACCATTGTTGCTGGACCATGTCGCTAGCTTTGGCCACATTTGAAACATTTGAATTTCCTGTGAAGTCGTACAACACGCCGAAAGTCATTATTCGAAGACCATGAACCGTCGTAAAATACCGGTATTGGGCCCCGATATATTCAAACAGGCCGGTAGCTGGGTTTATGATTTGGACATTGCTAGTCACATACTTCTCGCCCCAGACCTTGCTGAAATTCGCAAACATATCGTATGCAATATCTGTCAAATATAACTCGTGGTTGCCAATTGTGAGCACGTCGTAGTCGATATTCTCAAAGATGGGATTGGAGAGTGTTCCATCAGGTGTGGCAGCGTCACTCAGTCCATTACCATCATGGAGATCACCTGACGATATCATCAATTGAGTGTTCTAGAAATTCGGGTAGGGACACTCACCTGTGTCAATAAGGAGAACTGTTCAGGGCTTCGGTGTTAATATTGCTTCCACAAATATTCAAGAGGACTGAAATCTGGGTCCCTGGAAAACATATTGGAGACCTGAGATCATGTGTAATGGTATAAAACGATCCGGATTACTTACGATCAACACCGAGGTTTCCAGCTTTCTGCTGCATATGTCTGGAGAAGGAAACAAAATCTCCCCAATCAGCACCATAATTCTGCTCCTTGATGTGGCCTTCCTTTGGAGATTAAAAACTTGAAGTCAGTCTTCTTAATCTACATAGCTCAGAAACAATTAAAAAATGAGTACATACAAGCCAGCCTATAAGTTCAAAACTCCAAATCAGTTAACTTGTACGAATTTCAGGAGTGACTCAAACATGTTTAAGAGCAAAGAGCAAAGGGGTCCATTTTGCTCTAAACCTGGGGTACGTACCGTGTGTATCGGTCTGTTTGCTAATTAGCTATAAATCTCTAATATTTCGAAGTGGCTTCTTACGGTGTGAAGGAAATTGATCTGACCCCATTCAAGAGGCGCCTTTGGGCCAACCTTGTGGCTTCGTTAGTATTTGTTATTAACAGACAAGGCTTCTGATTTAGTGATCCCTACGGTAGCATTGCTAGCACCTGGTTGCATCCTCCTGACATTGCGTTCATGGATGACTGCCGAAGAGGGTCCATAGCAGGAATCGCAGGCCAAAGCCAAGTTGATAGCCGCAGCTATGCTTAACAAGGTTGAAGATCTCATCTTGAACTTGGCCGAGACAGTTCGCTTAAAAGGAAGTCGAAGGGTGGAGGTTGGGGACCTTGATGGGCTCTCAGGAGGATAGACTTGCTCTTAAGCATAATTTTATCTGTAGGTCATCTCGACATAGCAATTGTACCTGGCGGCGGGAAAGAGTCCAATCCGACTTCTTGTCTTCTTGCCCTATCTCCATCCATGCAATTCTGCACGTGGAGGTGCCAAGACGGCTAGTATTTTTGTGACCTTCCAGAAGGAGAGTCGCTAACTTCGCGATATGCAAGGCACCGCTTCTCTGTCTTGGCTTGAGGATATTTACATTGTGATAGGTTCGTTGGAAATATACAACGTGCTGAAGCCATTGGAAAGCGACGAGGGCAGGAAGAGTAGATCTCCGCGACTGGCTGGGCCATTTGATATATTATTGCCTTCGCCGTCTCGAGTTCATAACAGATTTGATATCCGAGTCCCCAAAAACCTGCTCATAAGGCATTATGAAGTACTGGACTAAGAGATGCACTCGTGTGCCGTCCTTCCATTTTGAGTCGTCCCCGAAAGATGGGTACCTTACAGTACAGTCAGTACTGTGCATGAAGGAAAAGGCACAACGCCGGCGATCTCCGGACCAGATCTCCCCTTTTGCAGAGCACACTTGCACCTACAACGTCTCAAAATCTAGATACGTCGAAATGTTAGCCGTGTGATAAGAAATCCGGATGATAGATATGCTGTACTGTACGAAGTATCATTGTGCAGAAAGACTTTGAGTCTAGAAGCACCAGGTTGCTGCACGGTCCCACGAGACAACAGAATGCGGGGTAAATTTACTTTACAACTTTACAGTATTGTAGAATATGAGATCATAGGTACTATCCCCCCTGAATAGAGGTTAAATTTTTGGCTGGCGACAGGGCGAAAAATTTAACCTATAATACGTCCAAAGAGTCCGTTTTCAGCCACTCAGCCTTCAGGATAAGTCTCAGTAGCTAACTTAATAAAGTCATAATGGTTTGATCCATCCCTATTCCCATCCCCCAACATATTTGGCAACTACAGACTACACACAGCTCAAGACTCTATTAACTGCACATTGCGATCCTTAAAGTCCGTAAGTCACAATCCAGAATAAGAACAACTTACTCTTCCTAGATCGTCGAAGATGGGCGAACTAGGTGACGAATTTCGGGATTGGAAAGAGCATAAGAAGGAACAGAAGAAGAAGAAGAAGCTGGCGAATCCACCATGACGACGCTGCTATGACTAGATGATCATCAACGGCGTCTACCATTATCCCAAGAATCGGTCTTCCTTCAAAACCTACCGTCGAATCTACGGAACCGCTCAAGGAGCCAGAGTCATTGGAGTTGGGACTGTTGAGTTGCAAGTAAAACGCAGCCCAAGCAATAAGACAGGTACACTGGTTCTGGAAAACGTACTACATATGCCAGATTCTATATGCAATGGCCTCTCCGTTTTCATTCTAGATAGGACAAATGTATCGTTTGATAAGGATTGGACTCAGGCTACGGATCCCGATTCTGGCAAAGTGCTGTGGCACGCTACAAATTTCTGTGGCGGTCTTTTGAGATTGGTTCTAGCAGGAAAACCACAAGGAGAATCTCCTCTAGCCGATATGAAAGCGCAGCATGACAGGGAGGGCTCAAATATGATGGTGTCGTTGAGCTTGTATATTAGTTCGGAAGAGAAGGCAGTTTTGGAGCGGCAGATACAGTTGAAGCAAAGTCAAAGCCTGCCAGATGTATGATTGGAATTGATATCGAATTCGTACTATCACGAAAATTTCCGGCATAACCTCACTTCTAATATCTTTTTGACCGCTATGTACAGCACCAATAGCCTATACTAGCAGCGAAGTACGAAGATGGCGCCTAGATCAGACGAGACACTCCCCATATCTGGCAAAGTTCGGAGCCCAATTCCTTACTCATCCGTTCATGCCATCAAACCCAATGCTTTGTAGGGCTAGCACATCAGGCTTTCTGTGGTGGACGAAAAACGGGTTTGAGTTGGCTCGCAGTCTCATGTACTGCTATCTTCCTTCCACCGCTTTGAGGCATAGTGACTTGGACGGGGCAGCTCACTACTTTGGATAATTCACTTGACTATGATAGTAGCCCTAGCAAGTATGGTCTAGACATTCGCGCCGTCTATTTGCCATTTTCTTTCAACCACGACGGGTACTACTCTTCAAACAAGTCTCGTCCAGAATTTCGAACGTCCTTTTTTAAATTTGGCTGGCCAGAGTGCCATTTGCATGAAATGTCCTCTCTAACAGCTGCTGAGTCCGAAAGTTCCGGGTTCCTAAAGCCTTTTTAAAAGTCATTGTATCACGTGATGATACAACTTCCTCCTACCTACTCTTCTTTCTGCGGCTTAAGATCTTCAAAGGCCTTTGTCCGGACCCGGACTCCGAATTTTACGGGAACTGAAGATCAAAGTTCATCCGGTGATGGCCAAGATCACCCTGAAGTGTTTTGGGTAGGCCAAGGTGTTTCCACAATTAAACTTTACCCCTTGTCTCTAGATCAGATGTGCGGTTTCGCACTCGCGAAAAATACATTTACGAGCAGTGGCCTTTGCAGGTTCATCACAATATCGCCCACAATTAGCAGACAGAAGTTCTTGATTCTTTTCTCTGTTGGTAAAATATCCAGGTACTCAGGCTTAAGAGTTAAGGCCAACTCAGTCCTGGATGTGTGCTATATATTTAGCGAGTAGCTAAGTGACTAAAGCTATTGCAATGCCGCCCACTTCATGCTGCCAATATCACCTTTGCTATTTCATAAATACAGACGGCATGGTTCTCGTTCCCGAAGACTCGGAAAGCGTCGTGTAATCGCCATGGGGTCTGTAGATCATATCCTCCGAGACGTCTCTGGGTACGAAAGGTACACCGCCCCCAAAAAGTCTTATGATGACCAGCCCTACCATTGCGTCGCTTCAGAAGGTTTCTTGGTATTGTCTCCAGATGGAAGCCATAACCTTGCTCTGTAAGGGGAGATTCCCAAGCGACAAGTCTTAGGACGCATTTACCATTGCTATTTGATCCATTTATAATGCCATTTTAGGTTTTAGGGCGTAAGACCTCTTTTCCTTTTTCAGTCTTGAAGCTGTGAAGCCATCTCATGATAGAGATGGCATATTGACTTGGCTGTAAAGAGAAAGTTACGGCGGAAGTCTAATGTTCGGATAGAACCGTCGTCGCTGAAACAGCTCCTATGATGGCCTTTCTTTCTGATAATATAAATATTCGGATCATCTACCCTAACTGTAATCTTCATCCTTCATCGTCCATCTTTCATTCAGCTAGTGCCGGCTCACATTCATTTTCTACATTCACATATCATTCTTTTAAACGCTATACACTCCTTTAACATACATTTATAATACACTATCTTTCATCTCACCAACTATCAAGATGAAGTTCCAAATTCTTGCCGCCTGTTCTATGCTGGCCATTACTGTCCAGGCTGCGCCACTCACTCTCACCTGTGAGGAGACCCAAGCTCCATTTTCGCTCACATGCAAAGAAGCTGCGGCGGCCACAGGAGCCACGGCTGCAGAATCTGCTAGTTCCACTGCTTCCAATAGCACAGCAGGAACTGCTACTGCGGCCACAAACTCGTCCTCGGTTCTCCCTGATGGAAGAATTGCACAAGGAGCCGTCGCTACCGATTTCAACGTCTTGGCTAGCAAGTTCAAAAGTGCTGTAGTGAAGGGAGATGGTACGACCCCCAATCATTATCTCCATGAAAAATATACTAACAGTATCCAGGTCTTGTTTTCAGCGACCTGATCGAGTTCCCCACTGTCACCCAATCACTCGTAAGTTCCTGTGAGATCTCTATTTCAAAAGGTACTTTTAGACTTACAGAACTGGCATTTAGTTCGACAAAGCAGGCAACACCAAGGCCTTCGAAATAACCATCGACGATAAATCAATCTTCATCCCCCAAGGTGGAACTGCTCAATCCGACATTCGACGTGCCGACCTCCTGCCCAGCATCGCCTCAACCTTGAACAACATAGCCACAACAGGTGTCAAGACAATGTAAGTCTCTCGCCTGACTCCCCCAAACTTGAACTAACACTAACTAACACCCCCAAAAGGCATTTCTCCATGCAAGCAGATAGCACAAAACCCCTCAACCTAACCCACGAATACCAACTAGTATTCCTCGAATCCGCCGATTTTACTGTTCATCAATTCGATGTAAAAGTCGGTGGTGCAGCTGCAGGTGAAAATTCAAGTGACATCAGGATTACTGGGAATGCGAAGAATGCAGCTGGCGTTCAGACGCTTTTCACTACTCCTATGACTGCTGGGTCTTTTGAGAACTTTGCTGTTAAGATGGATTTTGATAAGAAGTGAGTTTTCTGTCTTTCTCTATGCTATGGAAGTGAACTTTTTGGGAGGATTGGGCTAATGACTGTGTCTTATTTAGTACTATTCAAGTTTTCCACAGTACTGGAGATGCAGCTTTGACTCAGGCTACTGAAGAAGTTGCAAATGGTATGTTTTTTTTCCCCTTCACTTTTCTTCTTCCCCTTTCCTTTCCACACTCGTAGCATTCGAACTGACTTTTACTTCATCAGATCTGACCGGAAATGGAGAATACCACTTTGCCGTCTTGAAGAATGGGGTTGCTGGTGCGCAAGAACCCATTGTTGGAAAGGAGGGTATCATTTATGGTGGTATCTTTATGGAGGATTCTGCTACTGGGACTGTTACTTTACAGTAAATTAACTAGTTGAGTAATTGGGTTGGAGAAGTGTATAGGTATTTGAGAGGGCTCGGAAAATTGTTGGTTGGATCTAAAAGTTAAGGAGGGGGAGAGGGATGGGGAGAGGGATAAGGTAGATTTACTCCATAGAAGTAATGGTTTTGAGTATTTAGTGTATGTAAAATTAACACTTGATACAACTGCTATTTGGCCTAGCTTTGTGACTACTCTATAAAGCCACCTAGTTTCTGTATACCTGTATTATAGTATTTATCTAGGTTGTGTACCAAAGTGATTTAAATGATTTAGATATGCTGGATGGAATGATTACTGGGAGCAACATGTGATCTGGGCAGGGGTTTAATGTTAAATATAGTGAATATGGGAATAGCTATGTGACCGTCCCCTATAAGTAGGCCTATTCTAGCACTCTAGCTTCTATACAGAACACAATACAACCACATGTTGCTTCCCAAATAACCTTCCTATTTAATAGGTTATAAGCCCGGACAGCTCTTTAAGTCGCTAAATCGCAATAAGGAAACTAATTAATTAAGTATTCTACCTGTCTTGTAGTACACAACTTACTATTTCATTACTACCACAAATCCATGGTATATCCTTATTCTTAAGTGCTACTACAGATCCGTAGCTATTAGTTTACTAATTTTAAGCTAAGTCAAAAGCCTCGATTTTAAGTACGTAAGCTCTTTATTAGACAACATCATCTCTACTCTTTATAAGCGACTTAAGTTAACGCTAGTTGCGCTCTAAATTAGGAGCTATTCCCTACAAGAACTACACTGGGACTTAATACTCTATAGCTACCTGTCGTGATGCCCCTTAAGGGTAAGTACAACTTGCTATCTTAATAAACAATACGGATACAAACGTAGAGGCTCTTATAAGCAGATGTAATACTATACTTGCAATATAGGATACTTTAATGGAAAGGAATATATTATCAAGTATAACGTAATCTAATATCTTATTCGAATAAAATACAAAGATTAGTCTAATCTTACCGACTTTGCTATTATACTTAAAGACGTAATTAATAAGCTTAACTCCCTTAATAGCCCTGCACTAGAGAAGTAGATCGGAAAGCTCTTTATTAGAGTAGTTAATACTAAGTTCCCTATCTAGGCTAAACACTAAATATTGAATGCCCAAAATACAGCTATACTACCTATACTTACTTAATTAATTAATAACCTTACCGACAAGGCATATAAGATCAAATCCGGAGTTAAAGGCGGTCCTTTGTATTTAGGTAAGAGTAAGGATTAAGGAAAGAAGGAAAAGAAGATCTGTAGCTATTGCAAGAAGCAAGGCAAATTAGGACGTAGCTATATCGAAGACAATTGCTTTAAAAAGTACCTAGAGAAGAAGTAATTCTTTAAGCACAAGCTTAAGGCTCTTTCTATTAAGGATAATACGGAAAATATGAGTAAAGACAACTAATTCGACCTCGATTTCAGCCCGCAAATTGTCTTTTATTACTATTCGACATTATTCGAACCCGTTAGGAAATTAGTGGTATACTATTTTAGATATACCAAAAGGGGTGGAAACATATACAAAAGAGAGCTGTTTGTTTTTATTAAGATGCTGCAGCGTGGACTCCTTACATGCCTCTTTAAGGGTGCGTTAAATATAGTACATATATAGGAATGGTTATGTGACCGCCCCCTATAAGTAGGCCCATTCCGGCACTCTAGCTTCCACACAGAACACAATATAACCACATGTTGCTTCCAAAATAACCTTCCCACTCAACATTTTATCTCATTTAGAAATAAGAGTGCTGAATGGGACTGGTTATAGGGGGGCAGTCACATCTATTCCGCATACCTCAGTGTTCAGCGAAATATAAAGTGCTAAGCTCTAGTAAAGTACTTATATTAAAGGTTTATCAAAAACAAATACACTATTAAGAAGGCTATGACCGGAGATACCCTTCCACTCAACCAGTCAACCTCCTATTCCACCATCACCAAGCCGGTCTATCTAATCATCGGCAATAGAACCTTTAGAACTGCACTTCTTCTCACAATAGTAGTTAAACTAATCACAGAGTCAGCTCTCTTCCCAACCTCATCACACAAGAACATTTTCTTACCTCATCACCTCCAATGTGCTTAAGTTTCGACGTGCAGAATGTTCCGTCCTATAAACGAGATTAACACTTTATAATGCATAGGGAGAATTTGACAGTAACATACAAAGGTACAATCTGGACATTTATCCCACCAGTTGCTGCCAGTGTTACGACGTTGGTAGTTCCAGCAGGCGCAGCTTGTTGCCTCTGTGTTGATGTCGGAGCCCCAGACATATGCTGTGCCGATGCATGCGGCTGTGTGGTGCATGTCTGCCATAGCACTGTAGTGGTAATATTAGCACATACTGCTAGTGAGTGGTAATATGGTAGTGTTATAACATACCCTGAGAGCAAGACGCTCAAAAAAGTGACAATAGTGAGACGCATTGTCTAGGTGCTGGATGGTTGGAGGCTTGAATGGATTGATAGAAGGATGGATGGATGGAAGGAGTTCGAAGTTGATCCTTGGTCGTTAGTAGGTGGGGAAGAGCTTTATGATATAGGAGCACCTTTTAGAAGCCGGCACAAGCAGCGGAGTTCGTAGTATGATTAACCCCCAAAACAAGCCTTCATTTCTCTGCCTGCAAACCCCAGCTGGAAGCCTAAGTGATACGGATTAGAGAGTAGAATATCGCACTAATTCAAGACTAGCCCGTACGGTTTACGATTGCTCTCTCATTGAATGACTACGGTACATGCCGAAGATTAGGCTTTTCATAACGGAAAAATGCATGTCACTAATCTCAATGTCACACCCATCTCGACCAGGATTTTTGTTAAATAGCCAAGGCTCGAATGATAGCTCGTTGCAGAAACTTAGATTTGACAATTAAGATCTTATAAAAGATGGTACAAGGAAAAGATCTACTTGTACGGAATGTAGATAATGCAAATGGTGTGAACTTGGCAGGATTACACTACCGGCAAGGAACCGAAATTTTATTATCAAGCACCAAGCCTAAATCCCTTGGCACTCCTCCGCACTTTAATCATTATCTTCTCCTGTAAGGTCTCAATTTGCGGTAGCCGGAACTACATGCAGGTGATCCAATTAGGCAAACAACCTCTCGCTTAATTCTTGCGATACAATGCCTTTGAACAAGTACAGAATGAGCACTTCAAACAAATTTTTATATAAGTAGGTTAGGGCTAAGAGTTAGGGCCAATTTAGGCGTTGTAGAGAATACTATAAGAATAATCTACATTTTAAGTACTCACAATTGGACATTGAGAAGTCATACAATTCTTCGGCGTCGAGTCTTAAGCGAGTGCAGTTGCGGGTCCGCCGATCGTCCACAGTGCGCCCTTCTCGGGGCTCCCCAGAAAACTTGTGAGCTAAATGATAAGACTAGCAAGATGCAAGATTAGGCGATAAAGAGGAAGAAGAAGCGGTCACGCCATACAGATTCTGGAATGTTTTAAATGATGCGACACTGTATACGAACAAGGGCTCTACACAGGGTGCATGATTCTACCTCCACAATACTCCCGAAGTTAAATAAGCTAAAGCAGAGAAATGATCTGTGAGTCAACCCAGTTTCTCACAAACATCACTTGCATCTTAGCCGCTTCTTGGGACAAGATCGACATACCTTATTCTACCCGCGAACCGATCCAATTGTCAGCCAACCCTAACTCTAACAGCAACCTTAAATGAACGCCTAGTGTCGGGTTGTAATCGTGCTTTCTTCGGACTTTAACAGAAACAAAGACTTAGAGAGATTATCAAGCCCTGGTTTTGATCTACAGTAGTGCCGAGTTGGTTGCCAATGCTACTAATTGAAGCATTTTTATTGGTTCGGAGCTTTTATTGATAAGTGATATGGGTTCACGTTGTGTTTCCTGCGCTTTTAAGAGGTGATACTGTAATCAGTATTCTGGAGCTAATTTCATGTGTCGTATCAGTAGAAACACGTGCCTAACACCCCGCAGAACACCCGTGCGAGACAATCTGTAAAATCAGAGATCAGTTGTAGGCTTAATCTGGCGATGGTGGTATGGTATGTGCCTGGGGGCTAGCCCACGATTAACGTCTGTTCTTCGTCAGTGGGTTCAAATGGGCGGAACGAGAACGGAACCGAGACTGCTAAATGGGCATTCTTCTACCTTGGCAATTAAGTTCCTTATGAATAATAATAATTCTAGGTAATAATACAACCCCTTGTGAAAATAGGATATTTCAAAGAATTACTTTATAAAATAACAGAATTTTTGTAGGCAACTATCTTAATGCTTTAGATAAACAAGGGTTAAGAGAGATCTGCACATAGTGGCACCCGGTCAAATGTTACTCTGAAACACTATTAGGAAAAGGTGACATTTTTGCGGATGTCAAATGTGCTAACCAATCGCCCCATTCATGAATGGCAGAATAATCGTCTCATTTTGATAGAAGAACGTCGATTTACTAATGTCTTGGCTAAATATATCAAACCAGTAACACATTATTGGAGGAAGAACAGCTTTTAATACTATAGGCATTAGCTAGCTCAGAAATGGGAACAGTGTTTTTGGGAAGGTGTTATAGATGAGTGTTGGTACTTCCAACTTGTAAGAAAGCATAAAGTGACATAAAGCAGTGGCTGTCGCTAAGCGACAGGGTGGTGTTGAGCAGTTTCCACCCCATCTGCACAAGTGTATAAGCTTGATTATTTCACCTATATTGCCTAGCTACACCTCGAAAGAAAACATATATATGAAAAAGTATAAAACAAAGACTGCCCTGATAAGAACTCTTGGCCATGAGCAAGTTTGTCATTGAACCTTCTAGAACATTGTGAGCAACTTAGACTTTAACCTTACTGTAATGCCGGCCGGCTGATCATATCCACCAAGGTGTCCTAGATTCCCTGTCCCAGGAGGAGTGATGGGATCCCACCCTTGCGGGTTTCAGCCAGGATTTAGCAGTTCGGCGCCTAATCGTCAAAGTCTCGGTGATTCAAGCACTCCATGAGTTACGACCATAGCTTCATCGAAGCTGGAGAGATGAAGGTGTTCGATTCTTTTTGATATAAAGACGGTTCGTTTGTCTCCAAGACTGTTCCTTACCATCATCTCAATCACACTCTTTCCTCTGTAGTCTTTTCGGGCCATACAATCTCTACAGTTTATCAGCTCTACAGTCTCTCAAGTCTATCATCTTTTCAAGCTATCTAAACTCTACACTCTTTCGGGCCACACTATCTTCCGCCATCATGTTTTCCGTCAACCTTGCCACCATTCTCCTGGCGGCCACAACAGTCGTTAATGCTGTCCCAGTCAGCAACGTTCCTTCTCTTTACGAGAGTGGTATCGTCTCAAACGCTTCCACAGTGCTCAATAGTACTGCTTGGCACAAAGACCATATTCTCCAACCTCATGAAGTCATTCTCTACGGTGAAAATCGCATGGAGGTTGTCCATGTCGACACCTACAAAGCCTTGCTCGCTTCAAATCAGCTCTTCCACCTTGATTCAGATGTCCAGGAGCCATTGAACTACACTGTACCATCAGTCGAAGCAGCATTGTCCGAGGTGGAGGAAGCCACTAATGGCACAACGTCCTTAACCGATAAGCGAGCGACTTGCCCGTCGTACACCAACACTGTAACCGATACTACACAGCACTTCACTGGATGGGATGTGCAGATGTCCCAAGTTGTGCGTGCCGTTGGAGAGAGAACGACCATCACTGTTACTTCAGGCTATACACTCACCAACGGAATTACAGTCGGCGTCAGCGGAGACTGGACAATCGTCAAGGATGCACTCAAGGCCGCTTTCAAAGTCGACTACACACGTTCCTGGTCCAGCTCATACTCATCAGCTATCATGGGAACAATCACCGAGGGGTATACTGGTACTATGGTTTGCAACCCTGTGACTACCCGTCGTTATGGCCGTGTCTTGAAGGGATGCATTGGAGCCCAGAAGGTCTCATCTAACTTCATGGCCGACTCTTATGAAGAAGGATCCCATGCTGGACTCACTTGGGTTGCCGGTGTCATCAGTCTCTGCCAGAAGAAGGTCACTGGCTCACTCACCCGCTGTGTAGGAAGTGGCACCTTCAAGTAGAGATAAGATCTCCAAGGGTGGCATGTCTTTGTGGAGATTATGGAGCTAGTTTTGGCTATGAATGATAATCGGACTATAGGCGGGATGGTCTGAAACAGTGATGGGGAGTGGTTTTGTTTTCGATGTGGAAGACTTCCTTTTTTCTTATATCAGTGTTTTAATTCTTAAGAGTACGACTTTGTTATATTTATATATTTTGCTCTACATTTCGAGCATAACTCTACAGTTAATCAAAATTCGTTGTCCATATACCATTCTTGAATCGAGTACTAGATTGTGAAATGGTTTTCTCTTATGAAGACATCTTTTTTCTTGTGATTCCCTTCCACCTACCTATTATAGCCTTGATAATTGGTTAAGCAACCTAGGTTCTTGATCTTTAGTTTCAAGGAGCTATTGGAGTCATTCAAGAGCATGACGAGTTGTAGAGAGAAAAATATATACTAGTACAATCCAACAAAATTATAAAGGAAGTCTTGAAATTAAACTTCTCGCATTTGACACCGTACAGCTATATCATAAACATTCACATCACAAACCAAGAATGCCACCCACAGTCCCCCATGTTTTTCTGTAAGGGGCGTTTTTGGGCGTTAGAATGACTACGAAAGCTAAAGAATAACTTTGAGTGCCTTGAAGGTATTAACCCTTGGTTTTGATGCCAAGGTGGAGGGAAGAAAGCTGTTTAATTTAAACCAAATGTTTTAACTTTCTACAATCTTGGAGGTGGCGAGAGTCTTCGAAGGCCACATGATGCGATATTACTCAATAAGTTTAAACTGACAGAGGAATATACAGGGCACTTAGTGGCCCTAGTTTTGCCCCGGACGCAGCTTATACTATATTTTTTCCCACCAATGAAAGTATCCCCCACACCCACGTTGTAAAGATTCCTTCTAATAGTCGAGACAGATAGTAGATTTAACTTTTATATTGAGCAACTAGAGCAGCCTCTTAACATTACGCAGCTTGGCACGCTCATTGAGCTTCGGTAAGTGCGCTAAGATCACGTTGTATTACCCAAGCCTAGGAGACAGACTCGGTCACAAGTACAACAGCACTATGGCTCAATCGTGGGAAGTTTCTTTAGAGTAGGAACAACTTCCAAGACATGTCCACAACAGCCAAGCATCTCCATATTTATTAACCTTAATGGGCAGGAGCATCGATGTACTGCACATCTGAAGATCTATACCATACGGAGAACCTTCGTACGGTAGTATACAGTAGGTCAGCAAGTGTTCAAACTCTAAAAGTATAGCCACTCCCGATGACATTCGCCATGAAATCGAGTCGGCTTCGTTTGGCTAGCTCCTACAGTAGTGCTCGCTTAAATTGAGATCATCCCCCTAGGCTGCCTCCCGAACGGCTTCCCGAACGGCCCTCCGAAATAATAGCGGTGCTGAAAATTGACATACCCTTAATAGCAGGGATTTTCACCCAAATTCAAGAGCTGCCAAGAGTGCCTCATGTTGGGTATAATTCAAAGGCCGGACGATTACTTCCTTTATGAAAGTGGGGGCCGATGGTTCGCATTGGCATACCTTCCGTTAATGGTTACTCTGAACTGTGGCGCGGCCAGAACATCCACTTGAGCTAATCGTACTAATTGAGCTTGTGTTCATCAGGGTTCCCCTCATGAAGATAATCATCCCATTTGCAGCCTCCTCGTACTGCAATATATTTCAAAATTAGGTATCTTTGCTTGACTCATTGACCATGCAGTGAGAGTGTCACTGTTACTGCAATGAGTCCCGACGAGAAACCGGTTCTAGGCCTTCTCTTTCCTTGATAACCTCAGGATGTAAGTAAAAGAAGCATAAAATCCCTCGACCCCAAAAACTCATCTGCACTGCCTATCACTACTCCGTACAACAAGCACCATCCCAAGATCAACTTTACACGCACAAAGTCAACAAGATGCAGTTCTCAGCTATTCTCGCTACACTCGTCATGATGGCATCAGTCACCATTGCCGTAAGTTACCCTTCTCCTTGTTCAGTCCCTCTATATGAGCCCCAGCAGTCTTTTACATCTCTTCCACCACGAAACTAAAATATACCGTTCTCGCTCTTTAGTGCTCCCCTGACCAAAACTGCTGCTGGAGCAATAGACAAGGCTGTAGAAACCAACATCATATCGGCAAGGAACTGTGTGATAATCCGTCATATGTTGGCGATTACTGCGAGAACTTTGGAGTTTCATGTGTAAGTTCATTCCTGGAGGCGTTATACAGCTGGGCATATTAATTTGAATTACGATCTTGGCTAACATATGAATTAGGGTGCCGACTGTTGTAGAATTGATAATGGTTGGGGACGTGGCTGCCCATAGAGTTTGGTGTGCTCAAGAAGCCTCCAGAGGGTTTATTGTAAAGCTGAGCGCTGTCATTGGATGGGTTGAGATACGAGGCTGTAGGGTGGAATATATATAGGGGTTGCTTTTTCTGTCAAGCTGTCTATACTTCTTCGTTTCTAGTTCAATTCTCACTTTTAATTGTTGCGATGTATAAATTGTCGATGAGTGAAGTATTTTCCCGAAATCCTCGCCTACTTCGTTAAAGACCAGTGAAAGGCAATATTTGAGGAGTAGCAACTCTGATTCTGTACCCTGCACAGAGTTAATAGCTCTATAACCTGCCTACCTATATAGTATATAAAACTATTTACATACTTCAACAAATACGGTACAAGTTAATTAGTAATAGCTAGAAGCGAACTTACATGTTATGGATCTTATACACAATTGGGGGAATGCCTGTTCTGAGTTACCATAGCCTAACAACTCACTTTTGTTGGTATACAACCTTATTTCTGTGTACATATTTCATTTACACACAATATAACTGAATTTCTCCTAAATGATCCTTGACAATAGAAAACCTACAATTCTAGCTAATTTCAAATATGAAAATCACAAAAGGTTAAAATCGCTAGGTACTTTTTACTCTATCAACATTACAACAAGAGATGCTTAAAATCAAATATATACAAGTTAAACTCAATCTTCAAATAGGAACTCTTATAATCGAGTATTCTATAATAGGCGTTTGCATATGTTAAACCATTGCAGTGTTTAGGAGCATTTTCGTATAGCTTGCCTATAATTGTCTAGTAAGGTGCACACCTACCTACCTCCTATATATACGTAATTTACATCAATATAGTGAAATAGTTCAAAAATTTGTGTATCCTAACTCCTAACAAACCCATCTCTTACCCACTCATTCATGCCCTATTCCTACCTATCTCCCAACTACTCACAAACTCAACCCAAACCCCCCAAATCCGCCGTCCTCCAACCTCAAACTGACATCAATTACAACTTAAATCTAGTCTAGCAATATCCTCTGCTCAACCACTTATCACCTAATACCAATTCTAAAGTCAACATCATGCTAATAAAGAATTAACTTAAGAAACTTACAAAACAAGCAGCCATTACTCATCATCAGCTACCCTGTCACATCATTATAGAATAAACGATTTAAACCCATCACCACCAACACGAATCAGTTCAACAATATAGTAATTGTGGTTCATTTTGACAGGAAAGAAGCAGCCAATAATATTCATACCTTAAGTATAAAGAACATCTACTAGCACTTAAGGAATTTGACTTCCCCAATGCCTTCCTCAGACGGTACTTAAACCTCTTACAACACTACCACTTCTTATTATATACATAAAAGGCCCACCAGAGGAACATATGTATTTCTGTGATGATTCAGCAATGATTGATTGTTTTCAATATAGTATAAATTGCTTAAGAGAAGTGTTTGATTAGGCATATATATCAAGTGAGTTACTCAAACCAAGTAAGTAAGCTCAGATCCTCAAATCAACTAACCTAAGTACATAAACCACCTTATACATCTTAACAGCTAACCATTCAAAGTAGCCTCCTAAAAGCAATTAAGTAACATAGTATTCTGTAATTTACTTGAAGAAGAAAAAAGTCAAGTAGTAATAGCTAGAATGTAGTTTAGCCACTGCTAGGCTCTTATCAATTTACAAAACTGATATAACACTACAGTAACAGCATCTCACTGGCCTAGTAATCTACCTATAGCTAGCGAATTTCTAAAACCGCATCAGAGAAGTTTCCTTAATACTTGTTGAATTAACAAGAAGGTAGCAATGCTAACTTAGCTCGCTTGATGTTGCATTTATGTATTGAAGTAGTTAACCAAGTAGTGATTTCACATTTCATTGAAAAGACTAAGATACTCCCAGTCACCGATACAAAGCCATACGGTACTGCTGTACTTACTAACACCCCTCCGGATTTTATACCCTTGAAGTGGGACGTAGGTAGAGTAAAAAGGAACAATTCTATTTGCGACCGGGTATGCATTTCAATCTTAACGCTACCCTTTTATTTTACACAAATGCGATTCCCAGGAAGACCCCGATAAAACAAAACACTCCGCGACTCGGCTTCTTTTTTCACCGAGTGGCAATTATTTAATTTCCATGCTTAATCTACAACTCATCGTGAGATCCTGGCTCGTCATCCTCAGCGCCTGGTCCACCAGCTCCGCTGTACAACTTGCTTGTAATTGGGTATGCGACATTTGAAAGCTTCTCCTTCTGCTCCTCGAAGTCCTCAGCGGTGGCGGTGGCAGCGTTCTCCTCGAGCCACTCAGTAGCTTCCTTGACGGCGTCCATGAGCTATTTCAGAATTAGTATCAAATATTTCGTGCGAAGGTAAAAGGCAACTTACAGTCTCCTTGTCATCCTCATCAATCTTGCCTCCAAGACCCTCCTCGTCGTTGACCTGGTTCTTCAAGCTAAAGGCGTAGTTCTCAAGACCGTTTCTGGCCTCAATGCGCTCCTTGGTAGCCTTGTCCTCATCGGCATATTGCTCAGCTTCCTGAACCATGCGATCGATTTCCTCTTGAGTGAGACGTCCCTTATCGTTGGTGATGGTGATGGACTCGCTCTTTCCGGTACCCTTGTCACCAGCGGTAACCTTCAAGATTCCGTTGGCATCGAGCTCGAAAGAGACCTCGATTTGTGGAACACCACGAGGCGCCGGTGGGATGCCGGTCAATTCGAACTTTCCGAGTTGGTTGTTATCTTTAGTCATAGTTCGTTCTCCCTCGAAGACCTGGATCAAGACTACGGGCTGGTTATCGGCGGCTGTGGAGAAGATCTGAGACTTGCGGGTTGGGACGAGAGTGTTTCTTGGGATGAGCTTGGTCATGACACCTCCAGTGGTCTCGATACCAAGAGTCAATGGGTTAACGTCCATGAGAACGAGGTCACCAGTACCCTCCTCACCGGAAAGAATACCACCCTGAACGGCGGCACCGAATGCGACAGCCTCATCAGGGTTGATACCCTTGCTGGCCTTCTTGCCAGAGAAGTACTCCTCAATGAGTTCGACGACCTTTGGAATACGGGTAGAACCACCAACCAAGACAATGTCATCAACATCGGTCTTCTTGAGCTTGGCATCCTTGAGAACCTGCTCAACAGGCTTGAGGGTCTTCTTGAACAAATCCATGTTCAACTCCTCGAACTTAGCCCGGGTGAGAGTCTCAGAGAAGTCGTTGCCATTGTGGAAGGCTTCGATTTCAATACGAGTGGTCTTCTGTGAGGAAAGTGTTCGCTTGGCCTTCTCAGCCTCACGCTTCAGCTTACCCATGGTCTTGAGGTCCTTGGTGATATCGACGTTGTTCTCCTTGTTGTACTTCTTGGCGAAGTAGTTGATGATTCTTTGATCGAAATCCTCACCACCCAAATGGGTGTCACCGGCGGTTGAAAGAACCTCGAAAACACCACTGTCGATAGATAGAAGAGAGACATCGAAAGTTCCTCCACCAAGATCGTAGACAATGATTTGACGTTCACCGTCCTGCTTGTCAAGACCGTATGCAATAGCTGCCGCGGTAGGCTCGTTGACAATACGGAGGACGTTCAAACCGGCAATAATACCAGCATCCTTGGTGGCTTGTCTCTGGTTGTCGTTGAAGTAGGCTGGAACAGTTACGACTGCGTGTGTGACCTTCTTTCCCAAGTATGATTCGGCGACTTCCTTCATTTTTCCAAGGATCATGGCAGAGACCTCCTCGGGGGTGAAGGTCTTTGGGGCTCCATTGACGACGACCTTGACGGATGGCTTGCCATCTTTCTGAACAACATCGAATGGGAAGTGCTTCAAGTCACCTTGAACATCCTTGTCGTCATACTTGCGACCGATCATACGCCTAAGACCACCTGTTAGCTCTTGAAGAAGACACTCTGGACAATGCTGTTACTCACTTGATATCAAAGATAGTGTTCTTGGGGTTTGCAGCAGCCTGGTTCTTGGCTGCATCTCCTACCAATCGTTCCTCGTCGGTGAATGCCACGTATGAGGGAGTGATACGGTGTCCTTGATCGTTGACTAGAATTTCGACCTTTCCTTTCTGCATCACACCGACACAGGAGTAGGTGGTGCCTAAATCGATACCGATGACTGTGCGCACCGCTATTAGTAAATTGTCCCAGTTGCCGTTGTCTTGCTGTTTGCGTTGCGCTGAAAGAAAAGATGAGACATACCAGTGCCATAGCTCTCTTGTATTGGGTCTTGCTCGGCTTGTGCTGTGATGGGGGAGAAGAGGAGGATTAGATAGAAGAGGGCTGATATGCCCAAGAAGATGGAGCTTCTGTTACCGCGCGCCATTTCGAAAATGAGATGTGCGTGATGGTTGTCGTTGAGGGAGAATGGGAGAGAAAAAAAAGAGTTGGAGAAGTCGGCTGCAGCCTTTATGTTGGTAGCCTCCCTTTCGAAAACCGTGGCCTTAAAGTAAGCGAACTTGACACCTATAAGGGGACGCGGAGGCTGAAGAGCTTATTGGTCGCTCTAAAACCGTCCGAACCTTCTGGAGGATCGATAGTATTAAGGACGACGCTATTGGAAACGGTGGCATGAATTATTCATTATGGCATTGCACGGCATTGAAAACTAGAGTACAGATGTTTTTTGCAATATATATTCACAACACCTGGCATTTTTCCAACCTGAAGGCGGACTTCCTTCCTGGTTATCAGCGACAAACAGCCTTGAACTACTTAGGCAAGGCTGAAATAGCACGTGACAACTTGCGCATCTGCCCTGAACGCGCAAGGAGAATTCTCATAGCCAAAGTAACGTATCACAATAGCTTTACTTCGTACGAAAGCACAGAGGTTCTATCTCAGGCGACTCCTGCTTAAGTTTTATATGTCAGATTTTCATCCTTGTTCTTTGTTGTGGACGAGAACGTCGTTGAGTCTCCAAGAGGTATTCCGTAGCTGTGATTCAATGAACCCCTGAAGTTCTAACAGCCAGCGCCGAGCATTAAAAGTCAGCTGGAAGTCCATCATTCTGCTTTCTCGTCATGGGGGGTCTCCCTTGGCTCTTCAAACAAATCAACTAGTGGAGGGAGGAGTGTCGCAATTGTTAAGCAATGCCGACAGCTCTCTCTTCTTAAAACGTACTACGACGATCCTCAGGCATTCAGCTCGTCTCGTGCAGATAAGAGAGTACACTATTAGAATATCCTCATAGCCATAAAGGTTCCAGGAATTCTACCTAAGGAGATAGGGAGACTATTAGTATTGTGTTTTTTTTTTTGGAAGGGATGGTGTTGGGCAGCAGCAACAAAGAGCATTCATGTGGACGAAAGAACAATGAGAGGGTGGCGATGGACGATGCAAAATCAATCAGCTCGGGAAGCACTAATGTGGTAGAGGATTTACTGAACATCAGTCTCGTACAGGCTTATGTTTGCCCATGACTGCCCCTTATTAAGCACTAAGTCGGCTGCAGGTAGCCTTGCCCCTTCTTTGCCTCGCAAGGTACTTCCCCGCCCGGCACTCTAAATGCTTTCGCCGCGCGCTGAAATCCCATTAAGCCACCAAGGCCACGTCGGGCGCTCACCAATGAGACATGGCGGAGAAAACATTTGAATCGACTTTTGTCACGATAAGAGAACGAGACCCAAAGATAGGCAAAGAAGATAAGCAGATGTGAAGATCCCATGCAAACACACAGTCCACCACTTTTGCATGCTCGTCATCGCTCATCAGCAACCCCAGTATTAATAAAGATAAAGCCTTCCAGATCCCCCCATTTCTTTCTCGCGCGATGCCCGATATATATCTTCCAAAGCCAATTTTGGCAGAGCCACCCTGCTCAAGTGACATAGGCCATGGAGGAAAATGAGACCCCCCGCCCATCCAAGAGAGCCCGCAAATCGTGTGAGCGATGTAGGACAAGAAAGCAGAAGTGCCATGGCTTTCCAGTCTGTGCCAATTGTGCGAATGCTAAAGAGGAGTGCATCCAGCCTCCGTCTGCGATAGAGGAATACCAGAGGTAAGCGATGTGTTGCATAAAAGTGACAAAAACCTAACTGCAAATAGCGGCCCCAACCAGGCCTTACTCGAGCGCATATCATTCCTTGAAGCCCAGCTTGCAGCCTATGCAAATGAGCCAACAACGGGTGAGAAGCGAAAGCGGGATTCCTCTATTGTATTATCACCAACTGCATCCGAGGATGAACGGAGGAAATCCAATATTGCAGACATTGTGGGCTTCCTAAGTCTGGGAGGTGAAGGTGCGTATGTTGGTGAAGCATCTGGATTCTCTCTTGCCACGAATCTTGGACAAATGGTGCAAGCCACAGTTTGGAACAAAGCATTATCATCAACCGTCAGCCAGAGTCAACCGCAGCCTCTAAGTATAGCAGATTTGAAGAGGAACAGTGCTGGCCCACCAAATGATGATATGGGTGCTCGTATTCTGGATGCATACCTTACTCGTGTTCACCTGAGATACCCCTTTTTAGATCGTAAAGATCTCGTCGAGCGCCATGCCAACCGCTTTGTACAGAACACAGAAAGCGCACTAGACAAGTATGGAACATTTAAGATGTACATGATATATGCGATTGGAGCGACGATGTTGAAGTTAACAGAGCAATATGATTATACTCCTCCTGAGAACTTCTTCATGGCTGCGCTGCAGTATATTTCAGCAGCGAGAGAATCTCACTCTGTGCACAATATTGAAGCCATGACCTTGTTAGTTCTGTATAATCTTCGCTCGCCTTCAAATTCTGGGATTTGGTACATGATTGGCCTAGCTATGCGGTTCGTTTTCTCCAATTCATAGAGTTTCGGGAACTACCATATGTCTTTGGGCTGTCTCCGCTCGCTAGACTGGTCAATCCTAAACCATATCTTATTCCTTCTAAAATATTTTAGATATACCATGCTAATATCGTATTTCTGAGTAGCACGTGTGTAGATCTAGGACTACATCGAGAAGCACATTACATAAATGGAAATGTATCACCATACGAGGGCCAGCTTAGGCGACGTCTATTCTGGAGTGTATATTTTCTGGAAAGGGTTATTGCGGTATCTTTTGGGCGACCATACAGCATCGCGGACCGAGATATTGACGCTTCCCTCCCCTTGGAGATCGATGACACTGTCCGAGACGACAGCCTGATAGCGCGCACTCTCGCTGTATCGCCTTCACCAACATTCCAAGCCTCTAGGCCTTCTTCGAATCTCACATTAGCAGTACAATGCATTCGTTTGAAGCGTCTGGAGTCACATATACAAGGAGCCATCTACCGAGTTGATCGTCCCATCACGTCTCTTGTGTCCAAGATCAGCCCGACCTTGCGACTATTAGAAGACTGGCATCGTGCGCTTCCTCCATCACCACCTTACGAATCTGACTATTTAGATATGCATTACTACAAAACCGTACGGCTCCTCCTTCAGCCGTTTCTTATGATTCTCCCTCCTACCGACCATCGGATTGCCCTCTGTCTCCAAGCTTCAGGTCAGATTTGCCAAATTTTCAAGCGCTTACATCAGCGTGATTCTTACGGTCACTCGTTTATTGCGTTGCACTCCGTCTTTATTGCAGGTGTGACAATGTGGTAAGTCGCTCTCGCTTGGCGGGATGGGAATCATTAGCTAACATTTCAATAGCTACTGCCTCTTTCTCTCCCCAACCCTATGGACTTTCACCGTGTCTAACGACCTCCGCGCCTGTTCATCCGCCCTCTTCGTGATGGCCGAGCGTACGCCAGTAGTCAAGAAATACCGAGACGCCTTAGAAAACGTCATCGGAGCAACAATGGAATTCCTGGCACAGCTTCCTCAATCCACAGATTCAAAATATGAATCACCAATAATGAGCGCTAAAACACCTCAGCAAACTCAGAGTTCCCTTCCTCTACCAAACGGAGAAGGTTTCTCACCATATACAGCCGCACAAGAAAGCTATGTTCGTTCTCCCCAGGCTCCCCAGGCTGGGGATAAGCAGCAAATTGTGACTTACGGTTATATGCAAGGGTTTGAGAACAGAGGAACGGATCCATATGGGTACCTACCTGAGTCTAATAGTGCGGTTAGTATGGGAGGACCAGAAACCCCTCGGGGTCCAAGATGGGAAGGTAGGAATGGGGAGATGGGCCAGATGGATGCTGAGTGGTTACTAAGTCTATGTGAGGGTGACGGATTCAATTTACAGATGTTGAATGAGATGATGAGGTTTGAGCCGACTATGGGGGCTTGAGTAAGTCTTTGAGCCGTTGAGTTTTGTTAGATGGGGAAGATACCAGTTTAGTATAAGGTTTTTAAATACCAAATATTCAATTCATACTATTTTCTACTTCTCTGAATGAGAATCTTGGTAAGGTCCTTATCATATATTGTACTTGGCCATGCTACTATATCTAAAGCAGAAGGGTACTCTTCCATTACCTACCTCTTCAACTACCAGAAACCATGAAATGACAAATTCTAAAACTAACCCACCAGACCTATACTCCATACAAGTGTGATTTGAGAAAAGCCGAAGTACTCACCAGACTCTAACAGCAACTTCTAGTCCTTCTAGTACATACATACATACTAAATTTTACTACGTCAGCTAATCACAGCATATCCCCTAGTTCGTTGGTTGACCCGCACAGACCACTAGGACGTGCACGACAAAACGTATACATTTTTTAATAGTAAAATTCTGGGAGTGTCGAATCCCTGCACAAAGTCACATCTAACGAACTAAGAGATACCTAATTTTTATACAACTTATATAGTTCAGAACTAAGTACCAACCGGAGTATCTTAAACCCCTTTATCTAACTAACACTTAAACAGTAAATACTTAACTAGTAACCAACCTTACTGTACGTAATAAAATACCCACCCAACTTAACTTTACTAAATTTTACATTTATTGATAGAAGGAAACTAGAACACTCTCGCCATAAGCTGACTCGTTCTAGTGCCATAGAACACGAACCTTAAAGAGAAATCAAATCTATGCTAAATGCTTGAACTTCAGTTTTTGCTCGCTTAAATTGACTGATAAGTCACCACGAAACTCACTGAGGTGTACAGGAGGGTTTCTAGGAAGTAATATTAGAGTTAAAATTCTACTACCTTACGTACCACCATACCAAGCAACTTTTCTAGAATATAAAGAAGACGTGGAAGAAGTCTGAACAATAAGATTTTTCGAATACCATTGAGGCGAATATGGTGGTATTGAGAAAATCGTACATCAGCTCGGAAGTGGTTGCTTATACGAGAATTATATAGAAGGATAGGAACCACCAATAGAAGGAAACAGAAGAGGTATTCAGCACGCTAACTTAAAAAGTCTCATTCATAGCACATCAAACCGTCACACGTACGCCATATCAACCCAAAACTCCAACATGCTCCTCCCGATGCTCTTTTGAATCTCGCCACCGCCCCAGGGTAAGATATAACAGAAATGCGTCTAGAGCACGCCAATGATGCAATTAAGCCATTCCAAACGTTTGACGTTTGTAGAACAAAAGATATGGCTCGCCCAAAGTGTTCGTATCTAGTTCTGACTTCGAAGCCTGTCTGACCCTTGTGTCATCGTAAGTGTACCAATTCTTCACCCCCTTTTCCTGTTCGTGATAGACCTGTGCTCTGTAGTGGCCAGAGTTGGCGCTGGAGCCACTATGCCGGACAATAGCGTAGCACTCGTACCTAAAGGGTCCTTTGATTCCATAATCTAAATCGGGAATGTGGGGGTCATTCGGACCCGCCTGGATAAAAGATGTTGTCAGGTCCAAGAGTTCCCCCTTGTATTTTGGAAAGTCGACATGTATGTAGCGTTTCTCCGCTCCCCTGAGTCCAAACCTGAAGAAGCTGATTTGTATGATGAGCCATGGTGGTAGTCGGCAGATCTGCCTTTTTCGGTAAGAAGTCCCTGTACTTTTACATCCAGGACAGTCGAAGTCGTCGAGGTGTTCTAGGTCCCAATTTTTCTTGATTTGGTCTCCTAGAACGATTTTGTCCACATGTTCGGGGATAGCAACTGTGAGAATGGAGAATGGTTGGTTCCTCCTCGAAACGCTTTCGCAGTTGCTACACCGAATTTCGTTAATCTCTGCCCCTTCTAAATAATTAGTCAGGATCGATCCCTCCAACGAACGACGTTTCTGCCACCAAGAATGTGCCACTTCAAGACGATGTTGCCGGTTTCTCATTTTCTCCTCCTCTTCCGTATCACCTGTCTCAGTTATATTACGATACGGATTGAGTTCATCATTCATAATCTCAAGGGACCACTCAAGAAATTCATGGGCGTCTTGCTGATTGGGTCCACCGAACGTTGTCTGGTTCTCCTTTGTGCCACGATTACTATGCAGCCGGAATACATAATTCTAGACCTGAAATTAGTAGGTGCAAGTATGCGCGAATGTATACCTTACCTTGAATGTACTTGGAGTGACGTATACATACTGACCACTCCACAGATATCTGAACAAGTTGCCGACATTCCGGATCATCAACTGCGGTGGATCTGAGGTCTCATTGCCTTTCCTAGGAGGCCTATTATCAGGATAGTGATAGTTCTCAAGAAACTTTCTTATGGGAGTCGTAGCACTTAGACACTGCATCACAGAGTTCATATAACAAGTATTGCCAAAATTCGCAAGTCCAGTAAGTCCAGGTGGCACCACGTGTTTTGAAATTGAGGAAGTTTGGGATGGATCAGTTCCTTGTGTAGTCATCATAGTAAGGCCGCCAGAAGTTCTCTCAGAAACGCCACTGAAACTTTGTCTCGGTAGAGCTGGGGGAGGTCGAGCTGGGGGCGGTGGCATCATGGAAGTCAACTCCTTCTGATGGGCTTCGTCAAGGCGGCGAGAAGCATGGTCTGAGATTGGCGCGATCATTGATTCCTGCAAATTGATAGCCGGAAATCGACGGAAGAAGTCATCAGTTGTGGTGACATAGTCGGGATTGGGGTTAGGCGAGCGAGGATTCTCCTGCAACACCTCGTCCCACTTGCTTTCCTCCTCTGGCCGTAAGCGCGACTGATATGCTTTCTTCCGGTAATCTACGAGTCTTCGGGGGTCTCTAGCCATGGGGACCTTGCCCGCTGGTCTTATCGATCTGCGCAGAGATGTGTTCGAAGAAGAAGCTCCGGTTTGGGAACTTGTCAATGAGGCAGGACCTATAACATCCATCCAAGCATCTAAACCTCCATATAGAAGTATAGGACGCCGTGCTGGTTTCTTATCATAGCCATAGTCGTAAACAGCTTTACAGAAGTCCTCCAAAGCAGTCTTGTAGGTGCCTTTAGAATCATAAGCACTAGGGTGACACGAAGACTGATTATAATAAACTATCAAATCAAAGTCCTGTCGTTGTTTGAAAAGATCCTGCTCAGCATCTGGAGCGAGAACCATACTTTCCTCGAGCTCTTCGGCTGACATGTCGGGGCGGATTGTCATTGGTTCTACGCAAATTATACGCTGTGTCATGATGTGACCACTATCAAACTCCGCTCGAGTTCGGATGTCAACAAGCAGGATCGTCGACACCTTCAAAAGGTTGACTAATTCCCCAGCAGTGATATCAAGCTTATCAGGTGGGTATATTGGTTCTTGGGATGCCCTCTTGCTGGGCTTGTAACTATAGTTCTCCATCGCATGTGCCGGCGAGAAGTATTCTCGGCCATCATCAGCAGACAAGGGCGTGCTAACATAGTTTTTCGGTGTTGAGGAAATTGAGTTTTGTCTGCTGCTACTACGGACGTAAGAGCCACGAGGATTGCTGGACGGAAGATTAATAGTAGCAGCAGTATCTGAACCTCGAGCAGGACTGTATATAGCATCTGGGGCCTTCGGCATTGTTGGAATGTTGACGTTGATCAGGGGCCTTGTGTTGGAGGATTGGAAGGGGGTTGCTGGAACGGAAGGCATCTCTCTGGGACCTAGAGGGCGATTCATCGGTTTTGGTGATTGCGCTAGGTCTTGTGACTTATCCGCTGTAGCGTTAGACACAACACCAGGGTCGTCCGGTATAGATATAGGGTGAGTCCGAATCCGAGGATCTTGACCTGGGACGGGCGACTCACTACCGCGCAAGCGCGCAAATCGAGCAGCAAGAAGATCGACCTGGGATGTATTGGCAGGTTTGTTGCCGAAGGAATTTATAGCTTTGCCATGTAGTGCATCCGGCTTTGGCTGTACGGGAGGTGGTGGTTTTTTCCGCGGCATTGGAGCATTTTCAGGAGTGATTGAAGGTGTACTACTCCTCGATGTCCCATTTGTTTCCACTGTATAGTGAGATCCATCTGTGCTGGGAGCGGAGCTTCCATTTGTGTAAGTGCTCAGTGTTGAGTGACTTCGTGAGTGACTATTCGCTTGGGAAATATGTGCTGATCCATTTTGAGATGTAGGCTTCACTCCACTCCTGAGGTTGTTCTCTTGAATCAGCTTCTTGACTGCATCAAACTTGTCGTGCTGTCCATCAACCCTCTTGTTCAAGCCTGTTGAAAGACGGTGCAGGTCACCTCGATCCGCTTGTACAGTAGGCCAATCTTTATGTCGAGGAAGAGCGGTAACTACAGTCAAGGCTTTGATGTATTCCTGTAAAGCAAAATCTGGTCGCTTGAAATCTAGGTGTGTATCGGCCTGCTTTGCAAACGCCTCACCCTTTTGAAGGAGGGTTCGAATAGGTGTGTTTTGTAGGTCGACATCAACCTTCACTTTGACTAGGTCGCTGATATGAGGATAAACTCGGTTCACTCCCCGCAAACTCTCTAGCCCATGTGTCTCCATTCCATTCGTTGCGAGGGAGGTGGTAACTAGCCCCCCTCCATTTCCCACCGTTGTTCGAGGTAGACCGCCTGTGGCAGCGGGACTCATGCTGAGGCTTTCTCGATGTGCCACTGCAGCATCTCGAAGATACCCAGGGAGGGTTGTGTAGGGTTTGGTGATCAATCGCGTATGGGAGTGCGTAGAATGTTGTCTCGTATGGTTATCGTGGGTTATGTGGCTTCGAGCCCAGATGCCAAGAGCAGGTCGTGAAGTCGGGCGCAGTTGCTTAGAGGTCTTCTTTGAAGGATAATGAGCGCCGTGTGTGATAACGGGGATCAGAGACGCGCGCGTATTTGTAGTGTATTACTGTATTGTTGTGTTTTTATGTTGTGTCTTTGTGCCACCACTCTACTGAACATTCCCAATGCAAGTGTATTATATTCCCTGTGATCTTTTGAGATGCAGCAAGTACGGGATTACGGAGTACGCTTGCGGCGCGATGTTCGTCATTGGGCTTTTAGCGAGGGACTTGCCGCGCGATGGGATTCGTGGGATTGGTGCAATCGGACGCGGCTGATGCACCAAACCTGGAGCTTCCAGACGTATGCTCCGTAAGGCAACCAAGCCAAAACCAAAGCTACTTGTACCTAACCAAACATCAAAACACTCCAAAGACCTCATCAAATCCACCATTACAACCGCCGTGCGCAGCCTGTCAGAAATACACCCCCCAAGATTCCTCATCAACACGAGCGCCATCTACTACATTGAACTTCTCATCGACAGCGTCACGACGCACCAACACCGCAAGGATGATGGCGGGATGGTTTGCCTCCAACTCGCAACTTGATGAGCAGATCGAGAAAGCTACCAACTCCAGCTTGTAGGCCGAACCACCAGCTCCTGTCCAAATATGGGTCTGGCATTAATGATAAATAGAGAGGATATCGCTTTGAATCTCGAGATTTCTGATGTCATTCGTTCCAAGAATGTAGCTGCCAAAGAGGCGATGCGCTCTCTCAAGAGGCGCATAGGCAACAAGAACCCGAACTTTCAACTCAGCGCTCTTAATGTTAGTCGCACCGGCTCTAATTAGGTCGAAGTTGGCTGACTGTCCTGTGCAGCTTACGGATACGTGTGTTAAGAACGGCGGCTCACACTTCTTAGTAGAGATAGCGTCTCGCGAGTTCATGGACAATTTAGTCTCTCTTCTCAAGGCATACGGTGGAGCAGCAGTGAATGACGACGTTAAGAACAAGATTTTGGAACTCATACAGAGTTGGGCAACAGCAACAGAGGGCCGTAGCGAACTTTCATACATCAACGAAACATACAAAAGCTTACAGAGAGACGGATTCCACTTTCCACCTAAGGTGGACGTCGCAAGCAGCATGCTCGACAGCAGTGCGGTTGGTATTTTAAAATCTATTCCGAATGGTTCTTACTAACGTCGTTTATGAATAGCCTCCAGAGTGGATAGACTCTGATGTCTGCATGCGATGCCGAACTGCCTTCAGCTTCACAAACCGAAAGCACCATTGCCGAAATTGCGGAAATGTCTTTGACCAACAGTGCTCTAGCAAAGTGTTGCCTCTACCCCATCTTGGAATTCTACAGCCTGTTAGAGTGGACGATGGATGCTATATTAAGTTGACAGACAGGTCTTCGAAAGGCGGTTCATTCACGAACGACCGATCTCCAATCCATGCATCTCACAAGCACAAGACCAACTCGTCAATGCAGCCGCGGAGTGCGAGAGTAGACGAAGGGTTTGACGAGGATCTCAAAAGGGCTTTGGCGATGAGCTTAGAGGAGGTGAATGGACACTCCGGCGCAGGTTATGTTCCACAGTCAAAGCTCCCAGACGCTCCCAAAGAGCAATTCAATGGGATCTCGAAGGCCGCTTCCAGCAAGCCCGTAGAGGAGGAGGATGATGACCTTAAGGCGGCTATTGCAGCCTCACTTGCAGACATGGAGGAACAGAAAAAGAAGCATTCGGCGACAATGAAACAACAAACAGAGACAGGTACCAAATCGGCAGGATCGTTCGTGTTGCCGAAGAACGACTATGAGCTTACTCCTGTGGAGTCAGAGAACATAAATCTGTTTTCAACCCTCGTGGATCGGCTGCAGACACAACCTCCTGGAACAATCCTTCGCGAACCACAGATTCAGGAGCTGTACGGTAGTATTAGCTCTCTTCGTCCAAAACTTGCTCGGTCCTATGGGGAGACTATGAGCAAGCATGGTAAGATAAAATTCAAGGAATTCTAGAAAACTCGTACTAATTAGTACAGATACTCTCCTCGATCTTCATGCTAAATTATCTACTGTTGTACGCTATTACGACCGTATGCTTGAAGAACGTTTATCAAACACGTATAACCAACACACCATTGGAGCCTACAATCTGCCCCCTCAGAGGATGCCTGGCAATATATACCCCTCCTTGTCATCAAATGGTCCCAGCGCATCAGATGGAGCTGAGAGCTACTATACTGGGAACGCTCGCACTGAATCTTATGGCCGTCCTCAATCCACTTATTCCTATGCTCCACCCCAACAGCAATACCCATATGACAAGAGAGCATCCATTGCGAGCCCAGGGTACCATGCTCAAGATATGAGACAAGATTCTTACAACCAGTATCCCCCACAAGCACAGGCTCCGACACCACAGCCCCAACGAACTGAGAGTTGGCAACGAGTAGATTCTACACCTGGACAGTATCCGTCACATCCTTCTGCTTATGGCCAGGAGGGACCTCCACAACAGCACGCTCTACCACCCTTGAATACGCCTTCTCAGCCTCCTTCCAATTACACGCCCTCTGAGCCTGTCGCAACTCCCTCGGCAGATCCCAATGCAGCATTGTACTACAATAATGCGCCTCCTAGTCAAGCACCTCCACCTCCCCAGCCATCAGACCCGAGCCAGTACCAAACACAATCTCCTCAGCAGTACCACTCAACGATTCCACAAGCGCAGCAAGCAGCACCTCCCCAGCCCTACACTCATCAACCACCGACTGAGCAGCAGGCTCCTCAGCAGGCTCCACCTCCTCAACAGGCTTCTCAACCTCAGCACCCTCCTCCACAACAGGCCCCACCCCATCAAGCACCCCCACAACAAGCACCTCCTCCTCAGACTCCGTACTGGCAACAGCAACAGCAACAAACCGTTGCTCCTCAGCCATGGCAGACTCCGGGACAAACTTATGGCGGGTACACGCAAGAATCCTTCCCATCTGCACCTAAGCATAGCATTCAACCACAACCGCAACTGGTGGAGGAAAGTTTGATTGATCTGTAATGATCCACTAATATGACAGCGATGGCGTTTGGGTATGGTATTACTCTATTACATACCTCAATAAAAAAGGCCTTCCTTCGAGAATTTTATGTAGCCTTGGATAGTGTTCTTTGCCATACAAACCTTTTCTGTAACTTGTACAGTACTTGGCAATCGTATTTACCTACTAAACTCTTGCCTTACGAAGTGTATCAAGTACCAGGACCAATCGTCAGGTAGGTAAAGACCACTTAGTAACCTGTAACAAGAGAATTCTCCCAGAGAAAACCTTCATCTCCCTTTCTCTGCATCCAAAATCTGCCAGTCTGGCCTACGTAAGAGGTACTTAACTCAAACCGTCTACTTCGGTCAGTGTACCTTTGTGTTGCTTAAAAATGATACTAAAGAAAAGATCATGTAAGTGAAGTAAAAAAAAATCTAGAACAGAAATTCTTGGGACACATTCTAGACCATTGACTATGACGATGATTGGTTGTTAGGAGAAACGTAAGTAAGGTATGAGCTTGGAATGGAATGAAATTGAATAGTTTGAAGAATGTTCATTTGTTGCGGTGGGTACTAGTTTAATATTGGCTAGAGAGGCACTGCTAACTTTCAGCCTAGATACCACCGTGAGGAGTGCACCACTTCTTATGATACTTCCAACCAGTCTTCTGATGGGCAGCTGAGCAATAGTATTCCATCTTGCAACGAGCGCAGTGATTCTTAACATCAGGCTTACCACATAATCCACACCAATGATTAGTATCTCTTGCGTCCCATCTCTCTTTAACTCTCATAGCTACCTTCCTATACCACTCGACCTCGTTCTCCCTATCAGGCCTGGGGTAAATTACCGAACAAATACCCTTGGCTACCCAATCCTCTGCAACCATTAACATACTCTTCTTCCACTCTTCCATCGTATCCATGATAAAGAAATCACCGCTTCGTCCTTGTCCAGTGGCTCCGAATTGCATCGATGAAAGATCAAGTACAACAGATTGATCTTTATTTGTAGACGTAGACGTAGGATTAGCGAACAATAAAACTGCATGCTCCATCTGATCTAACTCTCCCGTCCATCGCCACATCATATCTCTCATCTCATTCGGTGGTGGACCATGCCATTCTCCAGCAACAATGGAAACAGAAGCTTCTCTAGGTCTCAACAGTGTAAACTGCAAGATCCTTCTTTTCGAAAGTGAGAGATTGGTGGTGAATTCGGTACCATTGTGTAATCGTACGAGAAGAGGTTGTGTATCATCGAACAATTTTGTTAGTTGTTGTAGGATGTGAATGGATCGGTAACAGCTATCTTGACTTCGGATTTGCCAGAATATGGTTGAGAGTTGTGTGGGTGTTAGGTTATCTGAATAAGTAGCGCCTGGTTCGGATTTTGGTAGGAGCATGTTCGTTGGGAGGTCATCTTCGAGTGCTGCCTTATCATCTGTCTTTAAAATTTCATAAATTTCATAAACCCAGTTTGGTTTTTAACTTGTGAGGGGAATCTGGATGTAAGAGGAGGGGGAAGGGGTCACTTACAGTTACGCTGTTTACGTTGTCTGGTGTTACCAAGTAATAGGCGTGTCGAGCTTTCTTTGGACTTGACTTTGGCCATACGCTCTCAGGATTCGTATGGATACTCTTGAATGCTCCATCCGGTGCGATCTCGCGCAACTTTACCCCTTTGAAGTGGGTTAGTGCATCAGGGCCACAAGCGCGCTCGTAGTTCATGAGAATGGCTAGGGAATGGAGATCCAAAGGTGAGGAGGCCATGATGTTGCTTAGGCAGTCAAGCTCGAGGACTTGGAATACTTGTAAAATTGTGTTTGGTTTATTCTTCAAAGAGGAGGGATGGGAAGGACGGGGTTCATGAAATATATGACCAGATTTCGCTGTGAAGATTAAGGTGAAGTCGTGGCGGTGGTTGTGATTGTGATTGTTGTTGTGAAGTGGAGTGGAAATATTAAACCAGGGAAATTATTTGCTATGTTGTTCAGTCTTGCTCTTTCTCTCCATCTCACTTGATAATCGAACCTTTACGCCTAACCAACGCTTGTGACAGTATACTTAAGTTCACAACATTTTAATGCACCTAGGTTCTAACTGCATACCACTGAGAAATTAAGCAGACGTAGACTATGGGTTGTTCTTATAAGCAAGAATTTAAGTAGGCAATGATGGCTCTAAATATATATCACTACCTAAAGTAGTATATTACTAGACCTCATGATCTGATAACATTGCTCTGGATAAACCGACCTCAATTTTAATAACAAACTCCTACCTAATGTACTTCACTCTCTTCTGGAAACAACACAAAAACAAGGACTTGCTTCTCACTTACAGTGTCAAACAAAAAGTTAACAAAAAAATAAACTTAAAACAAGAGAGCGTGAGAAGGGGGGAGAGGGGGAGGGATCGATACTTAAAATTACCTCAAATTAAGCTTGTAGCTCTTCAAACAAAACTTGTCCTGAATCGCTTACTCACTGTGACATGCCTGTTCTGTTTGTTAAGGAAATTTGTGGTATTGTGGCATATGGACTAGGAAGTTGTTGCCTAGCAGACTCATCAAATAAATACCTTCCTTGCCTTACCTAGGTACTTAAACGAGGCTAGCATAAGTAAATAATAACTGCACAAAAGTAAAGTACTGTTTCTTCGGAATAATTTGGCTACTTTTGCTTTCTTTTCTGTTAGGAAAACCCTTCCCTTTTCCCTTGAGGATCTTGTCGTTTGTCCGTTTTTGACTACCTGCAGGAATTTGAAGTTACCTTGGAATCGTTCGGTTCGAGAGAGGGAGATGATATAAAGCAATCCAGATAGACTCTTGTGTCTTGCACGCGAATTATAGTGTATTTATTAGCTAGAAGTTGATCTTGCTTTGTGAATAGATACTGCAGCTGGTACAATATTAGACTTCCTAAACCATGTTCGCATTCACGTCCTGCTATCTGGCTGAACTGGCGACAGAACACGAAAATTTCAATATCAACAAAAGCCTTACCATTGCTATTGTTGTCCAAGCATGAGCAATTGAGAATGGATACGCTCAAACTTCGGCGTTGTCAGGATTCAGGCATCACTTGACTGCCAACACACACACACACACACACACACATAGCGGAGCGATTCTTCCCGACCGCATCGACACGAACCATCCCTTCGTTTCCAACATCGTGGAATTCGTTACTCGATCTCCTCTCCATAGAAATCGCTTCGTTTCAAGAAATAAGGCATGAAAATCTCTCTCCAGCCTCCACGAGAGCAAATCACGATCAACAGGCCTAGAACAATATCTCAAAGTCCAAAAGTTGAAAGAAAGAGATATGGTGACCTTTCAACGGAACAAGTACTGAAAGCACTCGTATTTCAACAAACGGTCAGCGACCGCGGGAAATTGTCAAAAAGAGCCGCTGAAAAGCTTGAAAGAAAGTCAATTGAGAATGATCCAATGAAAAGTAAAGTGCCTCGTGAGTCGTGCGAAGAACCATAATACGATGTCAATAATAATAAAAATCTCGACAAATAATGATGATACGAGGTACATCTCAATGTCTCTCCCGTGTAACCTTGTACCCACTCTTGAAGGAAGCCTTCGAAGCCAAGTTTGCAACGCTGCGCTCGCCGTCTCACAAAGCAAAGGCTGACCGCACGGCGAAACCAAAGTGGAGGGAGGATGTTCGGCTCAAGAAAGAAAGAAAGAAAGAAAGAAACAATAGCGCCAAGGAAGCGCAACCCCTATTCATCAATTTGAACTGTTCCTGTTCCTGTTTCTGTTCCTGGTGTCCGAAGTTCAAAGTTCAACGGCGTTCCCGCACGCAATTCAGTGTCCAAATAATGCCAACAGCGCCAACACCACACTGCAGACGCCAACGCAAGGCTTGTGATGTGACGGGATCGCCAGCATATGAACTCTTGCTCGTCATAACTCCCCACGCCATAAATTATTATGTACATTAATCAGCAGAAAAATGCACAAGTGGGCGGAAGAGCATCAGAAGCGAGGGAAGAAATGAGAGAGCAAAGCAGGATCAAACCCTGGATGTTGGACCCTCGTATCAAATCATAAATCATACAGTATGTCCGCTGCACCGCAAATCAAAAAAAAAATCAACTCGAAGCAGAGAGACGTCGACACGGCACTAAAATAGACACGAATAAGGGCTTGGCTCCAGTCACGACAGCTCCGAACCCTGCCCATGCCCTTAAGCGACACAAATCAGATGAACTGTTGGCGGACGGCTAATGCAGGAACCGTAATTTGGGGAACGCCACAGATGGGCCGTCGCTTGTCTGGGCAGTTTGTGGTGTTTTTGATCCCAGATTTTTATGGGCCGTGGAGTAGATAACTGGGCTGTGACAGGCTGGCTTTCTCCCCTTATCAGAAAGCCAGTGCAGCCCGGAGCCTGTGTTCGCCTGGGACTTCTGAGGAAAGGATGCAGATTGGGTAGCAGGCAGCAATTCGGCAGGATTTGCATTGAGAAACGATAGCCACAATAATGGGCCATAATGGGGTAGACATGGGAGATAGGGCAGACATGGTAGATTTGCACGCTGTTGCAGCTAGGGAATACGAGGGGGGGCCAGGGGAGAAGGTGCTGCCCAGGATGTTACCATTGTTACCGTCCCCAAGTGACTAAGATACGGTACCGCGCGACTCAAAAGTGAGGTCTTGTCCACCTTTTCTCTCGCCTGATTCTTCTTCACTCCTCACCTCCATCAACCATCACAATTTTCCACCTTTACCAATAGTCGTTCCACTCGTTTCGTCGACTTCTTTTACACTCGCTTTTCTGTACCGTACATCCGTGCTTCTTTGCGACCTGATTAATTAGATCTCCCAATCCTCCAAATCCAAATCCAAATCTACAACCAGTCAAAAAAAACTTCAGATCTCAAGATGCCTTCATACACTGTCCTCACCCTCGCGGCCTTGACCGCTGTTGCCCAGGCAATCACCATCACCTCGCCCTCCACCAGCACCGTCTGGGACAGCAGCGAGTCCAACACCATCACCTGGACCTCCGTCTCCACTGACCCCGAGACTGTTGACATCTACCTCTCCCACCAAGCCTCGCAGCCAACATTGAACGATCTTCTCTTCAGCAGCGTTGCCATCAGCCAAGGCTCCGTCGATGTCAGCGGTCTCCAGCTCCCAACTGGTTCCGCTTACCAGATCAACTTCGTCAAGCCAGACAATGAGGACCAGATCTACGCTCAATCCAACCAATTCAACGTCACTGGTACCGCTGCAAGTGCCACTAGCACCCTCGCTGGATACACAGGTCCGACATATACCCCTACTGCCTCTTCTACTTCTACTTCTTCCGTTGAGAGCTCTACCGTATCTGGCACGCTGACTTCTTCCGCGTCTTCAGCTACAGGTGCCACTACCTTGACCACCTCAACTGGTGTCTCAACCACCTCCACCGGAACCGTCACTTCATCCAGCAGCAGCTCTGCTACCGGAACCTCAGGCTCCAGCACCGGCTCTTCAACCGGCACCGCTACCTCATCCTCAGCATCTGCCACCGCTACTGGAAACTCTGCTGCTGGTGTTGCTGCCTCTGCTCCTTTGGCCGCTTTGGTCTTCGGTGCCGTTGCCATGTTCGCATAAATGACAACATCAATGCCAGTCTCGAGCAGATGAGGGGCGCGGGCGTCATGTCGTGACGTATCACATGTGGATAGGTGTCATGGCGTTTGTTGGACTCTACAGCGGGATGGAATGCAATGCAGAATTTTGGAACGCCTGGGGAGGAATTGAAAGGGAAAATATTTCGGTGTGGCCGTGGTGGTAACGGTGACAGTAGAATTGGGCTTGCGGCGTAATTTACACGTGTGAATATTCACTTCTGTGAGCTTAATATCAGCATGGAAAGAGGGAAGAAAGATCTCATTAATACTCAAGACGTTTGCCTGCCGTACTTTTTGCTTTGTGTTCCCTTGTAAGTGAAGCGAGAATGTTGAGGTCGTGCAAGAGGAAGATATACGTACACATGAAACTCTTAATTGTCTTGCGTCTGCCATCATGTAATACAAACTGAGAAAGCTCCTGTCGTAGCAAGCAACTAATTGTCCGCATAGCAGCGGACACTTCATCAGAGCTTAGATGTCTCTGTTGAAGGGGCGAATTTCACCAAAAAATAGTTCCTGAATCTGTAAAAATGTGTAGCCTAGTGATCCCAATGGCAATTCATCACCAGCTGAGCTCATGAAGAAGCTGTCTAGTTTTTGACTTCCTATCCTTACGATACTGTTGTAGATGTCAGTAAAAGGTACTTCGTACACCGTATAATGCACTCAATACAAATACAAATACATACCTCACTTCACTTCACTTCACTCAACTAGCATACCAACCCATTTTTGAAAGAGCTGTGTGAGGTTACCAGGTATACTTGGAGAGAGTAGTGGTATATAAGAAATGCTAGAGGTGTTTCTTGCATTGACAGATTACTCCCATCTCATCTCGACTTTGAAAAAACACACACATACACCACTCACTACTTTAGCCACCAAAAATTCTAGAGTACAAGAATAAAGAATTAAGAATCGAGATTGATGATGATGTGATGATGTGATGAAGGAAGAAAATTCATAGTACTTTATAGAATTTTGGAGTATGATTTAATACCTACTGTACTATAAAACTAAGCATTCCAATCATCTGGAACTAGGTAGATATTGTACAGTAAGTTAGAACTCTATCTCAACCACCTTAACTTAACCACCTTAACTCCTCCTTCCACTGCAGGATAATAAAACAAAACATTCTTCACACCCCCCCTCCCCCCAAAAAAAGTTCTATTCCAGCCTTATCCCTTACATCCTATCTATCCCCTATAAAGCTATAACAACCCAATCATTCATCAGTCACACACAACCAAACGATCTAGAATGTTTGTTCATTAGTATTTCACCAGTTTCCTATCTAAAAAAAACATTAGTTAGTTCTATTATATCACTGTACGATCTATTGTTCATTTTATACTAAAAGGTACAACGTATCATAAGGAAGCTAAAAAAGACTACTTATTTACCTTACTCTATGTTTTAGTGCGAAAATAGAGATAATTAGAATAAGATAATGGTTATATAAGGTAGTTAGGTAGTTTACTGAAATTATTGTAAGATCCTTTCTTATTTTAAATTAATTGCCTTTACTTACTGTATCAGTGATGTGAGATATAACTAACTGTTATTATGAATTGAACAGTCTAGTCATTGATATGCAGTGATTTAATCAGGTAGTGTTTTTATTATTTGACGAGGAGAATGTATATCAGTGGTTTTTTTTATCAAGTATTTTCATGGGCGAACATTGCTTTTGCTGTGCTTGTTGATGGTAAGGCCCAGAATATATCATGTCCACGTACTTTGACTTGGACGGGACACTCTGAGGACGTTGCTTTCAGTTGGGAAGTAATATCATGATGAGGTTAATGTCTAAGAAGTACTACCTCAATTGTATCCTCGGTTATGAAGATGGTTTGGGCAATGAAAACTATGTATTCGCACGGTAATGCTATATCACTTCAGTTCTTATCACTATTCCTCGGCACGCATTAAGGTCGTAAGATAATTCTTTCAGAGTTAGGGTATCATTTTCAGCAATTGTAAGGTATGTACTGCACAAAAACCCGTCAGACTACGCCGGGAGTACTTTGCAAGGACCACTCCTATTCAAGAAGGCCAGCAGCAACAGTAGCCCCATTGCTTCTCAAAACGACACGGCCTGGAGCTTCCAAGGGCACGGCGCTCTCCAGCTCAACAACAACTCTTGCCACGTTAGCCGGCTTAACGATCTTTGGCTTCTTCTTTTGCACAGCACCACTCCCTTTGTCCAGCACGCCCACAATCTCCTTTATCCTTCCTGCAACGTGTAGTCTACCTCGATGCACATCAACTTGCATCGGCATCAAGAACTCAAATGCTAATACCTTGGCAGTAAAACTCTTAATGCAAGCTATTGGACTCGAAGGGCTGCAGAGCACGTCACCAATTTTCAGATGAATTGGATCTATGTCGCTGAGATGGACGGTGATATTCTGACCAGCCACTGCCCAGTCCACCGTCTCGTTGTCAAGCTCAAGAGCCTTGATGAAGCACTTTTCATTGGAAGGTTGAGCAAGCAATGCATCGCCAGTTTGTAGTGACCCGGCCTCGATACGGCCGGATATGCTGAGGGGATTTTGGACACCACCACGAAAAATGTCGCCAATTGTCAGCCGAAGTGGCTTATCGAGCGCTCTTGTTATAGGCTCAGAGTCATCGAGTGATTCCACCAGCGTCGGGCCACTGTACCATGATGCGGCTGCTTCTGTTGAGCGCTGTGTAATGTTATCACCATGCAAACCTGAGCATGGCACGAAACTAATGTTCTTCTCTTGAAAGCCAGCCTGCGTAAGAAACGCTGATACTTGCTGAGATATCTCATCAAAACGTTCTTTTGACCAGTCCACGGTATCAAGCTTGTTAACTACGATGATAAGCCTTTGCACGCCCATACTTCGAACTAACAGTGCATGTTCCTTTGTCTGCCCTCGAAGTCCCGATTCGAATGAGCCTATGCTGGCGTCAATTACCAACACAGCAAAATCTGCTTGGCTTGCTCCGGCAATCATATTGGGTATAAAGTCGCGGTGACCAGGTGCATCTAGGATAGTAAATGCGGTCTTATCAGTCTCGAACTTATTGGTAGCAATATCAATCGTCACTCCGCGGCTACGTTCCTCAGTTCCTTGATCCAAAACCCAAGCGAGCGCAAAAGATGATTTCCCCATCTTCTCTGCTTCTTTTCGATAGCGGTCTATTGTTCTTTGATCAACGACGTTAAGATCGTATAGCAAACGTCCCATCAGCGTACTCTTGCCAGCATCGACATGGCCTATAGGGGTCAGTTAAGTAAAATTAGGACTAATTTTTACGTACCAATAACAACAAAATTCGCAGCATTCTTGGCTTTCGCCTTCTCAAACTCTGCCAAAACATCCAGATTCTTGCTCCTAGATCTAGGAGTGTCATCAATCTTCATCGCTTCCATTCCATTTGCTATTTGATCTGCCTTTTTCTCTCCATTTGTCTTGGCTGTGGCTTTGCTACTCTTGTTGCCAGCTAGTAGATAATTAGTCTTATTTCTTTGGTTTCCCAGAAATCGCCGAACCTTTCGACTGCGCTGCTATCACAATGTCATCTGGACTTGGGCCTGCAAAGGGGTCAGCAGATGGAGTCGCAACATTTGTTACATAAGGCATAGTGAAAAGACTGGTAGCCAAGCGAGGCGAAGCGTTATTTGTGGAACCAAACATTGTGCTGGCAAATGCAGATGGTTGGGCTTGGTCAACAATAGCCAGGTCTAAGTCAATATCTGTATTGCTTTGTTCCGGTTCGGCCATAGTAGGTGGTGGCTTTGGAGACTTTTCGTGAGGGTTTGAGTCTTTTCGTTTCCGCAATGGAAAGCCTCGTGATGACTGCTTTTGAGATGGGCCAGTAGACTCCGAGGAACTTTGCTTCGCTGTCTTGTTCTGGTTTTTCTCTCCATCACTAATATCAAGACCCGACATAGGCTTTTCGAGTCCAGAGCTTGCACCCGACTTCTGCTCCTGTGCTTTCTTCTTGCGAGCAGCAGCCAGAGCTTGAAGTTTTGACATCTTCGGGGCACCATCAGATGAACCACCTAAGAGACCTCCCCGCGGGTATAACGGCTCAATGAAGACTGCCTGTCTATCAACAGGAGTATTAAACCACGGCATGTCGTTGAAAAACTCGCTGACGTTGAAAGGTTTCGAGCATGGCTGTGATAGTTCACAAGTGGGGTCTATTGCCATTTCATGAGCCAATGTTCGCTCTATAAGAAAGCTTCGAGTAACGAGATCAGAACACACCTCCGAATAGCCATGCGTGAAGATTCCCGCATCGTCTACCAGTCTCTTGCCAGGGGCTCTGCTACATGTGCCTAAATAACCAAATAACCAAATAGAAATGACCCACCTTGTGCCTTCTTGTCCGCCTTCTTTGGTGCCTTCGGTGCGCTTATCTTGGTCAAGTATGCCACCGACTGTTCGATGTCGTAGTAATAATGCCACAAGGCATCTCGTATTTGGGAGTCTGTAATGCTGCTCACGATGGAAGCTGGCAAGGCGCTGCGGACTTGCACAGTCCCCGCCCTCATTTGTTCCTCAGTCTCGTCGTCGTAGTCCTCTCCACCGTCGTAGTCGTCGAGTTCGTCCTCGAGATCGAGGTTTTTTATATTCTGGTGGCGCGACATTTTTCAATAGGATGTTTTTTGTTGTGTTGTATTATTATGGTTTTGCGGAAAGTTAGTTGGGTAGAAATATGTCGTGTTTGGGATGGTGGGGTATTTTCTGCTCGTCTGGCACCAACCTTAAAGAGCCGAAGGGAGCGTCATTATTCGTTCAGAGTCTTGAGAGCATTTGAGAGCACCCGGATTTGTCAAGATCCGTCACGTGATATACACGCATCTGTCTTACGGCGTACTCGGCTTCAGGGATCTGTAGTAGGGATTTCCATTTTGGGGAAGTGTAACTTCATTTCGTTCTTCGATCACACCCATGACATCAGTCGGATCTGAAGATGCCCCCAGCTTCCAATACCTACTGTACATAGCGCAGCTCGGGTCCGCACTCTAAGTGTCTGTGGTAGTTCGTGGTAGCGTTGGACTAGAAAAGTAGGCCCTGTGCCACGTATAAGCACCGTCTCAAGAGATCAGGGATTGCTAGAGTAGAGTACAGTAGAGTTCATCTCAAACATCTTTTATCTTCTTCCTCTTCTGTCATCCTCTTCTTTGTTGTTTTTCTTGTGGGCTAGAGTAGATCACGAGAACAATAATCACGATGAATCATACAAACCCCAATGTTCTCATAGCCAATTCGGCTTTGCTTGACCTCTCACAACCCCTCTCTATCCGCCGTATCATCCTATTTCTGGCATGTGCATTTCTTCTCCGCAAGCAGCTTTCATACGCAGCTCTCTCAATTCCAGCAGTCATTCTGGCTCTCAGCCATGAATTACGTCTTGAAGCCCGCGATGGAATTTCCACTACGAAATATTCTGTGCTTGCGCTGTTGATTCCATGGCTGGCAACATTTTGCTATAGACTTGCAACACGCCGTCGGCAGTTGCATAACATGGTCAGTCTTTCGACTCTGTTCTGTTAGCAGGATATACGCTGAGAGTGTAATACAAAGCCTGGAGTTCCTCACCACTCTATTCTCGGCCATCTTCCGACGCTCACCAAGGAGACAATGAAATTGCCGCAAGACATACATTCCCATGCTCTTATGGATACACTCGTCGAGAAATATGACCTCAGGAAATACGGATTGTTTTATCTCGACACGTACCCTATCCTGAGTGAACCGATGATTGTTGTAATTGACCCCGAGGTTGCAGCACAGGTTACGCAAGGCAAGAAATCGTGGACGAAGCATCCATCGGTAGAGCAGGATTTTGGACGAGTAATCGGCCCTCGAGGCCTTTTTTTCAAGGAGGATGAGGAGTGGAAAGAGCTTCGAACCATGTTTAATCCCGGCTTCTCCCAGGCAAATCTCATGGCACTGGTGCCAACTCTCGTCGAGGAGGGTGAAATATTTGTATCCCGCCTTTCAACTATCGCCGCAGGCGATGGGTTCATAAAGAGCATGGACTCTCTAGCAGCTGCGTTAACTGTGGATGTTATTGGCAAGGCTCTTTTTGGCATTAAGTGGAATACACAAACTCGGACTTCAGCAAACACACTGGTGATGAGTATTGTAGAAATAAGTCGGTTGGCCAAAAGTCTCTCAAATTTCTCTCCGGAACGGTTCAATCTCCCAAGGGTTCTCAGGGAAATTTATTACGAATACGTTGGCAATGCTGAAATAACCAAGACCCTTCGTAGTAAATGGTCACAACTGGTTGCATCGCCCGAAGAAGCTCGGGAGTCTCATTTCATATTCGATATCGCTATGAATAAATATTCCAAACGAGGGGGGAAACTAGACGGCAATATTTCAAACGATTTTCTTAAGGTGATGCGTGATAAGTAGGTTATCCGACTGGCGACCTCGTTCTAACTAACACTCCGTAGTGTCAAAACATTCATCTTCGCTGGACATGACACCACTTCAGCTGTTATCACCGTAAGTGACCCAGTGAGCAACTTCTGCTCTGATTTCCAGAGGCCTCCCCAAGCAAGCAGCTACTACGTACTTGTACTAATGGAGCAACTCGTTTAGTATGCTTTATACGAGCTATCTCGTAACCTAGAAGCACTGAAGGAACTTCGTGCTGAGCACGACTCGGTTTTAGGATCCAACGCAAATGAAGCTGGGCAAGCATTGAAGAACAATCCACAATTAACTAATTCTTTACCTTACACAACCGCGGTAATTCGAGAAGTCATGAGACTGTATCTCCCAGCGAGCACTCTAAGAATACCACCAAAAGGGTCAGTCCCACCAGATATCTGCAAATAAGAACGGTCGCATTCATTTTAGTGCACCAAGCTTAGTTATTTAATCCATTCTAATGATTCGGGCTATAATTGCTTATCAGAGAAGGGGCGGTTTATAGATCCTTGAATTCTTAGGATGGTTTGAATAACTTGAGGTTGCGCTATGACGAATAACCTAGATTCTTACCTCTACTATCATTGTCGCCACTAACATCCATCTTCCTAGTGCCCATTTAATAGGTCGCGACGGAAAATCCTACCCTACGGAAGGCTGCGCAGTTTGGGTATCCAACTACTCTATAATGAAAGATTCCAGCATCTTCCCATCACCAAACACTTTCCAACCTTTACGCTTCATCCCCGAAAGATCACCATTCCCTCCAATCCCAAAAGACGCATACCGACCCTTCGAAAAAGGCTCCCGAGATTGTATAGGTCAAGAACTAGCTATGTTAGAAAGTCGAGTAACTTTGGCTTTGACAGTTAGGAAATTTGATTTTAGGGAAGCGTATCAGGAGTTGGATAGAAGGTTAGGTAGGAAGACACCACCTGAGTTTGAGAGCTTGAAGGATCTTGGAGGAAGGGCTTATCAGATTTTGTTTACTACTGCTAAACCGAAGGATGGTTTGCCTATGTGGGTTAGTGAGAGGGATGTGAAGAAATAATGAGAAGTAGTGAGGAGTTATTTAGCTCGCTTAGGATAATCAAGTAACAGGAAAGCCACTCTTTTGGAAGTTATTTTGTAAGGCAAAAGAAAAGGGCATTGAGGTGGTCAAGTTTGGTGTATTCTAGTGAATGAAGGATTAGGATACCACTTACAGTCTGTAATAAAGTTGTACAGCGATTGGCTGTTGGAGATCCAGGAAATATTCTCGTTCAACTGGGACGGGTAGCGCTACTGGAGGTGGTCTTCGGTTGTAAAGAGAAGTACCGACAGTAGCTTGCTTCCCTTTGCACTGTCAGACATGTATAGAAGTCCTTCGCGAATACCTTCCCGTAGGTCCGCTGTGACTGGATTGCTCCACCGGGGTCACTATAGAGGCCGGATAGGAAGATAGTTGACGAACATGTCCTTCAAGCCCTTGTCTATCGCTTAATGTCTGCAGCACTAAGCGATACATTTCTCCTTCCAGACACCTAAAAGCCTAAGTATACTTTTACACTGAGTAACTATTAGTTTACATGCCTCACTCAAACTAAAGGGGGGCTTGACCACCATACCATCTGACCACTTAATCGCATGGAGGAGTTTTGAGAGAGAACTACTTCTTTAGATTTATGTATAGTACTTGCTAGCGATAGAACCGGTGGGTAAGTATTGATCTTACTTAGGTTTCACTTATTGTATCATGGTGAAGCATGGCTTTTAGCTTGTATTTTCATAGGTTATTACCGCCATGGTGGCCTTAAACTTTGCGAGTTATATGTTAGTATTCTCGATGGTGTGGAATAAGCTTGAAAACTAGTGGGCTAACGTAAGAATCTACGAACCCAAGTTATTTTAACGTGGAACAGGTTAAAGGAAAAGTATTGTGGATTTTGCATAGGACCATGCTGGAAATCAACAAATAGTCTATATGAACGCCTACAAGCTCTAAGCCAAGTACTGGAATCAGATGAGCTACCCTAGAAGCGAGTTACTCAGATCAAGTAAGTTAAATCAAAATTGCCGATCCAAAAAGCCACCTAGTAAACTATTATGGACCCTCGATCACGATATGTGGGAAATGGAAGAACTGTCTGAATTGTCTGATTCTGAATAAATGAGTGGGAGGCAGTAGGTCTTTATATATACAGGTTGGGCATCAATTAGTGCCCAAATCCCATACAAAATGACCGATTTCGGATGCAGGGCAATTGCGCGTAGAGCGCTACAATTGAAAATCAAATTGGTGGGCAAAAGGCCCGAAAAAGAAGAAGCAATTATGGCCCACAATGAAGATATACTAACACGTGACCCAAAATGGGCTTCGATGGCTGACAAATATCAACTCTAAAAGCATACGAAGGACAAGTTCATTTGTATTGAGCCTGGTCCAAGCGTTTCCGCTCACAAATCAATCCATTTCACAGCCAAAACGCTTGGACCAGGCTCAATACAAATGAACTTGTCCTTCGTAGTTATTCTAAACCTAACTTCTCAAACGACAGAGATAGCTAGAAATTCTATGATTTTGAAGCTACGAACTACAACATCTGCATAACTACCAACAACAATACTGCTGACAAGAAAAAACAAAGAAGATTGTATCAGCAAAGAGACAGCAATTTCAATCAATCAAAGTAAAACCACAACCTCACGGCTTAAAATTCAATCCAAACAGACCCAGAGCGGCTTTCTGAACAGCATTCCTCTGCTTTGCATCCTCTACCCTCCTCACCTCCCTCAACCACGCCCTCTCAACCTCCACACTAACGATATTTCCAGGCGGTGCTTTACTATCCTACAACAAAGACACGCAAAAGTCAGCAAAAAGCATCCTGAACCCAACTAATAGAAAAGATAGTAACAGAAAGAGAACTTACCCCTGGAACCATAGTGTGCATGTAAGCTAAATCAAACATATACCCCATAACATTCTCCCTAATCCACCACCTACTATCCTTATTCAAAGGACCAACTCTAAGCCCACCATTTCCATCATCCTCAAACTCAGGGTTTCTCTCAGGCGGCAGATCAAATGCCTCATTAGCAACAATCATAGCCCTTAATGCATCATCCGGTACCTCCCAATCCCAAACATTAGGCACCATCGGTTCCTCTATATCAATACCAGTATGCATATGATTTAACTTAGGTATAGAGCCACATCGAGGACACCGATTAGTAACCATATGTGGACGATCCCAATTCGTCATGATACAATTCCAATGGAATCTACAACCGCAATGTAAGACCATAACAGTATGTCCGGCAACAATAGGACCACCAGGATAAGGAGCGCATAACCAGCAGCGTGGGTCGCTATTTTCATGTAAGATCTTCGAATAATCGACAGGATGAACGCCAAAGAGGTGAAAGTTGACATTCTTAATGCTAGAAGGCTCATAATTATGATTAGGCCTAGGAAGTGTTATGGCATCCTCATCTTCTGCATACTCTCCCAAAAAACCGCTTTGTCCATTCAAACCAAGCTCTGTGAATCTCTCAATGGCTTCTTTCCGCCATTGATTCTCCTCGGCATCAGTATCGTAGTAATGACATATAATCTTCCACGGTCGTCCACCAACCCAATCTCTCATCAATCTGAAATTCCGTCTTTGTCGATTGATTACCGAAATAGCCGTAAATATGTCCTCTAAGAATACTCTAGCGCGAGTAAACTCAGTTCCATCGTTCCCATGAATTGGGTCCTCTACCCCATCAATTGTGTCTTGTATCCTTACAGTATTCACAGGACTGTATGGTTGACCCCTAAGATTATCCCTAGCAGTCCTATCATTAAAGAGAGGAACTTGCTTATTCATAAGTTTATCTTCAACATGTTCTGTCAACAAGGCGTCCTCGAAGTCGTTTTCCTTTTCGAGGAGATCGATGATGAGACGTTCAAAGGGATGCTGTTTAATTGCGGCATTGAATCTTCTTAGCATTTCGTTGATAACAAACCAAGGCTGCTCCGTCATATTATAATTCATTACCAGATCCGCACCCGGATCCCCTATTCTAAGCCTAGATACCACGTTCTGGTTTCCGCCATTAGAGTTATACTCACAGACGGCAGCATCAGGCATAGTACGTAACGCAGCCTCTATAATCTCTCTAGATCTCTCAATCCAACGAAATTGCTGTGGAATATTATTCTGTCCTCTTGTAATTTCAAGTTCGCGCTCAAGAAGTTGTCTTCCAAAGCTATATATACGTTGAAAATAACCATGTTGAGCAACAAATCTGCCATCTTGGTCTTGTTTTAGGAAGCCTGGAAGATGAAGACAGCGGATCCAGAATTTGCGTAGATTCCACTCTCTTCCCATATCTGAATTAACGTCTGATGCAAATGCGTGCGTCGGATGCACTTGTAACTGTTGGTGAATTGTCAACAACATCTTATTGAGTAACTTGAGAGTACTAGCTGCATAGACTTTATCTTGAAGCTCGCGGAATTGATCTGCGCTGGCCATATCTGGGGTCATGTGTTGGAGGAGTTGTCCACTAACAAGATGTAGATTTTGATCTTGTGGATTTATGCATTGGAGAGGTTGTCGGAGTGTGACTTGATCGTTATAGAACATATGGTTGCCAGCATGCCAGTACAGAGGCTCCTCCATTAACAATGGTACAATTGGAGGAAGAAACGAGAGGTAGTCATCTATACCCTCAATTGCGACCATCCTATTCATAATAGCGTTATAAGCATCGAGTTCACGGTTGATAACGTTGTCCACTGTCCTCAAAGTCTGGGCATCATTTCGATATATGGCACCACTGGCCGCGTTGTGCGCGTTGATAAAGGTCGCCTCGCCTGGTAAGTTCATAGTGCTTCCTGATGGATTCATATTGTGAGAGGTCTGTTACTAAGATCAGGTCAGCGATTGAGACAAGTTCAAGGACAGTTAGAACCAGTAATGACAAACTTTCATTGACCCTACCTTAATAACGGGTTATTTTTATTTTACTTTTTGAAAAGGGAGTTGAAGTTTTTTTCCGCTGCAGGAGAACTGCTACATCAACAGCGAAGATCGTGAAAGATGTACTTATGACAATGAAGTCTATTTTATTGTTGCACAGCAGACCTAGTGATAAAGCGACAAAGCATTGCTTCTGCAAGCGGACTCTAGAATAGTGTACAATAAAGACGCTCTTTAAAATAATTGAAAATTTGTAATAATAGTCCGCATTCGAAAGCCTTACAAGAACAAAGAGAAAGATCAAATATTACGGATCTGGGAATATCAGCGATGTACAATTCAGACATGAATCAACCAACAACTAGGTAGAATGCTCGCTTCCAAGCTATTTCCTCTAGAATTTCATCGGCGATCTGAACCGCCAAGTACACACATCGATCGTTCTAGAAGCAAACAAACCAAACGTCTTTGTTATATATGCCCATTCTAGCGCAGACCAAAATTTCTGCCTTCACTAGATGGCAGCATTGAACTTAATTGTCTCAACCGAGTTTGTTACCTGCGCTTGATATGCTGTGCTCTTATGAAAGACGAAAAGCAAACAGCCGTTGTGTATTAAAACCAAGTAGCCAGCTTGTAAAATCCTTTCCGACACGCATTCAACACAGAAACGTGCTAAGTGATACCTTTGACTACCAGAAACAAAGCCAAGCGGCTGAATGTCTGTTCAAAAACACGATCGTTATAATTATCCTTCGCATTGCCTCGCTGACATTGACTAGTAAATATATACGAGACGGAAACGTCAGCGCGGCGTCGCAAGCGTAAGGTCATCAATCATAGAATCATGATTACCGGCTGTGCACCGGGTGAGATAATGGATTCTTGTGTAGTGATTACAAGAAGTAATGAATGTGTGAAGATGAAGCAGCAATTGTCGTCGATGAACAAGACAAGAAGTGTGGAGGCTCAGGCTCACGTCCCTCCTTTGCGAGTCAGCCCTCTTTTTCCCTTCCTGTCGGTATATTTTTAGTGTTCACTTCCTTCCCCAATAACCTTGCTTAGTTAGGCTCGGCGCCGCCCCCCCGGAGAAAGTCTATTCCTCGTTCAAGACAGCCCGGCCACTCTGCCGAGAAAGAAGCATTTTCCGGGTCTTCCAGAAGCCATCTGTCCTATTCCCAAGAGTCCAAGCGAGATATTGAAGGTTTCCACTTCATTTTAAACTCCGGTCCCATGATCTCTCAGGGCGTGACAGATCACCCGTTTGATGCGAGAAATGCAAGTTCCGACACTTTCCTGCATACCAGATCATACTAGATCATAGGTAGCCTGCATCGCAAATGTAGGTGATAGATGGATGGGCGCACTTTGTGCATCTTGCTACTGCGTCTCTAAAGAAGGTCGTGAAACGAATTAGGCTCTGTCCGTCATCTCACACTACAGTATCTCACACACCGCCACGGCCGCCGTCTCCTCTGTCTTTTTTTTTGGACCCTTGGTCGATCATTCGGTAGACCCTGACACCAAGCCCTCTTTTTGAGATGAAGTCGATACTTACTTTGCTCAATACCGGCATCCATCGCTCGTAAGTCCTCCATACGTGTTCAAGTCTTGCCACGCAAATGGACCTCGAATCTCGTGCTAATGAGCAGTTTCTCGGATCATCTCCACATGTTTCTTTAGACCACAGCCGTTGGCTATCGCCATCGTCTTCTCCTACCCCACTATTTTCTCAAATGGCAACTCAAATCTCCTCCCGTGGTACTCCTCCGTATACCGGCCGCAGTGATCTGTAAGACATAGTAAGTAGTGCTGTAAGAAGTACCTATACTTATCCCCCACGTTGCGGCTGTATTACCTCGTTACATAGCTATACTTGTACTAGGGATGAATAAACGTTAATGATTGGGTGACGAGCCACGTTAAATTTAACGTTTATTCATCCTCTGAGGTACGAGTAGCTTTTTTACGAAGGGTAGCTGTCCTCTGTCCTGAACTCCTGACAAACACATTGACAGCTCCAAGCGCCAAAAGAAGTCCGGAGATTTAGGAATGTCCAGCTGATCCGTCAACCCTCCAGGTCTAGCCCCCGCAACCCGGTGAGCCCGTTTCTCTTTTACATGGGATTTGCATGGAAGGCATCGTGGATTTGGCAACTCCTAGCGTCGCGAGAGGAACATCACACCGCTCCAGGTCTGGAGTCACAGACGACGTCGCGGAGACAGAGAGAAAACCCCCACGAAAGTCATGCTACACCGCATGGCTTGTCTGCTGCACGCCCCCAAGAACCCTGAAGCATTGACTGATAGCGTCCGGAAACCAGGATCTTAGTATCCCGGGAGATTCGCTGGGCAGCGCTTCGATAGTGCTGTGGTACATGTGGGTAGCACTAGGCCCTGTAAGCGGGTGTACTTAGTGGGAGCGCCCCTGTGGACCACGCTATGCACCTCTGCACGGTCGCTGCAGGCATTTTAGCACTGCTACCCTGCCGAGCTCCCTTGCTCTGTAAGCTTGGAGGCGTTTTGCGACACGAAAATTTCTTGAAAAGGTGGTGAAGTCCCATCTTTTCTCCTGTCTTTTCTTCCCTCTTCCATACCATTTCTACACCATACTCGAGTCAGCTTAGACGTCCCGCTCTTCTACCCAAAAAGTCTTCTGTCGCTTCTTCTTGAGCGGCTTTTGTTGTATAGAGGTTTGCTTTTGCCTGTGTTTCTCCATCGGCGTTTCGACACAATTACGGCCCATTACAAAGACGAGTACCCATTCAAAAAGGACATAGTTCGGGATTCCGTTTCGATATAACTTGTCTTGTTTCTTTGTCGTTGAGAGCTTGAATCTGCAACTCTGATAGATTTTGTTCTATTTCTCGTTAGAATATAGATTTGCTTTGTGTTTTCATAGACGACCTACTTGAGCAGACGGAAGACCAAGAGCTGGCTTTCGATTTCTCTCTTATACCCTTCAGCAGTTCATTACAGCGTTTCAGAGCGGCCATTCTTCGTACCAGTTTCTTCAAGTACGACACCCCACAGCTTCCCAGCCCTTCTGTTGTCATTTTTTCCGTATCGGACAACTTCTCTGCAATATTTCCCTTGTAATTCCGTCATAGGTTCGTAGTGTCTGGTCCGGTGGTCGTTAGAAGAGACTATTGCTCATACGCTGTCTGCAGAACCCTTTAAAGCCGTTGTAACGCGCCAGAATCTTTCTAATATCCAAAAAAACACATTTCGAAATCTGCATATCGTTTAGGTGGAAATCGAGGACTTTAGCGCGCTGAAATTCACGTCCAGTCGAAAATCGAATATAAAAGGCAGCTTCGCTTCTAGCTTCCTTCCTCTCCACACCACAACCACATTCTCTCGAACATCCTTTTTACTGGGCATTTTCAGCCAGTAATTCATCTACTACGAACCTATACCTTCCTCATACCCATAAATACCACACCAATCATGTTTGCCTCACGATCCATTCTCAGAGCTGCTAAATCGGCCTCTCGCGCAGCTCCCAACTTCACCAAGGCTACCACTCCATCTGCTTTTAAGACTATCCGCACAGTCTCGACCAGCGCGCAGCGCGACTACGAGATCGTTGCTGAGAAGGAGGTTCCTGTCACCAGCTACACAAAGCAGGGAAAGATTGAGAAGGTCATCCCTGTTAAAGAGAATGCTCCCGCAGCCGATGAGCCAGTCGCTGGAGGCTTTGAATCTGGTCCTTGCGTGCCATTGACTAAGGCCGTTCATGAGACCTTGACCCCTACCCTTCAGAGCATGAGCATCATGGGAAAGACCGTTGTCGTTACTGGGTAAGTCACTACCACCCCATTTCTGCCCCTCAGCTAGTCTAGAGCAGTGGCCATTCACCAGCCGTGTGTGCTCCGTGATATTGGCTACTGACTTGGACTCGGACTGGGCTTCATCAGTTAGCATTTTTTGGCAGCCAAATTATGATCTTAGGCTAACACATTTCTATGCAGTGCTGCTCGTGGCTTGGGCAACATGATGGCTCGCGCCTGTCTCGAGGCTGGTGCTTCCAACTTGGTCATCTTCGACGTGAACCAGGAGAATGGTGACATGGCCGCTGCCGAGTTGCACCAACTTACCAATGTCCCCGTCTCTTTCTTCAAGGTTGACGTCCGCGACGAGAATGCAGTTGATAAGGCAGTCGAGGCAATGTACAGCCAATTCGGTGCACCAGATGTGCTGATTAACTCTGCTGGTATTGCCGAGTAAGCCACCCACATTCTTTCACCAGATATTGTACTGACAACTAAACAGCTCAAATATGCCACTCGAGACCTATGACCGCGAGAAGTTCCGCAAGTTGATTGACATTAACCTCACCGGAACCTTCTTGATCTCCCAGGCCATTGGCAAGACAATGATCAAGGACAAGAAGAATGGTTCCATCATTCTGATCGCCTCTATGTCCGGTTCAATTGTCAATTACCCTCAAGAGCAGTCCTGCTACAATGCCTCAAAGGCCGGTGTCGTCATGTTCGGAAAGTCCCTCGCCGCCGAGTGGTCCAAGTACAATATCCGTGTCAACTGCATTTCCCCAGGTTACATGGACACTGCATTGAACAATGTTCCAGCTCTCGATGAGCAGAAGAAGATCTGGAAGGACTTGACTCCTCAGAAGCGCCTCGGTTCTATCAATGACCTCAACGGCCTTGCTGTCTTCCTTGCCTCTGATTCTTCCAAGTTCATGACTGGATCCAACGGTTCGTACTCCCTCCCAAACTAGCTCAGCAAAATACTAACTCTTACAGTTCTTATCGATGGTGGCTACACTCTCTACTGATCGTTAATGAGGTTGAAGGTCATTTCTAGTTCGTTTTCAGGATGGATACAGGATTCTCTTCAACGCTGTCATTTCAATTTGGGTTCCAGGTGTTTAATAGTTTTGCTAAGATGGTTTATACAGGCGTACATCGCTAGGCGTTGCTTCATAGAGGACCAGCGCCCGCCATAGAGGTATTTTAGAGAAAAAAAAAGGGACAATCAAAAGCACATGCACATAATAATCTTCTTCCTTGAATCATTTTTATCACGGTGCTACGCTCAGGTCTCATGATGAAACTATGTTTCTCGTGCTGGCTGTTCCAGTTGATTTAAAGCCAGTGTCATCAACCCTACTATACAAGGGCTAGTCTACTAAAATTCTTTGCAAAGAACGCTCGGCATAGTCAGTCCTCCTAACTACCTCCGTATACGAGTCTTCTACATCCTTATGGGCCAGAGGTCTGCCACCCTGGTTAGAAGATTTCTCAACCAAATAGGCCTCTTTACGGCTAGAAAATATCCAAATCCGCAGCGGAGCAACATCCCTGTCTTTGGTCATCGCTTGTTGAGTTTTCTTTCTGGCTTTGGTGACGATCCACCGATTTCGCTCTCGCTTGCTTACAAGCATCACATACAGTACTGTAAGGCACTATACTCCGTACGTATGCATCTTTAAGTGGTCATTTAACTTGGTGGAATTTGCACATCATCGATCTTTTTCAGGGGTTTACACTTTACAGTTCAAAGCTTCTTATTACCCAATACATATCACATTCTCATCTTAAGTCATTTAGACTTGATCCTCTTAGACAGCCAAGCTCTGACAGACAGTGTAAATCTCCCTTAGAGCTCCGACTTCCCCTCCTTCTTCGCAGCATCGTCAATGACCTTATCCTCAGGACTAAACTTCATACTAACACTGTTGACACAATGTCTCTCATCCGTAGGTGTAGGATATCCCTCTCCTTTAAAAACATGACCCAAATGACCTCCGCAATTCGAACAGACAATCTCGGTACGCTCCATACCCAGACTGCTATCTGTATGTCTTGTTACTGCTCCTGGGATGTTGTCGAAGTATGCGGGCCAGCCGCATCCGGACTTGAATTTGTGGTTGGCTTTGTAAAGTGGTGCGTCGCAGCCTGCGCAGGTGTAGACACCTGTTTCTGGCATGTGTTTATCGTATTTGCCTGTGTAGGGAGCTTCTGTGCCTTGTTTGCGGAGGACTCGGAACTGTTCTGTATGGAGTTTATGTTAACCAAGATGAGCAGTGGTGGCGGGGTAAAAGAGATACAGCCGTACCCTTTGACAGAACAGCCTGCCATTCATCATCGGACTTTTGGACTGGGTAAGACATATTTGGCTTAGAGCTGGAGCTGAAGAAACTGGATAGGAATGGGATTGAGGGCATTGACTTGAGAACAGTGCTTCTGGTCAGTGGTTGTAGCGATTTGTATTGCGTTGAAACACGGGCGCTGTAGTTGCTTAGGGTGTAAAATGTACGGATTATGGCGGGGAAGGTTGGAAAGCGCATGAAGTCTTTATAGGATTTCTGTGGGTTGGAAGAATGAATGTTTTGAGACGAAATTGTATCAGATATTGGAGGTTGCATGCACTGAATGGAATCACATCTTCCAAATCATCGGAACGGAGTGGCTTCTGCCAATTGAATAATGCATTGCCACACTCTCTGATGCTGTCATCACTCAGGCCGATAAGACTTGGCTAAGCTTACACCCTTTATCGACTAGCGGAACTGCCTACGCTACGCTGGGCTGAAAAGGCAGCACTCCTGGCTTAACATTTTAGCAACCTTGTTTCTTACAGATCCAACTTGAGCCATTGAACTGACTAAATAGTTGGGCTATTTAGGTTGAACTAATTGATGAGTCCGCTATCTCGCCTTTTATAATAGGGTGCGTTCGAGATCTTTACTTGGTTTAAGTAACTCAAAGTTCTTTGAGATCAAGTTGGTGCCGCTTTTTGTGGGATCTGTGAATCTGGAGCCTGAATAAGGACAAGCGCTTGTGGATTCAACTTGTCCACCGCGCCGCTTTCCACAAGTTACTGTACACATTTACAAACCCCGCCCATCCTCTTCCTCAATTCTGATCTCGACTTGACCATGAGTCGCAGGGCACCAGATCCAGCAGCAGAGCGTGCTGCGCGCAACACACAAACGCTTAAGAGCCTTGTGAAATTGGAAGGGAACAAGACGTGTGCAGATTGCAAGAGGAATAAACGTGAGTCGCATGCATTGCCTACTGTTCTTTATGTTCCCTAGCTGATATACATAATTTGTAGACCCAAGATGGGCAAGTTGGAATTTAGGCATATTCATCTGCATAAGGTGCTCCGGCATACATCGTGGGATGGGGACACATATTAGCAGAGTGAAATCGGTTGATCTTGACGCATGGACAGACGAGCAACTACAGAGCGTACTGAAATGGGGCAATTCAAGGGCTAACAAGTATTGGGAGGCAAAGTTGGCGCCGGGACATGTTCCTTCGGAGGCAAAGATCGAGAACTTCATTAGAACGAAGTACGAATCGAAGAGATGGGTAATGGAAGGTCCAATACCAGATCCGTCGACCCTTGATGCCGAGGGAGATGATGATATACCACTCAACCTGGTGAAAGAGAAGCATAACATCGAGCGCTCGACATCGCAGAAGGCTATGGGTTCCGGTCCTTCGCAGGCCAGGCGAGCACCACAACAAGACCTCTTTGCGGATGATAGTGCGCCAGCACCAAGACCAAACACGACCACACCAGTTGCTAGAGTTGCTCCAAAGGCTGAGGCTGCACCACCGAAGCAAACCAAGCCAGCAGACTCCCTCTTGGGTCTTGATTTCTTTGGCACTGAAGCTCCTGCTCCAAGCCGCCCCGCCAGTGCAACACCATCTTCAGGGGCACAATCACGGCCTGATTTGAAACAATCAATTTTGTCACTCTACGCATCCGCTCCTCGGCCTCAACCTCAGCAACAGCCATCTCATGCGCATTCGGGCTCATTCGGTGGCATGCAGTCCCCCACTTTCCCTCAGCAACCTCAACAACCTCAACCACAGTCGTCCTTTGGGGGAATGAATGATGCTTTTGGCAGTTTGAGCTTCTCCAATCCCAGCTCTCCGCCGGCTCAGTCCAAACCATCTGCATTCTCCAATCTTGGTAATCTCAGCAGCAACCGGACGACCCCTTCGATCACTTCGCCACCTCTCAGCGGAGGCGGTTTCTTTGATTCAAAGCCAGCTCAAAAGTCTGCTCCAGCTCCACCGCAACCTTCTCGGGCATTCAGCTCTTCTAGTGGGTTTGGTGACTTTGACTCCGCGCCTGGAGTCACTCCACTTGCTACTACTTCAGCTAGTTCCGGATTGGGTGATCTCTTTGACTTTGGAGCACCAGCACCTCAACCCACAGCACCTAAGCAGGCAGTTACTTCCCCAGGCATCCAACAGTCGTCTGTTTTTAACCTATCTACACCTCAAATAACGTCTCAGCCAAAACCAGCTCCAGCACCAGTAGCTGCTTCAACCGCAGGCTGGGGATCTAATGCTGATGCCTGGGGTTCTAACGATGCATGGAGTACACCAGCACAGACTAGTCCTACAGTCAACAAACCCCTGCCGCCAGTACAAAGCAGTAGTGGTGATTTTGGATGGGGCTCTAGTTCAGGAGGGTTATCAAACCAAAGTATTGTCCCAGGTGGTGCAGGCGGATTTAGTACAACTAGTACGGTAGCGCCAAAGGTCAGTGCTGATGAAGATTTTGGAGGATGGAGCAGTGCTGCGCCGGTCACACCTGCTGCTAGTTCCGGAACTACCAAGCCAGCTCCGGGCTTTGCGGCGAGTGAGGATTTGTTTTCAAATGTCTGGCAGTAAACGGGAGGTTGGGTCTTAACGAGGGATGACGGATGATGGATACACAAAATTAGATGACTACATTGAGCCATAGTTGGGCTTTGAAAGTCTGCCTCCTCTGACCGAGATGTACTTCTCAAAGTATATCAAGGAAAGCAATGAATATATTAGGACGTACATTGATCGAGTGCTTGTGAATATTGAGTGAACTTATTCTCAACTTTTGTATTCCTTGTAGAGTGAACCCTTTTATAGCATATAAGAGCTACTCCGAGATTGAGTTACTGTGGAGATCAAGTTATCTTGATTGGGCTTGATTCTGACGTCTTCTAGATCACGAAGGCCAATTCATTCGAGAACCTTAAGCCGAAAGTACAGAAAGTAATAACCAAAAAACCCTAGATATTATAGACTGGGCTCAAAAATTATGTACCGTGTCAATTGCTTCTTAAATTTGAGAGATCATTTTGAGTAGCTCGCTCGATTTGGGTAACCTATTTACTTATTTGGAGAAACGTAATTGTTTTAACTAACTCACTTAATATAAAGCCCAATTGAAAATGATCACTCCAAAAGCAATTTTTACGGTATTCCATAATTTGCAGACGTTATCCCGTATTGTCACTTGTCCCTATTCACAGCCCCTATGCTTGCCTTACGAAACCCACCTTAAAGACTGAGGACAACTCGGCGTACACCTGTTAGCAATCGAACTCTGTCACTGAAACCAGATTGAAGGCTTAGAATATACATATAATCGAGATCCAGCGACACCAACCAAAATACGCAATCAATCCCCAACGCCTTTGCTATGCAAAACTCCACTCCCGGTATCTATCTCCCATAAAGTACACTCTGCCTAGACAGGGCTCTTTTGTCAATTCCATGCCGTTCGTTGCACCCTCATTCCGTCTTTCTGCCCATATCATTCTCTTCGTTATGTCCAGCGCCAGAATCAGAAGATTCTCAAAAGCAGTCCCCAGATAAACCACAGCAGAATCACACCGCCACTAATCAGCCCCGCCAACTTGAATATGGCAACTTTATTCCCACTCGCCGCCATCCTTCCCAATCGCCCCGCGGATCCTTTCAGGCTAGTTGACATGCTGGAGAAGGTGTCAGACTACAAGCCTCGGCTGTCAGCATTTCCTTTCTTCCTTTCTCCAAGGCGGACTTGTCCAAGGGCAAACTCAGGCATTCAGGGAGCAGAGGCACATACAGTACTATCTATGATATCTTGCGATCTCGCATTATCGTATATGTCAACCGTGACACCACGGAGAGCGGTGACCTTTGCAGAGAGTTCCGAGAGCCGGTTGTTGTTCTGGCGTTCGCGCTCATAGGCGTCTGACATCTTTGCTGCTCTCGATTCTTGATCAGAAATACTCTGCTCGTCCGCGCGATTCTTTTGCTAGTATGTACGGTGAGTGAGGGTAGGCAGTGTGCGTTGTGAGCGTGCGACAGGAGGGAGAGACGTGTATGGGATTATTTGGTTGATACTTCGTACCAGATTCGGTGTTTCGAGATCGCTCGGATGCGGTCTTTGTTCGGGGGCCCCTGGAGGCGGGGGAAATCGAATAACTTTAAGGCTCGATCAGCGCGTATTGAGTTCGTGGGGTGCAGTGGCAATAATGGTTGTGTAGGTGTGTAGAAACTAGTTTGCAGCGTTTAGGGAGTGAGTGACTGGTTGTGGTTGAAGAGTGCCTGTTGTTGCTTGCGTGGATCTTCCGGCAGTGCACAGTTCAGCCTTCAGCCACTCCAATGCTCGGCACTACATCATCAGACTGCATTGATCTAACTTCCTTACAATTTCATCAGCATCACAACATTGGGCTCTCACCTTTGTCACATTTGCTCTTGCAGACTCATAGCTAATACTCTGAAGATACTCGTGCACAAGCGAATAGGCACTTTTCAATAGCTGAACTCCGCAGCTTCTCTTCGTTGTATTCTCAGAGAGTCTTTAGAGCTTAGCTACCCCACTACCATTTAGGCGCAAAGTCCGGCGCATCCTTAAGAACACGATCACACCTTTCTACAGAACCTCAACTCCTTCAAAATGCCTTTGGGTATACACAATCCGCTTCCCTCGTCTGTGGCGTGTAAGGAACCTTCAATCTCTCCCCCATCAGCTTCATTACGGCGCAGTGGATGACTGACCCCTCCAACAGCAGAATGCAAAAAGTGCGGGCAGATCTTAGCATCTTTCGTTGACCCACGGCAAGCTTTTGGTCCTGACAAAATTATTCCTCCATCTATTCTTGCAAATGCGAAGGTGAGTTCTCCTTTGTCCGGTGCAAAGCTGTCTTTACAATGAGGCATTATTGTCCTGTAAGGCGTTCACTAAGCGGAAGAATAGGGCCTTGCAATTCTCACTGTCCTCAAGGCCGGATTCCTCGGTTCAGGCAGATATGGGAATGGACTTGTTGTAGCTCGTCTCGCAGATGGGTCTTGGAGTGCTCCATCAGCAATAGGAACAGGAGGAGCTGGCTTTGGAGGTCAAATTGGCTTCGAACTTACAGATTTCGTCTTTATTCTGAACGATGCAGCGGCCGTACGAACTTTCTCGCAAGCAGGGTCTCTTACACTTGGTGGAAATGTCTCCATAGCGGCAGGGCCTGTAGGACGTAATGCCGAAGCAGCTGGAGCAGCAAGCATGAGGGGTGTGGCTGGCGTTTTCAGTTATTCGAAAACGAAGGGATTGTTTGCTGGTGTCAGTTTGGAGGGAAGTGCCATCATTGAGAGGAGAGATGCAAATGAGAAGCTATACGGGACAAGATACACAGCTCGTCAACTCCTGGAAGGTGCTGTAAGGCCGCCTCCTGCTGCAGCTCCATTGATGAACGTCCTAAACTCGAAAGCATTTGCTGGCATAAGGGCCTCAGACAATGCGATGTACAATGATATTCCAGTCTATGACGACCGCCACGATGATGTGGTTTGGGAAGGTCGCAGAGGCAGTGGATATGGTGAAGGCGTTCGAACGAATCGCACAGGCAGTGTGAGTGATGGAGTCAGAGGCAACTCCTCCGATTATGTCTATTCAGATAAGCCCAAGCGGGCCTCAACTTGGGCTGATGACATCTACGACCGGAATCCTTCCGGCGGTAGTACACGGAACGCCAGGGTGGGCAGTGGCTTCGGCGATGACTATGTCTACAGTGACAACAATGGTTCGTCCAGCCCTAGAGTCGGCAACGGCCCCGGCCCAGGTCGGCCCATTTCCGCAAAACCAATTTTCCAGAGCAAGACTGGTGGTCTGCGGGATAACCAAGCTGTGGCGTTGTTCACGTTTGATGCAGATCAACCTGGAGATTTGGGATTCAAAAAGGGCGATATTATTACGGTCACCAAGAAGACAGACAGTACTAACGACTGGTGGTATGCTCTGTCTCCTGCATTCTTGTCCACTGCGGAGTACACACTAACTTTGAACAGGACTGGTATCATTGGCACAAGAACCGGAATCTTCCCCAGTAACTACGTGGAGATGAAGAAGTAGGCGTCATATACTTACTACAGAGAGATTTTTCAATTCTAACCAAAGCAAATTCATTTTCTATACTGGTGCCGAGGGCCTTTCCTATTTACGTATTCTTTACATCTTCTGGGGACGTGTGTTTTTGGGTTTGGAGAACACTGGGCATATATAGGGTTTCTACTTTTACGGAGAGAGGAGTTCTTCTATGCTTTGTTAGCGCTGATAGCGTGTACTTCTTTTGCGACCAGTTAGGGCAATGAATATATTCAAAAATGACCTGTGCGTTCTTTTCCCTGTCAAGGTTGTTACTTGTTGACAAGATGGTGTGTTCTAGAGTCGTGGGCACGTAGTTGGTAATTAGTTTTTTGCAGGTAGGTCCCATGCCCGCAACACCGAAGCTACAGATGGCTGAAGCATGGCTTGAATAGAGAGGTTGGAAATATTTAGATAATCTCCTTGACTTTTAAGAAGTTGACTTTCATTTAGCACTTGGACTTGTGTAGTTAAGTAATTTTTAGACTATAAAGTTTAGTACTTAGGTAGGTAAGCTTGCTTGAATATATGGCAGGAAGCTGACCTGGTGATCCTGTATACTACTACTCATCTACTATTCGGATATTACAAACAGAAGGATATAGAAGCTTCAGTTAAAATACCCATGTCACATATTAAGGTTATATAGCAATTTCGTTTTGTGGTTTTAAAAAGAATTTATGCTATTTTGGGTATTTTCCTACTATATTCCCAATTTCCAACTACATGTCAATACCTAACGCCAGTAAAAGACATTCAACAAACAAACAAAACCTGAAAGGTTCGCTCCATCTCATAAAACTCCCAGGTATCTCTGTAAAAAGAAAACCACTCCTGATCATGAGCTTATATATTCCTTTCTATTCCTTCCTTCCATCCATAACAATATGATTACAATATCAAAAATCACAAATCCCTTCCTTTCCTCTATGAAAAAATATCGACGTAAGGATATCGACATAAAGGGTAAACACGAGTACCCAGTAACAAAATTCCTGTTTTCCTCCTTGAAATATCGACATAAGAATATCGACATAAATAGCCATCCATTCCATCCCTCCTATACCTTCCTCCGATACCTCCTGACCTCCCAAGCCTCAGACTTAAACAGCTTGAGCTGCCTGAATCATACGTCTCGGAATAGAAATCGATAGTCTTCCGTTATTAGCAGCAGCTCGTTGCTGAGATGCCAAGATGGCAGCTTGAATCATGGCATCTTGAGCCTCATCTTGAGCGTCGAAGATGGATTTTAATGTTAGCGGTTTCTTGTCATTTTCCCCCTCTTGAGGCTTCGGCTTGAAGATAGCTGCTGCTGCTGAGTTTACTGGTATTCTGAGCAATGGTGTCGGCTCGGTTCCCTCGAGGGTGAAATTTGGTGCCTTGGCGGATTTATTTGTCGTTGTCTTTACTATTCTTCCTCCTAAGGTTGCTCCTCGCTTAGTGTTTGGGGGTGGTGTGATTGACTTTGTGGACCTTGTTGATCTTAGTTGAGGGGTTTGTTGCTGTTCTTGTTGTTGCTTGCCATTTCGGACGATGTTGCTGAGTTGATTGGGGATAGGGTTGCGTGTTGGTTGGGCCAAAGCGTTGGTGTTGTTGTCCCTGGCAGTGTTGTGGCTTCGGAGGATTGGAGCCACTGTTGGAAGAAGATGTTAGTATATATGTAATATATGAACGCGATGGTCAAAAGCAAAGAACAGAAATATGATAGATTAGGTGTAGAAGCTCAATAGCAACTGATGGAGGGAGGGAAGTATCATCGCAGACAGCGAGGGATATAGGAATGTTGATTAAGCGAGCCTGGCCCACTCCCCTTTCCACGCCCGCTGCAACTCAGTAACACGGCTGTATGTGCAAAGCACATTCCATCGCCATAATACCCGAGGTTAGAGCAGTGATTGAAGTCCCAACTAAGAGCAAAGTACTCGGGTTTCATCCTGTAGCCCAAATCCGACTGGGATTTCCGGGCCAGAACGGAAAGTGCGATAAGCTTAGGGAGACCTTACTTGCTTGAAGTATGCTGTATGAAGTGAAGAGTGACACGAAAGGTAGTTGCAGGTTTGCAGGAGCTACCGGGCGCTCTTGTCAACCTCCAAAGACCATACAATGCATGCGTGCAAAGACGAAAGGAAATGGGGATGCTTACTATTGATAGACTTTTGTCGGATTTCGACTTTTGTGAAGATACTGACGTCGCTGAGATAGAAATCTTGAGAGTAAGAGGTGTTTAATTCCTGGGGTTCTTGGATAAGGTTGTCGTAAATTGTGTGTGTGTGACAGAGAGAGAGAGAGGTTGAATACGAGAAGATGAGTTGACTTAAGGGGTTGAGCGGATAGTCTTATTTTGAACCAGACTGAGCTAATGGGCTGCGAATTTTTGTAGACGTAACATAGTGCTTAGACTAAGGCGACTTGAACGAAAATATTTTATTGCAAAAAGGACTGGGCTAAGATTTTAACACGTGTTTGGGCAATTATAGTGGCATATAGCTCAAAATAGAGACACTAATATAATTTAGCTCTATATAGATTGAAAGGCTAGATAAGCTTGACGAGGATTGCTAAGAGAAATGCCTTCTCTCTGTTAATCGTAGATCTTCTCTTTTCTTTGTAATTCTATACCTTACCTAACTACCTACTAAATAAATGGTACTAAGTAGTAGATAATAATAGAGATTTAATGACTTATTATACCTGTGGAAAAAGATACTTCTTCAAAACGTAACTAGTTTTGTATTAATTCTATACGTGTTGCATTAGCTAAGGAATAAATTTTATAACACGCTCTATACCTAAAATTTGATTACTTAGGATAATGACGTTGTAGTAAGTAAGAACGACTTTGAGTGATAAACCCGGCGCACCTTGCTAGCCATATAGAATTAAGCGGGTCAATTGCAGAGGAAAGAAAGGCGTTAAGCAAGCCTATTTTGAATCAGACTGACTAAACTAGGTAGTTATCAACAAGACTAGTCAGACCAGTTATGAGAAAGTTGAACTCACGGTGACTCAACTAATCAGCTGTCTCTGTCCTGTACTCTCCTTATGGCATGCAAGGATGACATTGGAACCAAGATGTAACACCCTTTATAAAAGTTCAATATTCTTATTGAGAATGAGCTTTTATAATGTATAGAGTCAGTATCGTGTTTTCTATTCCTTGTTGAGTTGTAAGCCGTACGCACCATCGAAGCGAGAACGACAATGGTAAGATTACACTAATTATAGTAAACCCAAGGGAATCTATTTCGGACTCTCTTGAATCATCTAAATTATCATAGTAAGAAGACTTGAGTGGCAAGCTTTATCATCACTTTATATTCTCCACAGTCATTAAGGGCAGATTCAACAGCGAAATAGCAAGAATGCAAAAGCAAAAGGGACTAGCATAGCATTATACACCAATAATATGGAATTGGCTGAAAAGAGAAGCAAAATCTTGGTAAATGCTAAAAATCCATAGGATCTGACTGCCAAATCGGAGAGCAATAATCCAAGATGTGTAAAAACTGCTGGTAAATGCAAATGACATTTGGCATTCCTCTCTGTGCCTTGTACATTCAATAAGCTAAGTCGAAGTAGTAAAGCAAATTATCGTATCTTTCCATCTCCTTTGTCATGAATCACATCAACCCTGGTAGCATGGATGCTCTAGACTTGAGAGTCAGCTATAATTTGCTTCTTTTGTTGAGTGTTGAGACTCACAGGGTTCAGTTTTAAGGAAGTCGAGGTTCAATTCTCGAATCCGCGTCACAGCCTTGCCAACCGACACGTCATGATATCTTATCATATTCCGAGTCCAATCCGTCTCCAAGCATTCTCAGTGTCTCGACAAAGGGACAGGAAATCTTCATTTTCGAGGTTTTCACAGATGAAGTCATTTAGTAGTACATGTCGCTGCTCTTCATCCAGCTCCGAATATCCTTGTACGTCCCAGATTTCCTTTGGTGCCGGACGGGCTCTGTATCTAGTGACAAAGGAGTCTAGCTCATTCAGGAAGTCTTCTGGCGGCGAGATAGGACGCGATAAACTAGCTGCTCTGGCTCCAGCTGATTCATTGGCCTGAACTGGCATTAGTGGTGCATCTATGCCATCGAAGATAGGACCTGTCTGTGTGCCTTGGTCTATCATTTTAGCACGCTTGACAGTCTGTGGAGGTACAGACTCTGCAGGCGCAACTCGCTTAGGCGGAAGAATGGCTTTTGATTGCAGGCCGGATGAAGATTTAGATCTAGCAGCAGCACTCTTTGCAGCCAAAGGTGAAGGCTCCTCTTGCACATCACGAGAAGAAGATGGTAAAGGCGCACCTGGAGCAGAAGTTTCTTCCGATGTATTCTCCGAGATCTTTGCAGCCGTACTTTTACGATGAGCAGCACGTCTGGCCGGATTTACTTCTGGTGTTAATGCATTGTTGGATGCTGGTTTATCACCTTCAATATTTGAGGCACCTTGGTTCATTGGTGCCGGCTTCGGCAATGGTGGGAGATCAGCAACGATAGAAGATCGGGATCTGGTGGGCTCTCCACGTTTGGGAAACGGAAGTGTACGCTTGGGCGGAAGCCAAGGATCTGGGAGAGTGTAGACAGACGGTGTAGAAGCTGGACGCTGAGAAAAATCAGGGTTAAAACGTCTCGACTCTCCATGCGACACGCTAGAGCGGTCTAGCTGCGATGATGGCTCAAAAGAAGCACGTCTCATACGCACGGAGTCATTTTGAGTTGGGAAAAACGGAGATGTGATATTTTGTTGAACTGAAAATCCATCAAGCCCACCTTGAACTACACCGGTTTGTCGTTCTAATTCTGTCTGCGTTCGAGATAGTAAGCGCGAGTTACTTGGGGTCGGTGTGTCGTGATGGGGATTAGAGATTTGTGCTGTTTCATGCTCTTGGTTCATAGCCTGCTCTATATCAGTACATTGACCATATACTGGGGTTGCCTGCGGCGCACCTCTCGTTCGGCTTGAGCAAGATATAAATTTGAGGAAGATGGCCTCTTCATCATGTCGTTTGTAGAATCCAGTTGGGCGTTGTTGGGAGTAAGCAAAGACGCTGAAGGCACGGAAGAAGTGGAATGTGGCCGTGTGAAAGCTGGCAAGGGACTGCTAGACCTATAAAATCCAGAGCTAGCAGTGTCTGGCCGAGCAGGGACCTTGAAAGTGCTAGTCATTCCTTGTTGGTATGGTCCTAACAGATTTGGGGATGACAGTCCTTCGAAAGGTGGACGGCTTGATACTGCTGGCGGCAGTGAAACTCGGCCGGATGTCGACATAAGAGAAGTAGAAGAAGAAATTGGGATTACCGGAGAAATCGAGGAATGGTTGTTTATTGCAGGGTTCAGTGTGTTGTTAGTGATTGGAAACTGAAGGTCTGCAATGATGTTCATAGCCGTGTTACAATCATGGTCATTTCTGAACTTGATCTGGAGTCTTCGAACCTACACACTCGGAAATTAAAAAGTTTTCAGCAAGAAGGAAGACCTGCTGTCGTTCTAACAAGGTGGTGTAGCTGTCAATAAGAAAGGGATACTGCAGCAACATGTACGTACTGCATGAATAGACTTGGGGTAGCGCATTGCGAAGAAAGGACATTTCACAACCGTTTGTACAGGAGGATCCACACCTGACGAAGGATCAAATTCGCGGACATGCTGATCAAGTTGTCGTAGGTCCTGGGCTTCCTAGGGATGAAGTTGTATCAGCCCAACAGCAAATAGTCAACCTCAAGACAGTTGTGGAAAGACCTACAAGGACATTGCCGCCGGCAGTGATTTTCATAATAGTCTGCTGCTCGTATCTTCCAGAATCATGTTGGACTCTTACATTCTGCACAATGAATTGCATGTCATTTCTCACAACATGAGACCACTGGTTGTTGCGAGCACCGAATGGAAGCGTGCTGTGAGAGAACTTCACAACAGGCAAAACCACATGAAGATGTGTTGAACCTTGAGAAGAAACTTGTGACGACGACATACTCAGATGAAAAATAAGAGCTGGAAAAGAAAGATGGTTTAGTGAAGAAGAATGTGATCAACAAACAATATCTAGTTAGTGTAAGATCAATATGTACGTATAGCAATGTGGCCAAAGTTCAGAGATTGTATCCTGATGCCATTGGCGATATTCTTTTGAAAATGGTTTTGAGGTTGTAAGGTAGCAGTAGTTCAGAAGGAGCGTGAAGGTTTCGTGAGACGAAGGATGACCCAGTCACATGATATTCTGGATAAACGGAACAATGACGGGCCGTTTTGCCTTGGGCGTGAAGCATCCGCAGCGCGAGAGCTTCAGGTCGCGAGTCGCAGGGCTGCATTCGCGGTTCAGATTGAAATTGTCGCATTCGACACACCCTTTCAAGCAATTGACCCACTAGCGCATGGCATATCCCTTTGGATAGTAGCAAACATGGCGCCTCCTCCTCCACGAGATCCAGATTCCTCCATCAACTACACCACCGAATACAAAGACTTCATTGCGAAAGTTGGGGCTTACTGCGAGAAGAGAGGCACCAACTTTGACCCAGAACCGCGCGTTGGGCAGAAAACCATCGATCTGCTGAAGCTGTACAATGCTGTGGTTGAGCGCGGAGGTTATGACAAAGTTAGCGACGAGAAGTTGGCTTGGAGGAAGCTTGGACAGGAGTTCAACCTAGGAACGAACAACCTGCCTGCGCTGGCATTCAGTTTGAAGACTCAATACTACAAGTACCTCGCGGCGTATGAGATTTCGACATTGCATGGCAAAGAACCACCACCAAGAGAAATTCTTGAAGATACGACGGCCAAAGGATCCGGATTGCTTAAACGAACTTTGGAAAACTACAAACCCGCGTCGCGAAGAGAAACTGGTGCACTTGGAAACGATCCAGATGATGTCTCTGGTGATGATGGGACACCTGTCAGAGAAAGAAATGGAAGTGAGGACACTCCAGGTTCTGGCGGCCGCGTTACGAGGGGTTTAAGGCAGGCGCCACCACCAAGAATTCTGTTCCAGCCAGACACAAATCCTGCACGCCGCAACCCTCAGCCTCACTCGCAAAACTCGGGATCTTCCCACAATATGCACAGCTCTTCCCATACACCATCCCAAGCCCCAAGAGGTGCCTCTACATCTTATAATCCCTCTTCAAGTACAGAGAGCATGTCGGTTGCTGTAGCCAATTATGAGCCTCGACAACAAGTGCCTCTTCCCCTTCGCCCTGTCATTACACCTGGTAACAATCCTGCACAATGGATCCAACGTCAGGCTATGTTAAAGCAGATGTCAGAGAGCAGAACAAATCAAGCACAGAATGCGTCGACGCGTGGAATGATGCTTCCAGGCAGTAGGTTTCCCTTTTTTTACGCAAACAACCATTTCCGTCTTTTTTTTTCTTCTTTTTTTTTTCTAATCATGTTTGCCATGTTCTTTCTGACATAATGTAGATGGCTTCGACGGCCCAAATATATATGTACGATGTCTCCTCGCACTCAAGTCAGGCATACCAGCAGAGCAAGATTACGCCTTACATCACCTGGTCAAAATCTCGATGGAACGTGGCGATAAGTATAGATTCGAGTCATTTCCTGGTTTAGCTGAAGCTTTGATTGATAAACTTATTGAAGTCAGCTCGCTCTTCTACAAAGTTGATTGGCAAATATCATACATGGACGAAGATGGAAGCAGCAACTCGGATGTCATTGACGGCCTGGAAGGCACGTCTGACATTTTGGAACGAATCAAGAAGCTGCAACGAATCAACGTGGATGACAACATTCAAGATGAACGCTTTAGCGACCGTCTCCTACAGATCAATGAGGCCGCTCTGACTCTACGTAACATGGTCATGCTGGAGGAGAACGCCCAGTACGTTTCTGACCTGCAGCCATTGCGAGATTTTCTCAGCATAGCTCTGAATCTGCCACCTCTAGACAGTGTTGTCGAACTAAAGCACTATGCTCTCGATATTGCGGAACAGATCACCAAGTATCTGTTCTTTGAAATCAACGACCCCTTATATCTTTCACTTCTCGACCAATTGCAGTCTCAGGATCGAGGTGCAATTCTCACTTCTTTGCGGGCCATCAGCAGGATTTCCATGAATCTTGAAGAAAATAATAACCTAATGGGTGTTCCAACTGCAGCTATTCAAAATATCATGGATTGGACCCTCCTTAATGACGAGGATCTTGTCCACGCATGCTTGGATTTCCTTTACCAGTACACTGCCGTTGTGGATAACGTTGATTTCATGATCACTGAACTGCAGATTGAGCCACTCATTAACCAATTGACACGACTACTTCAACACGGCTCTAAGACAGTCGAGAAAGAGCACCCCCTAGCACGCGAATACAAGCGTCCAGCACCGCCAGAGCCAGCTCCTGTGCCGAAAGAGCTTCTGGTACAACTTATGAGACTGGACGAGCCTGAACGAAGCTCTCAATGGCTCCGCTGCCTGTGTGAAGAGGATAGAGATGAGTCAATTACCCAGATCGCCCTCTGGCAGGCATACCAAGCAAGGTTTAACAACCCTCTGATGGAACAAGGGCGTGCGTCGCTTCTTCCTGCTGCCGAATTCATCAAAGGCGTTAGCACAACATTCGCAGATAAAGCTACTGCTCAGGTTCAACCAGGCCCAGTACAGAAATTCATCATCAAAGGCATTCGGTTCCGAAGCGTGCCTGTAGACTTCAAGGGAGAGGAATTCAGCAAGTGTCGTTGGCGACGATATCCTACAAGCAGCGTTGAATGTGGGGAGTATTTCATGGCCGGAGAATCGATGTGGAACCACATACTCAGAGACCACCTCCATACAAACACTCACGACAATGGAAAGTATAGCAATCACGTCCAGGATTATGTTTGCCTCTGGGGTTCTTGTAAGAGATACATGCATTCCCCAGCTTCCAAATTGTCTGAGATTGCAAGTCATATTAAGGTTCATCTTCCGGTGGCTAAAAAGACCGCTGATCCCTACGGTCCTCCACCGGCGAAGAAGAGTAGACCCTCATATATTATCCCAGCGCCACGACAATCCCATAATCACTATTACACCGCGAGCGATGAACGTGGGGAAGCTGCTGGTATCCCTTTGAGCGCTGTTCTCGTCCTCCGGAATCTGGCTCGTAATCTGCCAAAGACTGATGCTGAAGAGATTGCTTTGAAGACTGAGGATAAGGTTTCGTGGGTTGCAAAATTATTCAAGCCTGTAGAGCCACGTTTGTTTGACGTCTTTGCGCACAACAGGCTCTTGGTAAGTACACTCTAAGGCCCTACATTAATGATCAGGAAGCTAATTGTTGAATAGTGCACCTACATGGCGGACTTATTGGCTGCTATAAAGGAGGCATAGGCATTGATTTTTAATAATGGAATATGATGTTGAAATTTTTGTTTCGGGGTATGCTTCGTAGGCTTTGCTGCGGTAGGCGCTGGGCAAATGAGCTTTTATGAGGCGTCAAAATCTGGCTGGCGTTTACATTGACTTGTATGAATAGGTAGATACCATGATCATAGAGTCTATGGATATGGCAGAATGAGTATCAATCACAAATTTGAGATTATAATCTTGAGAAGCAGTTTTGTACGTGCTCACGATACATTTGGTTCAGCCATGCTATCATTCAGCCGGCAAGATCTGTGACCAAGGATTGAGATTGTTTATTCGTAAGGCCAAGCGGAGCAGCGGGGTGGATTGTGCCATTATGTGGAAGGCACAGAGATCTCATACGAGACCGTACACTCAGGAGTCATTGATTTGATCAATGCGTCATGGTCTTGGTGGCAGCATAACTTCACCCCCTTCCAGCCCTAATTCTAGGTACTCTTAGTTCTTAGCTGGGTCGTCGTGCTGTGGATGTCTAGAACTCCTACTTATCTACTGAATTACCCCGAAGAATCAAACCAGCTTGCTGAGTAAGGCGTGCCCTTAATGACTTTTATATCTTGCAGATCCAGCAAAAAAGAAGACAAAAGGCAACACTAAAGAATCCAGTAAACTTCCGGAACCGGATTCAATTCACAAGTAAGCTACATTGGCACTCTGGTGTTTCTCTGCCATTTAATTCTATTCACCAAACGAGCTCGAATCTTGTATCTTCGTACCTCGGTAAGATGAAGTGAGCCTCCTTCTGCACCTCACAACTCTTTTCTTTCGCCACTTCTAATATTTTACTTCCTCACAGCCCAACTGTACTAACCTTATGTTCGATGTGGCTGAATGCAATGTATCATGGTTCTAGATTGATATACAAGATCTCCTTTGTTAAGTTACGGTGATGCAATGCGATGCACTGTATCACGGAAACTTATCATGCATTACATGATTGGGTTAATGGTAGCTGAAAGCAAAGATACTACTGTATTGTATTATGCATAAGTACCTAGGGAGGATTTCACTTTATCAGATGAAGGCATTATGAGGTAGTATGCCTGTGCCACTTAATATCATGGATAGACCTGTATTATAGACAAGACGATTTCTCGCTAACTTTATCTTACCTTTTTTTCTGGGACCTAGTTCTTTGGGTGGATTAGATTGAGCCGTAAATGTCTTGTTTCCTTTTGCCTATCTGCTAGGAAAGTTTAAATAGTTCCTCCACCTCTCGGTTTGGTTACCTGTTTTAGGTTGCTTATAGTATGTACAAGCATTAGCTATCCTGATTTTGTGACTTTAGTTCTGCAAGGATTTTTTTAGTGTAAACAAGATAAGAGCATGAAAGAAAGACGAGTTAATAGGCGAGTAAGCCCTTCTAACCTTCGGATGATTTTCTCTCTCTATTAGTAATCACAAGAAAGAACTGTCAATCATTCTTCAATCACCGAACCAATATGGATAACTCGGAACATAGCACAAAATACACAATACTTTTATCCTCGACCTCTCCTCAAAATACGAAAAACCTTCTCCATCCCACGCAAACCTTAAGAACAAGAAACACCAGCCAAGATCCAGAAAATCAGAACACGCGTCATCCAATATAAAAATACTTTCCTCACTCAGAAATCAGATGTTACCGTCATATATCTGGCATTAAGAGATTGATTAAGGCCCCTGTATGAGATATATTACCTTTTTCCTCGCTTAATTTTAGGCCTTGGCTTCTGAAATCAGAAGCCCATCCCATCTTCCCCCGCAATTTTATTTCCTGTGCCGTGGAAGCGACGGTTCAAATGATGTTCTGTACGATCGTCGGAATTGCTCTTTCAGATGGTGGCGCTTAAAAGGTCCGTAATGATTATTTCTTGGGTCAGTTGAAGAATAAAATTCCTGGTAAGCATTAGAGACGAAGTTGAACAAACGGGCAAGTTTGCTGCAAGTTTGAAGCTACTAATAGTACTACTAATACTTAGTCAATATTGCCAAGCTTATTTTCAAGCATGAAATAAAGTCAGGAGGTGTTGAAAAGAGGCGTAGAAACTACTAAATAGCCCACCGAGAAAATGGTACTATACATACGAAAGTAGGATCAACAGTAGCAAGGGCAAGGGACAAGGGCAAAGTCCCGGATGCACCATGTGCGGGGAATGCCTAAAATCCACAGTCCACCAGTCAGTCTCATCACCTGTCTCATCCTGGTTGCTGGCGACGCCACTGGGCGATCTACCGAGCGATGTTTCAAAGCATCCCATGTTTAAAATCAACTTCATACAGCCGAAGAAGAGACTTCAGATGAACTACCTCCATATCTGCTGAAACAATTGTGGGCAGCGCATACTCGTACGGTCTTCAGATCGTTTTGTAGAGAGGAGGATCTCAAAACGATCGGATGATATGTCTGAATCCCTTATTCGAGTAAGTGGGCTGAGATGTGCTCGGCGCGGAGGCGAGGAATCAAATAAGGTGCTGCTTTAGGGACGAAGGGTACAAGGTACGTAAGTTAGCTTCTTCTCAAACAATGAATAAACAATACTTCAGTTCATCTCAAGTTCTATAGCACCATTAATAAACACGATACAACGGTGTAAAGTTTCGATATTCGTATAAGTGATAAACGAGGTGACAAGTAGATCGACCACTTTATGAATGAATCGGCATCAGGCTAAACGAAACAACGAATCGCAATTCTACCTTTAAGATTTGAAACAGAACATGGCCTTTTTGCTCGTTTGCTTAAAGAAGTGTTTATCCATTACCGGTACGGCTTTCCTGGTTCCGTATCTGCATAAACTTTTCTCCTTCTCCGCTTAGTACAGTACCTCACGGAGTACATGCCTCTCCGTACCTTTTTAGTACCGTGCTGTACTACTTTACCTGGTATAATGCCAGCGGGACAGGGGAAGAGGATCATGGAAGGGTCCAAAGGGGGCGAATTGAAAGAACTGCACTTAACTTAAATCGATTTATGTGGATACCCCATTACGGTAGTATAGACTCCGCCTTACAAGTGGTGAGCCTCTCATGAATGATATCTAGCTCTCTTGGCAAGACCTAACCATTCCATATATAATAGACCAAGTCCTTCCACCTCTACACTATTCTCTGCATCCCACACCGGAAATTCCATTCTTTTCACTCAAATATTTACATTCTTTTTTCTATCTTGTTTACAATCTTTCAATCATCAATCATGCTTTCTAAAATCGCTCTTACTTCGCTCTTCGTAGCTGCTGCTCAGGCTCAGCAGGCAGGTACTCAAACTACGGAAACCCATCCGGCTCTTACTGTTTCGACTTGTGATGCTAGTGGTTGTACTACTTCTAATCAATCGATTGTCATTGATGCGAACTGGAGATGGCTTCATACTGTTTCCGGCTACACCAATTGCTACACTGTAAGTCTTAGGTTCTAAGAGCAATTTTATCCTTTTTGTATATATCTAGAACAAGTAAATTAACACCAAGTCTGTAACAACAGGGTAACACATGGGATGAATCAATCTGTACAGACGGCGCAACCTGCGCTGAAAACTGTGCACTCGATGGAGCCGATTACTCCGGTACTTACGGAATAACCACATCAGGCGATGGCTTAACACTCGGCTTCGTCACCGGTGCCAACGTCGGATCTCGTAACTACCTCATGGCAGCCGGAAGCGAGACAGAATATCAGATGTTCCAACTTCTTGGCCAGGAATTCACTTTCGATGTTGATGTATCGAAGCTTCCTTGTGGTCTTAACGGTGCTCTTTACTTTGCTGAGATGGACGCCGATGGTGGTCTTTCGAGATTCAGTGGAAATAAGGCTGGCGCTAAGTATGGAACTGGTTACTGTGATGCTCAATGTCCTCGTGACGTAAAGTTCATTAATGGCGAGGTAAGTGGCACTGGAAATGCTGCTGTCGAGGATTAATCACTAATATATGGTAATTAGGCTAACTCCGTCGGATGGAACGCATCGGCCAACGATGCAAACGCCGGAACTGGAGAATTCGGCTCTTGCTGCACTGAGATGGATATCTGGGAGGCAAACAGCATCTCTGCAGCTTACACTCCTCACCCTTGCTCCGTTACCGAGCAAACTCGCTGCAACGGAACTGACTGCGGTGTTAACGACCGTTACGCTTCCCTTTGTGATGCAGACGGATGCGACTTCAACTCCTACCGCATGGGAGACCTTGACTTCTACGGCCCAGCCATGACAGTGGACACTTCTTCGGTTTTCACCGTAGTCACTCAATTCATCACTGATGACGGTACAACCACTGGTAGCTTGTCAGCGATCAAGCGCTTCTACGTTCAGAACGGCGCCGTCATCCCCAACTCCGAGTCTACTATCACTGGAGTCACTGGCAACGAGATCACAGATGACTTCTGCGCTGCCCAGAAGACTGCTTTCGGCGATACCAACGAGTTCGCGACGAAGGGAGGTCTTGCTACCATGAGTGCAGCCCTTAGCAAGGGTCTAGTATTGGTCATGAGTATCTGGGATGATCATAGTGCAAATATGCTCTGGTTAGATAGCGACTACCCACTCACCAAGGACAATACAACCGCAGGTGTTGCACGAGGAACTTGTGCCACCACATCTGGTGTCCCATCTGATGTCGAGGCTGCCTCAGGCACTGCTTCAGTCACCTACTCCAACATTAAATGGGGTGCCATCAACTCTACCTTCTCCGCCACTGCATAAATAGAGATACCCAGAAAGATTTCTATAGATCTTGGGGGAGTACAAACTTTGTATATAGAGCTCGGTTAACCGAGCTCGCCCACGTGGTCTTCGCTTATGTGGCCGGGCCTTTTCCGACTAAAACTCGTGAGGTGTATATAGAGCATAGAAACTGGCTTTTGATTTGTTTCCTGTATATAGTTTTAGAGGATTTTTAAAGATGGACTCACTGGTTGAAAGAATAGCCTGCTATTAAAATGAAATTTGATTTTCTGCATGTTAGATTGAAGACTACTGGAATAGTGATTTGGAAGACTGAGTCTGATGTTTGTCCTTTTTGATGGCTAGCACCTGCACTAAAACGTGTCTAGCCAGGTACTACTTGGCCAGTAGAGTAATATGCCTCTCTTCTTCGAGTAAGTGAATTTCCTGATTTAATTAGTCTGAGTTACACAGTGATCTCGAAGGCCACTAGCCAACTCAAGACCACTACTAGTAGCTCCAGAACACGGGTCCCGATACGTGTACAATGCTAAAATTGACATTTGAATAATGCTACGTAAGTTCTGCTAGTATTTTTTAAATTGAGTAACTCACTTGATTTCGACTTAGGTAACTGACTTGGTTTAAGGTTACTTACTTGATCTAAGACATAAGTAACTCACTTGATTTAGATACCTAACAGGGCGGTTAGCCTAAAGCGCTACAACATATGTTAAATATCAATTGTAGCATTGCACAAGTATCAGGACCCCAGAACACTAACGCCAGTCGGTTGGCGGAGAAGGTCTTGAGTTCCTACTAGTTAAGTGCGCAGATTTCATCTTCCACAGAACACAATTTGCTGCAATAAATTAGCTTACTTCAGAGATCTAATGCTCCTTGGTGAAACCAATACACTAATCCGTATATAGGACCAATCAAAGAACATAGTTCAAACATCGGAGCTCTGAGACGGCATAAGACTTATATTCATATCAATTTGACAACAATCTTACCTCCCGACATCTAAACATTATATTTCGGATATCACTTCTTCTCCTTGACTCCAATCACCCATGTCATATATCCTGTAGGCCAGGTATGTTGTTCATGTCCGCTTTTCACGGTCCAGCCGTCACAGGATGCTCCACAGGTCTTCATTAGAGCTTGCACCTCCTCCGGACTTCGAGTTCGTAGTGATGAGATATATCCATCGAAGACAAGAACAAATGGGATGATCGGAATGATGTAGGTGAAGAAGAGATGACCCGGCGACCTCCAGAAGTAGAAAGGCGTTATTAAGAAGAATAGAAGTCCCATAGCGACCATTGTGATGAGGGAGGAGATCGTTCGCTCTTGAAGTTCGAAGATACTAGAAAGCAAACCATCAGTAATACACAAGTAAAGCTAAATGTATGTAGACATACCCAAATCCTTCTGCCGTCTCAAGAGTGTTCTTTAAAATTGCTGAGCCTAGCTTGTCATCGAAATGGTGGAAGGCCAAATTGTACAGTCGGAATATCTGCTTTCCTTTCTGTGTAGTAACATCCGTAGGCGCATTCGCAGCATCAACAGAAGAAGGAATGAAACTCAGGTTCTCGCTGCGCTTTGCGAATTCCGTCCAATCAGGAATGTGTGGATGTATGTCCGTCAACACGAATTGAACAGCGCCTTTCTCGGCTGGCATATCTGAAGTTCGAGGCGATCGTGGAGTGAGGCCATTGCTCGTCGGCATTGGCCATTTTGGCTCTCTGGAAGATAGTTGCGCGTTCAGATCCTTCTCGATATATGGAGTTGGACCTCCAGCGCCAGCGCAGAAGTCGATATATGTATAACCCATCACATCGTCAGATAAAGTACGGTGAAGCGTGCTTGCTACAAGCTGTGCAGGCGATGCCTTCTGTAATACAGGTACTTTAAAGGTCCAGGCTAAAGTGAGGCATGATTGCACCTTTTCGCGTAGATATTGAGGGAACCTGGCGGGCGTAAACTGTTAGTTACGTGCCATTGAGTATGATTGGATGATTTCTTACCATGGCTGATCATTGATCTCGTAGAAATGAATACGACGACATATGAGCACCATCTTGAAGAATTGAAACTGAAGCTTTTGAATTGAGATATGTACAAGGGAAAAGACGACAACAGCAACAACGAATGAAGCTGTCACCGTGTCTTGGCACGGCCTCAGCCTTTGAAACGAGGCTAGACAAGGCTTTGAGACTTTGGCACTAGTCCTCATTTGGGATCGCCATCATCCATCTAACTTCTTCTTTCGACTCTCACATCACCATCTCATCTTTCTTCTCATGCGACAGATGGCGATGCAATGGCTTATACTATAACAATCATAGCGATATGTTTCATATCGGCAACTCTCTATGTCGCTTTCTCAATTGATGCTGCAAAAATAAGGCGGAATGGAAAGGCTTTGAGGTCAGTGACCTGTCTGCTTCTCATCTCAGCTGCTTCGAAAACATACGATATGTTGTTATTTCAACATCGACTGCTCTTCTTGTCTACTTCCTCATTAAAAGACCGTCTGGTATAACTGATCCGTGAGCTTATTGGCTAACTTTTCGAGTGAAGACGGCCACCCAATACTTTACCTATTGCTGGGAACGGGATACTCTTCCTGCAAGCTCGTCACAAGCTGTTTTCATGGTTTGTCAAATGTGAGCGTCAATTTGGCTTCGAAACACTCCAACTTTCAGTTCCATCGCTACCACCAGGGGTACTCATCAACGATCCGAAGAACCTTGAGTATGTGTTGAAAAACGATAGCATCTTTGCCAAAGGCGATTTTTTCAAGAGAAGGTCCTGGGATCTTTTTGGCAAGTTGTGCTTAGTGATACTTTATTCTCATTGCTCATGTTAAGCAGGAAATGGAATTATTAATGCGGACGGTGACTTATGGAAGGCCCAGAGGAAGGCCGGATTACATTTCTTGAACAATACAAATCTGAAGGCACTCACAGACATAGCCTTACCGAAGTACCTGGATGAAAGTGTCAAAAGGCTCGAAAGCACCAAACTAGGCTCGACTGTAGATCTCGAGGGGATCTTCCATGAACTAACAACACAGCTGATGGGGCGTATGGCGTATAATGTAGGTTTGCTCGAGTCTACAAATATTGGCCGGTGTTAGCACTATTTTTCATTTCAACTTAGATACTGACGCTTCGTAGATGGAAATGCATTCAGCTGATGACTTCTCAACGTGTTTTGAGTATGCTAGCGGGGCAACAGGCGAAAGATTCCAAAACCCACTTTGGCAGTTTACAGAGATCTTCTTCGGTGGTCAATTCAGGAAATCAATTGCTCAAGTCAAATTGTTCGGTTCTAATATAGTTACCAATGCAGTCAAACAGAGAACTGGCAAAAGTACAGCCGATAGTACGAATGACAAGATGGAGGCTGTCTCCGGAAGTCTAATCAATTCTTTGCTAGAGTCAATCGACGATGAGCAGATGGTGGCTGATGCAGCTCTGAATTACTTGTCTGCTGGTATGCGTTCTGTTTCTTCCCTCATCAATACTAACCGCTAAATTTGCTCAGGCCGAGATACGACAGCACAAGCTCTTACCTGGGCATTTTACTTATTGATGCGACATCCTTTAGTTGTCGAAGCAATTAGGAGCGATGTTGAAAGAGCTGAACTGGAAACTTTGAAGAGAGGCGATGCGCTACAGTCTACAAATTTCCATCCTTCCACCTTGCCATACGTTATGGCTGTCTTCTATGAGACTTTACGCTTGTATCCACCTGTACCCTTCGAATTAAAACAGTGTGAGCAAGCAACCACATTGCCAGATGGAACATACCTACCCAAGACTGCAGTTTTAGTCTGGTGCACATGGGCCATGAATCGGTCGAGATTGATTTGGGGCAAACATGCGGACGACTTCATACCGGAACGCTGGCTAGACCAGAACGGAAATCTCATCTCGAAATCTGCATCTGAATTTCCAGTCTTCAATGGCGGACCGAGAACATGTTTGGGGAAGAAGATGGCTGAGATGGTTGCTGCGCAAGTCATTGTTACTCTGGTCAGAAAATTTGATTTTGTGGCTGTTGATGATAAGGAAAGGATCAGTAAGAACAGTCTAACATTACCCATGGAGGGAGGTCTGCCGTGCTTCGTGACGCAGAGGTTCCATTCGGCATTGAGCTAAGTCATCTTGGAAGGGAGGAGTTGTTCAGAATCACTGGAAGAAATTGTTCAAAGGAGCAAACCCAAAACACCAGGCCGAGAAGAGCATTGCATCGACCCGCTGGAGGTTGCTGTGACTTGCAGAAGCGAGTCGCTGGACTTCAAGCTGAAAGTAAGCCATCAGTTGAAATGAGACCTGGACCACCTGGTAGTAAGTCTAACCTTACCTGCGATGCTTGACAGCCAATCCAGCAGCGACCGAAGAGCAATGACACAATATCCAGAGTGGATTAGCAGTGTGGAATCAAAAGTTGATCAGCATTAAATTTTAGCAGGAAGGCCTAGAACCGTAATAGAGACAGATTTTATTGCACGCACGGTAGTAGTAGCCTGTAGTTGTAGCCTTGTCTGGCATGTGTGGTCCAAAGCAACGTCATAGGAAATTGAAAAGCCGCCTCATGCAACCAATTATCTCTGTAATTGAGTGGTAGTCTGTCCGAAAAAGGTAGCTGTGTCGCTTTCCGCGGAGTTCATTAGTCTCGCGAATATGCTGGCGGCTGACAAATGACGAACTCTGCATATCAATCGTCACAACATCGCATGAACTACATGACAGAACTCAATTTTCATGTAAAGAAAGGGCGTGCTTACAAACGTATGTTTTCTAGAATCCTGTCCTTTTCAATTCTGGTATCTCGTGTAAGTGCACGTATGATACTATATAAGCTCAGCACATCTCTCACTGAATTCTCTACCCACCATCACAAAATCACCCACAGTATCAAGCAGTTATTATAGAAAAGTTTCTTCACAGTCAATTGCCATAATACACATTACCTGTCAAACAAACAAAATGGCCTCTACCCCAACAAACAACTTCATCTCAGCAGACGGCCTAAACATCTTCTACAGGAAAGCAGTTCCAAAAAATCCGCCAAACGCGCCAATCATCCTCCTCCTCGCACCAATACCGCAACCTAATCCCGCTTCTCGGCCAAAAATACCAAGTCATAGCCCCCGACCTCCCAGGATTCGGCTTCACAGAAGTACCCCCCTCTCGAAACTACACCTACACATTCTCCTCTCTAACAACCACCATCCTTGCCTTCGTCGACGCCCTCCAAATCAAGAAATTCTCAATCTACGTTTTCGATTACGGAGCACCAACTGGTTTACGTCTAGCACTTGAAAGACCAGAAGCCATCACAGCAATAATAACACAAAATGGAAATGCATATATCGAAGGACTTTCCTCCTCATTCTGGAATCCAGTAAAAGAATTCTGGACCACCCAAAACACGCAATCAGATCGAGAAGCTCTAGGAAAAGAAATCTTCTCCCTCGAAACCACAAAATGGCAATACGTTAACGGAGAACCTTCATCCCACCTCAAGAATATCGCACCAGAATCCTATCATCTAGATTACTTCCTCTTAAATCGACCAGGAAATATTGATATTCAGTTGTCTTTGTTGTATGATTATCAGAATAATGTTAAGTTGTATCCGGATTTTCAGAGGTATTTTAGGGAGAGTGGTGTTCCGATTTTGGCTGTTTGGGGGAAGAATGATGATATCTTTGTGAAGGCTGGGGCGGAGGCTTTTGAGAGGGATGGTAAAGAGCCGAGTATTGTACTGCTGGATGCGGGGCATTTTGCTGTGGAGAGTCATGCTGAGGAGGTTGCGGATGCTATTGTGGCATTTTTGGGTAGGAGGGGAATTTGAGAGGGTGTGTTCGGGGAGGACTTTGGTGATTGGTGAGGCGGGTTAATGAGATTAATTAGGTTTGATGATCTGGTTGAGCTGGATGGAATCGGACAGCGTTATAACTGTTAAGTGTTCTCCTTAGTGATTGAAATCAACAAGTGGTTATTAAGGGTTTGTAGTTTTAAAGTATGAGGTGATTGACGCATTGCTAGGCTATGAAATAAAATTCTTACTTCAGTCCTACCCCAAGATAGTAGCGTTCAAGGTGAGGGAATACCTCCCTTAGACTTAATTAGGTTGTATGAAAAAGCAATCTAGCTATCTATCCTATACAATCTTTATACCTCTGTACACAAAACATGAAATAAACAGAACAACCCCATAATCAACCCCACACTCCTAACCACCGCCAGAACCCAAATGCCGAGTTCCATGCGACTCGAAGGAGAGACAACCACTAAGATAGCAACTTCACCGCACAATCACTCAAACTATTTTTCAATTCAAACCCTAGAGATAACGATTGCTTCAGAGCTCTTTTGATATTAGAAGGAAAAAAAATTCCTTCCCACTTGTCATTTGTTCTTGTGTTATCAGTTTAGTAAGTGTAAAAGGATGATATGAAGAGTTGAAAAGTTGTCACCTTTTACAATGCTTCCCCTCTTTTTGAGATGGAGAGGCCGTTTAACTTGCTAGAAGTGTATGAAGAACCGATTTTTGAGCGCAGAGTCTTGGTTGAACGAGGTGCCTTCATCGAGGGACGAGTCTTGACAGAGCGATGAAAGCGGTTTTGTCCAGTATAGCACGTTGTAGTAACTGTTCAGGATTGTTTTCGTAGCACCTCTTTGCACATTGACGAGACCTTGAATATAAGTGAGATATGTCTAATAAATTCTAAAACCATCTTCTATTCTATATCTATTCCGTATCTTTGAAACTCCCTAACATGAATGAATTACTTAATATGTTGAGGGCATGACACTGAGTCGACCACCATCAGTGAGCAACACGCTTCCCGTGCAGTATGCACCCGCTCTACTAGTGAGGAACAAAATACATCCAGCCATATCTTCTTCAGTTCCAGCTCTCTCAAGAGGGATCTTAGTCTTTGGGATGGCTCCATCACCAATAAGTGGGGTTCCCATGTCGGAGGGATATACTGTCCTTGCCATCAGCAATCCTTCATAGATAAACTAAAGTTGATTTCCCCTTGATAATAGTTGATTAAGGATTACTCCCACAACATAAATCCTCAAGCACTGCGGCCAACTCATCTACAAGCAGCACTAGCTAAAACCACTCTAGACTACTGGGAAAGGGAAGGAAAAGTCTCAACGTGATAGAATGAATGTAGTGAAGTAGCAATGGGATATTAGGAAGGCTAAGACTTACATCCTGGAGCTAGAGCATTGCATCTGATATCAAAAGGCACCAAGCCTGTCGCAAGTTGCTTCGTCATATGGGTTGTAGCAGCCTTGCTCTGCCCATAACTGAACCCTCCGGGGACGGCTCTATTGAACGAAGCAATACTGCTTGTCGTGATAACCTGGCTCTTCTGAACAACATTCTCCTTCTTATTTCCAGCATCAAGAAGACCTAAGAATGCAACAATAGTATACCAGACTGCAACCGTATTTACGCGGAAAGTCTCGGTATAATCCTCGAACTTCGTATCTGCAAAGGCCTTTTGGAACTCCGCTACGGTTTTTGAGAGGCTTATGGGGGAAGCGGCTTGAGGACCGATGATTCCGGAATTCGCAACGAGAACATTAATATAGCCAGTCTCCGAAGTAATAGTAGAAACAATTGACTCGAGATCGGATTGGGACGTCACGTCGCCGACCAAAGGGATAATGTTGGAGGTTGTGACTGAAGCAGCAGCCTTTTCAAGGACGTCCTTTCTTCGACCAACAATGTAGACTTTGTGTGCACCATTGAGAGCCAGGGCTCTTGCCATCATAAGGCCAATTCCTGGAAGTCGTCAGACAGTTAGAGCGAAGGATGAATGGGGAGGATCAAGCTGTGACTCCGCACGCCCAGCTCGAGTTACTGAAACACTTGACACCTGAGGAGCCGGACATCCTCAATGAGATGTCATCAGCGTCGTCAAGTCTTTAGATCTCGAATATATCAAGCCAATTGTGCGACGAACGATGAAAGCAGCCTTCAGAAGGAACTCACCACTTCCCCCACCTGTGATGACGGCAACGAGGCCATCGACACTGAAGAGGTTCGATGCTTGAATCGAGGAGGTTGCCATGTTAGTTTTTGGAGGGTAGATTTTCTGAATAGCCTCAAAATAGAAATGCAAAGAAAGAAAGAAAGAAAGAAAGAAAGAGAAATGAACACAGTAGACTCACTTCTTGCCTCACTAGTACGGTATTGTTAAGCAAACAGAAGGTGCGGGAGCCTTAGTAGAGCGCCGTTCCTTATCAGGACGAGTCATTCACATTTTGCCGGCCGAATAGAAGGCGGTGGCCAGATTAAGCTCTTGCCGGTGGGGACTTCAAAAATAAATTCGACATCTTCAGCCTTATCCATTCCTATACCTTACCCAGGTTCTTAATTCCTTGAACGATCTCACCATGCCAAAACGAAAACGCGAAGATAACATCAGCAATGGGGAGCGTGTCCAGGGCGTGCGGGAGAAAGACGTCGAAGAGAAGCTTGTTCACAGCAAGAAGGTCCTGCACCGCGCCTTGAAAACCGCCAAAGGACTGTACCGCCAGAAGCTGGGCAAGAAATCTCAACAAGCAAAGAAAGAAAATCCAGAAGAGCTAGGGAGATTGGACCGAGAAATTGCTGCATTGAAGGGATTGGACTTGGATAAAGCGGTAGACGCACTTCTATATAAAACACTATTGAAGTCGAGTGCGATTGCAGAGTCGGATCTTCTGCCCGAAGATGTCAGGACAGTGGCACCCAGGCCAGAGGGAACCGAGGAACAGGTTCTGGCGTTACATAATGTTATAAGCGGAGTGTACAATATGAAGATTGTCAAGGATGCTTTAGGCCAGGTTATGAATGGGATGTATATCGCACTTGGGATACCGGCTCCAGCTCCGAATACAAAGGGGAAAACCGCTGGGAAGAAGGAGCAACTGAAGGGTATATTGAAAAAAGACAATGTTAGCGAATCTCCAGAACCGAATGCCATGAGCTACGATAGAGAACAAACAGAGGAGAGCGAGGGCGAGCCAGACTGGGAAGGGTTTGATTCTGGTAGTGAGGACGAGAATAACGAGAATTATGGTGAAGATCTCGATGATGAAGAACTATCACGTTATGATGCACTTATTGGTGGATCTTCAGACGAAGAGAGCTTTGATGAAAACAATCTCAGTTTACCACGTTCTACGAAATCATTACGAGATCTCTCAATAACGCCATCAGCCTCTCCCTCGTCATCTCCAGAGCCTGTATCGCAGCCTAAGAAGGTTAAAGCTACCAAATCAGCAAAGGCCCCCACCAAAGTCGGTGGGTCTACCTTTCTTCCTACCTTAATGGGTGGGTACTGGTCGGGATCAGAATCCGAGGCTTCAGACTTAGAAGACGATGTTACCGCGCCGTCAATACGGAAAAACAGACCCGGACAACAGGCCCGAAGAGCAATATGGGAGAAAAAGTTTGGCGCAAAGGCAAACCATGTGAAGAAAGGGCAAGGACTGGGTGGCCAAGGGCCGAAGAAGGACGATGGGTGGGATGCTAGGAGGGGTGCTAAGGAAAGTGGTGATACAGGGCGAGGGCGGGATCGATTTAAGTCTGGCGGTCGACAGAGAAATTTTAGTCAAGTCACTGGTGAGAATGCCATAGAAGTCCAGCCAAGAAAGAGGGGCATGGGAAGGAAAGATGACGTTGGCGAGTTGCATGGCAGTTGGCAGGCAGCAAAGAAAGCCAAGGAAGCACAGAAAATGGCTACTTTCCAGGGAAAGAAGGTCACCTTTGACTAGAAGAATGAATCTTTTTTTGGTTGGCCCTTGTCTATATGGACATTTGCCATTCACTTCCTAAAGAATAGTTCCAGCAACGCCGCAAAAGCCGTAAAATGCGCTACAGCATGGACCCAAGGGCCACCAAGTCCGCTCGACAACGTACTATCTCCATTCCCAATCCTCATCCCCGCCCTGTAAAGAGGCCCAAGATGATAAATTGCTAGAGCCCCAGCAACTCTCTTGCTCGTCGTATCCACAGGCCGGCAAGCAAATATAAGAGCTATGATACTTGAGGCGAAGAGTAAGATTGCGTATTGCTGGATAACAACAGTGGCTTGTGGCGCTGGAAAAGAGAGCTGTAGTTGCTGGGAAGGGTTGATGAAGAAGTTAAGAGATGCTGGTAATTCGAGGAGCATATGGATATTGAAGGCTAGTCTTGAAGAGAGAGCCATCTCGATGGACGACATGTGATCTCAACCTCGTCAAAGATGACAGCTTCCAGAACTCACGCTGGTCTCTTTGCTATCTGTAAGCTGCAAGATACTGTATCAGTCTACATCTCAATAATAAGTTTCTCATCATACTCACATGCAAACAGAGGTTCCCATCAATCGTATGCCGAGTGTACCGCGTAATTAATACCCCAGTGACAGGCTGGACTGACAGCTTGATGATCGAGTCTTGGGTATGGAGGACCTTCCTACTCAGGTACAAAAGAGGATCTTCACCCCTCAGACAAGCGATGTCTTGAAGATCCCGTATCCAACTCAACACGCTAGGTACGAGTGCAGTATATCCACAAATCCGAATTGACTTTGAAGTTAAATATTTAACTCACGTGCTACAAGCTTTATGGCTCGTACCGTCGTACTTTGTGAAGTTTGTTCCGCACTGCAGGTCCCCCGACTTGTTCCCCTCGTGTGCTGCTGACCTTGGCATACTTGTGAATTGTGCCTGGCGAAGGCGCGGGTAACCTAAACAAAGGTCAGCAAATCTTGTCACTGTGATTGGTTCCATGTGAGAGTATCCTGGTTATGTAACACAATCTGAAGCACAGATGCCTGCAATCGGATTTTCCTTATCGAATCAAGTGGTGCTCGAGTGACCTCGGTAGGGGACTCCCTCCGTACATACACTTTAGCTTCAATTTTTTGTTGGGGAGGAAGGACAACGCTGAAAATGACCAGTCATGAAAGTAATGCATTTTGTGAAACAGGTTGTTGTTGTTGCCCAAAACCAAGAAAACCAAGCATTATCATCTTCTACTGAACTTCAATTGATCTCCTCAGACGAAATTTGATTGCAGCTTGGCGGTGTACTGTATACGAACAGCTGCAACTCTTTGCACTCATCCATGATCCCCCGCGCATCACCAGCATTCTCTAACAAACAACCTTAAATTCTGACTCCGCCACTGAAAGATATCCCAAAGTGGTAATCGCAGGAGTCCTCTTTACCTTTCACAATTGCAAGCCCAACCGCCTCGCCATAATACAGTAAGAACAACGTTGAACACGCATGCCAATTATACACGGCTATTCTCTGTCCGGCGCATTGCTCAATCGAACCATCCCCCATACCTACGCAAACACAAATAGGGCCTCCCGCCCATAATCACTACTTAGGCTACATCTACCTCCATATACGGAACTTACATAACGCAATTGACCAGTACCCAAGCACCCATAGCCAATATGGGGGCGACAGAGACCGCAAATGCGACGGGTGACCAAAAGTTCGGAGACAACCTCAATCTTTCGATTGTAGGTCTAGGAGTAGAATATCCGCCCTTCCTCCTGTCGCCCGCAGATCTCGATACGCTCTGCAAACGCCATTATGAAGACTCGCCAGCGTAAGAAGAAAAGCTGCAAGGAAACCCCATCATTGTTTGGCATAAGCTAACCCACCTCTGCAGAATGAAGAAAGTCCGTACAATAAACCAATACACAGGAATTGACACAAGATCTGCGATTGGAACTGTCGACCACCCAATGGCGAATATGGACCGCGCTCCTACGATTGGCGAGCTCTGCAAGGTTTTCTTGAAGGATGGTGTTGCGCTGGCAGTCACAGCAGCACGGAAAGCCCTACACGAAGCACAACTCTCTCCTTCTGATATCACACATGTCGTCTCTACGACCTGCACAAACAGCGCGAATCCAGGCTTCGACCATTTCGTTTGCAAAAAATTGGGGATCACACAACCTGTCGAGAAGGTTTTGCTTCATGGAATTGGATGCAGTGGTGGATTGGCGACTTTAAGAACAGCAGCCAATCTTGCCCTTGGAAAGAGCTTCATGAAGAAGAAGGCTAGGGTGCTCGTTGTTTGCCTGGAGATAAGCAGCTTGTTAGTTAGAAGCGAGTTAGACAGTATTGCGGAGCTACAGCAGACACGGATTGGAGTTACTCTTTTCAGTGATTGCGCCAGCGCGCTAATTCTAAGCAACGGTATTGGAGACAAAATTTCGGAACCAATTTATGACTTGCTTGGATGGGATCACAGAATGATACCTGACACAGAAGATGATCTCGGATTTGATGTGGACCCGTTGGGTTCGTCTCCCCATTTTCCGATATCTCCATTTGATACTAACTTCATAACTTCCAGGTTGGAAAGTCGTCCTCTCTCCAAGGGTCCCAAAACTGGCGGCCGACGTGGTTTCCCCAACGTTCTCCGATCTCCTCAGGTCTCTTCCTTCGTTGCCGTCCTCCTACAAAGAAGCTGCGGACTTCGACTGGGCCCTTCATCCAGGCGGCGCTACTATTCTCTCAGGCGTTGAGCGTGCCATGTCAATCACACCTGAACATATGCGCGCATCCTACGACACTTACATAAAACACGGGAACTCATCTTCGGCAACCATTATCTCAGTGCTGGATAGGTTAAGAATGGAAGATATGGATGAGTTGGCCCCAGGAGGAAAGGTGAAAGACCACGTAGTTGGATGTGCTTTTGGACCAGGTATCGCAATTGAGATGTGCATGCTGAAGCGAAATCTCGGGCATGTCAGACGGACGCTCGTGACAAGTGGCGAGATCACACCACCAGAGACAGACAGTGAAGGCGGCAGAAGTGAGGGTGCCCAGACACCTGATATCAAGGAAGCGATTGATGCCGGGAAGAACGTAGAGGCCAAAGGAGATAGTTTGGAAGAGGCATTGAATGGTGTTGAACTGGATTGATTAATTGGAGAGGGTTCAATGATGGTTTGGGATGGCAAGGGAAATTGCATTTGAGGCGCTATGTACTAGACAGTCTCACCGCATACGCTTGGCGCTTTCGGTCGGTAGAAGGAGGAATATGGGTTGGAAGCGACTTACGGGATCTGTTGCAAGTGGCAACCTGTGGATATAAGCAACAGTAGATATCGTAGAAAGATGTCTGGAACAGGGGATTAATGATGTATGTTATGATTAGGTGGCGATAGAACTCAGACTTTGTTACGTTCTAGCAAGATACTTTGGGAGCAAGTGACGAAAAAGTCCTTGAAGACAAAGTTAACATTCGAGAGCTTTGATTAGTTATACGCAGTTTTGTCCTACTTCGCCCACAATACTTAGCTTATGTTTGTTAGCAAGAAAGAATTCAAGCATCTCATTTTCCGAACATGATCCTCACTTAGAGCGAACTTCAATGCCCTCTTACCTCTGAAGCTTGTCTAAAAGAATTATAACCATGGGCTGAAGATGAAGAAGCCTAGATAGGTTAATGCGATTGGGATTTAAGATGTTGTTCCAGTTGCTGGTTGAGCTTTACGTTCTTATTTATTCTGTTGATTGGTTGTCTTGTTCATATGCCATTTAATGGTCACTCATTGATGGATTTGAGGTTTGAGGTGCCAATGATGGAGAGGTATTTTATCTTCTGGAGAAAGGATAGAAGGTTAGATAGTTAAATTTAGAGTACAGTGGGCTTCAGTGTTGGCTGGTTATAATATCTCTATAATTTAAGAGACTAAAAAACTTGCCCCCCTATCTGCCTGCTGGTAGCGATACAGTTTTAGTGTAATATGGCTTTTAATATCCAGGTTGAGGCTAGGGGATAGATATAATTGGAGCAGTGAAATCGTACAACGACAATATAAAACCCCAAGGTTAACAGTTAGTGTTCTAAATTTGAAGTTTTGATATGTTAAGGTACTTCCAACGCTTCTTTCATGCCAGATATAGTATAGAAGAATGAATTCCACCTTGAAACGTAATTCTCGAAGCCTAATAACCCAGATGGTTCAGTTGGTCTAAATTATATTCAAAAATTTCAAAAGTCTAAAGGGAGAATTTTCGACAAAAAGGCAATGTAACTCTAAATCAGCTACCCATCTAAGTATACCTTCACCCCTTACTACACTGTTCAACTAATCTTCACAGCACCGGATTTCATTAAAGGAGATTCCATAAGTTTCTCAACATCATGAATCATATAAGCGTTTTCACCAGCAGATTCCACCTCAGCCTTCCCTCTTGGAGTCATCTCAGCTTCATACATCGAAATAGCATCAGAGAGCTGGTTTTTATTTTGAATCTTCGTGAGTTGCTCTACAAGCTTTGCAGCATCACAAAGACAATAATTAAATACTTGTCCTCGATATATAGAGATTTTTAGCTTGAAGTAGATTTTCTGTGTTACAGTGAAGGAACTTACAAGGAGGCATAGGATGAGCAGCATCACCAGCAAGCGTAACTCTCCCACCATGATTATCCCAAGGAACAGGAACCCAATATGCTTTGTACCTAAGATCCGGGACTCTGTTGTAATAACGGTATAACAATGATCATATGGATTTGACCAAGCGCGGGGTTAGGAGTTAAAGTCGATACTTGTAGAAAAGAAATGTGCGTTCGTACCCACTGTGGGAGATATTGAGGTTAAGGGGAAGTATTGAAATTAGAGGGCTATCATCAGTAACTCCTGACAACCCGAAGATCGAGAAACGCTTTGTTATTAATTAAGCCGAGTGACTCAAGTTCATTACTTGTCATAATAGAGTATTCTATCTGTAAACCTTGTATTAGTCACCTACTAAGGCTACTATGCTAAAAGCCTTGTAACACATCTCTTTACTGTTGACTTCCCGTCTTTCAATACTCTATTATCTATTAACCCACCTTCTTGATAGTCTGCGCTTGTTTAATTCCCAACGCAGCATTAATATATGAAAGTTGCGCATGTATAAAACTCCTCTGCTCAACACTAAGTGTTTTCACCATCTTCAAAGAAATCCCAAGAGGATAATTCGAGCTGCGCGGTAAGGATTCCACCATCCCGCAATTTCGAGTTGTTGATGATCTGATACTCCAGTTGTAAAAGCCCTTACTGCCTTTACTGCTTCTGAGTTCTGCCACTGCACAAATCTTTTGCCCTCGGTTGTGGCTATAGCAATCACGCCAAGTAAATGTTTACTTGATTCGTGACCTAATGGATCTTCTGCGAAGACTTTGTCGGCGACTGGTAAAATTGGAGCAATTCGGTTGCATACAAGACCGGCTTGAGTCCATGATGCTGTTTTCCGTTATAAATGTTTATCGAAAAGAGCTGTTTCTACTCCGGGTGTTCTCCTGTGAAGAAGATTCTTGGACATCTATTCGTTATTCGTTAGAATAGTATAGTTCAAGACTGTGGATAGTGTAACCTACGACAACACGGTGAGCACCTCTAGCCATTACTGATCCTCTAACTAAATCGAATTGCTCAACTGTCCCTCGTAACTGCAGAATAAGAGCGAGCGCATCAGCATGGGTTTTCCAGACTGTTATGTGATCTCCACTGAACATCTACGATACCATTAATAAGCGAGAGACCTGACATGATATCAGAAAAGCACTTACCTCTAACATATTCAGGAGCAGTATTCCGCTTAACGTCTCCTCACTAGATGCCTGAGAGTTATCCGAAAGTGCTCTCGGCGGATGATGGCTTTCCCATATGACTGCATTAACTTTACTATAAGGCTTTCTGAACGAACTTGATTAGTGAAGCTCGCTAGTGACACAGCAGCTACGGCATGAGCAAGCAGTCCATCTGGATTTGCTAAGATCAGCTTCGGAAGACCATGAAGGAATCCTGGACTCATGTTCGTATCTGGAGTTTCGAGTATATAATCTGTGAAGTAGAGACATAATGTTGAGTCTTTCCAATCTGTGGCCATAGGTTTTGATAGCGTGAAAATTTTGTCGTTTATCCTCCGGATGACAGCTTGGAGAGCAGTCTCTTTTGGTGAAGCACCTATTATTCCTTCTCTTTTGACAGTTTGCGCATCACCAGGTGGCGATACATTTCGCACTGTTTTATCATACTAAGCGTCTTGCAATGGCCGAAGCTCATTCCACATCACAGTCAAATTTGTGCTCCGTTTGATGATGGCTCACTTGCACGCCCTTCTTTTATTGGGAGCGCTCAAAATTGAGCTGGTTTAAATGTAGAGTTTAATTAAACTAAATATTGTAACCAAAGTCCTTCTGATGACATAGTGGCTAGACTTAGACGTTGAAACCTATCTGTCTAACCAGGTAAAACTGATATTCCTAATGATAACCTAAGGTAATGTCACGGAGTTTCTGCCAGTGAGGAAGGTCTCGATATACGCTGCAAAAAATTGGTGCATTGAAAAGTGAAGGTGGTATTTCGAATAGCGCCGCGCATTAGTTCGGGATGTGGTAAGACCTTCTGCTCTTCAGCTTCTACTTCGCATGCGGGGACTAGCTGGCGAGGTGGAATAGATTATGTTGAAAGTTAATTCTACCTTCAGGAAACTTATAAGACAAGAAACCGTCGGTATTGATTGCAGACGATATATATTGTATTTAGCACTTCGGCGTTGTATGCTGCAAAGATGAGAGTGAATAAGCGAGCATCATTCACCCCGAGCACAGTCGTCGCTTAACTAAACTCGTGACTGGCACCTGATTGGCCAAAAGATGTCCTCCTACCTATTCACCACCTCTAAATATCGCGCTAACACCACGCTAACACGACACTAATTTAGCGTAGGCAAATAGTCCTATATTAGAAAAATCCTAGGACCTCCAGACCATCTTTCCTTCTTTCCATCAACAACTTCAATTGAAGTTCAACCTCACCGCACTTTCTTCATCATTTCCCATCATCATCACATCCTCAGGGCAAGATCATTCAAGAACACCTACCTTACGAGGTTCTTGCGTTCTCTGCCTGTACATTGAACATTGCACCATCGCTTCAGCGACTTCAACCTTTACGCACATTGCCTAGCATTGCCATTATCTTCACACAATCAATTGAGCGCCGCGAACATGCCTGGAAAGCATCGCAGGTTTGCAGTATGGGAGTACGAAGAGTATGAAGGATCGCAGTCTGGATCATCGCAGCCTGGATCATCTGGCCACCCACCGCGTAAGTACTAGTTTCGGTCTCACCTCCAGAGAAAACATTCTAACCATACTCTCAAAACAGCACGAGTGCCACAACCACCGAAACCTGCTCCGCAGCGCAACGGTACGCACGGTACATATGCACAAGGTCACTTTTACCCTTCAGCCTTGCGAGACTTGGACTGTGGTTGGAGAAAGGCCGAGGAAGCGCGTGCTGCACTTGACGCGCATAAGATGAACTGCCAGCAAGAGCGAAAGACCTTTAGCGACCGATTGTCAAGACTCACAACTGGTCCTAGTTCCGGCTCTGATAGATTCAGTCGATATGGTGGTAGTCTACACGGTTCCTCGCGATCTATAGGTAATGCACCTCCTGATCTCCGTTTACCAGGTAATGCGCATTCCTTCCATTGTGGTTGTGGAATGCAAGCTAATATAGACTAGCTGATTTCACCAGAGAGGCTGAGGTGAATACATTGAGAGAAGCTTTTGCGGTTAAAGAGAAGGAGTGGGCTGGTATGTTGATTGTTTTTCTTTTTATTATTGTCTGCAACCAATGTAATCTTTCCTTTTCATCTTTATCACTACATTTTGCTATCGATATCCAACCGATCTATCACACATCCCCTCCCTCCCTACAATACATAAGCACATGACTTATGGCCTACTCCTTACCCACCATGGAATACCTCCGTAGCCACGTAGCCATACTAACGCAGCCCCCACAGCAAAGACAAAAGAACTCGAGGAGAGACTCGCAGCAGCCACACTCTATGATAATGCCCGAGTCCGCGAAGCAAACGAGCGCGCCATTAAGGCCGAGAAAGACAAGAAGGAGATGAAAGATGCACACGAGCGAGAAGCGAAGGCCGCTAAAGCTAGAGAAGAAGAGATAATGTCGAACATTAAGGGACAATTCGCAGCGCGCGATGTCACATACTATGAAGATCTTCGTCGAGCGAATGCGCGCGCCGATAAGGCTGAGCGAGATAAGAAGGCATTGAAAGAGGAACAAGACCGAAAAGTAAAAGAGGCTGAAGAGAGAGGAAAAGCACAGAAGAAGATGAGCATGGAGGCACGATACGCAGTACAGGATGCGATGCGTTACGAAGATCTTCGTCGAGCAAATGCACGTGCTGATGATGCCGAACGAGCTAAGAAGGCAATGAAAGATGAACAGGAGAGAAAAATAAGGGAGGCAGAAGCGAGAGGAGGAGCGAAGAAACAGGCGAGCATGGAGGCACGATATGGAGCTCCTGGCGCACACCAGCCTACCAATGAAGAAATTCGTCGTGCAAAGGAACGCGCTGAAAAGGCTGAGCGAGAAAAGAGAGAAAATCAACACGCATATTACGAAGACCTTCGCCGCGCTAATGCAAATGCTGAGAAGGTTAAGAAAGAGAAAGAGGCAATCAAAGCGGAATATGACCGAAAGGAAAAGGAAATCAAGGATAGAGAAGCTAAGGTGAGGGATAGAGAGGCTAGAGATAGGTACGGATCACACTCGAGTGCCTATTATGACCACGTTCGCCGAGAACAAGATCGCGAGGCAAAAGAATACAAGGCTAAGAAGGAGAGGGAGGAAAAAGAGCGAAAGGAAGAGGAGAAGAAGGAGCAAGCACGAAAGAGAAAGGATGCGTCTGACTACATCAACAACCTCCGTCGAGCGCAAGAGCGTGAACGTGCTAAGAAGCCTGAGCAAGGCCGAAACGGTGGCTCCGGCGGTGGTTATACTGGCTATTCTCAATTTAATTTTCCACACAACGATTATGAAGCACGACAAAGACGAGGAGCATTCTTCAACCCCTTCAACTACCAGGACCAGTTTAGGGACTACAACCGCGCCCGCGGCAATCCACCTCAGATGCCCGATTCCACCTCGGACTATTCATACTCGGTCTCGGAGGCTGACTAAACGATGTCAACTGCCTTAGCGACGACATTAAGAATTTGCAGCGAATGACAGAAGCCTAGTTAGTCTTTTGGGTTTGAGACTGGAGAGACTTTGTTGTTTTTGACTGTTAGCCAAAACATTTCGAGGCTCGTGCAAAGTCACAGCGTGATGCTCGTGCTTAGGGTCTCGGCCCAGAGGGCGTCGCTCCCGGATGCATTCCGCCAACATTTCCAGGACTTCAACTGCAAGTAGGTGGATGACAGAAGCCCAGCTTCTCGTCTATCCTCTTCCGCCAGTCACCACCGTCTCCTTTTCTTTTACACAGCATAAATAATGATGATTCGGTACCCTTAAGCTTCTGATAATATTGCCCGTGGGAAGGGGGAAATAATTCTCTTTCGCGAGAATTTTTGGGGAGGCATAAATGTCTAAGTAAAAGTCAGCTTGTATCTGGCTTATTAAGGGATGGGATCATGGATGGGACATTGCGAGAGGGCAATTTTCACGGGACAGGAAATCCAGGACATCTAGGAAATGCCGCAGAGAAAAATATTGGATATTTTAGGCCATGTGATGCCACCTGAAATTGATGATTGTGTGAGTAAAAGCCTCGGCTCGATTGACCGGCCAAAAGGTATGAGACGTAAAACTTCGTACAAAGCCCGTTGGAGCAGAGGCCTTTTCTCAATTTCTAGTTCCAGACTTCAGTCACTAACTAGGGCCACCTCGACTAGGGAGTAATGGTGCAATCTACTAGGTAAGAAGAGGAAAATTGTGCGGTGGCCTCGCTGAGATATTTCTGAGATACTTACCGAAACTAAATCAACCAGCCTCAGACCGAGATACTAAAACTAGTGGCAGTAGCCGCTGTAAAACACAGACCTGCGTTTACGTTTAGTTTCTTTTGATTAGAGAGTTCCCTCCACAAGTAATATTGTGTTGACCACTTTCATTTTCCCGCTAAGACTTGGTGCTGATTACAGTACCCTTTTGTCGTAAATTCATTCCATTATTATTATTTGAACGTACAGTACAACATATCTTGCAATACATCATCCTACAAGATGAATTGATTACTCCATACTCCTTGGTAAATTGAGTTGGTAGCAGCTCCTTTGCCATCTACTTGTGGCCGTCAGACTTGAATATATCCCGTTTAGTCTGCGGTGACCAAGATAAGCTTTCAAGCCAGAACTTCCTAGAGAGAATGCTAGGTAGTTGAACTAGTCCACCAAGTGCTTTGCTAGTACACCCTATACGCATGACAATAAGAAGCCATGACGTCGACCACCCATCCATCGCTATGAATCGGTCTTGCCGGATATCAAGCATAGTAGCTCTGAATATCCGAAGAGCCGTAAATGATTCTTCTTCCTTGCTAAGCAGTCTGGCGGCATAAAATGCATAATCTTAAACCCCTTCCCAATTTGAATCACGTGTACTTTAGCAAGCATTTTGCGCACCCTTCCCAAATCTCTGGCAATGCTATGACCTGGCTGGCTCAGGTGTGAATTTGGATGGTTGTGGTACGCGTTTAAAGTCAGTGGTTTGGTTTTCTGTTTCCTACACGCCTGTTGATAAGAATATCAAGTAAGCCTTTCGCCATGACCATTTGTCGGTTCGACGTGCGGTTTTTTATTAGGATTGTCGCCGTAATTGCCATTCACAGCGACAAACCCACGCTTCACAGCTGGGCTTGCAGCGCGGCTTTCTACCTTCGGCTGGATTAAATCTTCTTCATGGGCCCTCGGTCCAGGTAGTACTTGAATGGATTGCTCGGTAGCTCGGACTGCGGATGGTAAAGGCGTCCGAGCTTGTACTCTGATTGAGGTGCCATCATCTGGGACCATAGAAGGTAGTGGTGTTCGCGACTGAGGTTTCTGATCATCGACTACAGGTGGCCGCCACTCGCTGACAGGATTCTCTGTAGAAGGTATAGGCGTAGCTGCAGGTGGGGCCACAACAATCTCAGTCTCGGGTTGCCACTGATGGTAAGTACCAACATTATCAGAGGGGATTGTTGGTGTCTGTAAATACCCGTTGCTTGGGCGGGATTTCGGTTTAGGCCCAGGAGTTCCTTTGCTCGGCAATAATGAAGTCCTTCGGGGTGGAAAGCTTTCCTCGGGCTTGGGTCTCGCACCTGTAATCGGAATGTCATATTTCTTCCTCATGAAAGCTATCTTGTTAGTGACTGATTTTGGATTCGTATACAACAGGGCCTTGGCAACGGCCGGAATGTCGATCTAGATGAACAAATAATTAGTACTGAGGGAGGATATAACTTGGCATGATTCGGAATAGTCGCTGAACTCACAGAGAGAGAGCCGCCACTCGTGTTTTGAAGACAAGTAATTATGAAAGTGACATCTGCAGCGGATATTTCCTTCTCCACATCCGACTTCTTCGAAGACTTCGACCTGCTGAAAAATGGCTTGTCTGATCTAGAGAATTCCGCTTCAGATTCTGAGTATTGTCCCTGCATTGAAGACCTGCCATTTTGGGGCGAATCGTAGCCTTGCCGTGCAGAAGTATCCTCTGCGCCTTCGAAGAATCGACCCGCAGCAACTAGTAATTCATAATCATTCTTCAGTATCCGGCTAAGAAAACCGTACTCTAGCGCGCCGGCGGTTTTCCATTTCTCGTATGCAGCATCCATTTCACTGAAGTGGCTTTCCTGGGTTGCTGCGTCTGTCTTGACAGGACCTGCTGGAGATGTGCGTTCGTCTTTGGGCGTCTGCGCTTCCATCATCCAGAGTTGATGCTTGACTGTTTCTCTCTCGGCCTCGGAATTGGCAAGAGAAAGCCTCAACGTACTTATGTCCTTATTAGCGCTCGCCAACATCTTCTGTAAAGAATCGCGCTCATGCAGGAGCTTGGCCATCCCATCCTCGCTAGGCGTACTGCTACTGATAGCATGCCTCGGTCGTCCCTTCTCCTTCTCGGTCGATTCTATCGCCGGCTCATTCTCATCAATTCTACGCTTGCGCTTACATTCTACCGATATACATTCTTGATCGAGGGCCTCTTTCAGGGTCACCAAGTCCGAAAGCCTCCAATTCTCGATGCGTGGTACTCCGCGCGAGTTTCGAAACTGGCCAGTTTCGCCGGGCGGAAAGGAATATGTATCGTCATGGTACCATCTATAGCCACCCACATTGACCTTTATGAACTGATTCCTTGCGGACTCTGCGGAAGTTGTTAATAAATAATGGTCAAGGGTGGTGACATGACATGTACGATAACCTTACCTTGCAGCTTGCTCAATGTCGCGGTGATCTCATCGACCAGCTGTAGGTGCTCGTGCGAAGCTGCCCGCAGATCAGGGCCTTCTTCTCGACGTCCCCCTGCCATCAGTCGACCAAGGAACATCGTCAGGCCAGCAGAGTTTCGGAGAAGAGATGATGCTTTTGATGGCCATTAAAGCGTAATCAAGAGCATCATTGTCGAGCCCTCGCACAGGCCATGTCACTAGCGCGTTTTCTCAATGCAGCTTACCTCTTTAGTCTTGAAAGTCATCATCGCTCTCAAAATGATATGATTCTCATCAATATCTCGACCAGTTTCGCCCAAGCCCCCAAAGACATACAAGACTTGGTATTAAAGTCTATGTCTGATTTCACGTGTTGTACTTCGTATCCATTTTGGAATTCGTGGGCCTCTTGGTATCGGGATCTGGTAAAGTGGCAAGTACTTGCAGGTCTTGAAAATGCCACAATGGAGGTCAAAGTCCTTCGATGAAAGTAAAGTTACGCCTTAAATATATCGATTCTGAAGAGTATTCAAAAATAAGCTTTCAAATCCACTTTTTTAAATCATTATGCTCATTAAGTCTTGTAAGTTGTCGCTAACCTCTTGGTGTATTTGAGCTTCTCCACATTCTAGACCGAAAGGCCAAGCAGAAACTTAACTTCTCTTTCTGATACGTCTGTAAACAGAGAGTTTACCAAGAAGTGTACCTAAATTTATTGTTAGTGAAAGTGCTGGCAACTTACTACTACTAAGTACCTTAGCCTACTTGCATTGCAGCCCTTGGCCCTCAGGAGCCAGGACAACGCCTCCGTTAGTCTGAATGCATTGGGAACCGTTTTGAATCGGGGTGTCAAGCGTTGAAAACGCTGCACTTAACTGTAATTATCGACGTTTGAAAATAGCATTCTACTTTAAGTTGAATTGAAACAAGATACTGGAAATAACTTTAAAAGTAAGTCTACACCACCAACTGTGTAGACTAAGGCTAAGTATACCACATTCCTTCTACTGTCAAGAAAACCAAACACTTGTACAGTAGTAAATAATCACTAAGTTAGAAAGAACGAGTCTTGTCTATCTGCTTGCTTCGGTATAAGACAGAAACTGATATTATTACCAACCTACCTAATTGCAATATGCGGTCCCCCACCAACGCAAACGCTCACACATCGAAGTGTTATAATCAAATATAAGAAAACTGCCACTCAAAAATACTAGTGTCTCCACGGCTCGATGGTGACCGCCTGTACTCTTACCAGGGACACCCCTCCACCCACTTCGTCGCTAACAATATTTCATTGTAATATGCTAACAAAAAGTAGGCCTTCCGGTCAGCCTTTGATGGTTCAGTTGTGTTGTTTCCTGTACAAGTTCTGTATCTAACAAATATGTCTTATGTTACAAATATCTTTACATTTCCTTTGGTGAGCTGCGGACAAGCGAAGACGGACAGTCGAGCCCCTTTACCAGGGCATTATTCGCAGTCTCGAGCTTTGTCTGCGGCACTGAACGCATCACTTGCCGGACGGCAGCTCAGCCTTGATGCACACTTCTCGCATATGATATAGTTGAAGCTTCCCTTCGATCACGCTCCTGCCATGGTAATAGCACAAACAACAAGCATAAGTAGCATACCAACATTCATCCCCTAGCACATTCAGCACAATCAATCTCTGGTACAGAGCCAATTTTTTTTGGCTTTCTGACTTTTCCTTTTTTGTCTTTGTCTTTGTATGATCTTCGTCTTGTGCTACGCCCTATCTCTATTGTTTATGCATTAACCGCTCGCTACCTTTCGAATTAAAGCCATAAATTGGTATGCTTTTTAAACTCAATATTGAACTTTTAGTTCTTTTTAAATGTAATGGTTTTGTTGCAGACTTCCCTGTCTCTATTTTAAATTTAGCAATCCTTTTATTTCTTCTTATATGGCTTGTTTGTTCTTGTATTGGCTCTTCTCACACCTTTCTGTAGAATAGTTACTGTAGCAGCTAGTTACTAACGTGCTCAACTATTACGTATAAGAAGGAAAGAATTACAGTAGTGCTGTAATTGGGTTTTAGGCATAAACGAGCAGTTTTTACACAACTATGTTTTATTTTGTTAGGGGTTTTTCTTTTATTGATAAGTGGCTTGTACTTTTAATTCTCATTCTCTATGTATCTTATGATAAAAGGGGATGTATGTATGTGGTAAAGCAATATTTACACTACATGCACCTAATGGTACAGGTTCAAAAACAAACAGGTTTTATTAAACTTATTGGAAATAGTTTCCTAGGCATTAAGCATACAAGTCTTTACCCGTTCTTAATATTCTAGACTGCTACCTAACAAGTAAAAGCTTGAGAGAAAGGAGTAGAGCCAACATGGAACAAAGTAGACATCTAGCAGAAATCATAATCACCCTTTCTTTCCCTTTACAAAACCCGAGTATACACCCTTGCAACTTCGACTTCACCCCCTTCCAACCAGCGTCCCTATCCTCCCCAGTAGGAGTCTCAGCCTTCAAACTAACCGGATCCCCCAACTGACTAGGATCCCCCTCTAATTTCTGCAAAGCCTTCTGCCTTAACGTCGATTCCCCACCATCTCCCTTCCTCTCTCCTTTGCCATCATAATCTCCCTCCGTAGGAGCCGGCGCTGTATCTTTGGTATTTTGTTTTAGGGAAGAGGAGGAAGAGGATGAAGGTGAAGAAGCACCAAGGTCTTGATCTATAGGAGTAGAATCTGCGTCTTCTGCTTTTAAGGAGATGGGACCACCGAGTTGGGAGGGATTAGTTTCACTTATGTTGAGGGCGATTTCGCAGAGGGGGTTTTTTTTGTCCTGGTTTTTTTTCTGTTTTTTTTTGGTTAGGTATGGTTCTAGTTATGCGATGAGAAGCATGATATAAGATTACAGAAAGAGCCATATTGAATCATTAAATATTTTTGCTATTTAAAAAGAAAAATTTCGAAGCGAGTTTTCAGAAGCAGCGTTAATTTTACACCGCCAGAATAAATTTTTTTTTTTGATTTTTGAGGTTTTTCTAAGTTTTAAAATAAGACGAAATCTATGAACCTAATGAGCAATTGCCTTTATATGAATATAGCATTTCATATGCTCTTTCCATACTTGAAGTTAATCGATGACGCTGTGGAAGTTCTAAGGATCGCCGAGGCGATCTCGGTGTTCGCTTCCCCAGATGGAGTAAGCGAAATTGGGATAGGGGGGTGGGAGGCACCCTAGTCGCTGCATGTTTTACAGTCCAATCCTTAAGTACAGCACCACCTCGACGTCCATACTTTTTGAGGGTCATCTTGATACTAGACTTAAGAGCTTCAAGAGCTGTATTCCAGGGCTGAGGGAGCAAAGAATAGAGTAAATTATTTCCATAGCTACAGCTAAGATTCTTCTCAGTCGTTCGAGATGCTTAGTACTTGACAGATTCAGCATCTTGCTATAATCAATTGAGTAACATCACAACCAAGTATTTTAAGAACTACTTATGCAGTTATAGTACATTTCCACCTTGGGTATTTGTAGACAACATCAGCAGGCATAACCTCAAATATAAATACTGTATGACCTAAAATCCACAACCTCATCACTACTCATCCAACGACCTCACCATCCCTTCCTCCCCCTCCATCTCCCCTTCTTCTCCATCCAAACAATCCTCATCCCCAATAAACTCCCAAGCCTCCTTATCCCCCTCCTCCAACCATCCCAAAAACCTACCATCAACATCCCAAACCTCACGATCCGAAAGCCACTGCCAATTAATACTACTTCTAACCTCCCAAATACTAGGTCCCCTCCCCATACCACCATCAACACTACGTCTCCAAATACAAACCTCAGGATAACTAGTACAACCAGTTGGTAACTCATCTTCATCACGAGGTCTATCTATTACATCCCAAAAGACTAGGATTGACCTAAAGAGGAAGTCAGTTAGTTAGGTCTTTTATTAGCTTAGACAGAAGGATTGGGCTTAGGAAGGATTGAAGGGGAAGTTACATACGTATTTTTACTCGCCCTCTCCTCCCTGAAAACCCCATCAAAAATCCACCCCTTAACCCCATCTTCACCCCACCTCTTCCCATTCTCATCCAAACAATGAACATCAATCCTCTCATCAACAACCATTAAAAATCGTCGATACTCATTTCTCCCCCCTCCCATATCCCATTTCTGCATAAATCTCCCTTTCGTCTCCTCTTGAAAAGCAATTTCTCTTTTCTGATGCTCGATACAGATTTTTGCTTTTACTTCATCTTCTTTTTCTTCTTCTGATTTTGGCTTAAAGATTGAGGTTGAGATTGAGGTTGAAGTTGGGGAACTAGTTGTGTTTGATGAAGAGGAGATTGGAATAGGTAAAAAATAAACATCCAACCTATCCCTCCACTCATCCTTACTACCAAAAACACGTCTCAAATGTCTAGCAATCTTCACTCTCTCCTCTCCCATCTTCTCCTCATCACTCAACCCCCCTTCTTCAACCACTCCCTCCCCATCCTTCCCAGTCTCAATCTTTTCAGCCCCCACCTTCCCACCACTCCCACCGCCTAAAATAGGCACCACGGGAGAAGTATAATAAACCTGCAAACTCCTAAACGGCCTCTCGGGATTCCAAACCGTAGAATCCCAAGCCGTCAACCCAATAATATCATCATGCGTAACGATAGGTTCCACAACAACATTAACTCTAACAGGTGCGCGTCCACCGGTAGATTTACGAGAAATTTGACTCTCTACCATTGCTTTTGCTTCTTGCATTTTTTTTAACTCAAGGGGCGGTTGACGGCTTGTGGGGATCCGTAGGAAAGGTACATACACTTGGTAGTACTGCGTATTGTTGGATTGAATTGGATTGGTTTGGATTGGTTTGGGGACGGAACAGATTGGGTTTGTATTTCCTTTTTCGGATCCTTACATAGACGATCCGTATTGTTGGGTTCGGGTTGTGGTTGACTTGGTTGGTTTGGATTTGGGGGCTGTGAACTTGTGTGGTATTGAGGTATGGTGGTTGGGTGGTGTGATTGCTGTGCGGAGATAGTAATACACCGGTGGTAGTGCGGGTAGTCTGGTAGTCTGCTGGTAGTCTGTCTGGTACTGTAGGATGGGATGGTCAAACGTGGTCAAGTGAAGCGAGTGGTTCGTTTGCGAAGATGGAGGTACAAGAGTCGCAGCGGGTAACGGGCAGCAGTGCAGATTTTGGTGGATTTGGGATGCAGAAGGTGCACACGTGATGCATTGCATTGCAGGTACGCGACGTCGGTTGCATGGTGCTCGTACATTGGGCTGCAATTGCATGTTAGGTAGCGAGTGACATGAAGTCATTGAGCGTAAGAAGCGGTCAGAGTTCAGAGGCCACGATGAATTGTGAATGTGATTGTATTGTGGTGTGTTCCTATTTTATTACTCCATTTATGTGAAGAGGCTATGTAGTGACTGATAGCGGTCAGTTTATGTTCAACGCCGTATGAATATAGTGTGGTAATTTGAAAGGCCCAGCAGTACCTATGATGCTAATGACAAGACGATGAAGAGAAGTACGAGATGTACGAGAGGAGATGAATCTCAAATCCAATCTAAACCAATGCAATAAAAGCAACGCTCCCACAAGCGCCAAACACATTACCAGCCCAAAACCCGTGACCTGTTCATCATACTTCAATCATCCGGGGACGATGGCTCATCACACTCTCACTCTTCCTGCTCTTAGATGACTTCTCCTTGCTTTCCTTATTTTTCTTGAGCAGGATCATGAGCATGTTGTTCTTCTTCTTTTTCGCGTCATTATCCTTGGAAGGTTCCTTGGAAGTCTTGCTCGTCTTGCTTGTCTTCGCAGTGACGGCCTCGGAAACAACGCTCTTGCTGCTGGTCCTCTTCGGAATCTCCTTAGTGCGCACAGTGCTTTCGCTGCGGACGCTTTCGCTTGCGACACTCTCAGCCACTGTGTATCTCTCCCTTCTCTCCTCTCTAGCCCTCTCGCGAATTCTCTCCTTGCGTTGCCGATCGGCCTCAGGGGTAATAAACTCCCCACTGACACTCGTCGCAATACTCTGGCTCTCTACATCGGCGATGCCACGTCGCCATGATTCGATACTACTCATCTCCTCCACATAGTCATGAGTATACTCTGGGGCGTAAGCCTGGGCCTCAAACACCATGGCCTCATCCATCCTACCCTCTTCCTTCTTCTCTTCAGTTTGCGCCTGAATCTTCTTGATGATCTTAAATCCACCAAACATAACAATTGTAACACCAAGTGCGACACCGCCGGCAATCATGAATTGAGGGCTGGCCAGTAACGCGAAGATAGCGGGAGATGAGCCCTTGATTGCTGTCAGAATGCCGGGTGAACATTTTGCAATGAGGTTGGAGATTTCAGCAAGCGTAAGGGCTACGGCAGCCATAGCTTCGGGGTTGGCTTGGAGATTGGTGATGATGGCAATTGCCGAGTGTTGGAGGCATTGAGCTTCCAAAAGTAAAGCGTCAAGTTTGGAAATATTATCCTTAAGCTCTTGCTCTGGCTCTGCTTGCAAGGCCATTGACGTGCGCTGAGATAGACTGACGTCGAGAGAGGATGGATGTGGAAGCGGGCCGTAGGCTAAGTTCATGTCAATGTTCTGGCTATCACGAATGTTGGGATTCGACATAGAACGTTCGGGTCGTCGAGTCATGGCTTGGTTTTCAGCCATACGCTCAGTATGTCTGCGAACAAGCCCCTCAGGTCGAGTTTCCAAGGTCAAGGCGGTTTCCATGTAAGGTTGACGGTAAGTAAATTCTGCATCACCAGTACGAGAAGGGCTGCGGATGCGTTCGCCATGGTGGGAGGAGCTGCGAACACTGCTGCCGCGACGAGAGCCTCCATGCCGACTACCATGCCGACTCCCATGGTGCGAGGTTGTCTGGCTGCCGACTTCAGAGATGTAATCAAGATTTCGAGTTGTGAGGGGTGGTCGAGATCGATCTCCTCCTCCTTCTCTGGTAGCAGAGGAGCGGTGGGATCGATGGGAACGGTGCGAATGTCTTGACGAGGCTACCGATCGCGTTTCCTCTCGGGCATTGAGCAATTTTTGTTGAGTCTTGTAGTCAGCGCGCTTCTGAGATTCGGCTCGCAATTCGGCCTTCTTGTCATTGTAGGCGTCTCGAGCGTCTTTGAAGATGTTGACGAGGTGTTTTCCCTGAGAGGCGGTCAATACCAAGAGGCTAGAATGGGAGGACTTCGGACATACAGTGCTAACGACTTTCCCAGACTTGTTGATGATGGTGATACTTTCCATTACCGGCATGGCAGCGATATTGTGATGGTGGTCGTGAGGTCGTAAAATGGTGCGAAGGCCAGCTTCAAATATAGAGAGTTGGGTATATATGAGTTCGTAAGATGATTCGTTAAGAGTTGCGGTGTGTGGTCGCGGAGATGTTGCTGCAGGTATTGCTGTCTTTGAACAATATCTCCACTACAATACTCGTAGCACCAAGATTTTTGGGGGGGGGGGGGGGGTAAAGATGTTTGGACAAAAGTCTCTTGTGGTGTCTTGTACTGAATACAAAGACAGGAGAGTCCTTTTGCATGGGAGTGTGGCAGAACGAGAGGTCGTCGAGTGTCTTGGGTGCTATCTCCCTTTCTCGCCTCACATCCCGCTTAGCGCTGTTGACATCTTAATCGCGATTGGATTTCATGCTTTGCAGGCGGGGCTCACCGGGTTCGTTACCATCTGGCATTCCCCGACTGGGTTCACTGTAGTACGAAGGTACGGTTGGTGCTAGCCATAGGGCGCACCACGAACACACACCTACTTAACGTACTTAGCACGTACTTAGCATACACACCAAAAGGCAATAGAATGGGGTGCTTTCTCTGCTGGCGCGCGCTGATTGATGGAACGAAATGCGAACTGCTGACCCTATGGGATGTCTCCCTGTCACTGGGGCTGCAACGCGCTTTCTTCTCCAGGTTAACGGGTTTGGGCCGCTGACGGATTACACGGATATGTGATGAATATCTGCGCTCTCACTGTGAGGCTGTGCAGATGTGGCTTACAAAAGAGACCGATGTATTATTATCTTTCATGTGCTCGAGTACATGGAGATGTCACTCCTTGGGATATCTGGGGGGAAAATAATAGCTTTAATACAAAAACATAGCATTATTAGAACAGATGATTGGAAAGCGCCAAAACTGTCGCATTTATGCGTTGGATGACAGTGGCAAATAAGTAAACAATGCCAAAGCCTGGGAGGGAGAATGTTGGGATGAAGCCAATAACCAGCAAGAGTCATTATGAAACAATAAGCAACCTCGTCACAAAGTCATCCCATGTGAAATGCCGACATTCAGTACTTTCGTAAGCTAGTAGTAAAAAGGCCCATTCAGTAATAATCCAGCTCTACTTAATCGCAACGGACCAAAGGTCAAGTCTCGATACAGGGGCATCCCTCTTTTTTGACAACCCACGCCATAAAAGAAAACAAATAGAAATATGAGCACGTCCCCAGCTTTTCCCCTCAGTAATCTCAATTAGATACAGTAAACAGAAGGTCGAGAGAAAACCATCCCAACTCCATGTCCGAATTGTAGAAAACACCACCTGCGAAAATCAAACTCTAAAGACAGAAAACTCCATGACGTGTTCGTAGAAGATGACAAGACAGCCACATAAATGCAGTTGCTGTCATGTCGGGTCTTCTATAGAGTATAGAAAGACATGACTTGGTGCAATCATGGACTTGAAAAGTATCGCTCATGAGTAGTCATCATCTACATCCTCTTCGAGAGACGGCGGGTGGTAGGTCTGCTGACTGTTGGCGTTCTCGTGGTTCTCTCCACAACCTGTCTCTTCCGCAAGTTGATTAAGGCGAGCTGCAAACTTGGTCAACTTATCCTTCTCGATGTGAAGCTCCGCACGACGTTTAGCAACACCATCGTCCTCTTCCATTAGTGCACGGCATATCTCTTCGCCTATATTCCGTTAGTATAAGGCATAAGATGGGAGAACCCACACAATCAGAAAAGGAGACTTACCACCGGTGCCAATAATACCAAGTTTTTCCTCTAGGTGATAGGAGATATTATCGTGAATATCTCTGAAAAGATTGCCATGAACACTCAAGCAAACGCTGTCGACGAAACGTTGTGCTGCAGTCAAATAGTACCCTCTGACATAGGCAGCAACGTCAATTTCATTCTTGAACTCGTCTGGGCCCAGCTCTTCATCGCTGATTCTCTCAATGGCTTTCTTTTTGTCCTTCTGAAGTTGTACAGGGTCTTGAGCAGTGAATTTCTTTTTTCCAGTTTTTTCGAAATACTCCATCAAACATTTTGCACGAGTCAGCTTGCGTTGTTCTTTTAAACCACGCAGCTCCCTCTGCTCGTGGTCCGTGAACGTTGTAGTGTTGATAGTGTACAACTTATAAGTTTCGAGGTTGTACAGTGACTCGACAAGTTTTCCCTGCTTGTCCACGAATTCTCGGAGAAAAGCTTGCAGCTGGCTATCAGCCTGCCTGAAGAGTGCCGTCTCTTTGTATCTCCCAAGGTGTTTGATGAGAATATGTCTAAGCTCTTGATGCATTACTTTTATAGTTTCACCAAAGAAAACTTCAAGAGGGCCTTTCCATGATTGGACACTCCTCATGCATAACTCATTGCAAACGTCAGGGTGGTTGTGGTTTGGAACACCTGGCCGTGTTCTTCGATTGATAGTATCACGGATACCTCCAAGGTCAATGAAACCGCGACCAGCATTGGCATAGGCTTCAAAGGGAGAGCCGATAAAGGGATTCTTAACTTGTCTGGCTGGCGGCCCCATACTGTGTGAAGATGGAGCAGGCGATGCAGATACTCGTCGAACATCGCCGTTGTGTCTCGGGATCGAGTTCAGTGAGATTGGAATTCCAGCATCGTTGATTTGTCTCTTCATACCACGATCAGAAAATCCGGATCCTTCTGCTGGACGCTTCCTGCTCAAGGGGCTCGGGGTGATCGTAACATCCGTATCGTCGTCATCATCAATTATTTCAATGACTTCCATGGCCCTACCAGGGTGTTTATCTGATTCGTGAAACAACTTGATCATTGGCTTAATATGAATGATCACGGCCTGAAACTGGTTGCAGAGCCCACCCCAGAGACTGTGAAAGTTTTCCATGCTGTTCGAGACCGATTCTCCATTCATAAGACGTTCAACATCGTTACTAAAAGCTGTAAGATGCCTTTGAACCTCGAGTTGGACCCTAACGTTAGCTGCGGGTAGCTCCGGGAGATGAGCTAGCTGCTCATCAATCTGGGCTGTTCGAGCACTGATCATTTGGGCGATACTTGGCATGCTATAAATGTATTAGTAAAGATCATATAATTTGTGGATAGTTATTGCTAACCTTCTTGCAATTTGCTCTGCGAATGCCTGGGAAAGATACTCCTGGATGGCGCCTGTGCCACAACGCGAACGAAACTCACTCCATTGTCCGCACCACAAGGGATCTGTCTCAAAGAATCTTGCTTCTTGCTCGCGGGCCTTCTTGTGGTATCCAGGTTCGCTGAGGCTGGAATCTCCACTTGGCTGTTTTGTGACGAAGTAACCACGACCAACAACATGCGCACGCCCCCGAAGAACCTTCTCATACTCCTCATGTCGTCCACTGGGCAGCCGGTCAGGCATGGTCAAGACTCCGATGCATCTGTCAGTTGCTCTAAGCTCGGTAATCAAAGCGCTGGTCGAGGAGTTTCCGGGATCAGTCTTCATTGCAACAGCACAAATGACCAGTGCATTTTCACGTTCGATGTATGTCCGGGCTAGGTTTCGAAAAACTTTGACCAAGTATTGCTCCTTCTCATCCTCGGCAGCCTGAAAAATTCCAGGTAAGTCAAAAAATGAAAGTGCAGGGAGACCTGGGCCTGAAATCTGAACGGATATGGTGTTTGGTGAAAATTTTGCGGGGCTTGCCATCTCCTCCTTAGTAGGATCCTATTAAAAAAATTAGTACTCTGCATTTCCTAAAGCGCAAGTGTGAGAGTTAAGAGATATGCTCGTAGACTCGTGAGATGGCGTCTTGCTTACCTCACAGCGTGCTCCACTTCCAGGAACAAACATTTTGTAGTCGAGGTTGTGGTTGAGCAAGGCAATCTGTGCCCAGCGCAGGACATCCTCAAGTTCTGACTTTGTCGTAATTGTCTTGAAAGGCTTAACTTCCATCTCCTGGCGTGCCCATTGCGGGAATGGATTGTTCTTTGTAACATCACGCTGAGTGATACCCTGGCCTGGCTTGAATGGGACAAATCTCCACTCCTGCTCTAGAAAGACCGTACATTCCCATGTATCAGCTTGAGATGTCTTGATGTTAGTGGGGCATAACGTGCCTAAATGATCGCAAGTCAGTAAAAGAATTAACATCTGCGACTCAATGCATGACTATGATCAAAGTGGAGGCGATGCAGTTGATGAAGAATGTGAACAACAGATGAATAGATACTTACAGCGTCCATCACGCCTTGGCAAATGTATTTCAGCAAGAGCACCCATCAGAGAAGACTTTCCGGCTGACTGATCACCAACCAAGACAAGCTCGGGCAGCTTCTTAGAGATGCCATCGACACCCACTTGACGAAGATCATTTATTGCCTGGACTAAGACAGAGACTTTCTTGCCAACGACATTCAAGCCCAGGCTTGAGAAGTCGGGAACCGTAGAAACCGCCATGGTTGGTTCTCTCATGTCACGAGGCATCTGCTGTGGTGGTCTGGACGATCGCAGTGATACTGTTGACCAATGAAGTCAGAAGCGATTGCAAATCAGGATATGGCATTAACTTACGTGATTCTGAACGTCGCTCGCGTTCCTGGTCTTGACGTTGTGCTTGATATGATGAGAAAGATTCAACTTTCAGATTTGCATGTTCGTCGTCAAGTGTGATTGTGTTGAACGACTCATCAGGGGTCATTATCCCTCTTGGTATAAGAGTCTGCTCCCGCTTTAGAGTCCCTCGCTTACTACGAGAAGCCATATTTGCTGACTACGTGGATCTGAGCACAAGAATATATATCGTCAGTTCCTGCAGATGATTGTATCATGTATGATATGAGGGTGTTGAGTCAGAAGAAACGATACGGGAATCTAAAACCTCGAGACGCAGGGCCGGAGAGGAAGTAGAGACTGGAACGGGGTTGGGGAACATACCAATAATTGGCCAGGGAAGCTAGGTAGTGTCTGAAATGGACCTGGGCTGGTTCTCCTAGTCTGCAATAGTGATATCTGGAACCTTTATGCCAGATCTGTTGTGATGCAAGATGTGATACAGAAGAGGAAGGAAGATGTGTGATGAAATATGTGGGAGGATAGAGGTGAGTCGAGATTAGGCGAGGAGTATTGGTGAACGGTCAGCCAAAGGTGAAAGTGAATTGAGAATTCACGGCAGAGAGTTGAAGGTGAAAGCGATAGTGCTGATATTAAGGGCTTTGTACAAGGCACTTAGCTTCTCTAGTGTATGAGTTATTGTTGGTGACAGTAGAAAACAGCTGTGGTTGCAGGCGAAAAAAGATAGATCGTTAACAGAGATTCATGTTTCTTTGCAGGCTGATAACTCGGTTTAATACCTCTCCAGCAGCTGGAGGGCGTCCCATTTCCTGCGAATCATCACGTCCAATTCATAGAATCTACCATATTTTACGCGATGGCGACGCACTTGTAACAAACGCGCAAAGTGCTTGCATTGATTCTGAGCGATCCAGAGTCCATTGCCCAATAGAAAATCAATTAGAAGGGTTAAGAAGTCATAGCTAAGGTCAAAGTCCGCTGATCCGCAAGATCCAAGAGAGAATATTCTTGTCTTCGTTTGTGGTTCTCTGGAAGCTAACAGCTTTTGATAGAGGTCGCTAAGAAAACACACCAAAACACTATCTCTAGCTGTTAAAAAGCAGAGCAACTTTATGAAATCTGACAACGCATAAGAGATGTGATAGCGCTGCAGCCTGCATGGGTGGCGGGTGTCGGTGTGTTTCGGTTGCATCAACCCCCGCTTTTGCAATTCATAAAAGAAGACACTCCCTTCACAGCTTTGCCAGCAAATTTGGGTGAGGAAGTTGTGAACTTCCTGTGAAGTCTTGATGAGGTTCTCTTATTTTGAATTTGAGGGCCAGGATCAGTAGGCTTGGCAAATGATTTTGGCCCTGGATTCCTTGGAATTAATTGCCACCCAGCTGCCGACTAGGAAATGAAGGAGGCAGACGTGGATATCTCGAGTTCATGTCGCGTTGCTTTCGTGACAAGAGCTGGCAATTACTAAATTGCAGTTTTTGCTTGATTATGCTGTCCATTGTGCCACTACAGCATATTCCTTTATGCAGAAATTGAAGGCTCGAATACAGAATACAATTGTACATGTAGAAGCCTCCTATGACATGTCGAATATTTTGATGATAGATGCAACAATTGAATGTAGGTGGTGTTTAAGACAAATAAAATGCAGTTCACGATGCTTTTTCTCCCGCAAAGGACAGCCAATCGATCATCACATGACGGCCCTGAAATAGATCAGGTCCGACGCTAGACTTGCCTGGGTCGGGACCCCTCGAAGGCTCAAAGCTTCAAAATAGCTGAAGTGTTCACTCTGCTTTGCGCCACCCATTTAGGCAATTGAGATTCCTGCATACTCCGTCGCATAGTCGCAACTATGTCTCTCCAAATTCCAAACAGAGCAAAGCAAAATGGCGCTCATGCTTCCACAAAGGCTGTTATTCTAGTAAGTGCGCAAACACAGGAAGAGCTGTTGCGCTCAGGGGATACTAACGAGGAGTACCCAGGTTGGTGGTCCATCAAGAGGAACACGATTTAGACCACTGTCGCTCGATTTGCCAAAGGTAACCCCCCAAAGTCTAGTTATCACTGCTGCGCCAGCTAACCACCGGAATAGCCTCTTTTCGAAGTCGCAGGCCACCCCATTGTCTGGCATTGTCTCACCGCTATCGCAAAGGTACCCCACATCGAAGAAGTATGCATAATTGGATACTACGACGAGTCTGTCTTCCGCGAGTTCATCAAAGATTCCTCGAAGGAATTCCCCCAAATCAAGATCGTGTATTTGCGGGAATACCAAGCTCTGGGAACAGCAGGAGGACTTTACCACTTCCGTGATGCGATTCTTAAGGGAAAACCCGAGAGATTCTTCGTCCTCAACGCTGATGTGTGCTGCTCATTCCCATTGAATGATATGCTGAAGCTGTTCGAGGAAAGAGATGCTGAGGCAGTTATTTTGGGTACGCGTGTCAGTGAGGATGCGGCCAGTAACTTCGGATGTATCGTCTCAGACTCCCACACCCGCCGTGTCCTACATTATGTCGAGAAGCCCGAATCCCACATCTCCAACCTCATCAACTGCGGTGTCTACCTCTTCTCCACCGAATGCATCTTCCCCTCCATTCGTTCTGCCATCAAGAAGCGCACCGATCGACCCCGCCTCGTCTCTTACCCCTCCTCCGAAAACCTCGAATCGTCCTTCTTCCAAGACGACGATGATGATAGCCGAAAGAATGAGGTATTGCGACTGGAGCAGGATATTCTTAGTGATTTAGCTGATAGCAAGCAATTCTACGTCCACGAGACCAAGGATTTCTGGCGCCAGATAAAGACTGCTGGCTCAGCTGTTCCCGCCAATGCTCTCTACCTACAAAAGGCCATGCAGACTGGCTCCAAAGAGCTTTGCGCGCCCTCTGCGCATATCATTGGACCCGTCTTCATCCACCCCACTGCAAATGTTGACCCAACGGCCAAGATTGGACCAAATGTATCCATTGGCCCACGTGTCACAATAGGACCTGGTGTTAGAATTAAGGAGGCTATTGTCCTCGAGGACTCAGAGATTAAGCACGATTCCTGCATCTTGTACGCGATTATTGGATGGAACAGTAGAGTTGGTGCATGGGCAAGAGTTGAGGGCACACCAACACCAGTGAACAGCCACACCACAAGCATCATCAAGAACGGTGTCAAGGTGCAGAGTATCACAATTCTTGGAAAGGAGTGTGGTGTAGGTGATGAAGTTAGAGTCCAGAATTGTGTTTGCTTGCCATTTAAGGAGTTGAAGCGGGTAAGTTCTCAGTCACATTTGTACTTAAAGACAGAGTACTAACTATCGCAGGATGTCTCCAATGAAGTTATTATGTGATCAAGCGATTGCAACTCTTGGGCTTGGAAGCCAATAATGGATTTAAAAGGCGTTATTTCTAGGCAGAAAATATACAAACGAAAGTTAACTCTATTGCTGGTGCGGCATGTTCAGGTTGAAAAGTCGTTAAAGAACAATTTGCATATGGTCACAAGTAGACAAAAGAAATTTGATTACTTTTCTACTGAATTTATACCTTGTTTTTGCGGCGAACAGCCGGAAAGATAATGAGCCCAAATCTGTGACTAGTAGGTCATGCCCTTTCTATAATCACTAGTAGTAACTAAGCATAGCGATATTGAGGCTAGTGGCCTTGAAGATTTTTGTGACGCCAGAAATGGAAAGTCATCCTCCAGTCCACAGCCAAGACTAGTGTATACTTCTTTCTATTCTACTCTCGTAATCCTCTTTCCTCTTTCCTATCATCTAGTATCTACAGTTATATGCACCATCTATACTCACTTGTGTTTATGCGGAGCCCCAACTCCCCTCCCGCCAAATGCCCATCTAATCTGATTAGCCACATTAATATCCGTCCCCAAATCCTCAGCAAACGACCAAACCAGGCCGGGATTCTTTTGGAACATGCGTCCCACGATAGCAAGATCCAATCCAGGGTCCTCTGTCAACAATTCCTCAGCTTGCTTTCCAGAAGTGATACTTCCTACAGTTCCCACTTTCATCGGTGAGTCTTTAGGCAATGCTTTCTTAATTTCTTTCGCGAAAGGTGCTTGGTAACCAGGCCCAGGAGTAATCTTCTGTTGTGGATGGTTTCCACCAGATGAGACATCTAGAAGATCAACGCCACGTTCTGCAAGTAGAGGAGCTAATTTAACAGTATCGGCAACAGTCCAAGATTCCCCTTTATACTCAGGATTACAATCCAACCAATCAGTAGCACTAATCCGAAGGAACAATGGCATTGAATCCGGAATGTTCTTGCGAGTTAATTCCACGATTTCGAGGGTTAGACGAATTCGGTTCTCAAATGATCCTCCGTATTGATCGGTCCGTTGGTTGGAGACTGGTGAGAGGAAACTGTGGAGTAGATATCCGTGTGCGTTGTGGATTTCTATTACGTCGATCCCAGCGCTTACTGCACGTTTGACGGCGGCTAGCCAGGAGGTCTTTAGGTCGGATATTTCTTGGAGGGTCAGTTCTTTTGGGAAGGCGTGGTTTTCGTTGAATGGAATTGGGCTAGGTCCTTTTACGTTGTTGGGCCAGCCGTTTACCTGGGGGTTTTGTTAGTATTTATTACCATTCCCCTTTGAAGTCCGGCACATATCAAGGACGACCACTTATAAATACAGAAGAAGGAAAAACTTACATCCTCAGTAGCAAGAGCCCCCATACTCAGCCAAGGCGCAACAGTACTAGCCTTTCTCCCAGCATGAGCCAACTGAATCCCAATCTTCTGATTCTGCCCATGAGCATAAGTAACAATCTCCTTCAACTTCTCCATCTGACTATCCAACCACAACCCACTATCCTCAGGTGTAATGCGTCCTTCCGAAACAACAGCCGTAGCTTCAATTATAGAAATTCCTGGACCTCGAGAAATTATTCCGCCTAGATGTGCCATGTGCCATGCTGTTAGATGTCCGTTCTCGGCTGAGTATTGACAGAGTGGTGAGAGCATTATTCGGTTTTGAAATGTTAGACCTCGGAGAGTCAGGGGTGTGAAGAGTTTGGGAATCGGTTTTCCGGAGGTTTGGGGGGAAAGAGCTGTTCCTGAGGGGGGTGATTGGAGGGGTGTGAAGTAGGGAATCTATTGCTCGTTTTGTTAGGATTTTGATTCGAAGGAGAAAGAGGAGAACTTACGCCTGGGGCTGGTTTATTGGGGATTCCATCTTTTGATGGATGTTTGTCACCTTCGGCTTTGGGAACTGCTTGGTGGGTTGCCATGACTGCTGTGTGGTTGCTGTGAGGTGTGGTAGAAGGAGAAGGGTTGGGAGGAATCAATTGATGTGTTTGAGTGGATGAATGGGGTGGTTTTATACCTGTAGTAGCAACAAGTTCTTACCTGTTCTCATGATGTATGTCGCTAGCAAATTAAGAGTACTGTATTGTATGCAGATAGATGGCTAGTACCTTCCTTTAACTGGTCAAATCAGAGTAACATGTACCGTGTGGGTATTTTGCCGGAGTGAATTTGTAAGCTTGTGTACCTACCGTAGTATGTTCTACGAAGTACAGATTACAGTACCGATATCGTTCCATAATGGCGGGGTAGAATCACGAAAGAGTCGTGGAGGGGTAGTTAGCTGTTCGGGGTTACTAGCGAGTAATTGGGTGAATTGGTGTTCTTAACTCCGAAGAATTGTAACGGCTTGTTAATATATGGCTTGACGATTTGGCTTTGAAATACAGAAGTCTTCGAGCTATTATTAAATATTCTGCTCTTCTTGATATATATAGAAATTTGTTGGGAGTTTACTTCGGTTTCGAATATGCAGAGTAAGTGACGTATCCAAATTCGAGTTGATTCAAGTACCCAGCTTGGAAGTAGCAATTTGGTTGAATGGAAGTAGAGAGAATTACCAAGTTGAAAATGAATTGGTCAAGCTGATTGGAGGGATTTTTGTATATAGGAGCGGGTCTACGGGAGGGTTAGTCGGTTTGGGAGATCTCGTGTATATGCCCGTATTTGCTTGCTGTGGCTAGTTATAAGCTGAGCAGGGGTCGAAGTCGTTGATCTTCAGCTTTTACAAAAGCTGCTCGTCAACGTTTGAGAATCGTCGTAGCAAAATCTCTCTATTACTTAAATGGGTAGCCCTTATGTGCCTGTTAGGTAGGTATTTTCGAAGTCACGTGTTGTGCTAGCATCTCTTGCAAGCCACCTCTCGACCAGCAACGGCTACAATTGCTTGCTATCCAAGACCTCCAGATAAACGACAGATCTGAACATCAGCTGTCAATCTCTTGACATTTTGTGACAGCCATAAAAGGGGCTCTGAGCCTCGTCGGATGAGAAGCCACATTAGGAAGCGTTTCATTAAACAAACTCGACAAACAAACTTCAGCTTAGCCACAACTTGCTCCAAACAACTGCCGGCTCCAACGCGAAGTCAATACACCCCCTTTTAGGACGAATCACACCTTGAAAATGTGGTGGCATCTAAGCTTCTTACGCGGTCCTACTCCCTGTCGGGTGCTGCAATCTGCATCTTTTGGTATGGCCTGAATCAAATCGGGTCTGATCTTCCCCCTTGATGTCGACGACTCGACGCGACAGGCTCCTACAGGCTCCTGGTGGCTCAGCACCCTGCCCTGGGCGAGCTGGGGTTGCATCGCATCCCGGCCAACCTCGAAACTCGGCTTTCCGTACCCAAGACTTTAAGAACAAGCTCGTGTCGCCTCAACAAAAACCCGGAGAAATCCAGTCGCTTTTTGGAAATTACGATATCAAAAGACCTCAGGAATCTTCGAGGCTTCAATCCCCCTCGCGTCCGTCGGCCATCATCCTCTCGCCTAACAACAATAAGTCTCGACCCAGCTTGCCATAGCGATTCTCCCGTCGCGTCGCTCTTCTAGATCACATGCATACCAGACATGATGGCATTTTGGAACCTAGACTGCCGGCGGCCTCTCCTTACGCCCGCATAGCTAGAGGGTGTTTAGAGATCTTGCGGCCCTCGATTTTGACCAAAGGGCCACGGAGGAAGATTGGACCTACGTCGTATCTTGACGGCTTGAGGGGGTTTGCAGCATTTCTGGTGTATTGGCAACACCATCAAGTATGGGCACGCGTTGCAATATCTGCTAATAACATCTTCGAGAATGGTTATGGTTATGGAAATCAGTATTACTTTGCTTGTTTACCTGGAATCCGAACCTTCTTTACTGGCGGCCACTTTGCTGTAACTGTCTTCTTCGTTATTTCAGGATATGTAAGGAAAATTAGTTCTTTGGTCTACTGCCTCTGAACTTACCCTGATTTGACTCTTTCTCTTTCCATGCGCCCTATCCTTTGCTCTTGCCCAGATCGCTTCAAAATTGCAATAACTAACTCTCTGATCATCTAGGTACTTTCTTCAAAACCCCTGGCTTTCATCCACGCGGGCAACTTCACAGCGCTTGAAGACAATATAGCATCTGCTTTTTTCAGGAGATGGCTACGACTGTTCATTCCAGTTATTGCCACAACGTTCTTATACATGACATTGTGGCACGCGTTTGGAATCTGGATAGCCTATCCCGACCATAAGTCAACGTATCTCGAAGAGATATGGAGTTGGTACATCGAGTTCAAAGATTTCAGCTTCGTGTTCAGAGGACCCGGCGGAGCACCATGGTTTACGTACAATTTCCATATGTGGTCCATCCCAGTTGAGTTCAAAGGCTCTATTGCCATTTACACAAGTCTCCTAGCATTTTCTAGATGTAGAAGGAATGCCCGGCTGCTGTGTGAAGTAGGCCTTATCATCTACTTCCTTTACATTGTAGATGGCTGGTTTTGTGCCATGTTTATAGCAGGCCAGCTCATCTGCGACCTGGATATCCTTGCCCGGAATGATGACTTGCCTGAGTTGTTCTATAAAATAGGTCCATATACAAAACAGACTTTTTTCTACGCCATTTTCTTTATCAGCATGTATTTTAGCGGCGTTCCGGCATCCAGTTCCGATTTGGAGAATGTGTTGAGAAAAGCTCCCGGATGGTACTACCTGTCTTTTCTCAAACCCGAAGCTGTTCTCGACTTCAAATGGTTTTATCTGTTCTGGGCTTCTTCTTTCATGGTGGCGACAATTCCTCACATACACTGGCTAAAGAGCTTCTTCGAGACACGATTTAATCTGTATCTTGGCCATATATCGTTTTGTTCGTGGCCCCATTTCATTGCCCCCTGTTCAAAAGTCATTTATGAGCAGCCACTTGTCATTTCTTTGAGGAAATCACAGGTTGGTTCTTGAATCATATGAGAAGGCCTGAAAATTATAGAAGAACATATGCTAACACAGAAGACCTGCATAGCTCTCTACCTAGTTCACGGACCCGTCCTTTGGACACTGAGCGATAGGTTATATAACGCCGTTGGCTGGACCAGGGATTTCAAGAATGATGGTCTGCATGATTGGGAGAACTTATATCCACTCTCCAAAGCAGGGCCACTGGGCTTGGAAATGAGTTTTCTTGCTCCACATTTGATAATCTTGCCTTTTACTTTGTGGATGGCAGAGATAGCTACAAAGTTGTTTGATCAACCTAGTGTTAGGTTTTCTCAGTGGGCGTATAGGAAAGCGTTAGGAGTCGGGAAAATATGACCTTGGCAAATTTGCCACTGTTTGAACCGTTACCTCTTAGAGTTTCTTTTGGAAAAGCTATATTTTATCTTGATTTGGAAGTCCTTCTCATCATTCTTTGGATGAAAGAGGATGGCTTCAAAACGTGAAATTTAATAAGTCTTGGCCACGGCCAAATCACAGGAACAGAAAGAAGTGGTCTGTCAACCACTTGCTGGTCAATAGAAACAGTACCAGAGAAGTAGCTTCAATGCTTGGCGTATCTCCGGTAATGAAGACTTGCTGAAAGGTACAGTATTCGATAATCGTCGGCCGACAATTACTTGGAATAGCTAATTATTCTGTCAATGACCTGCTTGTAACAACTCAAGTGAGTTACTCCGCACCACTGTAAGCACTAAATACTACTCTCTTAATAATAACACCCCATAAGCGTCTAACGGGGCTTCCGCCGCGCTATTAGCTAGTAGGAGGCCTCTAAGCGCGGCCGGCTATTATCAACGGCCCTTCCGCCAAGCGGGGCCAAAAGTTTTCTACACAACAAATTCCCATCTCCAGACCACATTTTTCGGGTCTTGAACCTCGCGAAGATCAGGATCAGGAATGAGAGACGCCAAATTGAGGATGGGAATGCCGAAGTTTAAGTAAACGTCTGTCCCTGTGACTTTCCCGTACGAAGTGCGATCTCTCTTATCTCGCCGACCCGGACGTGCATACCAAGACTTTCTGGTTGCCCGAGAGGAGGCCTTATCGGTGTAGATAGGAGGTCTCCATGGTAATCGGTATCAACTTATTAAAACCATTTCGAAGGCTAGTGAGTGGAAGAGTGGGCGTATATAAAGTGCACGAGGTGACCCTGCTCTGTGAGAGTGAGAGAGCTCACGCGACTTTCAATTAATCTTTTCGAGTATCAGTCGACGCCATGGGAGGATTCCAACGTTTTCGCGAGTACCTGAGTCCAGGAACGGACCACAAACCAGGTGAAGCAACGCTGGTCCGAAAACTCGACTTCTTCATCTTGACATTCTGTTGCTTGATGTACTTTACCAATTATCTCGATCGATCCAATTTGGCAAATGCGTATGTTTCAGGCATGAAAGAAGAGTTGGGGTTTAAGGGAAATCAATATAATCAGATAAATACCGTTTTTACTGTTGGGTGAGTTCCTGACCCGCATGTACGATATATTTGAGTGAAAGTTCTGACAGATAGATTTTAGTTATGTGGTCGGTCAAGTCCCAAGTAATCTCGCACTGTACCGCATCAAGCCTCGCATCTACTTTCCTAGCATGATGTTAATCTGGGGAGCCCTTACCATGATCACGGCAGCAGTCCATAAACCCCGCGACATAATGGCTATCCGATTTTTCCAAGGTCTAGCTGAATCCTCGACCTTTGTCGGTACCCACTACATTCTCGGATCCTGGTTCACAGCACGCGAGCTTGGGAAACGTAGTGGTATTTTCACTTCATCCGGTCTCGCAGGAACAATGTTCGGAGGTTTTCTACAAACAGCAATTCACTCCTCGCTAGATGGTGCAAAAGGTCTAAGCGGATGGAGATGGCTGTTCATAATTGATGGTCTCATTACCCTACCCATCGCACTCTACGGCTTCATACTCTTCCCTGATACACCATCAACAACCTCAGCCTTCTACCTCACCTCAGACGAAAAGGCCCTAGCAATATCACGAGTACCAGAAGTGCCCGAACGTAAACCATTCAATCTAGCCTTCATCAAGCGAGTCTTCTCATCCTGGTACTGGTACGGTTTCGTAATGCTCTGGATCATAGCCGGAGAAACTGAATCCTTCTCCTCCAACTCCCTCCTAGCCTTGTGGATGAAATCGACAAAGAAATACTCCGTCTCCCAACTAAACAACTACCCAACAGGAGTTCCCGCCGTAGGAATAGCATCAACATTATTCTGGGCAACCCTCACCGATTTTATGGGAGGAAAAAGATATCTAGTTGGTTATTGGATAGCAGTAACCGGTATAATAACAAGTGCAATGATATTAGCACCGAGCGCTAGTACAGCAAGTATGTTCGCAGCTTACTATTGGGCTGGTAGTGTTTATGCTTGTCAGGCTACTTTCTTTGCTTGGGCAAATGATGCCATGAGGTTTGAGGAAGACAGTCTTAGGGCTGTGGTTATTGCTAGTATGAATTGTGGGAGTAATGCTGTTAATGCTTGGTGGAGTCTTTTATTTTATTCGGCTGATATGGCGCCGAAGTTTACGGTATGTTTTTTGATATCCTTTCTCTTCTTTCATGTTGAACTTTTTTGCTGATTCTTGATGTAGAAAGGTATGTGGGCTATGATAGCTATGTGTATTGCATTAGCTATGTGGTGTACCGGATTACTATATTTGACAGCTCGAACAGAGAAGAACCGGATTACAGAACAGGAAACTGTTATGCCTGAGAAGACGGACTTTGAAGCTGTGGCTGCTGGACCGGAAAAGGTTTAATCTCGCTTGTTTCATCTGTTTGAAATATGGTTGTCTATATAGTATGAATGGTGGTTGAAGAAAAGACTAAGTTTTGATTGATGATCGCTGTGCATTTTTTTTATGATTAATATTGAGTTTGATATCAGATACTTGATTGGGTCGTCTTGTCCATTTTGGGGAGAAGTGGAATTTGTTTTCTAGACGTAGGTATAACGATCACTAGCGTTGAAGCTGAAGCTGTTATATTCATTGTCGTTATCAAACCAGTTAACTAAAATGTGTACATCGGTACAATGTATTAGCCCAGAAGAAAATTAAGAAGAAAATTAAGAAGATAAGGTAAGATAGGTAGATAGGTATGTAGGCAAATTAAAATGCCCGGAGCAACGTCCTCACTAAAGGGAAAGAACTCTCATTGTTATTTCCTAAATCAGTTTTCGAATCACACCTGAGCATAACTTGTGTTTCTGATAAATGAATCCTCTAATTAGGTTGTATGTGGTTTACCTGGCTACCTTATGTTGGTAAGGTATATGGTAAAGTGTTCCTTTTTCGAACAGGTGACTTCAGTTCGTCGAACTCACTTTCTGCTCGAGAAGTTGACCCCAACTTCTTTAGCAAGGATTTCAAAAACCTGCTAAGCAATGGGACTTACCCAAACTAGTAATCTAGGAATTCATCTTGTCAAATCCTTGGTAGCCTAGAGCGTAAGAAGAAAATAGTCAAAGGTAGGAGGCTAAAAATCAACAACCGAGCACCAAAAAACAAAACAAAAAAGACAAAACATGCACCAAAAACCCTAAAGTCAAAAGAAACATCAAAACAATCTCTTAGAAATCAAATAAAAATAGCAAAACTTTGTCATCGAAGCTTCCGATGAAGCTCCTCTAAAGAAACCCCTCTGATATGGGATTTTTTTCGTATGCGTATGCGGGTGTTGGCGAACCTTAATGTTATTCCTCCTCTTAAACAGAATTTGACCCGAACCACTGACCTTAAGTGCGTACGCCTTTTCTGTTTGTTGAGATAGAAGTGGTTATTTTGATATTTGACGGGGTTGGTTTGTTGGATTGGTGAATAGCTAAGGTTTACTTGCCAATTTTGGCGCTAGTCGAGGTGGCTCTTTCCTTTTTGAGAAAGTTCTGTGGTTCAAAGCAGGACGAAAGCAGGGGAATACCACGAACTCATACAGCGATAATCTACACCAAAATTGGGACATCTACGAGGGAATACACATGCTGTTTGTATATGACCGATAGCACCATATACAGGTTGCCAACACTATCAACTTGAGGCCGTTACTCGATTCATATCGAACTTAACAGCATTTGAGAAACGGAAACGATGCAAATGGAGAGATTAAAGGGCAAGAGTATCCTTCATCCACAGCACCCCAACCCCAAATATGGTCTGGTTTTAGCACTTCAACCATTTTATTCAATGGCTAATAACTATCTCTTTCTTCTGCTTCTTCCAAGAGTCTTACTGGAGCACTTTTTTGTCCGCTATGTTATTTAGGTATATTTAAATCTTGCCTTTTTAATCTCATTTCTGTGTCATTTACCATTTGTACTCAAATTAGTTACAAAAGTCATTTTCATTTGGACTATGACTAGGTAGCTCATGAGTCTTTTCTTACTATGGCACTAGTAGCACCACGTTCGATTTTAAGTATCCGACCAGGCTATTTCATAATAGTAATTGTAATAGTAATTGATGAATGAAATATTTCCATGTGCTAGCCCAGCCGGATTCTCGATCAAGAGCTTTGCAACATATGACTAGTTGATCCTGTTCCATAGTAGCGGGCGCTTAGGTGAAACCTTTCAAGCCTGATACACTGTAAAAAGCACTCACGCCATAGGTTCTAAGCTTTTTGTCTGCATTTAAATGACCAAGGAGAAGGATCACTACTCAAGACCCTTCATAAAGTCCAACAGCAGCATTATCGACGACAATTAAGCGAGCAATCTCTATTCAATCACTTCGCAATAATAGAGTTACTATTCTTTATATATACTTTCAATCTTGATAAAAATGACAATATATATGCATTTAGCGCTATATACATTATAGCTTCTATTTTTAGGGCATACTAGTCTTTAGAATGTAATTTGATTTAGTCAAGCACGTGCCTCGCCCAGTATTTTCATCTGGTCTGAGTATTCCTAGCGGGCACGAAAATCAACTAGACAGCTTTCACAAGACAAAGGTTTTGATCTCGACTACCTAAAACTGGCCGAATCACCCTAGTCAATAGAGATACGAAAAACTAGCAAGCTGTACATAAATTAGAAAAAGATAGTCTGTGAACAAGTCAACTAAGGTGCAGACCTAGAGGGAACTGGTAGGTAAATTGAGTCAGAGGACTAGTTTAGCTAAATTTTTATTTCAACTGAGCTATGTTCTGCACTGTTATAAAAAAACTGGCATTTCCGTCCCTTTAGTCAACTTCTTTCTATCAACTATACACGCATCACTTTCAATAATTACATTTAATAGTTGCTCTTTAGGACTCTCCGCCTTCGAAGCATCTATCCACATAAACAGTACCATTTTCTGACCAACAGCTAAAGACAACTCCAAAAAACAACTTGGTTCGCCCATCAAAACAAAGTCAACCTTGGCAAAATGAGTACAGCAAATAGCAACGTGTTGGTAAGTCTACACCCCCCTAACTCTCATTTATTCTGTAATAATTATTGAACAAATATTAATGTTGTATCTATATTACAGAATCAAATGCCATCGTCAACACCACGCCCGCGGACACTACTTCCAGATTCCCGCCCTAAACGTCAAGCAAATACCAACGCGGGCGTAAATGCCAATCCTAATCCAGCTACCAACCACAACCAAGCTATCAACCACAACCCACCTGTCAACCCTAACCAACCTATGAACCCCAACCAAGCCATCAACAATAACCAAACCGTCAATCCTATCCCAGCTGTGGTTCCTACCAACACCGCTACTCCATTAGCACAAGCTTCTGGATCCAGCCAACCACCAACCCCAACAACGTTAGCTGCAACCGTTACCCACGCTAGTAACCCGTCGACGCCAACTTTAAGTCCAGCAGCTTCATCAACCTCGACAGACAACTCTCAAAAGAAGGGTACCAAGCGGCCCTTATCAGAAGAGAATTTCGTTGTCAACGTCGACGGCGACCTAAGAATAAGAGATGTAAACACCCTAACTAACCTCACTACCGAGGAACGGACCGGTTACACTGCGGCTGTAGAGAGTAAGTAAACCTTAACACAAATATTTGCTAATCCACTGACACTTTCTACTAGAATACCAAGATTATTTCGATGGCGACAAGTTATTTGGTCGTGACGAACACGGCCACATGAGAAACAAAGAGATCGCCGCGTATATAAATGGCCTCCGGGGCCGAGAAGCTTATAAGAAGCCTCGTAACCTTTCTCAGATCATGTGTAGAGAGGCAAGGAAGTTGATAGACTATTGTGAAGCGAACGATACAGGACGAGAGGTATGTCCCCTCTACTTTCAATTCTTATTTTCCCGATGTTGTTTCAAGAGTTAAACTAATTACTGTTATTGTAGTTTGGGCAAGTTCTCGCTGCGAGTCAAGCCAGAGCGGAAGCTAGGACACAAAAGGCTGCCGCCACAAGAGAGAGAAATCAGCGGGCTAAAGAAGCGATCGGAGAGATAGGAGCGACAAGACGGTGCAATAAGCGAGCTAGAGAAACAATAGAAATGACAGGAGCGATAGAAGCGTCAGGAGAGACAAGCGAGCGAGCTGGCCAAGACTCTATTGGTCTTGCTTCTCCTCCCAAGAGGCAAAAGATCTCACAGCAAACTAGAGAAGCGTCTTATGATAGCGATGCGACTATTTCTTGCAAAGCTGAAGAAGAAGAGGAAGAAGCAATACCTCCTCCCAAGATTGGGGCCCGACCAGTACTAGGTTGTAAGTAGTACTCTCCTCCACAATGTAAGAGTGCAAGTATTAACAATTTATAGATAACTCTTCCTCATCAGCAGCTCAAAAAATCATCGAGCCAAGGAAGAATAAGAAGAAGAGTACTTCCGCCAAAACTGCCCAACCTCCAACAATTGCTGTTGAGCGATCGCAGTTTGGAAGGATGGATATAGATGCCAATAATTCGACAACTGCACCACCTACTGCACCCATAATTCGGCAACGTAATCAAGGCTGGACGTCTATAAACAGACCGGCTCCTCCCCTACCGATGGATGTAAATACCAATGATCCGACAACTCCGTCATCTTCTTCACCAACTGTTCAACCACACAATCAGGATTTCACGCCTATGAACAAGCCGGTTTCTCCCAAACCTAAGCGTCGGATCTCTGACACGCCGCAGATCAAGAAGGTTCAAGAAAAGTGGGAAAAGAGCCTCTTCGGTGCCAATCGCGAGACAAGAGAAGTCATAGAGGCAGCGGAAGCGCTTATGCAGCTGAGTCGTGGTTAAGATTTTGTTATTTGAGTTTGTTTTTCATCCGAGTTTGGATCGTGTTCTTTTGAGGGGATCTTTATGGCTGATAGGCGGCTATTATCTATGGGTTATTTTGTATATATTAGGAGGAAAATGAAAATGTCTGAGGGATACTTACCTTTATGGGTAAAGGAATACAAACCAAGTCGACTGTCATGGATGATATAATAGAAAAATAAAATAAAACTAATAAATCTTTTATAGTTTTGGGGTTGAGAAGTGGCTTTCTCTCATCCACACTTGCTGGTGATGATCGGTGAATATTTAGTCCTCTGGAATGCTGCTCAGATCGTTGTTCATGTTATGCTTGAGCTACACTGATGACTTGGAGAGAGACGAGGGGGGTCGATTGTCGGGTGTTGAAAACATAATGACACTTCCTTACGACTTGTGAATTTTGAGTGACAAGAGCCAAAGAGTATGCACGCAGCCACGTCGTGTATCATGCAACTCCAATCTGGCAAGATGGGCGGTGACACGTTCGGGTGACAGGCGGTAAGAAGGGAAGTCTCATTCTCATTATCATTAAAAATATATGTAAGTATTTTTAAGTCTTGGTCGCGTTACTATCATCGTGAAAAGAGTGAAGTCCAGTTGAGAGGATACCACCATTTAAGTCTAATGATGTGATAACTGGAAGTAGCTGGTGTAGTTTGTTGGTAGACCGCCCTCGTGCAGACCACCTCCTGGAATATATATCTTATTGCCAATTGCTACTCCAGCAGTCCCGTGCCTTGGGATATCCATCGACGCATAGGATGCCCATGTATTTGTCGCAGTGTCATAAGCCTGATTTTGTGGAAAAACACCAGAGGCAGTATCTTGATCTCCTTCTCCGCCGATGGTGAAGATCTGGGTGCCAATGACTCCAGAAGCACAACCGCCACGAGCTGTTGGCATGGATGCTAAGGACGTGGTCCAGCAGTTGCTTTTGAGATCATAAGAGAAGACTGTGTTCTTGGTGTTGTTGTGTCCATATGCTCTGCCACCAAGGATATATAGCTTGTTGTCCACCAAACCAACCCCGGCATGATCTCTCAGCTCAGGCATATCCGGGAGGATCGCGAAGTGCTTGGTTGCGACATTGTATGATGTAAAGACGGAGATTGTGTCCTCCTCGTCATCGGTAAGGTTGTGTTTGCCAAGCCTCCAGCCAGATACACAATAGTACCGCTGACACCAACGGCTGCACTCCCGCTCCAACGGCCTTCAGGCAACTCGCCAATTGCCGTCCATATGTTTGACGTAGGATCATACTCGAAGCAGGTTCCACTTGCGTTCCAGAAGGTCGCGCTGCTACTTACAGTAGTCAATCCACCGAGGACATAGATTTTGCCATTGACGACAGCAGAGTTGGGATGATTGAGAGGTATAGGCAAATCAGCGACGGTAGTCCAAATATTCGCGGAAATTATGTATTTTTGCACCGTGGTGACGGTCGGAAAGGTTCCATCGGCCTCTGCGTAAACTCCTCCGATGATATAGATGGTGTTGTCGTCAAGTTTGACTGCACCGTGTTCTTGTCGTGGTTCCACAGCTATTGGGGCGACAGCTGTCCATGACCCAGCTGCAGTGTGGCTGTCACGGGATTTGGTTGCGATACTGGAAACCAATCCCGCCAAAAGGAAGAAAGTTGACAGAGCAATGAGAAACATGATGGAGGTGTATGGGGATCGGAACGAGTGGGATAAAGGATAAATTTGAGTGAGGTGGAGTACCATGCAGCCATGTCACTACCCGCCCGAACTGGTGGCGGCTTCCATTGAAAGCTCATGCAGAAACCAGGAAGGCTCACTTCGACAATTGGTCTTGAGTTCTACCTAACAAATATACCTTTCTGTCTTGCGCGCATACGGACTAAATATAATAAGTTACATAGGATTTTTCTCTCTCTAGCTGCGAAGCTTATACTATAATCCCTCGATAATTAAGTTCATCAATTGAAATAAAAGTTGGCGAGAAGGTTTGTAGACAAAAATAAGGTGTATCGCAAAACTATAGGGCTTGTAAGAAAGCCGAGTTTAAGCGAGATGTGCTGAAAATAATAGGGGGAGTGCGCTGTAAGTTTAGGCTCTCCATAGTGAGGATTTTCAGGTCTTTCTGGGTCACACATTTCTGCTTATGTTACAGTCGTTTACTTCGTACAGTAAGTAAATTTCATTTGATTTGTGGTAGATAAAGAATTAGGTCCTCCTACACAGAAAGGATTTGGAATAAAGTAAGGTCGTAATTTGGGTACAGGGTGGGCGTTGGGAGGGTCTGATGAGCCTAGGTATGTATAATACTGTAGTAATGATTGCGCTGTAATTATAAGCTTCCAAGCCTAAATTAGAAGGGTTCAGTATATTCGTATTCGAGCATTCGAGCACAGTTTCGCCCGCGCCCGTCATCCTAACTTTTCCTGGAAATTATCGCAACCTCCATTTATGAAAACAGTAGCAGTAAATTGTCACTAAATTTGCAGTATAAATGTGTTTGCATATCATCATAAAAATATGCGAGTTTGTGTGCAGTAGATAGAAATAATTCGTTATTCATTTCATTCCTCGTAAAAATCCATCCGAAAACCCGATCAACCATTCGAACATACCCATGTATTTCTAAAAGGTATCTAGTATCTAGAACTTGTTGATCTCATCGTTGACCAAGTTGTTAACCTCGGGGTCCAAACCAGCTGGCATGCCTTCCTTGCTGGCGAATTGATCCACGGCTAGAAGAAAGGGAGCCAAGTTAGCTGTCTTGTACCTCTATTGTGATTCGTTTGAATGATAGACGTGTTGGTGAGGAACGAGTTTTAGAGATAAACTTACCAGAGTCGACCAGGGTATCCTCAGTCTTGTCATTGCTGCCATTGGCATTGTTGGCGTTGTTGTCGCCGTCGTTTCCACCCTGTCCAGTCATATCGTTCTCGATATCCTTGAAGTCCTCTCCGAGACCCATGTTGATTTTGTTTGGTTGGTGGAAAAAAAGGTTTGGTTTCTATTGCGATCGTGAACAATTAGCATTGATTCCATCTTTCATTCAATTTGATCGAGATGGAAGTTCTTACAGTCTGAGTGATGGAAGTGAAAGTTGATGAGCAGATAGTGAGTGTTAGAGGAGGAGAGCCAAGAACATACTTATAGCTTGGCAAAGCTTGACAAAAAGCTTGATTTTCTGTCAAACACCCCTCGGTAAGAACTCCCCACCCAATGCAGAAACGGTGCGTCACTCTTCCTTCATCTGGATTCTTAGAGGCAAATTCAGCCGAAACTTGCAGTTACAAAAGCTTGAGGTAATCAAGTGAAAATAGATCTGATTCGTCCTTGTGGCTGACTATCTAGAGCTATGGCATACGAGAGATAGGCTAGTCGTATGCGAGGTTGGATGGGATTGATGAACCCTGATTCTCCATATTGGTCTAGCCCTGGAGATATCGCTGACGCAGGGTTCGATTACCTATCAGTGATTGAGGGGTTTTAGATAAGAGGTTTCGCGCCATCACTTTGCATTGATTCTTTTGCTCATTTCCAGGAAATCTGAGGGATTCGACTGGGATATAACGTCATTGATGTGCGCCATCTTGTTTGTGGAGTTTCAATATCGTGGATTGATGATAACTGCTACAACTATGCTTTACTTTCATGTGAAGAGTAAAGGCTGAGAATAGAGCAATACCAGTATTTTCAAGACTTCAATAGCCTTCCTCTCGCACCAAACTTTTACAATACTGGTAAATTTTTAATTGCGGGCTCCTTGTAAGGGAGTTGTTGCATGCGATTGTCATGATATTTTTTGTTCTGCCTGAACTGTTCAAGTTCATTTCTATCGCAAGCATGGAAATCTAGGATGGCTCAACATTGTTATCTTGTATGCAGTGTATGCTAGACTACGGCTCGAGAGAACAAAATCGGCATATTCGCCCGAGTGTTTCTTGCTAGTGTTGGTCATGATAGTAGTACAGACATGGAAGGCTGTGAATTACCACAGTTAAGTGAATCTAAAGACTTGATAAAGTTGAGCTGTGCTAACAATCTCATGATTAGTTTAATTCATGACCATGGCATTGGATTCATCAACTAGATGCATTCACGTACGATGTGCCGTTCCATGAGAGCTCAGCAACTGACTTGGGTAACTTGGTTAATTTGGCTTGAGAAATTCGGCAAATTTGGTGAAGGATATACGGAGGATTTCCCAAGTGGGCAAAATTATTCAAATTTACCGCCCTCAAGGCGCTGCACTTTTCAAATCAAACAAAGCCAGTTACTCGAATCGAGTGAGCTGCTCAAATTAAGTTACCCAAATCAACTCGTTTATAGAACTTGTTGGAACAAAGTTGAATTGTTGGCAAAAGCGTTCCTTGTTTCCAATCTTATATCCAAAGTCATGCAATCCCAGCGTTTATTCGCTCACAAAGGAAGAGCATCAATGCTGGACCCGATTAGTGTCTAAAACACAAGACGAAGAATTTAGAAAGAATCAGAGGCGGCTTACAATTCCTTCAGAAGTTTTGAGAACTTCGAGAGAAATCTGATCTACTTGTTGCCACTTGCGCTGCAATCCTTTCCACATGTGTTCCATCTTCCTTTCCATTCATAGTTGCATTTCAACTGCAGTTGTTTACTTTCATTGGTGGTTGTAGTAAGTAGTATATGCAGACTTGGAAGGAATGAGTGAGAACATATTCATTAATCGATATATTAACTTTATGCTGTGCTGGTGCTCTGCTCGAACTTCTTTGGAAGATGGAGTCGTCTAGTTGATACCTACGAGTACCTAGGTAGGGACGATGCGAATTTCCACAACAGGCAGCAGGTGCAAATTGACTGACTTACTGTAAAGTTACTCAACAATATTTACAGAGCGGTAGGTCGTTGCTCTATATATAGGTAGTGTAGGCTAAAGTAGATTCTCACAAGAATCACGGTATGTAATCAAGTGATCCCATATTGTACGGAAGGTACTCAAGTCTGGCTTCTGTCCAGTCACTTTAATTGATGCAAAGTTTTATCTCATAGATCAGACTCTATTTCGATAATTCACTTTATCGCTTATTATAACTAACCAATTAGAGAGCGAAAAAGCGAATTCTCGATAGAGAGTCTAAGGAATTATAGTTCCGACTTTAGTGTAACTTTCTTTGATTTCTTAATTTTCGATCACTATTTTCAACAATATACTTTACCTATTAAATCAACTCTAAATTTAATACTAGTAGGCTTATTTGAAAGCGCTTTAATGACTCTATATATCTAATCGTACAAAGCTAACATTCCCCTAAGTAGAGCCCTAAATTAGAGCCTACGCAAAGCCTCCTAAGGCCACGAACTAGAGCCACCCAGAGCCACGAATTACACTACCCGCATTACCCGTAGTACCCGCATTACCCGCATTACCCGCATTACCCGCACTAAGCCGCACTACCCACCTACCCCTCTGAATCGACGAAATATAAGGATAGCAATTAATTAATTAATTGTCTGAGGATCGTATAGGCTCGGAGACCGTTAGAGTATATATATATATATATAGTCGTATATATAGTTGCGTTGTAGAGATTAAGGAGGAGGAGGGGGGGTTGAGGGGCTTTAACTGCCGAACCCCTTTTCACAGCTCGTTTGCACTTTCTGATATCAAATCATAGATCAGACACAAATATCTTCACAGCCGTCTCTCGCGATTTTCGGGCGCCGGTGAAAGAGCGAAGTGCGAGGATTCCAAGTCACTGGAAAGCCGAGTGCGCGACCAGCGGACTGACAACCTGTTGCTTAGAAAGATCGTATCGATATATTCTATACAGGGTTTTAGGATACTGCGATTTAGGCTTGGCCATGTTTTATAGCCGATTACTATTGATGCACGGGTTTAAAGGTGTTTAGGCGCATTTCTGCATTTAACAGTTTATCCGTGGTGCATTTTGTCTCCCGATGTACGTAATGCTCGCTTAATGGGTCAAGTACCGACAAGAAGGAGAGCGGTCAATGGCCTACTCGTACTGGGGACAAATAAACGCTAATTAGGTGACGAGCCACGTTAAATTTAACGTTTATTCATCCTTAATACGAGTATACTGTAAGAATTAAGGCAACCTGATGTCATGCGCTATGAACAATCCGTCATCACTGTTTAATATAAGAGTCCCCTAGACCCCCAACTTTATGTGAGTTCAAGACATACGGCAATTTTAACTACATCAACATGGCACAAAATTCAATACTTCTTCAGCACGGAACAGTCCTAATCCACGATGACGATGATCATGTGCGGGGTATCAAAGCAGACCTTTTAATCGAGGGCAACACGATCACCAAACTAGAAGAGGGTATCAAACCCTCAGCAGATACTCAGGTCGTCGATTGCACTGATAAGATCTTATCCCCCGGATTCGTTGATACCCATCATCATGTTTGGCAGACTCTTCTCAAGGGACGACATGCGAATGAGCTGCTACTGGACTATTTGTATACGGGTACTTGAACAACAAGAATTTCACTATTAATTTTATTCGGTGCAATGCTAACGGGTTTCAGGAAATAATGCATCTTCACTACATGACGTGTCCGACATGTTCTGGGGTCAGTTGGGTGGCTGTCTAGAATGTCTAGATGTAGGCACGACGACCGTTGTCGACCATGCGCATCAGAACTATTCCCCAGACCATTGTAAGAACCCCACCCACCGGCGTTAAACTTTCTATTGACAGCTTCATAGCGAAAGCTGCAATCGCCGCAACTATATCATCCGGAATTCGGTCTGTCTTTTGCTATACACCAACTTCTATTGTTGATTCCTGGAAACCTTTCAACATGAATCAGGATTTGTTAGCACCTTGGGTCCTTGAGACGCTTACCGAACTTGCAAAGAGTAGTCCTTTTGGTGATGGACGAGTCCAGCTTGGTTTTGGTTTCGATGGTTATTTCCTTCCTAAAGAGATTGTTGTGTCTCTTTTTGAGAAGGTGCGAGCTTTGGGGATCAAAGTCATTACTACTCACGCTGTAAATGGGACAATACTTGGTGAGTTCAAAGATTTCTTACATTCTGTTATAATTGATTGAAGGCTGTATCATTCCGTCAGAGGTTATAGTACCAGAAATATCACTCCTTACAGGCTAGGCCATGTTGAGTGGAGTGCCCATCATGTCATTTACCTTGTTGCTTTCACCTCTGTGGCAGGTATCCAGTCAACATGCTCTAACAAATATGCAGGTCACTACTCCGTCGTTGAAATCATGCAATCTTACGGCCTTCTCGACTCTCCAGTCATCTTTTCTCATAACTTAAACTCAACAACAGCAGAAGCTGACATCATTCGCAAATCCAAAAGCTATGTTTCTAGTACACCATCTACAGAGCTACAGATGGCAATGGGAACCCCCGTAGCCTTTATCGAAGAGCTAAATCTCCAGAGTAACGCTTCAATTGGTGTAGATTGCCACTCAAACAATAGCGCCTCAATAGTTTCAGAAATGCGTCTCCTGCTGCAATCTGCAAGAGCGAAGCACGATGAGAAATTCATTGAGCAAGGCAAAGCTCCAAAGACTGTCTATAAGACTGTTGAAGAGGTGTTTAATCTTGGGACTATCGGGGGCGCGAGAGCTGTTAGTATGGAATCAAAGATTGGTAGCTTGGCAGTCGGCAAGTTGGCGGATATTTTGGTGTTTGATGCGCTAAGTCCTAGTATGGTATGTGCATCCCAACATGATCCTGTTGCCGCAATTGTGCTTCATAGTCATCCGAATGACATTGAGATGGTGATTGTGGATGGGAAGGTGAGAAAGGCAGAGCGGATGTTGAAGACCGTGGATTTAGGGAGTGGGAAAGATGTTTGGAGTGATAAAGGGGCAGGTAACGGCAAAGTTGAGTGGCGAGATATTGCAAAGGAGTTGGTTAGGAGGAGATCAAGTCTTCAAAAGGTTGTCGATGGGATCGATTACAAGGAAGTTAGGAAGGCTGCGATTCAGGCTTACCATGTCGATGAGAGCAAGATTGTGGATTCGGTGTAAAGCCATACATTTTGAGAAAAGTTGAAAGTCTTCTTTGTATTTCAAGCAGAAAACATCACTTATTTACTGTATAACGCTTCTAATGATTGTTCCGCACTTTTGGGGTGTCATTGGGTCCTTCGGACTAAAACGGAATTAGGCGACTAACCCCGACAAGTCAGCCTAGGTGCTTAAATATCTTCTGTAATATTACTTGAAAAGTACCAAATAGTTCACGGTGAAACCTGTTTCAAAAAATATGGTTCCTAGTAGTTGGTGACTTCCTCTGCTATATCGTGTCACATGATTCAACTTTTGAAGCGAGCGCTGTCGCAGTGTCCCAATGTTTGGGCAGAATTGTTTTGTATATTTTGTTCAGAGCTGGATATTGGTGCCACAAACTTTGCCCAGTTCGGTGGAATCAACCACAAAGATTGAACGCTCTGAAGCTAAGATTGAACGCTCTGCGCCAAGGCTTCAGAGCGCAACCTAGGCTCTCTCCGGACTTTATATTTATTTCCGCATCGAGTAGCCTATATATCAGAACCAAACCCTTTATTTCTTTCATATTCACTCACACTCTCACAAATCCACCCCAAAGCTTCAAAGGCCTCATTTTTTCTATTCAAGCTCAATCTATGTAAATTCCAGTAACTTCACCGTAACAATGACACCCAACCTTCCCCCAAAACCAGTCTGGCTCATAACAGGCTGCAGTTCAGGTTTCGGAGGCACTCTCGCCCTCCTCGCTCTAAAAGCCGGCCACCGCGTGGTAGCAACCTCTCGCAACCCATCGAAAACCCCTGGTCTCGTCGCAGAAATAAAATCTCTTGGAGGTCACTTTCTAACACTAGATGTCTGCAGCCCATCTGTAGGTGAAGTTCTCAAAAAAGCAACAGAAATTTATGGGAGAATTGATATTTTGGTTAATAATGCTGGATATGCACTATTAGGTGCTTTTGAGACTTTTAGGTACGTTTCTTTAAATTTATTGCGGGCAATTGCTCTTAGTGAATGAAGTGTGCGTGTGGATGAGAAAGGAGTGCTGATAGTTGAAGTTGAACAGCGATGAGCAGTGCAGAGCACAAATGGAAACGAATTTCTTCGCACCACTTAACTTGATGCGTCAAGTTCTACCGGCTATGAGAGAGCGGAAAAGTGGTGTTATTGTGAACATTAGTAGCACAGCTGGTATCGAAGCCAGAGCCACAAGATCCATGTATTCTGGATCAAAGTTCGCTCTTGAAGGTAAATTCGACGAAATATCTCTGCCAATTTGACCAAGACATTATGCTGAACAATATAGCTGCGTCAGAAGCGCTCTACCACGAAGTCAAACCTCTGGGTATCCGAGTCCTACTCGTCGAACCAGGAGCTTTCCGCACACCCTTCACTAATGATTATACCCGGCCAGCTGCTCCGCTTCCAGAGGAGTATAACGGCACTATCACAGCACAAATGATCGACTATATGCAAGGTATGATTGATAGTGGAGCGAATATTCCTGGGGATGTGGAAAAAGGATGTCAGGCTATTTTTGATGTGGTTACTGGAACTGGTATGGCGGAGGGCATGGAGGAGTTTTTGAGATTGCCGTTAGGAAAGGATGGAAGTGCTAGGTGGGAGATTAAATTGTCGGATCTGAAGAGAACTTTGGATGCTACGGAGAAGATTTGGAGTCGTACTGATGTTGATAATTGAGAGTAGTCGCTGAAACTAGGTTGAAGCTTCTCGGTGATTTCGGGGTTTAAGCGAGCATAAGCGAAGGCGAGAGAAGCTTTTTAGAGTTGCCTGTGTTTTACTTTGCAACTGATGTCTTCACACTTCGACAATGGATTATATGGTATAAAAATGCATGACCTTTTTGAAATACTCATCAAACCCAAAACTTGCACACATCTTCCATCATGAGCCAACAGCGCCACGCTACAAAAGACGACCGTGGGGTCTCCTCTCAACAACCGAAACTTCTACGTTTACTTCCAAAGGAGATCCAACTCAATATTTATGAATATGCTCTTGTGACATCAAAAATTCTTCCAGCCGACGAGTGTTCTAGCAAACATCGATACGGGGTATCTCTAGACTTGCTTCGTACTAGCAAAGGATTGGAGCAGATATGCACACCAATACTCTACTCTAAAAACTAGTTCTCGGCTGAGAGTCTCCTAGAATTCTGCGGTTGGTTGCTAGCTATCGGCGGCAATATCGGACATCTCCGGTCTGTACTACTTGCTATCCAGAAGACTTCGAATCGCAGTGGTAGTAATTATCCTAGCTGCTTTATACTCAACGACAGTTGGACTTGGTGGTTTAGACTACTCTGCGCTGAGGCGATCAGCATCCGATTTCTTTCCATAGAATACTAGTACCGTGACTGGCACAACTGGGAGGGTTATAATGAGTACAAGTCACGGGCGCTCGGTGGAGCTAATACTATCTACCCTTTCTATATTTCCCAGATGAAGACGCTAGAGAAGGTGGAACTAAGCGGTTACTTTGGAGGGCGCTGGTTAGAGTATTTACTCTCGAAACTGGGAAGGGAAGTACTACTTGTGGAGACATTATCTGAAGATCTCGTAAAGCTTGAGTTGTATCGCGAGAGAGTTGGGGATCTTTATCCGTTAGTATAGAGAAGAGAAAGGCTTTAGCAGGTTTTGCTTTTGAAGTATAAAAATTTAAGCATTGCCACAACAAAGAATCCGCCAAGTGGCTCCTTAAATATGATTTTGCGGTTGATACTCGGGACATGGATGGTACAACGGCTGCAGAACGAGGGCTTCAGGAATGTAAGATTAGCCAGACTCCCAACTGTTGTCTTTTGATTTTGAAATTTTGAATCCACTTTTCTTACTTTGCTGTCCCTTCAAGTCTTACTTTCTATGTGCTGAAAATACTCATTTAATAAGGCGAAAACTGACTCTACTCTTCTAGTGGTGAAGCTATGTCTCAACTACGAAGCGAATCCCAATGCCACAGACAAAGAGGGAAGGAGCCCCCTTCATTATATTACCAGCGGAAAATATGAAAATGAACAAGTCGTTGAGCTTTTGGTAAAATCTGAAGCGGACATCAACAAACAGGACAAAAATTTGAATACCGCTTTAGGGAACGTTATAAAATCTAACGACGCAGATCTAGTCAAAGTTCTCTTAAAACAAGGCTCAGATCTAGAGCTTAAAGACTCAAGAGGTAGTACTCCTCCTTTGACAGCTATCTCAGAAAGCACACCAGAAATTGTAGACATGTTGCTCGTCAGCACAGAGCATAAGGCTAACTTGTTGAAGATATCGACTGGATGGCAGGAGGATTATCCGAGGAGACACCATCCAAGTACAAAGCCAAGATAACGACTCCAGCAATCCTCCATACCAACCAAAAGCCACGAGCAGAAGGTCGAAGGGTCTATGTGGCTTGCTTCTCTGATTGGTCCGGCAGCAAGATCTACTTGAACCCCTGTGTTGACACGCTCTTCGTTGCACACTTCAACGCCATTGAACTGGTGTTTGACATTTCTCAAATCTGCAATTTCTTCTCTGAAGTATTGGAAAGGAGATTCATGCATATGGTGCCTAGGCTATCACCAGTCACTAATTGGGTCGCCTTGGGAAGGACTCAATCCTGCTATTGCACACACGGCGACCGAACCGTTCCCATCGAGTCATGTTTCTAATAGAACCCAACTCTGCTCAGCCACCATTGTCATTAAGAATAGATCCATGGGCATTCAATTAAAGGTTATGAATGTGGATTCAGACACAGAAAGACTGGGCTGGAGACAGACAGTGCCAGGACCAAACAGCGAACGCCAGTACAAGGAGATGCATGCATGGGCGAATGATTGGTAAGTTACAACTTCTGTGAGTAAATTTGACTCTTCTGGGCTGAATTTGCTCATTATTCCTGAATTATGTTTGGGTTACTCTCGATATATGTAGAAGTACACTAACTCCGATTTTCTGACCATAGGAATGAACTTGTCCGAATCCCAAGACGCAAGCGATAGTATAAATTCTAACGGGTTGGCCATTTTTGCGGAAGCAAAATTGGAAGGATATTGAGATTAGAGCCCTTTTTGCGGAAACGAATAGGATATTGATGCACTTCTGAAACTGGTCACCTTGTATTTTAAGGACGTGTCTTGGTTTCCTGTTGGACATCGGAATGGAAGATCATTTTTGACTCGGCCATTTTAGATGTTCTTACTTGACACATCTTCATAGACATCCAAATTGATACAGAAATGCAAACCAGCCTCGATAAATTCCTTCGAAATTTTGGGAGAATATGGGTATGTAGAAAACAGCATGCATTCCACGATGAGATTCAAATTAATGGTAAGCCAGCTCACGTCATTAAAACATAAGCCCACTCTAGAAAAGAAGATCCTCCAACCCTCCCAACTAGACTTATTGAAGTGATCTCTTTCTTCTCAAAGTTCCGATTTCTCTTCTATGTTATAATCGCGCGGCGGACAACCATACTGATCAATGCAAACTTCAAAATCCGTCCGCATACCAAGTCTAGCTGTTGCAGCAGCAGCTCTAGCAGCAGCAAATAAATCTTTTCTCTCCATATTTCCACGGTCATGCATCTGTTGCCAATCTGCTAATACTTTCGAGTAACCATTTTCTTCAAAAACCTCCTTGATGACGGCCCATAGACCATCGTCCTTCGTACGAGAGCCAAGCATTAATAGATAATCCACCGAATCATCTGCTACTGCAACCTGGACTGCCTCTTTCACCCTGGACCAATATTCCTTTTCGTTTGTGGATTTTAAAACAGCATCAGCACCATATTTAACATCTTCGCTAATACGAATTGGTAGCAGAAGATCTAGATCATCTCTCTTGAGGAAAGTTGTTCCCAAGGATGCTTCCGTATATGTTATCGCGAGTACTGTATTGATTTCCTGCCCAGATGACATGGCACAGGAAGGATCTATCGGTTCGAAATAATAATTAGTATATTAAATAGTAGACTCCAAGTGTAACTTGCCTTTCGGTTGATTTATTGTAGAAGAGGGACCATCATTAGAATCGAAACCATAAATGTCAATGCCATAGTACGCTAATGCGGAATTTGACGCGGTTGCAATCAGCCTAGAGCGTCGACTACCGAATCCTTCGAGATCTGCCTGTGCACTGGCTATTGCAAATACATCAAAATAATTCCCTTTATAAAAGTCTGGAACCGACAGAAAGACAAGCTTTTGAGTAAGATCATGAACCTCGTTTACAGCTTGTTTGAGCTGTGAGATCATGTCCCCAATAGCAAGTACATGTGGATCATTGGTCCAATTTTGGACTGGCTTTAGCATCGGTATCATCTTCTGTGTTTTTTGAATAAGACGATGGAGGATACGTGATGGTGTTAGATTGTAGAAGATTGGGACGAGGTCAACTATTTCTTCTGGTGGTTCATACCTGAGATTTGCACTGAGTTTTGTTAACAAAATTCATAATATATCTGTTAGATTGAATGTGTACATACAATATTGATGGCTCCCCAGCTTCCACCCTCTTCGAATCTTCAGCCAGTGCGACCATTGCATTCCGGTATTCAGCTGAACCATTAATTTTGACGATGTCGAGTTTTGTACCATTTTGAAACTCAATTGCAGCCAGACTGTCTCATGAAATTAGTTACTGTTGTGGAGTTTCGCATGTTGTATTTCCAAGAACTCACCCATATCCCATAGTAAGATCAAATCCAACACCTGGACTTAGGAGACGATTAACAGAGAAGCATTCCGCACATACCACTGTTGCAAATGCGAAGGATATAATGCTTGCAAAAGCTATAATTGCAACAAGTATATTGGACTTCATAACTTCGCTAGTAAGAATGGTACTTTGATGAACTTTGGACTTTCACACTGTATGGTAGATGATAGGAAGCTTTGGCTGTATTGATACTTGAAGAATGCCAGTGGGAACTCGAAAGCAAACAGTTGTGAGATAGAATTCATTATTTCGCTGCATTCCCTTGGTTCTATATGTGTTGTTTTGAATATTGTTATGTTGTCATCTTCGTTCTTGGCGTCGGTGCTGCCTAAACAAGGATATTGCTAAGCGACCGGCTCCCCTATTCTTCAGTTGTCTCGTGCCAGCAAGCCCTGGCTACATTTTATCAAGTTTGAAGTCATTATAACACTGCAACAACAAGCCATTACATCGGCACGATAATTAAGTGAGTTTGAAGATACTGAAATCTTGCGCACTAGAAATTATTAGAACTTGGGGATAGCAGGGTCAGACCCCTTACCATGCTTCGCCTGAGAGGTAGTCAATTGCTGTCATATATTTTTAACAGTGTACAAAGTTGATTCTCTTCAGCCATGCTATTTTATATCATCTTTTGCCTGTACTCGGCCACTAACAAGTATACAAGTCTTGTGCTATGTGAGAAGCCAGTACGCATTGTTGGTTAGTATTATCTTCTAATGCTTACACCTGTTAAAGAGGCTTCTGAAGACGAGATTAGTAGGTTGTCCGCGAAGTGTTCGAAGTCTGCGGAGTTAAATATATAGCCACCAATCAAACTATTTGTAAAGGGAGAGAAGTAGGTGGATTGCAATTTTTATTATTATTTCTAATTGTTGGACTTGAGCGCCACTTATACACAGTTAAAACCTGGAAATAAAGCTCTAATGGCCTTGACTCTTTCGTGGCTATATAAGTTGGGCTAATCGGAGGGTCTGATCCCCACGGTCAGGAAAACGATCCTCCAAATTATGGGCCCTTTAGCTGATCCATTTTAGTATACATTTTGAAAATTCAAATGAGTATCAAACAGCCCGATGGTAAGTGCTAAGCCATGGCGTACGGGTGTCAGATGCTAGGCACACACCCGCTTTTTAGAGGCTCACCCCTGCTTCCTTTCCCTTTTCTGAAGAAGTCGGGCCGGGGACATTACCACGACATCACGACATCAAAACATCCAAAACCCACACTTCACGTTCAACCTAGAGACCTTTCGAGTCACTAATCTGGATCTATATAGATACGACGATGGCAGCTCCAACCTCAATCGGCGACCGCTCATATGGCATAATCGCCGTTCGCCGGAAACCAGGCCACCACATTGGAGCTAATACAACCTTTAAACCCACAAAGTCCAATTCACAAGTCCTTCTAATTCATCAGAAGACAATGCTCGGCCCTCCATTGCATCCCAACTTCTGGTGCTTCCCAAAGGGCCATTCCGAAGCCAGCGACAATTCCGTCCAAGCGACTGCTATCCGAGAGCTGCGCGAGGAGACAGGCTTGGTTGTAAACGAAGATGATATAATCTTAGGCAATGAGGAAATATTGAAAGAAGTTTATGTCAATCCCGTCCGGAAAGTGGGGAAGGAGGTTAGATATTGGGTTGCGCTTGTAAGGGAAGGCGAGAAGGAGATAAAGGTTCAGGAGAAGGAGGTTGCTGATGCAAGGTGGGCCGATTGGGAAGAAGCATCGAAATTAATTACTTTTGAGGAGGCTAGGGCAATGTTTGGGAAGGTTGTCGAGAGACTAGGAGCTGCTGAACGTCTCTAAGTCACGTGAGTATTCATGTCATGGCTTGGGTTTGTAAGTCAGAATTTCTGAAAGTTTTTATTTTATGTCTTATGTTATTTTATTCCAGGGATGAAATGGTACTTTATATGCTCTTACTAACTAGTTATTTAGTACAGCACCGGAAGCCTATAACTTGCAGAGCTAATTAAAGCTTAAGACATTGTACCTAGCGTTCGTTCTCTTAAGATTTGCGTCATGAATGGCTAGCGAGTTAACTAACAAACTTATAATTTTTGTAAACCACAAAATTGCCACTCTTTCTCTTCCTGTCACCAAATTCAACGAGTAGCATATCAAGAAATACAACTCCAAGATGAGTTTCAAACAACAAACTAGAGGACGAGAAACTATCCGGCTGGACGACGACTATTTTCTTGATGAGATAAATCGGAGGGCAAAGCGGAACCCAAATGGAAGGTGGGAACCCACCGGATACTTCTTAACAGTAGAAGGTCGCATAATCACCAATATCACTTGCGAGACTGATATTACTCTTGTCAGCCACCCTTCTTATTATATCCCAACAGCTATTCTACAGTGTGCGTACATAGAAAACCTGAATAAGCTACGTTGTCCGAACAATCTTCCTCACGCTGATGTCGCACGGTATGTAAAACTTTACGCGCGGATAATCGAAGAACGATTGGCAAGAGAAGACGTTGTAGATGGGGGATATTTACGCTGGAGAAGGATAGGTCCCGCGGACGTAGAACGGGATATCGAAATGGCGGAACTAGCACGCACGAGACCGAAAAACAGCGTCTCCGCAAATGCAACGGAAGAATATATTGGTGGAAACGGAATTAAGACCACCAGTCGGCCGTTGGGCGATAAGAAAGATTCGTCGCAAGTTGGGGCGCTTCACTCAGGTGTCATAACCGCGATTTGGGCAACAACCGGCCGGAAAGTCGAAAGATCGGAACCTCTTGTTCAAATAAAAGCACATGGGTTGGAGAGAGATGTGAGGATCAACGCACCACATAAAGGCACTGTAACAAGCATACACGCCCGTGTCGGTGATGAAGTCCTTCGATCGGATCTTATTTGCAAGGTTGTGAGGGAGGAGGGGACGACGACAAATGCGGTACTTCAAGGACAAGATATTGCGAAAGAAAAAGCAGTCCAGCAGGGGCAGGCTTTGAATCTGAACTCCACTGCCACATATAGAAAGCCAACGGAGCTGGATAATCAGAGAACAGAACAGAATCGTGGCAAGATTCAAGGTGGGCCGGTCCTAACGCGATCAACGAAGCCTGTTCAAGAACCATGTTGCTCTCAAGGAACCACAGCCCGGATCTGGGTGTCTAACATGAGTTCCCATACTGCCGCTCTTAGACCTCCCACCCAAATCGCAGCCACTATTGCTAATAATAACTGCCCCCAGCCTCAGATATCGGCCTCAGAAGCAAGCGGGAGATCAGCCGAACGCAGCGATGAAGAAATCCAGAATCTTTGCCAAACATTAAAAGCGCTTTCTCCTGCAACCAAGACTATGAACGGTAGCATAAGACGCGTGGAAGAATGCAGGGCTAATGATGATTTAAAACCTGTAGTATCTGCAGATCTTACAGCCGAGAAAGCACAGAAGGCTAGAGAAAAAGTGGCTGTTGGGAAGAAAGAGGCAGTCAAGGAGAGAAAAACTGTAGATGAGCCTGAGGATGATTGGGTTTTCGCGGTTGCGGACAACGACGCAGTTGGTGAAACGGTCGAGGATGACTTTGAGCTAATTTAAACGTTGAGATTCTGTAAATAGCCGTGACTGTTTGGATTTATGGTCATAGACAAGTTCTATCAAATGCTAGTTTACCCTTGACCAAGTGGGTTTATAGGAAGATGATGTGTTTGTTGTGCTCCTCATTGCCGCTAAGATATTGAATGTTAACAAGACTTCTCCTCATTCTAAAGTCACACCACATGTTTTGGCGTTGAACCTTGAAGCTGAAGCACGCTAAGCACCGCTCTTAAGTGATGGACACCCCTGAGGCTGCTCAACACCAAGCCTTCTTAGATACGGCTCCGGGATGTACAACGTCTACACTACATCCTCCATCTTCTGCGACAAGAGAAATCAACGTCAAATGCGCCATGGATAACTCTCTCGACGCCACTTCGTCCTCACAGGCAGACGTCATGATGACAATTCATGATCAGCTAAGGAGAACGCGCCGCGGTTCATACGACACCTCATCCCACATTCACCAAGGTGCTTCGGAATTCGCACCTCAACTCCAACAAGATCTTACAATGCAACCTGGGCTCTCCGGATCTGTCCCTCGACTTCAACAAAGTGGTCCAATGGATTGCATTGCAAAGAAAATATGCCTTCTATTCGGGTCTCCGGCGGCCAACACATATCGCAGCCCTTACCCAGCGGTGACTTTCCCAAAGTTCCCAGATCTTCCGGTAGAGCTGTAGGTTACTCCTTTTTCTTCTACCAAGTTCCCGAACTGATGACTTCTAGGCGTCTAAAGATCTGGAAGTTCGCCGTAGGCAATCAGAGCAGAGACGTGCAAGTTGAACTCAGCATTCGCAATAAGCCAAAGCTCAGCATCCATTCAGCGACTCCGGTTCCTCCAATGTTCCATGCATGCTCTGAATCACGGATGATCGCGCTCGAAACGCAGGTTACTATCTTCGAATATCATTCCACACATCCCATTTACCTCAACCCCGCTACAGACGTCCTTTTCTTGATAATGCGAGAGGTCGGATTCCATGGATACATCGGAAATGGTCTCTATGCACTTATCACTGGCCAGAGAACGACTAAGGATCCACAAACTCGAATTCCCAAACCTTTCCTTACTCAGAAACCCCAAAATGCGCCTGTTCTCAAGAACACTGAGATCGCGCTTGTGGCGATGGAAGCTCCGGAGGGGATGGTGCCTGTACTAGTTATCAAGCCTTCAGAGGGAGGAAACAAGGATGCGCGGAAGCACTTGGATAGAATTGGTGCTAGGGTCGCGAGATTAGACTTTTTCAGAACTCCATTTAGACCGGTAGTATGGTGGGGTGAGGTATTGCCTATCATTTTTGACAAGCAGCATGAAATCACCTCTTGGAGTTGGGAAGAAATCGAGTTTCAGTCTCCTGATTCTCCTTGAAGGACTTCCAAACTATTTCACGTGGTTTAGCAGATGTTAAATTACGATGAGCAAGAAGGCTGTGGTTCTATGTAGTTTTACATACAAAGCAATAGTCTCCCCATACTTCCAAACAGACAATTGGCACGAAACATTAGTCCTTAGGTTTTAAGGAGTGACGGGACCTTTAGTGAATAATTCAATACCAGTTCTACCTTTCAGAGTAAACCGCTTATACATATGCACTGTTTATTTGAAACACAAGAATTCTGGCAGAAGTAGCAGTTATGCTTTCAAAGCTTTTTCAATCCGCAGTCTAACGTGTTAGCCAAAAAGTACTTGGTATAAAGTCACACGAAGCGAGGCTAAGCGAGCTACACTAGATTCTCGATGCACAACGACTGAAAAGCTACAACTTTCTTAATTCTTCAGAAAATTCCATTAGCCTCTACACACTCATAGCAACCACACTACCAGAAATAAATGTCGTAAGCTTGAAGTTGCCTTAAGCTCTTCCTCAGCTCTTTGTAGGACAGGTAATCCCACATCGGAATATTGACATAAGTATTTTCTATGACGTCCTCAAACCTAAACAGTTGCTGCTGTAACCTGAGCTGTGCCCTGAGCCTCTAAGCACACCGTTAAATTAGCTGGATCATGCTCAGGGGATCCTCTCTACACTAGGTTAGTCGCACGTGACTAGTAGTTTAGCATCACTATTCAACTTTATCGTAGATACGTATATGATTTCAATTTGCTAACTACTTTCGAACATTTGGAATTGTTAGCGTTTGCCATCGCACAGAAATTATTCGTCGGGCTCTAGGATAACACGACTTGGGGGTTGGTTACATAGCGTCAAGAACCCGAGTGCTGTTTGTCGGGCTTTACAAAAACCCGATCTGACAAATAACAGGCCGATTTAAGGGATAGGCTGCAACACTCAAAAATCTCATTGTTTAAACATTATTTATGTGGATTTAATTTTTTTAAAAAAAAATAGACTTCCTAGGTGAAAATTTAGTATATGTTCAATAATTATACAAAAAGCCTCTACAATTTTAGGTAGGTAGGAGAGCAAATAACAAAGTATTGGATATAGATTTTGTGTTGTAGTCCATGCCTCAAATCGGCCTGTTATTTGTCCTCCGTAGAGCCTGCTTACCTACGTGTTCCTGTTCCACGAAGTATTCGGGAAATAGAAAATTCCGAGCTTAACAGGTAGGAGTTCAGGGCCTATATATATAAGTGCTGCCCCAGTCTATTCTTTTTTGTTGTGCACTGCACTAACTGAAGTCAAAGCGAGCAAGTTCTCAACCAGCACAGTTATTAAATCTAGGGAGTTGCCAGAAGTTCATTCCTTCCCAGTCTGGCAATCGTTTCTCTGGAAACCTCTGAGCAGCATCGTGGGCGTACACCACCATGAGTAAGCCCTACGACGTTATTATCGCTGGTGCAGGCCCCATCGGGCTCTTCCTAGCCTGCGAGCTAGGATTAGAGCGTGCCTCTGTGCTAGTCTTAGAGCGCGACCTCAAGCCCGAGTCGCCCTGGAAGGTCGCACCGCTGGGCCGGCGAGGCTTGAACACACCGTCGGTCGAGGCCATCTACCGGCGCGGGCTGCTGAGCAAGTTCTTCGACCCCGGCGAGCGGCCCTCGTCCTTCCAGAAAACGCCCGGGTTCAAGTTCGGCGGTCACTTTGCGGGCATTTTACTCAACGCCAACAAGCTTGATTTGGACCGCTGGAAGTACCGCCTCCCAGGGCCGGCCCTGGCCCCTGGACCTACGACCATCGAGCGCATTGAGAAGACGCTGACCGAGCGTGCTGAAAACTTGGGCGTCACGATTCTCAGGGGTAATGGTGTTACGAAAATCGCGGCACAGGATAACGACAGCGTCACAGTGGAAGCTGGAGAGAACCAATCTTTCCGCGGCAAGTGGCTCGTGGGATGTGACGGCGGACGAAGCGTGATTCGTAAGGCCGCAGGATTCGACTTCGTCGGAACAGAGGCTAAGTTCACTGGCTACGCGATGAAGTGCGACTTGGACCACCCCGAGATGTTGAAGCCGGGATTTCAGAGCACGAAAAAAGGGATGTACATCTTCGGGCCGCCAGATGCTCTGCACCTGTTGGACTTTGACAGTGCCGCCTTTGATCGCACACAAGAGATCACGCAGGAGCACATTCAAGACGTTCTAAGCCGCGTCACAGGAATTACGGACGTGAAGATCACGACGATCCACCTTGCCTCCTCGTTCACAGACCGATCCAAGCAAACGACAAGTTACCGCAAGGGCCGTATCCTCCTCGCCGGAGACGCTGCGCACATCCACTCGCCGCTCGGGGCCCAGGGCCTGAACGTTGGGCTGGGCGATGCCATGAACCTAGGCTGGAAGCTGGCCACGACGGTCCGACGGGAGTCCGGGTCTGAGGGGGCTCTTGTAGACCTAGCGCTGCTTGACACGTACGAGAGTGAACGTCACCCCATCGCAGCCTGGGTGCTCGAGTGGACGCGGGCGCAGGTCTCGACGCTGCAGCCCGACCTGTACGGTGCGGCAGTCCAGGGGCTTATTCGCGACCTTATTGATACTACTGACGGGACCAACCTGTTCATCGACCGCATCTGGGGTCTGTCGCAGCGGTACACCCTCGGCGATGGTGAGGCACACGCACACCCGCTCGTCGGGTGTAGCGCTCCGGATTTCGAGCTGGATGATGGCTCGAGACTGGGCCCCAAGCTAGAAGGAGGCCGAGGATTGCTTGTCAATTTTGAGGACAACACGGCGCTTAAGAAACTGGTTACTGGCGGGGAGTATGAGTCCAGAGTTGACCACGTTCATGTGGGTGCGAAGGACAGGCTCGGCCTCCGCGCCTTGTTGATTCGACCTGATGGAGTTGTTGCTTGGGTGGCGGAAGACAATGTGAACCCCGATGTAGACGCGGCAAAGGCCGCTCTAAAGCAGTGGTTTGGATTCTAAATTTTGAAGCATGGATTGCAATAAAACCACCGTAGATAATTGTGTACGATATCAGTAAAACAATAATTAGCGTAGATTCTTAATAAATGAATGCTGGGAATTTGCGGCGCTCTGTTTGAAGAGCGCTCAAATTTGAGCTATGACTGCGAAGTCGATATGTATAGGGCAGAAGCATGTTGCGGAATTCTTAATGAGGCTGAAGTTGGCAAATGTGAAGGTACAGTCTAGATGCAGCTGAGCTGTGCATTGTAGGAGTTGACTCGCAGCGAGGCTGGACAAGGAAAGCCAATTGTAACTGTACGTGTTATTGGTGTTTGGGATTACATAGAGTCTTGTGTCGAGGTAGAAAAATGAAGCCAGAGGTGCAAAACGTCTTAACCTAACTTTACCCAACCGTAAAGCCCCAGGCAAAGCACACAGGGGGACGTAAAACACGCTAAAGTAATCGCTTAAGGTATTCGTACTCGGTAGGGAAAAGGGATACGAAAGAAGCGGTAACACATCAAGAGACAACATGTGGATTATTTCAGTAGGTTAATGAAGTTTGTTTAGTAAAGATGTACTAATATTGCAATTCTACATGTGATATTAAGCCACAAAGTTCCCAAAAGTCACAATGTATAGTGCAAATCTTTTGATTCAAACCGTTACATAAGCGCACATGACTAGCCTCTCGTCAAATCGTTTGTTGCACCTCTATCAAGAAAAATTCGACCAAGGCAGTTTTCGTGAAATGCCAATTTCCGTCAGCAGAAGAATTTCTGAAGACGAAATCGCTGGGATGAATTTTGGGATCTCTTTACTGAACTTTCCAGAGGGATTGTAAGAAATCACCAGTAGTTGGACGGATGTAGTTATTGTGTGTGAACTTGGAATAGAGAAGAACCTAAGAAATCCTTCCTTCCCTCTTATTATTCTAAGTGGGTAGGAAGGAGCCTAGGCGTTCTTCCTGTTTGTTCCCATTTGGGAGAGTGGTCGGCGAGTTGAGATATGCAACAGAAGTTGAATAGATAATCTCGGTCATGTGGGATTAGTAAGCGCGGCTATCCTGGCCCAGACCCCCGCCCAGGGTGTAGCTGGGCTGGGGTAGCTTTATTTACCAGCGCACGAAGTACCCCTCCAAAAACAGAGCAAAGCACATGTTCGAAAACGTAGCAACGAAGATGTAGCATCAACATACCCAAGTTTTCCTATCAACAGCATCTCGAATGGCTCTGGTTAGCGCAAGTCTCCGCCACATTCTGTCATCGTCGCGATGTCAAGTCCTCTCGATAATGTGAAATCAAGAAGTCCCACCGGCTCCTTAGCTTACCGGTACGACGCCCTCGATATCGAGTCTTATGAAACCAGGATATTGCGCATTCTTCCTGGCGTCGAAGGCGTTGTGGAATGCTTGATGGAAAAGGTTTCCTTGATAAATCCTGGTGCATACATAGCCCTGTCGTACTGCTGGGGAGATCCCGAGATCAAAACCGACATCATTGTCAACGGTTGTCGTACACCAGTCACTGTGAATCTCGAAGCTGCTCTTCAAAACCTGCGTGCTATTGGCGTCGATCGGATTTGGATTGATGCTTTATGTATAAATCAGAATGATCGCCAGGAACGCAGCCTCCAGGTTCGAAGCATGAAACAAATATACTCGAGGGCTGAGCGAGTTATTGCGTGGATTGGTGGAGGGAAGCCATTGGAGCTTTTGGGTGACGAGAGGCTAGATAAGGATATTGGTGACAGTGGATTTCTCAGGATCAAGGTTATATGCCAGCAACCATACTGGACAAGAGCATGGATTATTCAGGAGATCGCAGTAGCCAGCGAGGTTATTCTACTATGTGGAAGGCGAACCATAAGCTGGGATAAGTTCTGTACAATTGTTGAATCGTCGAAGCACGCGTTGCCTACATATATCTCTCAGCTCTTGTCCATACGCAAAGACTATCAAGAGAGCCAAATCAGCCTTCTCGAAGGGTTGCAGAGAAGCTCTGACGCGCTTGCAACGGATCCGCGTGATAAGTTGTATGCATTGCTTGGTCTTTGTCACGATGGTCCTACTTTGGTTCCCTATCCGAACTATGTCCAGCCATTCGAGGATATCATGTGCGATCTGAGCAAAGCCCTCATGAGAGTGCAAAGGTCACTTGAACTGCTCTGTCTCACAAATAGCTTGAAACCCAGAATACCAGACTCCCCATCGTGGGCCACGAATTGGCTTGCTATATGGAACAACTGTCCTAGGGAACGCCTACGAGCCCTACTGGAGATTCAGCGAAAAAACTTCAGGTTGGCCGAGTCGGACTCAAGCAAAGTTCTGAAAACTATTGGACTAGTTATGGGCGCAGTGGCGGAATTGGAGAACATATGTCTTCCAGAAAATAACTCGTATTACGGCAATGAAAATACAGTGTCTCTCGCTTTTTTAGACTGCCTCTCTGAGAATTCCACGGGAGAATATCGATGGAAATCAATTCTCATAATCCAAGAATTCCTGTCAAGTCTGTGGAACGCACAAATGAGAAGTATGACTGAGGAAGGCAAGGAGAACATATCGAATATCCTCAGAACTATCGACTCGGACTTGCTGGAATGGGTCAAGTGGCCGATGTCAATTGGAATACCTCCCGCTAGAACGGAACTCTATGAACCTGATACTGATGGCCTTCGCCAAGCGGTAATAGCATGGTTAGAGGCCAATGTTCCAAATACCCTCAGGACTCCTCGCAAACTTCCGGGGCCATCTTACATAAATATCGCAGAACATGGAAACTTCAACAACGCTCTGAAATCTATGGAATGCACAGAACAAGATCAAAGCGACGATATAAAAACAACTTTAGATTTTTTTATCATCAAAGTAGCACGGATTGCCTACAACAAACTACGCTTGATGCATACTAAAACTGGAATTGTTGGCTTGGTACATCACAAAACACAAAAAGATGACCTTATCTGCCTAATGGAGGGTTGCCATACGGCTATAGTTCTCCGCCAGAAAACTTATCAACATGAAAAGAGGGGGCAAGCACGAGGTCATCAGATCATTGGGGAAGCGCATATGCGCTTGTGTAAACAGGACCAAGGGCACGCTGTTGCAATAGGCTATGGTCTACCTCATCTGGGTGCAATACCACAGCTACAAACTTTCGACCTAATATAACCTGATATTTGGACTGGCATCTGAGAACTACTTGTCTGGCACTGCTTGGAGCTCACCATCTCTAAGATTAGCAGTACGCGGATTCTTTGTATCACACGACCAGTAAATCCCACAGAATTTTTGAAGGAGCTTGTATTTCGTTATTAGAATTAAAACAGGCCCTGTACATTCTCTACGCCTTAGCTCGACTCTTCATCAAAGGTTGGATCTTCTCGCCAAACTTGTCCATCCCGATCAAGAAATCGTCAAACGTCAACATTATGCCCTTCGTTCCTGGCACCTCAGCAGCCTCATCCAACAATGCTGCAACCTTGGCATAACTACCCACAAGCGTACCCTGGTTGAAGTTGACTGCGCCCTCAGGTAGGTTGATGGTCTTCGCAGTAGCATTTGCATCAGCCTTAGTATCCTTGCTTCCCTGATCCGCCATCCACGCCAAAGCATCCACATCAGCTCCATCACGGTAAAGCTTCCACGATGCCTCCGCAAGCTCATCGGTCTCATCTGCGATGATCATGAAGAGCACATACGCACCGACATCTCTACCCGACTTCTTAGCTGCCTCAACCAGCTTCTCGTTTCCTGGTGCGTACGCAACTGGTGTGTTAATGCCTACGGCCATCGTGAAGTTGAAGTCCGCAAACTCCGATGCGAACTCCATCCCATGCCCACTCTGGCCTGCAGCTACGATCTGAATTTCCTTAGATGGCTTGGGCAGCATCTTGCAATCCTTCATGTGAAAATACTTGCCCTCGAAATTGGACACGCCGTCCGTCCAGAGATCTTTCATAACCTTCACATATTCGGTAGCATAGTCGTACCGGTATCCAAAATATGCGCTTCCGGGCCAGATACTCATCTGGTCGTACTCAGCCATCTGCCAACCAGTAACAATATTGATTCCGAACCGGCCCGGAGCGATTGAGTCGATGGTAGTCGCCATTCGAGCAACGAGGGCAGGTGGAAGTGTGAGGATTGCAGTAGATGCGAAGAGCTTTATTTTCGAAGTGACAGCAGCCAGGCCGGCCATCAATGTGAAGGACTCTAGATTGTGGTCCCAGAACTCGGTCTTTCCTCCGAACCCCCTCAGCTTGATCATGGACAAAGCAAAGTCGAAATCATACTTCTCGGCCTTCTGAATGACCTGCTTGTTCAACTCGAAACTGGGCTTGTATTGTGGTGAGGTAGTGGAGATAAGCCATCCATTATTCCCTATGGGAAGGAAGACGCCGATTGCAACCATCTTGAAGATTCTAAAGATAATGTGAGTTGAGAAGTAGGAGAATTATGGAGAAGGCTGGAGGAGTTTTTTAGGCAGAGGAAAATAATTTTTGAAAAGTTGAGGATATGGGAGACGCGTCAAGAGTAAGTGCATACTGATAAGCAACTTAGCTACGCCACAGAAGTCCGATGCCTATCGAAGAGGTTGTTAACCGCGGCGTCACTATCCAACGAGGACGACTGAATGGGTTGAAGAGAGCTTGCCCGCAAAGGTGGGATCACGATTAGTCTTGGCCCCGCACTTATATCTTATCGTAGAGCGTCGGGGCTCCGAGGAGGAGGGGTCATTTGATTTGAATGAATCAGATGTAGTTTTATCTCTCCTTCAAATCTCTATTACGATCTGCGCGGCCTTCTGAGGACTGATTTACTATTCGTAAATGTGTGCACACGTTGGTCGGTAGTTGAGAGATCTCGCTTGTTGGCGAGTGCCTCGTGTATTTCAACGTCACGCGAACACTTTATAAACAAGTATATCACTTCCCTCAGCATATTCTCCCTAAAGTATGAATGGATATGGGAGTGCTCCACAGAACATGAAAGTTTTCCTTGCCATTTTAGGTGTAAGCAACAAATTGTTTCCCCCTATCTGTCACCGTTGAGGGCATCTTCTGGGGCCATGAACAAGTTCAGAAACTTCTCCAGGTACCGGAGATGAGAAGAAGTATCTCCTGTAGTCTTAAGTAAGTCCATTCATTCGAATGGCTATATTGTTTTCCTTTAACTGAACTCTAAACAATTTTTATAGTATCAGGCTCACAATCAACAAAGAGTGGACAATTATCGTCGTCCTCTCTAGAGTCTTCTCTCCGATGCCTGCTAGGAATCCAAATACCAACACCTATTCTTTCAAACGCATCTGGCGTTGTCATAGACTTCTGCAGGACCAAAAACCACGTCTCTGGACCCAATACCATTTCCTTACCATCCACCACCTTTCCTGTAGGAGCTAACCACGAGAATAGTCTGAAGCATTAAAAAGGTGGTATGCCCTCATTCGACTGACCATCGCTAGAGCTTCCTCTTCCCCAAGAACAACATTGTTGTTGGCAAGCACCTTCAACCCAGGGTTTTAATTGGTGTATAGAATGATCGAGCTTCTCAGAGTGGCCCAGATTGAGAAGTGAAGGATTGTTCTCGGAAGGATCGTGATATGGAGTACCTGCATGGTGGAAGCGGCTACAACCCTGTTCTCCGCCCCTGCACAATTCCCTATTGAGAAGACCACGTTTTGGGCAATGGAAATTTAATGATGGTTTTGTTATCTGCTGAATGCTCCATCTTGGGATTCTCTATGACTTCCTCCTAAAATATGTGGGTGGAGAAACGTGACGCTTACAATCCGGACTCAAGAGTTTACATTCGTTGTCAATTTCTAGGTGTCTAACCTACTAAGACCAACAAAGCCATTCCATTGATCCTTGAATAAAAAGACCCTGGATTCAAGAGTCTGGAATCATAACTAAAGTGGCATTACGTGCCGTAGTTACACACCGTTATATTGACCCCATGTCGAGGAACTCGTCGCTTACTAGCTCTCAGCCTTGCAATCTCTCTCTGTCTCTCTCTCTCTGAACAAAGACGACGTTTTGTAGTAACTACTTGTAGGATTTTGTTGGAGGTTCGGAATTCCCGTCAGGTTGTGTCGAACTGACTCTGATGAGGGAACTATGTCATACACTAGCTTTCCTTTTTCTGTTCCGTAGACTACAAATATAAGTGAATTAGACAACAAGACGTCCTATGGCAATTTTCTTCGTTAGAATTGTCAAGTCCTGCTGCTCTCCAGGCTCGACTCAAAATGGAAGTCGTCGATATACTTTGCTCCAGAGTTTTAATGACACACAAGGGCTAGAATGAGACTCGAGGTCCTTTATTTCATGAGCCAGGAGCAATTCTGGTAAGGCTTGGTGCGTTACCCCAAGTGGAGATGAGATTCAGGGTTCTATAATCTTGGGTCATAGCAAGGCGCTAATTGTCGGGAACAACCATGAACGGAGTATGTACTATACTTCGCCAGACTTACAAAGTCTCCCTCCCAAGATGCTTCGATGGAGCCTCATATTCTGGTAATGCCATTCCGCTCTAAGAAAGAAGCCGGCAGGTGTTCGTCTAATGTGGCAAAGCAAAGAGCGAGCGACGAGTGAGGTTATACTTTCGGACTTAAGCCCCTGTCCTCCCCGCCAAAGTCTCTCTCCACTAATGCAGCCACAGCCAGCTGCGCCTCAGCACAATTCGACTTCACAGCCGTATTACAAGGCAGTGCTCTCCACATTCCAGCGTAAGATTTGGAAGAATTAATCGTCGCATCGCTGAGAAGAATTCTCCAAGTTCTCCTTCATCTCTCCGACAATGACTCAACAGCCAAAACACTCGCACTAGCTGGAGAAAGCTGAATCTAACAGCGACACGTTGACGACGACTACTCCTCCACGATGGATGTAGGCAGACACGATGATGGATGGCAACAGGTCCGGCCTGCCAATGAGATCCGCGAAGAAGAGCAGATTGCGAAGTGGGAGGCCTCTGCGGGGCATTGGTCGGGCATTGGGAAACACCCGATTGACTTCCCCGATCATAAGAAGATTCATCTGTCGCAAGACCGGGAATTGGGGACTGGTGCCTTTGGGGTTGTCGAGCGCATAACTTACGGGACGGTTACAATGGCTAGGAAACAGTACGCCTCCCCTACAGGAACTTTCCAGTGTCAATTGTGCTAATAAAGTTTCCTGTAGCGTTAAATCTCGTCGCAACATACCTTTTGAGAAGCTACGGGAAGAAGCAAACAATATGGAGAAGCTTGCGCACAGGCACATATTGAAATTAGTAGGCACATACACGCATCGACGAAACAGCCTTTACCTATTGTTATACCCTGTGGCTATCTGCGACCTGAGCAAGTTCCTAGAAGACCTCGATGAGATTCAGTCGGAGAGCTTTGCGGATCAGGAAGATGCATACAAACGACTTCGCCTTCTTGGACTCCAAGATGTCAATTCAAGTACAATTATTCGGGGTCCTGCCAGTTCACCAGGAAGGGCGGCAACAGCTCTCGGCTTCTTGCAGCAGATAATGGGTTGCATAACGGAAGCTTTGGCTTATGCTCATGACGAGGGCATACGGCATTGCGATTTGAAGCCCAAGAACATTTTACTTAGCCCAGGCAGAGTATATATTACCGATTTTGGAATTTCACGCTATGTGCGAGAATCAGAAAATAGTATTACAAGTGGGAGATATGGAACGCCGTCTTGGCATGCTCCCGAGGTCGCTGATGAGTCGGAACATCATCTGTCACCCTCTGATATATATTCGCTTGGCTGCATCTTCCTCAACATTGCTACCATTCTTCATGGCGATACGTTGGAGGCCTATGAGCATGTAATGAAAGAGCCTAATTGGCCTAAGAAATATGAGAAGTTGGAGAAACATCTAAAGGACTTGCGTGTGAGGGTCGCACAGGAAGAGTTAGAAAATGAAGAGGAACCGACATTCAACGTAAAACACATTCTAGGACTCGTGGGTGACATGCTCAAACGCATTCCAGAAGAGCGGCCAAAGGCTGGAGAAGTCAATGCAAAACTCTGCGAATTCGGTGGCTTAGACCAGGTCTATCATCTCCCTTGTTGTCATAAGAAAAGCTCACAAGTTTCAGAACTTATAAGTAAGCTTAGCTCATCTCGTCTCAAAACTATAACTAATTGTTAGTAGATACTAAATTGAGGACTCTCCATGAACTGAATGTTGCTTCAGCCCTCAAGATTTCCCAGCTAGAAGCAGCAAACACCCAGAAACAGGAACGTATCAATTACCTTGAGTCGGTTCATGGTAACTGGGAGAAGCGTATTGAGAACGAAAGGGAGCATGCTGGCAAGCAGTATCAAGCCCTGATGAAGAATTACAACCATGAAGTGAATTCACGGAAAGCCCTGGAAGAGCGTGTTAAAGCTTTGGAGGCCGAAGCACAGAATCATAGCCGCGGACCATTTCCGTTCCACAATAAAAGAAAGAACAAAGCCAACTTTGCTGCTAATGGAAAGGCAATAAATGGTACTGGTGGTACTAAGAACAATCCCCCACCTCTTTTCGGGCAAAATGGTGATGGCACAGTGTTCATGTCCGGAACGACGCAACTGCAGAGAAGAACGACTAGTAACATTCCAATGCCAGTCAGACCCTCAACTCCCATCCGCACGCCATCTAGGCCATATTATGGGCGAGACCCCGACAGCAATACCAGCACCTTACGAAGTTCGATCCATTCTACCTTCTCTCGAACTAGCATCAAAACAGATGACTCTGCAAGTTCCGTTGGCGATGCTACTGTAAGGAGCACTTCGCCTCCCTCAAGCCCTACCAAAGACCGGCCCCACGATACGAGCCAAATTCTAGCCGATTTGAAGATCCCTAGTTCACCTAAGCTGGTAACTACAAAGTCGAGTACGATCTCTAAAGCCAACAGCGCCGCAGAAGCTCGAGTGGCTGTGACTGGGGCAAAACCTTCATACGCGAGAGCTGTGGCCGGACATGGCGCAGGGTGAGATATTAAACCACAAGGCCAAGTTCAGTTCGAGATTTGTCTCGTAATCCTGCACATATATTTTTTGGTCACAAGTCCGAGTTTTGCAGGCACTGTGGAAACCTTGTATGGCTATTTCAAGTCGAAATCATCGATGCATCTCCCCAGCCACGAGTTCATCCACAGACATTGCCATAAGGGGATTCGAGATAGAGACCTGGAAAGGGATGGTATATTCTTGGGCGCTTACAATGGAAGTACCTGGATCCGGTCAGCCTTCATTGCAGTGCAATAACTTGGCATTGGTCGAGTCAAAGAAAAAGCGTTATAGTTACTGAGTTCAACCTCTATTAACGTCAGAAATGGCGCCTTTGTCGAGCATGAGGGACTATAGAGAATCTGGAGACAAGCGTTCTGCAGCAAGGAAGCCTCAGCAACGGTACATGGTTGTGCGACCGAGAGCTAGTTGGGGGCCATACGAATAGGTATGCTATCACGTAAGGATATGGGGCACTTCACTTAAATTATTTCACAAAGAAGAATCACCAACCAAAGGTTTCCACTTCTCGGTCTAGCCGCCGTTGGCACATGTACAACGTAAAATAAGCGAGGGCCGAAAGGGATCATTGTTGGGCTTTAGGCATTTTGCCAAAAGCATCCATATAATGGAGAAAACGGTTATCCGTTTCAACAACATAGAAATGCAATTATCTATAAGTTGCATCATCAAGCTATACAATTGCGAAGCTTTATTGCGTACAATAGAAATATTCATCTATCCAAATATGTTTTAAGTCAAACATGCTGCTGGTGCTCCAAGCAATTAAGGTCACGGTACAAATATCAAGTCAAGCTGATACTCAGCAAGAAACGTTGCGCTTTCTAGCACAAAACCCTGTAGTCTCAAACCAAGAGCCAACTGTATACCCATTTTCAAGGATCACCTAACGAGAAATCATTCGCGTACTGAGGCTCCACAGCTTTTAAGATGGGAAGAGTGCTAGGGCAGAGCACTTGCCTCTCGATCGTTGGTGTCGAAAAGAAAAAGAATGTCTTGGGATTCTTCCGTTGGCTGACGATATGCATCAAAGGCGTAAATTTGCTAGTAGGGAACTCTAGATGGAGCTACTAAAGCTTATCGGACCAACAGCGATATGCAACAAAAGTATAACCAATTACTAGTCTTTAAGCCATAGAGCTTGTACTATCTTTTACAAAAACTAGCGATGTGGGACAGGCTTTCAGGGTAGTATCAAGCAGTAAAGCTACTGCATATTAAGCATTTACACTAAACCTACTATCTGATAATACTGTAAGTAAGCCCTGCTGAAAGCTTGTAATAAAGCTAGTACGTACTAGCGATGTGCAACAAAATTGTAAGTCGGTTGGACATAAGCTACTAATAGAGATCTAAAAGCTTATCGAGAAAATAACGATATGCAACAAACACGGAGTTTAGTATTCGGCTCTATTAGTACATTCCACCGTTGAAAGCTTATATAATAGTTAGTAATCTTACATACTAGCCATATACAATAAAAGTATAATCTCGCCAGTACAAACCTCTAGATAGAGACACTAAAGTTTGATCCATACCCCTAATACGCAACAAACATTTCTAATATTATAATGCTGTATTCTAGAACTCAAAAGGAGGGCCTTTTCAAGAAACTGAGGCAAAGTAACTCACTTGGTGTAAATAACTTACTTGGTTTAAGTGACTCACTTGCTTTTAGTAATTTACGTAGTTCTTGCGATTTCCGGTTCGAGGAATAGAGAAAATTGTTCAATTGGCATCAATGAGACTCATGTCACCGAAAATATGGCAACATATGGCCATTCACATTCAGATGTTTGAAGTGTTACCCCAAGGTCAAATCACCCCCGATTTTAAAAATCTAGTAAAGATTAAGTATGTACAATGGAGTCTAATTCATAAGGGTACCAGATCAAGAACGACCCTTTTTTGGAAACCCCAAAGCAAAACGCCAACTGACACCTCCCTGGAATACCGGCCGAAAAAAATAGTAGTCCGATACTGCTCCAAACCTTAAACAATTCCACCCCAGTATCCGTATATGTACATAATCATGAGTCCACAAAACTTTGCTGACCTTAGTCTTTGGCGTTCAGCTCTCGGGTTTCCCGAATTGGTGCCTGGGCAAGCTTGTGAATCTTGTCTTGGGGCAAGTGCTTTGGCTTTACTGCATGCTCGGTCCAAATCTTCAGCGAAATATCGCCTTCTTTTGCAGGTGTAGGTGCTGGTCGAACAGGTTCAGAAACACCTTCCTCGAGTTTGCTTGGGTTCGGCTTGGGGATTTGATCTTTGAGGAACCGCATGATGAATGTAAAATCGCCTGGGTTAACATCAAGGCTAGAGTTCAAGAAGTCGTTGGTGTGACTTGTGACCATGATGGGACCTCGCCACTCCTTCCACAAACAATCTTCTCCCAGTTTTTGAATCCCCATGTTCAGTGGTTCTTTGGGTGCTGTGGCTCTATTCCAGATCTGAAGTCTATGACTAAGCTCCAAGAAAAGTTCGCCACAATTGACAGGTGTACCCTTCAGCTCAAGATTCTCTTCATCGAGGTATGAAAGTGAATGCTTGACATCGGGTCCATATTCACCTGGAGAGAGCCAAACAAATTGGGGATTTTCGTTGGAAGCGGGGAATAACAATGCCCGTCTGTGGTTTGGAGATGGACGTCGTTGATCTCGGAGGAAAGACTGATAGATTTGACAAACACATCTATGAAGCTCCCAATCATATGCTTGGCACTCTCTTGAACAGTATTCAACAGAATTGCAAGAACCACACTTGCTCCCAGCGTGATTTCCGCATACTACACACAACGATTGGGGGTCAGGTCTACCAGGCTGTTGTGCTGGTTGCATTGGCGCAGCTTGACCTTGTTTTCTGACGATCTGTCGAGCATATGCAGCATTAGCGACAGGTCGACTAAACTGTTGTCTTACTTTTATTGGCACAGCTTGACCTCGTTGCGCGGCTCTTTGCCGAGCATATGCATATCTGGGAACAGGTCGACCAGGCTGTTGTACTGGTTGTATTGGCACAGCTTGAGTTTGTTGCGAGGCGTTTTGTCGAGCATTTGCAGCCAATGCATCCTTCTTCTTCTTGTGAAATTCTTTTCGGCTCAGAACAGAACTATCCATTTTTCCGTTGGCCCAGCGTTCCTTTAATTTGTCTCCTATCTTTGCTTTCCTCGACCGATTTACACGGCGTCTGCGTACTTGCTCACGCTCGGCGAGGTTTTGGATCAAGGATATATGGCGACCATCTTCTGAGTCAGAATCTGGTTCCCAATTTTCGAGTGGGATATCAACGCTGAAGTATGGCTTTGATTTAGTGACGGTGTTCGGAGTGCTTTGAGCTAGGCTGATGGAAGAGGTTATGTTGCTAGCAGGATTTGCGCGAGATTTTGACGACTTGGGAGGTGATGAAAGCATAGGACCCAAGACTGATGGGGCTGAGTTGATGGAAGAGGTCATGTTGATAGCCAGAGGCGCGCGACCTTTCAAGGATATGGGAGTTGATGAAAAGTTAGGGCCAAAGGCTGATGAGGCTTGGTTGATGGAAGAAGTCATTTTGCTAGCGAGATTTGGGCTACTTTTCGATGACTTGGGAGTTGGTGAAATTTTGGGGCCAAAGGCTGAACTCTTGTCGGTATGGCTTTTGGCTGGTACTAAGGCTGCAGACTGGCGTTGTTGTTGGTGTTGTTGTCCAGGTGGGATCACCACAATGGTATCTAGAATTCCTTCGCCACTATCGTAGTCAACATCTGAGTCTTCATTATTGAAAGACATGTTTTCGGCATTCATTGCGCTCTTCTGTTCTATGGCACTGGACTTTGGTTTGCGCTTGGCATTCGCCAAATGGTTGTTGCGTTCACTCATGCTGAGAGCGTTGTTCTTGGAAATAAGATGAGAGCGCGTCAATCTGATTTGAGGGAGATGTCAATTGTAGCCCATCTGGAAGGCAATATTTTTTACTTACAGTGTGGAATTTTGGAAGTAGGCGGTGCTTGCGCGAAGTGACTTGAAGGATGCGGTCTATAGATCTAGCGAGAGCTATCAGTAAATAATCATGCGGCGCAAATTGTAAAGCATGCGGTGAACTTACTACGAGGTTTTATACCTTTGGCATTGTAATTTGGAAAGAGAAGAAGAACCTCTTGATGGATGATGGAAGGAAAGTTGGGCGCACAGTAGATTGATAAACAGCAGATGTAAGCGAGCTAACATCAAAAAGAAAAGGGGTGAATTCGAAGTAGGTTGCGCTAGCGGATATAAAATTTGGGGTAAAATATGTCAATGGATTGTAGTGTATGGTGAAAATGTTCTATACATATTTCATTATGTCAGATTGTGAATATATATTACGCGGCAGAAGAACGATTCCATACACTTCTAGTGACTCCTTGAACAAAAACAATATTGCGGCTAGAGTGGAGTAAGTTCTATTAATGTATTCACTGGATTTACCATGTCTTCCTCTTGTTTTGAAGTGCAAGTAGATTGATTCACTCTCCTTCCGATCCTTTCTTTTTGGGCAAAAGTTCTTTGGCTATAGTCTTCAAAGAATAGCAAATCCTAGGCTTTGACATAAAGGTTGACATTACATCTACTCTTGTGTCATATCATCACATCAAATCTCATTGTTCAGCTTGCTTTGGCTCTCTTCTGTTCTGTTCGATTCTTTCTATTGCTTTCCATGTTCTACGACGTCACTTCCCTGCCCACGCAGAGTAGGTGTTGAAGTAATTCATTTATTGTCATCACTAAAAAAATAAATTCTAGCAACGCCATCATCTCCAGGCTTCCATGCTACTATGGCATCCCCGCCAGGTTCTACAACTTTTGAAGTGCTACAATAAAATTAGCGATCAATAGGTAGTCAGTAAGTTTGATTTAGCTTATTAAGAGGAAGCTGAGAATGGTCGCCTTGGATTATAATACCTCACAACACACTCTAGTGGACTAGGAGGGAGGAAGATCTTTTCAAAGGATAACTCTATGTTTTTGTTTTCTGTAGAGATTCACATAGGCCCAATTTATCACAAAACTGGTAAACAAAGGCTGATATGATAGCTGGAATGGCAACTAAGTTCATTATTTGCCTTGTCGATCAATTAAAATAACACATCTAGTGTACAACAAAATTGGCAGTATTCCTACATGATAGCAAGCACTATTCACAAAATCCTTAAATTTTGATTATCATCAGAGTCTGGCCTTAACAAATGTAGTACCTCTGTCCGATTTCTAGTAACTTTAAGCTTGTTGTGAATTTGATCATGTTGACTTATTGTACTTTTAAGATGTACCTTTCCACTTCAACAAGGTTAACGTAAAATCCTGTATGCCATGTATCTATTTCTGTTGAACATTAGTAACTGTTGCCCACAAATCACGTGTCAGAACTATCGCATGGGGTATATCCTCATATTAGGTTTATATTCGATACTTTCTAATTTGTAAGATCTGAATCAATTCGCCCTGTTCTGTAACTAAGGCCACGCAAGCCTCATACATTATAAACCACTCATTTTGTATGGTATTCGGGATGAATTCGATGTCTCTCATTCAATACATATAGCCTAGTACTTAACCTCGTAGTCAGAGGGCAAGTACGAAGGTACATGGGTTAAGTATTGTTTCCTACCAAGTCAATACTAGATTATGCGCGCTATTTATCCTAGAAGTACAGACTGTTATTGGCCATTGTTAGTCATTTATGCTCCAAACGGTTCTCACAGACGTTGCAAGGTACAATACTTAACCCATATACCTCCGTACTCACAATTCACTCATTATATGCATATACAATTTCCACTAAGTCATAGTTCAATAGTAGCTACTTTTTCTGTTTGTTAATTATTGGTACGGCTAAACATTAATGATCCAGTTTGCATCGTTAACAACACTTTTGCGACCTGCTGATCCCTGCTCCGATCTGCTAGTCGTTATGCTTAGAAAAGTACCCTGAAAATGCGCAATGCATAACCTAGTCTTTGAGCCACGCATCTTGCGTGTGAGAGAAACAAAACCGGGTATTTCAATCTACGGTTATTGGAGGAACGCACCTCTAGGAGACTAGGTGCAGACAAACATAAGAATATTTTTACCTAAACGGAGCACTTTTGAGGCAGCGGTGCACTTAACTTTGCAAGCAAGTCTTTGGCAGAAGAAACTGGGAGGATTTCTTCTTTTGTGATACGAGCTGTATTTAGAAACGGAAGTTGCATATTTAGAGACCTGGACTTTGATGAAGCTAATTGCTTGTGTCATTACCTCCTGGAGTTGAAGGCTGCTGCAAGTGTGATATTAGGTATCGAAGACCTACAAAAAGCCTCCGTATTTCTTATATTTGAAGAGTGGAAGTCCAGAACTCTTTAATCGTCCTCCAATATCCTTCAGGGTCCTTCACCATATGGCTAACATGCGCACTACCAACCACCTTCCACCGTTGAACACTAATACCCTTCGCCTCAGCATCCCTCGCATGGCTCTCAACATCCTTCGAGCTAACTAAAAGATCACTATCACTATAAACATACAATCTCTTCGCTTTTCCATCAAGCAAGTTCGTATCATTTAAAAACTCCCTCACACGCTGAATAGTTGAGGCTGTTCTGAAAATATTGGATCTAATCCAAGATATTAAAAGCGCAAGACATATTCCTGCTGCTGCTGGATACCATGCCAGTGGGTTTTTGGGAAGTAGCACAGACATCGCATTCCACCCGCCTTTTATACTCTCTGTCCCTGGCGCACTATCCAGAACAATGCTCTGAATTCTCAACTTTCCCATCTTTCGACGGACATCAGATAAAGTCAAGGCTCCACCATTACTAAACAGATGAACCAAGACTCTCTTATTGACAGATGGATCAGCGTGGATTGCTGCGGGTAGTGGGGACAAGTTTGCTAGTCGTGAGGATGTGCTTGTAAAGAAGGCTTTGGGGAGAGATCGGATTGCGATAATTCGTGCAGTTGGATAGATGATGTTGTACTGGGATATATATTTTGAGATTGGACGCTCATTGGCACCCATCCAACCGCATATTATGATGGTCGTCGGATCGTCATTCGACAGATCTTGGGGTGAAGTGGCTAAAGCAACAGGAATGTAGAGTTCGATGATGGAATTGAGCTTTGTAGATTCGAGTTTTGGTGAAGTGGATGTCAACATCGTCGCTATTATGTCTAGTAGCTTGATGGCCTTCTATTGAAACCAAACCACGTCGTGTTCACGCCTTGGTGCCCGTATCAATACTTCAACTGATTCGGGAGGAACACCTCTTTTACGTGAGTTGATTCTGCCGTAGTACAATAATTGAGATTGTCACATGCGAGACTGAAGCTAGACTCATCCAATAAATGAAAATGGGAACAAGAGAAGAATCTTCAGGCTTTTATACTCTGAAGTGATTCGTAACGGTCGGGAAAGTTGAGCTCAGCTACCTCGAGACTGGCTATGATTCCGTGAAAGCAACAGAGCCTGACGGACTTGTCTCAGAAGCAGTAATTACTGATCACTGGCCTCGGTCAGCTTGATCACTTATTTTCAACATCAAGCTGCAGAACGAGAACAAAGCCCAGACTCAATAATAAGAGATGTAAAATTAGTTGTGGAAGATGTTGAAGAGAAGGAGATGGGTTTGCACAAGACTCGGCGGTGACACCTTCATCACGCTACTACAATCTTCAAACAGAACTCCCGTCTCGTCGAACAACTGCCGGAAAGTTTGTAGAAGACCAAGGACTTACTAATATGCTCCTTCGTCTGAGAGTAGAAGCTGAACACGACAGGAAGATAAGAAAAGAACTAGGAATGCGTGAGTACGAAAGAAATGCAAAGGTTGTCCTCGTCAGATCGATGATTGAGTTGGTCAGTTCGGCAATTCGAATGAGCACAACTGCCGTCCTCGCTCACATCTCGCCGGCAACTCCAACAGATGCACACAACCCCGTGACAACCCCGATATTTTCGTCAATTACATCCCCACACATTTTGTCCTGTAGCATCTCTCCAACTTTCCAAAGACCCAGTGTTACTGTCTTAAATGTCAGCTCACCTACACTTTCTCCAAGCCTCAAGAATCGACGTCTCATGAGGCGCGCATCTCGTCTCTGAACCAACAGCTCGTCACGAACCTAAACACCCATGCATCTTCCCAGCTACCGCCCCATAACTTATGCAAATCTTCTTGCATCTTTTCGATCTTGACAGCAAAAGTAAACCCACCCGTCTGGAAACTCTGTCACATTTGACTCCTGAATCCATGTTACATTCATCTCGACTAGCCAGTGAGAAGGGCGACATCATCAGCCACAGCCTTTGAGGTATGGCGGGGTTACCGGACATCCTGAGTCGCTCCCCTCCCTCTCCGGACGACTGTTGGACTCTGACTCTCAACGAGGAAGAGGGCGCCGGTATCCAACAACGACCTTATCCTGCTCGTATTTTGCATTAAATTCCACAAGAGACGGAAAAGCTATTCTTATTAACAGACATCTGTCATCTACCGTGCACATCTGCCGAGCTGTCGTATCTTTTCGTCCTTGAGACGCCTTCTTGACAGCATTCGGTCGAAATCTTCTAGACGAGGCTCAAGACATCTGCCTTCCCGCGGCAGCTCGGCAGCTTACTGCTTGGCCACGTCTTTCGACGTCAGTATTCGTCAAACCAAGTTGTCACCGGTCAGAAACCCCCATTTCTCATCGTCCTTACTCCCCGGATTCCGTTTCACTGTCACAAAACCTCCACAACTCTCTTAGACATACACTTCGGCAAGTCTTTCATACGCCAGACTAGGAAATGCCGCTCTCACAAAGCATTATGTGAGTGGAGAGACTAGTAGACTCTTGGAGAGTGCCGTGTAGCAATGGTCATCCTCACACCGGTCTCTTACTCTACTTGCTTTACCATACCCTACCAAGTTAAGTTTCGCTTGTCTCTTCTCGACGTCTTCTCCTTGCGTATCTTGTCAAAAGTAGGTTAAACTCCACAAGTGACATTGCCGTTATCTGCTGTGCCGTTCCGCAACTGCCCCGTGTTGATTTTATATATACATTACATTGCCTTAAGCAGCTGTCAGTTTCATAGCTCAAAAATCTTTTCACGTCATTTTTAGGATATTATCTTCTCGATTATCCGTTGTTATATCTTAAAGAAATAAGCAAGAAACACTTCTTACATACAGTCCGCAATGGCCCTCCGCGATACTATTGTGACAACAGTGCTTCAACACTGGCCAGTTATCCTCTCCGTTGGTCTCGCCGCCTACTTTATTTCAAATTACTTTAACCGTGGACTCCAGAAATACCCAGGTATGTATAGAGTATATCCTCAAAGGAGCTGGCTTCGGTTCGTCGTTTTTGAAACGAAACATAAACTAACACCCGCACAAAGGCCCGTTCCTTGCTTCTCTGACAGACTGGTGGCGCTTTTGGGACGTCTGGAACAAACGACCAGAACAAACACACATTAAATTGCACGAAAAACATGGTGACGTTGTGCGCCTCGGTCCTAATGTCCTTTCATTTTCAGACCCGAAGGCCTTGAAGGCGATATACGGTCTTAATAAAGGATTTACGAAGGTACATACTACTTTAATTTGTAGAGAATTTCTAAAAGGAGTTTTGTTGGAAACTTCTCTACGGTCCTTTCTACGTTGACATTTCGGATTGTTCCTCAATATTTGAAGTGATTTTTGTTCGGAGATTTAAGAAACCATGCTAACAAAACACCTTAAAACAGTCAGAATTTTACCCAGTCCAACAATCCGTAGCAGGCTCCAAACGACTCCCCTCCCTCTTCAGCACCACCAACGAAAGCTTCCATGCCCAACTCCGACGCTCGGTAAACAGCGCCTTCTCCATGTCAACACTGGTCCAATATGAACCCTTCGTCGACAGCACAACCGAACTCTTCCTCAAGCAAACTGAAAACATCTATACGAATGCCCCTTGCGATTTCGCCAGGTGGTTACAGTTTTACGCCTTCGATGTTATTGGTGAGATTACGTACAGTAAAAGACACGGGTTTTTGGAGGAGAACAAGGATATTGATGGTATTGTGGGATATATTGCTAGTTTGTTTAACTACGTGGCGCCTGTATGCACTTCTTAATTTCTAACTAATACATGATGACTGTTATTAATATTAAATAGGTCGGACAAATTCCATGGCTCGATTTAGTCTTCCTCAAGAATCCGCTTTATCTCCTAGCATCACATTACAAACTCGTCGACGCAACCTTCCCCGTAGCCAAATTCGCTCAAGCAAGAATGGCAGAACGATACCCGTCAAAATCCTCGACAAGTACCAAATCTCCTACAGATGACTCAATCCTTCCATCTACAGAACCTATCAAAGAAACACCAATAGTCACCCAACCAGATCTCCTCTCCAAATTCATCCAAGCCAAGACTGACCGTCCGGATTTCATGAATGATTCCTTAGTTCTTACCATGGCCGTCTCTATGGCATTCGCCGGTTCCGAAACAACTGCTATCTCTTTATCCGCTGTCTTCTACTACCTGCTCAAGAATCCACGTTGTATGCAGAAGGTACTTAAAGAACTGGATGATAAGGGTAGAGAAGGCTACTTCAAGAATAACGAGTCTGGTCTCGTGACCTGGCCTGAAGCGCAGGGGTTGTCATATCTAGATGCATGCATCAATGAAGCATTCCGTCTACATCCCGCACCAGGGTTACCGATGGAAAGAATTGTACCGCAGCAAGGTGCCGAGATAGCAGGAAACTTTGTGAAGGGAGGTACCATTGTGGGATGTAGCGCATGGGTTCTGCATCGCAGGAAAGAAATTTTCGGCGAGGATGTAGAGGATTATAGACCTGAGAGATGGTTGGTTGAGGAAGGGAAAGATAAGGATGCTGAGGAGAAGCGGATTAAGGAGATGAAGGGTACGATGTTGCATTTTGGTATGGGTGCTAGGACTTGTATTGGGAAGAACATTAGTTTGTTGGAGATTTATAAGTTGGTTCCTACTATGTTGAGGAGATTTGAGGTATGTCGGGTTTTCCATCTCCTTTCTTTTTCATCTTGACTTGGACTGCAAGTACTAATTTTTTTTGCCGAACAGATTCGTCTAGAACATCCCGAGCAAGAGTGGAAGTTACACAATGCCTGGTTCGTCAGACAGCTGAACTTCCGTACAACTTTCCAGCCGAGAGAGATTGTCCAACCGGTTACGAAGTCATGATCTTGTAATATAGTAATGATATACGAAATATGAACAGTATTTGCAAGCAGGTTGTTGACGTGATTATTGCGCAGTCAACCTATAAGTCGCAAGCTACATCACCCAATACTCCAAGAGCAGAACTCTGAAACTCTAATTTAATTGAGTCTGATCTCAGTTACACTTGGCGTTCTTGGTGCCCGTGAGATTCTACTGCAGGTACGGAGATAGGCTTAATAGCACGGTGCTTATGTATGCTCTCTAAGCATGGAGATTAAATTAAGATTACCTATACCAGGTACAGTACATGATATGATTTCGGATTAAGCTTAAAAAAAGGTAGATAAACAATATACTTGTAAATATTCAAAAATGATTTAACTAGACAAAATAATTTGCTCAACTATAATTGCTTTTTACCAAGAGGAGCTGACGAGTCTAAACACTTGTACAACAGTAAGCTTACTTCCCTCGTTTACTAGTAACGATCAAGAATTTTCCACCAGTTCGTGCACCAAACAAACGGCTCGCAAGCCATCGAGTTACCAATAAGCCCTTAAATCGGGAGATCGACAAAAGCCCAGATAATCTAACGCTCCATCCCCTTCCCTCCTCAACCAAGAGAGCCCCTTAAAAACGCCCGGCGACTTTGAAAATCACCAGCAATTGGATGCATTGATACTCCTTATTACTCAAACATGTCAAATTAATATAATAGTTCGTTTCTAATTCCAATGGGGTCCAAGAACTACTCGTATCTTCGCACGTCTTGGTATCTTAATGACGTTTGGGAGGGAGTGTGCTGGTGAGCTTAACCCCTCATTTCTCATAGTCATATTTCTTTTTGTTTGAACCTCCTTGCATTATGTCGTACTTACTGTACGTAATATACCTTACTTTTTAAGTTGATCTTCCCCCTCCAGCTGAAAAGAATCATTCTCAATCATTCTCATTTCAGCTCCTCTAAGTCAACATACCAAAAAAAAACCAATTCGAATCTTTATAAATACAAATATGTATCGCTCGTTAGGCTCCTTGTTAGCTATTGCGGCTACAGCTACCGCAGTATGGCACTCTTCATATCTACCCGTTGGCAGCAAGTATAAATATGGAGTAAGCTGATAATTGGATGCATAGGCAACCATCGATATTGCAGTCGGTCAGAGTGGTCTCAGTTTCTCGCCAGACTCAACAACAGCCAATGTCGGAGATATATTGGCATTCCATTTCTTCAACGAACACAATGTCATTTCTACATCTTTCTCGAGTCCTTGTATACCTGATGAATCAAGTTTCTACTCGGGTGACTGGTCTGGCGACTCTGCAGGTGTGAGTATTGATTTCGTTGTTTCTACCTGTATGTTGAGGGATTCAGCTAATGAGGGTGTTTTTGGTTGTAGGACATGACATTTCTAGTTACGGTTAATAGTACTGATCCAATCTGGTATTATTGTTCTGTGGGAAGGCAGTAAGTTACCTATTTCTTTGTTTTGGGGCCACAAATTCACTATCTTCCAATTAATACTCTTACTGTTGCTCTTAGAGAGAACCAAGGTACTAACTTGTTGAAGTTGTCAAGCCGGGATGGTTGGCGTCGTTAATCCACCTTCGGGCCAAGACGTATCTGCATTCGCCAGTGCAGCAAGATCTGTCGCCGCTGCTTCTTCACCTGCTAATCCAGTTGGAGGTGTGAGTACGTCTTTGGCTGTTGGCGCTACTGCTTCTATTTCATCATCAGCAAGCGCAGAGTCCACGTCGGCTAGTTCGGCATCCAAGACCTCTTCGTCCGCTTCGGAAGAGACTTCCGCTACGGCTTCAAAATCTTCAACAGCATCATCATCTGCCTCCTCATCTGCTGCATCTGCGACCTCGACGGCAAATAGTGCTGGCCGATTTGGTGAGGGGGCAGTTGCTGGCTTGGCTGTCGTTGCTGGAGGATTGGTTGCTATGATGGCATAGAGAATAAAAGAGGGAGTAGGATATGACTGGGAGGAAGGTTCCGTAGAGATTGCAGCAGAGAGAGCACCCGGGTGCACAGTGCGTGCCTAGTACAGTATACTTAGGTTGCAATATGAATCGTGTTGCGTCTTGTTAAAGAAGTCTCGAGCAGTCTTAGGAGAAGAGCATTCGTGAGACCTGTGAATTTGAAGTTATCACCCTCGAAAAAGTAGAACATGCCAGTTCTTAGCTGTCTAATCATGGTGGAATCGAATGTCTGACATCCCCATTTCGAAGATATCGTAGAAATTGGTTTCTAAGAGATCTTTGAATAGCTACTTATTCAGATATAAGAGATAGACTTCAGCAGCTCGCTTGACTTAAGTAACCCCCAAAACTATTCGCGGGGTATTAATGCCTGTACTGGAAGGGAAGGGAGGATGAGTCAACAGCGAAGAGTCATCCTGTCTGAATCATCATTGTATTCAGTCATAAATGAGATATTCAAGGCCATGATTCCTATGTCTCCTTCATCGCAAAAAAGAGTATTCTCAGCAAGTGAAGTAAGTGAAGTGTTGACCTGCAGAAGAAGAAATCGAATCAAACAACGAAGCATGGAACAATCATCAACAACGTCACGTGAGTGCTGCCCCGCGCACCCACCTCAAAACATTTCTGAAAATGGAGGGGTTGACTCATCACGACTTTTGTTTCTCAACTCAACCTCAAATTCAAATCGCAATCATGGCTGACGCAGCAGGAACCCCAGCCGCCCCAGAGGCTCCTGTGGAGCAATTGGCCAAGCTATACCTTGATCCAGTTACAAACGAGCAAGTCTCCAAGTCCGAATTGAAGAAGCGCGAGAAGCAGCGCAAGAAGGATGAGGAGAAGGCAAAGAAGGAAGCCGCGGCCCCTCCCAAGCCCGCAACTGCAAAGAAGACAAATGCAGAGGCAGATGAGAAGGAGCTCAACCCTAATGTACTTCCCACCCCAACTATCCTGTGTTGAATCAGACAATTTGTACATACGCTAACCTTTAACAAAAGCAATACTTCGAGATTCGCTCGCGAAATATCAACAAGTTGAGAACGACCAAGTCTCCCAATCCGTACCCTCACAAGTTCCCTGGTCCGTACTACGATCTCAGAAACTTCGAGAAGGACTACGGCAATCTTAAGTCCGGAGAAACCCGCAAGGATATCGAGGTCAGGCTGGGAGCTAGAATCTACAACAAGCGTACCTCTGGAAACAAGCTGGTCTTCTACGATGTCAAGACTGAAGGCGTCAAGCGCCAAGTCATGTGTCAAATTCAAGAAGCCAAGGAGGGGGGTGTACCCTTCGAACAACAGCACGAGCATTTGCGAAGAGGAGACATTATTGGTATAGTTGGATACCCAGGACGGACGGCACCAAGGAGCAAGATTGAGAAGGGGGAAGAGGGAGAACTCTCTATCTTTGCTACTGAGATTGTTCTTCTCACACCATGTTTGCACCAACTTCCAGATGAATACTACGGCTTCAAGGATCAGGAACAGAGACATCGCAAGAGGTATTTGGATTTGATCATGAACGACCCAACACGGAACGTATTCATTACCAGATCCAAGATGGTCTCCTATATCCGTAGATACTTTGATGATCAAGATTTCGTCGAGGTTGAGACTCCAATGATGAACCCCATTGCTGGAGGAGCAACTGCCAAGCCATTCATTACTCACCACAACGACCTCAACATGGACATGTTCATGCGAGTCGCACCCGAACTTTACCTTAAGATGCTGGTCGTCGGTGGTCTCAACCGTGTTTATGAAATGGGACGTCAATTCCGAAATGAAGGCATTGATCTCACACACAATCCAGAGTTCACCACCTGCGAGTTCTATATGGCTTACGCTGATGTCTATGACATCATGGACATGACTGAAGAGCTTGTATCAGGACTAGTCAAGCATGTAACTGGAGGCACTACCACCAAGTTTCACACCCAAAAGGGCGAGGAGTACGAAGTCAACTGGGCAGCACCTTGGAGACGTGTAGAGATGATGCCAGCGCTCGAAGAAGCCTGTGGTGAGAAGTTTCCACCTGGAGACCAGCTACATACCCAGGAAACCAACGAATTCTTGAAGGGCGTTCTTAAGAAGATGAAGGTGGACTGTTCGCCACCTCTAACTAATGCTCGCATGCTCGACAAGCTTGTCGGCGAGTTCATTGAGGAGACCTGCATAAACCCAACCTTCATTACCGGACACCCCCAGATGATGTCTCCACTTGCCAAGTACCATCGCTCTAACCCAGGTCTGTGCGAGCGTTTTGAAGCATTCGTCTGCAAGAAGGAGATTGTAAATGCATACACCGAGTTGAACGACCCCTTTGACCAACGTCTGCGGTTCGAAGAGCAAGCTAATCAGAAGGATCAAGGTGATGATGAGGCTCAAATGATCGATGAGAACTTCTGCCAGTCCTTGGAGTTTGGTCTTCCACCTACTGGTGGTTGGGGTATGGGTATCGACCGCCTGGTTATGTTCTTGACGGATAATTACAGTATCAAGGAGGTTTTAGCGTTCCCATTCATGAAGGAGGATACCAGCAAGGGCAAGGAGAAGTTGGCGGGTGAGGTGGAGAGTGTGGAGCCAGTTCCTGAGGAGGGTATTGGTAAGTCATCTTTATGTTTTTAGGCAAATGAATGGTGTTACTGACTAGTTTTTTGTATAGCACACAAGTAATGGCGATTTATGGTTTCAGGCCATTATACGAAGTGACCACCATTTTACATTGCTATTACTGCATTCAAAACTTCAAGTCGTTGTTAGATAAGAGTTCAGTGTGCTGAGAATAGAACAAGACCAAAAGTCAACCATTAAACCATTTCTCAAGCTCCCATATTAAACTAAACTGATGCTATTAGAATTTAGCCGCTACACTTATATGTTAAGAGATGTTGCTGCGATGGAAAATGCTCTGGTACCGACTAAATTAACAGTCGACGAATTATAGTTTTTGAAAATGTTGAAGTTGTTCTATAAAAGATAGACAAATAAAAAGATACTATTCATATTTACAGAGCAGAGAGTAATTTCCAACGCCTAATGCAATGCCGCATATCCCCGTTTTAATAATCCTTACAACCATATACAAAGTCTCCGTATTAATACAAGCCCCCACCATTTCACGAAGAAGATTTGATAGGCGTAGCTTTATGCGCCGTTCTCAAGCCTGGTGAAAGCCCAGTCATAGGCTTTGCAGACGAAGCAGCCTGCTTCAATAGCCTCATGCTACTCCTCGGCACCCAAACTCTACTTCCAAGCACAATCACGCCGGTAAGTAACGCAAGACTACCAGCCTGATGCGTAGCTGCCAAATGAATAGGTACTAAATAAATCAAAGTGCTAATACCCAAAGCGGCCTGCATAAAGACCAAGTGCACGCATCCCATCATTCCCTTGTGCGCTGCCCTTGGCAGACAAGGTCGGATTCTTGGTGAGAAACGTGTGTATGACCAGAGACCTAAGATGGTGAAGAAAGTTGTTGTGGCTAGGATTCGGTGGTCGAGTTGTACTGTGCTGGGGTTTTCTAACATGTTTCTCCACCAAATATCGCTTCCGTCTTCTCTTCGGGAGTAGAATTTATCGAAGAGTTCGGACTTTGGGGGTGCGTATCCGACGCCCATGCGGGGGAACTCATTATAAATCAATCCTGCATCGAGACCAGCAACGAGGCCACCGGACATAGCAGTGACGAAGACAAGAATGGCGAGCCCTGCGACAGATTTGCGGAAGACGGAAAGCCTTGGTACGGAGAGGTTGAGGAGATGATCGAGACCTCGCTGGGGGTTGGAGAGGAGTCGTTGGTCGCGTAAGATGGAGAGGCCGTTCCAGAGCATTGCTGTGTAGCAAAGGAATGCAGTTCCGAGATGGGCTGTGAGTCTGTATTGGGAAACGCGGGGATGGCTTCCTGGCGCGAAAAGATCATCTTTGAGCCCAGACTTGACCATGTACCACCCCAATGCTCCTTGCGCGCCTATAAGCGTTGATATTCCGAGAAGTTTGAGAGACATTGATGCAGAGACTTTGCGCCGGGATACAAAGTAGATTGCTGGGAGCACGAAGGAGAGTCCTACAAAGCGCCCCCAGAGCCTGTGCCCCCATTCCATATAATATATCTTCTTGAACTCCTCGAGAGTCATATGTGGATTAAGGAGCTTGAATTCGGGTGATGCGCGGTATTTGGCAAATTCGGATTCCCAATCTTCGGGGGAGACAGGTGGGAGGGACCCCGTTACTGGCTTCCATTCTGTGATACTAAGCCTGTTTTTTTTTAGCCATTGGCCTTCATGCTTCTCTGTGAACATACCCAGACTCAGTCAATCTCGTCAACCCTCCAAAAACTACAATGCCAAAAACACTGGCTGCACTCCCCAAGAGCCAGTATGCCACTGACTTGGAGCTAGTTTCTGGAAAGAAAGCCTTCTTGACATCTCCAGAAGCCTTGTTCTTTTCCAAGCTAGCTATCTTGTGACTTAACTCACCCAATGGAGATCCTTTAGTGATTGTCGCATTGAGGGCAGCATTGGGAGGTAGCGAGCTGCTGCTAAATCGGATGTTCCTGGACAGTGTAGACTTTCCGGGGAAGGCGGCTTGTCGCAGTGCAGACTTGGATGTGTTCATACATTGATGACATATGAAGAAGTCCCTAGATAGCCTTGGGGCAGCCCTTCGTAGGGAAGGGAAAATTGAGGCCATTGACGGCTGCAGTGAGGTTTGGCTGACAATCAAAGTGAAGCAGAGTGGGCAGATAACATCTAAGAGGTCTCAAAATCTCCGTGTCCATTATGTCAGCTCTGCCCGTTAATCCGGATATTTCCCGGTGGATGGGATCCATGGATTTTGCCCATTAGCACGTGGCATGCGATTTAGGTAGGGTACTCTGTAGGTACGAAAAGTGCGAGGAGGCGGTCCGTCTTGGCCGACCCCTGGTTGGCGTTCGCGAGCTCAGCCTCAAAACGTACAGTACAATCTCACACTTCACCTGCTGCCCGCCCACCTCCAGTGTACGGTAGTTCTCTGACTTGTTCTGGTACCAGGACAGCTCACCAACTAATTATGCCATCTTCTTAAATTCAATCATCCTCCATGTTCTCACCCCGCAACCCCGATTCTAGTACTTCTTTTCGGCCGGCCCTCCTCAACCTCCTATCGACTCGACCGCGAACAACATCATCAAGCCATCGGCAGACGGATTCGGGAAGCAGTTTAGATTCTGAAGGCGATTCTTCGACATCGAAAATGGCAACTCTAAAGAAAAACTCCACCGAGTTTCGCGCTACCTCCATTCCCCTGATCTCCCTCTCCAGATCCCCCTCCCCATACGCTCGCCGTCGATCGGATTCCAACCCAACTTCAGAAACAGAGGATGAAGACTTCGACCAGCGTAATTCCTCTCTGCGGCCGTTCTTATCTCATACTTCGGACAATGGAAAGAGGAGGGGCTGCAAGGGGTTCCTGCAGGAGGGGGGCCTGGGGCAGTGGCTTTTTACGAACCCAGTCGGATGGCAAGTATACGTTGGAATTATTGTCCTGTGGATGGGCGGATGCGAGATTGGTCTTACTATTATGAATAGAATCATCTTGTTGAGTGAGTACTTTTGTCAGACCTTGGCGCATCTTGCTAATCTCAGTCACAGCCGGCGTCTACAAATTCCCATACCCACTAGCGACGACCTTTATTGAGATGCTTATGTGCCACGGATGGCTTCTCCTTGCAGCAACTCTCACTCGTCTTTTGAGCCCGTGGTTAGTAGGTATGGGGCTCTCGGGAATGATAGCACCATCATTTCCATTGCTGCCACCTTCGCCATCTCGAGGCCAGGGAAAGAGAAATGGAATATTAGGAAAGCTGGCAAGATGGACCTCGAGCAACTCCGGAGGCATTGCCGGTGGAGGCCTTTTCGAATTTGATCTGGCAATAGTGCGCCAAGTTCTGCCTCTTGCGATCATTTTTGTCGCCAAACTTATCCTCAGCAACATATCCTTCGCATATGCGCAGTTACCAATTTACATCTTGGCCCGAGTTGGCATTGTACCTCTTTCTCTTATCTTCACTTCCATATTGGGCCAGGCGTCACACTCCGTGGCTACCATATCATCAGTCCTAACGGCTACACTCACTCTGATAGTGGCTGCAATGAGACCACACATCAGAGTTACATGGGAGAGCATTGTCGCAGGAGTTTTCTCGTCTCTGTTTGTGGCTCTCTACCCAATACAGTTGCAACGCACCTATAAATCTCTGGTTGCAAGTCTCGTACCCCAAGGGGATCTCCTCAGCGGGAATTTTTACGCCAACGGCCCCACGGACGCATCCGGCACTCGCGAAGAAGCACGGGCAACATGGCGCCTCCTCCACTATACCTCGCTCGTCTCGATCATGGTCTTCTTTCCCATCCTCCTTCTCTCTGGTGAGATTCGTAACATAAGCCGGAACTGCTATTTCCTTGATGTCTTCTTCCACTGGCTCATGGTTACTTGCGGAGGCCTAGGAAGCTGGGCTGTTTTCTTCGGTACTGTGGTCCTTACCAGGGCTACAAGTCCTCTCACTACCACTTTTTTGTTTATACCCAGAGCTGCTTTTATGTTACCCGTTATGGCCAATTTTAAGATGCCAGCTTATAGTTGGATTGGCATTTGCATGTGTTGGGCGAGTTGTGCTTGGTTTATGCAGGGAAGGAGAAAAGAAGGGCGGTCCTTAGAGAGACTGCGCTAAATTAGATTATATACTCAGCGAGATGATCTAAGCATGGCAGTGAATTGTCTGGAGTATTTAGGAAAAGTTGTATATATGCCAAATTAGGAAGGCTACTTTCGTCGGTAATCTTATAAGGGTGATACACCATCAGAGCGTCAGATAGGATTCGTCTCCTATTATTATTATTTTCATGTTTCTATAAAAGAATATGAAAGTCACCCTTCTCATAGCCACCAAACCAGAACCCGACCATCTAAGCTTCTTGTTAAGTCCCATCGCGCCATTGCAGTGTATGCGGACATTTGCATAGAAATATCTAGTGTCCTATTAATACGTCAATGGTTCGGTGGGCCTTAAGTTGTACTGGTACTTCAGTACATGTCTTAAATCATGTTTGGAAAAACTGTTAGTAAAAGTTGCCAAGTCAAAGTTCATTGTCAACACTTAAATGTAAAATGTTGAGATGAAAATGTTGAAAGCGGATTTCTCAAGGTTGATTTAGTCTGGATCAGTTGTTGCTAGGTGGATTGTGGATTGTAGCTTGTCTTCTTGGTATAGGTCCAATGGCAAGCGCATCATCTTATCAACTTCGTTTGCCCAAAGGTTTGCCTTCTCTGGCTTCTGTTTCTTGGTGTTGGATGAGATCAACTTCTTGGTGGTATTTTGGAGATTAAGACTATGGTACTTGCCGCGAATCGAACGCCTTTATTAAACTAATAGACATCTAATCTTTATTTTGCTTGCTATATCAATATATTAAGGTCGCGTAACCATCTGGTTATGTGGTTTCTGGTGCTATCGAGCTTGGTAATCCCTTACTAAGCCGCTCTCTGAACGAAGTATATAACCTCGTTCCTTCCTTGATTTCTTTCTTCTTTAGAATTATATAAGACAATATTCAACGCTCTATTTCTCACTTCGATTCTCTCTTTTCCCGCCCATAGACAGACTCATCTGTGACAATTAAACACTAGTGTGAGGAGTAGGTTTTGATGGATAATGCCAACTGGTTTCTTGGCGGATTGTGTTATAATGCACAGAAGAAAATGAAAAGAAAATATTTCTTCACAAAGTTGCAAAAATCGTCTAAGACTTTTTTTTTCCAGAAGATTTCCCGAATAAAAAGACATTCCTTCCTTCGGCCAACTGCAAGTCTCAAACAAGTCACATCATATCCTAAATTCGTAACCACCTGTCAGAAATAATTGACTGAATTGAAGCTATTCAGATGTGGGGTTGCCAAACCACATATAAGACTACATAGACATTCCGAATGTTCCGGTGCCCAAGGCCCATTTGTAAGCATCATTTCTGACACCACCGAATCTCCAATCCAATCCAATCCAATATCCTCTCTCTTCCAAGAAAAGGACCATTTCACACTTGATGTACCCTAACCACACTTAGAATGCGGATATTTCTTAGATTTTCTACATCCCTTCCAAGTAGCCCTTCCACCAAAAGGAGACAGACTTTCATGAAGAGCCCTCATGGTTCTCTTGCCTACACATCAAAACAAACACATTATTAGTTACATGTACCACACAAACCAAAGCCAAAGTTCTGGTTTGGGAAGTTTTTGGTGGAAGGATGAGGAGGAGGAGGAAGAAGAAGAAGGAAGAACTTACAATCACCTTGGTTACGAGGATCTGCATCTTCGGCGTCACAGCAGAATCCAACCAGTCCTCTTTGACATTGAAAATATCCTTTGTGGAAGGTCACGGGTGGTAGAGGTTCGGCGGTGGCGATGGCTAGGATTGCTGCTAGGATGAGGAGGAGGAATGTTGTGCGCATTTTGAGGGATTGAGGGGTTTTGGATGTCCTTTTTGTTTTCTGAAGAATTTGGTGGTTGTGCTTGGGGGTTTTTCGAGGGAGGTGATTGAGGAGGTTGATTGTTGTGGGAAGATTTGTGTGCAGTAGGTAAGTAGGTAGGTAGGTAGTCTTAGGGGTTAGCTTTTAAAAGTTTTATCCCATGGTCGTTTCTGGGCGAGTGGGCTAGAGAATCCATGACAAGACTTGGTGAGTTAGATTAAAGCTGCTTTTTTTCAACGGTTTAACTAGATATAGTGTGGTTGATTCAAGCTTTTATGAGCCCATAGCTTGATTTAGTTTTGGATGGGGTGGTGTCAGTTGGAATTAGTCGCTCGGTAAGTAAAGATAGATGGGGATTTTTGGGACTCGAAAAGCCTGATGTAAAAATTTGTAGGCTATCAAGATTAAAATAGCAGGTTATTAGATTTGGGGAATTCATAGTTACCTTGGTGAGAGACGGAGATTCCTCTCCTGAGTTCAGGGATAGTGAGAGCATTGTGATAACATGACTTGGAAACCAATGGTGGGCGAGAATTACAAAGTTTACTTAATCTCCGTTTATAGCGGCTCCCCGCGGAAAATCCATTGTAGAACCAATGTACTTATTGAGGATAGATCTCCACCGAACGCGCGACTTGTTCTTCACCATTGTAGTTCAAGATTGAGCGACATAGTTGTGGTGCACTGAGTTCTCAAATATACAAACTTTCTGATCTAAACAAAATGTCTCTACAACTCACTTCAGTACCATCGCGTATCTCGCACTCAGCTTGGCGTTTGAACTCGCGATCTCATGAAGCCAAGTAGTAACAAGATATCGAGGGGGAAAAGTACTCTGATGATGCAAGGAGCTGATAGATTCAATACCTTTATTGTCTGATAAAGGGAAAAGGAACAAATGGTGTGCTGACAACAAAGACGCCATTGGCAAGAAATCTATCTATCTGATTTGATTCTCTGATACATAAGGGTAGACCTCCCCAAAGAATAAAAGAGCGAAAGTGGTTTGAACGCAATAGCACGAAAGTCAAAGACCTTACACCATTGTTACTCCCCAACAATCGATTTTTCGAAGTCAGATTGAAGCGCCGGCACGAAGTCGTGATAGACGCCTACAGCAGTCCCAATACGCTTGCACACGAATACCCGCACTGAACAACGCTCTAGTAATCTTTGAAGAGGTCTTCCCGGACACCCTGGTTCCCGATCGCTTTCGGCAACCTACTCCGCCATCACCTGCTCCATAATGTCTCCCAGCACCTCCTCAGCGACTGCATCTGCCATTCTGCGAGCTTGGCGTTCTTCTCTAGCGGCATTTGTGCGCTTTAGAAGGAATTGGGTTAACGACAGAATCCGCTTCTGCGGCCCCTTTCTCTCCCGAATCCACCACTTCTCCTTCGCCGGAAGCTCATCAGTCTGAGTGCCTGCGTCCACGTAGTTGCCAGGACGCTGCGCTTGGGGTTGCTGTGGTGGTTGATCTGGACCTGAAAGTGAGTTACTGAGTTTATTTGGGTAACCCAAAAATGGGGTTTACTTACGTGGAGCAGCAAAACCACGTCTGGCAGCAGCAGTAGGTGGCCGAGGAAGTGCCTGCGGTGTAAGGTCGGCCTTGAGGCGGTTGAAATCAACCTGGTTCTGGCTACGGTGGTAGTGCTCGACTCCTTGCTCAAGTTAGTTTTGGGTAATTCAAAACAAGTCAGACACCCACTTACGGTAGAGTATTCGCTGAGAAATCTCTTTCTTGGATCCATTCCTCCTCAATCCCTGGCGCGTGCACACGTCTTTCAGTGCTTCCAGTGACTTGTGGCGCACTACGATCTCGATTTCAGCAACCCAGGGGATGTCGCGCTGGCGCCGGGACGCAATACTGCTTTGAATTGCTGAGATAGGCATTTTGATAGAGGTTTATTTGATGTGTTTGAAGTGCGGCTGATTTGGATAGCGGTGCTTGTTGCTTTCGAAATGCGAAGATCGAAAAAAGAAAGCGTAAAAAGCCGAAAATTCTTAACCACGAAGTATTGAGTCACGGATAATTGAAGCTCCTGTCCAATATGGCGGCTGTTATCCTCACAATTTTCTATACTAAACTTCCAGATCGTAGGTATTGATTTGCACCAAATTTCCATGACATACTCGATCTGATGATTCTAATTAATAACTGATAGCGTAATTAAGACTACCGGAAACCACCAAAAGAGATATTAAGATTTACTTATAAGTTATCTCTGAAGTTTAGTCTTAGGCAGATGTCGTCAATAAATATCATATATAGTAGCAAGTGTCAATGCCATTTAATTGCAGTTACCAAGAACCAAAACACCAGCCATAATCTACTATGCTTAGATAATATTGACCTTATGGGAAAATAAAAAGCATATTAGAAATTTAGTCAAGTAAAATTATGATTATCCTACGGAGAGACTACAATTTTCATGTTTTGTGAAAACTAGGCACATTGAGCTCGCTAGATCGAAAAAGGGGGTGGCCTCGCTTACTCAAAAGTGGACCCACTGCCTCGCTTGCTCACAAAAACAATCAAAACAACACCTAAAAGAACCTCAAAAAGACAAAAAAAATATTGTTCCGAGTAGCAAAACAATCCGGATAAGGGTGTACCTTATCTTTTACGAGCTACCCCGCTAAACTGAGCATACGTCGACGCAGCTGAGAGTAGACAAGGGATGTTCCGCCGAGCCGTGGACCCAAACCCCCGAAGGGATTTTCGGATGCCGTCATATGGTTTTTACGTGGTGAGAACTGGACCACTACACCATAAAGCACATTCATGTTGGTGGAAGCGAAACTTGCTATTTGAATATTTAAGGACACCTGCTAGTGCAAGGCTACCGCTAGTGCGATCTCTCGCCTAGCCTCACTTGTTTACTCTTAGGAGTAGCCAAAGATTTTGAAAAGCTATGCGCACCAATAAATTCCCTGACAATTTACAATCAACTACCTATACAACAACCACCTCATCTCCAGAGTCTTAGCTAATCATCAACAGCAATACGGTCATAGCAACAACCCACTGGCAATGATAGTTGTATGCCAAACGTCAATATTCCAGCTTAATTTCTCGATTGAGATGCTGCAATCCTGTGTCTATCTATTTACCTGTTTGGTCCTAACTCTCCTTGGAATGAAAACTACATAACACTAATATCAGAACCAGCCAGGCAAACTTCAGTTGAGAATTAGAGTGCGTAGAATATAATCTTAGCAGATACACCAGGGTGCTTTACAAGATTGACGTTGCGGCAAACATAGCGCGTTATTGTAGGTATCTTGCCAGCTGCCAGTCATACTAATATTTACATCAAACTAGTCCAAAAACAGACAATATATACCTACTACAACATAACACCGGACTTATTTTCACTTTCAAAGGCCAAATGCAAGCCCAAAAGCAGCTGCACCTCCAACAACCAACCTCGTATTGCCTGTTGCCACCGGAGCACCTGCAGCACTAAATATTGCAGTTTATATCGCAGTACTGGAAGATACGGTGCTTGTAGTTCCAGTACTATTCGTCGACGTCGAGTCAGAGCATTCAAAACTTGTATAATCATCCGAATCGCCACCCAAAAAGTTCGCAGTCTCCGGCCAAGGACATAGCCTCCTCGTTCTGTCATCACCATTCGGAGGATCCGAAGAAACAACATAACCAGGCGCAGTTCCATTTTCAACCCACGCAGTCAATGCTTCCAAAGTTGCGTAAGTAGAAGGCACATTACTCGTGCTACTTACAGCACCACAATGCCCACCACCAGGGACCATGAAAAGTCTCAACCAACTTCCTAAATCACCACCAACTAGACCCTGAATTTCTCCTAGATGCTCAATGGGTCCAAGGGCTGGATTCAATGGATCCGTCCATCCTTGTGTTATGAGCATCTTTCCGCCAGCGTTCTTAAATGCGCTTAGGTCTGCACTCGTGTGGTCGATATACTGTCCTGCATTTTGATCTACGGCATTGACATCGCTACCGAAGTTAAAAGTGCTCCCATTCCAAGTAAGGTCGTCGAATACTAGGTTCTGGAATAGTGGAACTGCGTAGGAATTTGCCAGTGTCGTTTCTTCTGCTAACCATTGGCTTTCGGATCCTAGAGAAAATCCGCCTCCAGGGTAGATGGAGCTGTCTGTGAGAATATTAATTGGTCCAGTGTATAAGGCCTTTGCCGCCGTGATTTGGTCAGTTGTTAGGCATACTGTCTGATTGTTCACGACTGGTGATTCCCCTGAAGTACATTGTAATGTATTAATGTCGAAGGTGCACTTCAGTGGGTCTTCGATTATGCTATCTTCAACACCGTCAAGAGCGTCGCACTCGCTCAGTACAGCGTTGGTAATGAGGTCGAGTGCTGATTGGTCTATTAATCTAGAGCCCTGGTTCTACTTAGTGTCTGCCCATCATTTCATCTAAACAAGTTAGTTGACTTACTAGCGTTTGTAGATAGTTGTAGAGAAACAATATCATGAGATGCGAATAGGCAAATCCAGGAGAACCGGCAACAATCCCATCAAAAAGGTCTGGATGAAACAACGTTAAAGCAAAGGCTTGACCTCCACCGGTCGAGCAACCCTTGTAATAGCTGTATGTAACATTATTGCCATAGTATGTGTTTGTTAGTTCCCGACTGGGGACGGTGAATAGAGCTATGGAGTTGCGGATCCAGGCTAGTACTTGATCCTTGTTATGGAAGAAAGGAATGTATACTCCTGGGGCAGTTGTTGCACCGTTGTCATCGAGTGTGTGTCCTGAATCACCTCTGTAGATAGCTCGTAAGTTTTAAGATATTAATTGGGCTTAATTTGAAATTGCTTACCCAGCTACAGCATAGCCCTTTCCCAGATTCTCGACCATTGCTGCATAATCGATAACACCAGCAAAGCCCCCGTTTCCTTTCAAGATTAGTTTTGGGAAAGAGACTTGGAGATTGCAGACTCTTACCAACTGAAAGATATCTGCCCGTATAATAGTCTGAGTCGGGCAGCCAGAGCTCGAAATTGAGCGTTGACTGGCTTCCACTAAGATTTCCATATTTTATGGCACCTGTAACTCGGCAAAATGGAAGGCTATTGTTCTGAGGGATGTTGGATATGACTAAAGAGTCAATTGGAATATAGACCGACGAGTTAACAGTCACATCTTTTGAGAGGCTCGGCACATACTCCAAGAACGAGGAGCATGATGCCTCTTGTTTCTCCTCACGAGGTGCTATAGTCGTAGCAAGAATACTGGCGACCCAAAGGGGTATTGTTAGAATGACTTTCATTTTGGTGAATCACGAAGGACTAATACTGGACTAAGATTCTGGGGATCTTACAGTAATAAGTCAGAGACGATCGTCCACAGTAACTGACCCGAACATAACATTTCCCCGCTTTCCAGCCTACCAAAAATTCCTTATATGCTGAGATTTATATGCGGCAAATTCTTGAAGTGATGAGATCTGTGTCTTACCCAAACATGGGGTCTGAAGATTTACAAATTAAAACTCAGTACTCCATATAACCGAGTTTGTGGGCTGGTTATTGGACCACCAGGACCTGGGGTAGATGTGTTAAGATCTTGCAGCGTTGCCAAGACACGTGGTAGAAGTTCAAACGGCGTCGGTTAAACAAAATCCTTGTCTTTGCAGACAGCAGAAAAGGAGCTCAAGACCGCTGAGAGGGGAAGTTTGTTTACGGCGTTGATGTCCGTTGTCGGCGGGCGGCGCCGAAATGCCGCATCCCAAGCGCCATTAAGTCTAGTGCTATGCGTAGCTCGGAAGCGAGCTTCCACTTGGCGCTATGGCCGAAGCAGGAGTAATACAAATGGGTAAAATAATCCCCACCAATCTTTTTGTATTTATCCCATTAACTAAGCACCCTTTTCTGTTGTTGAAGGAAGCTGTCTGGTGTTCTTTTCTATTTTCACGAGGCGTTAGGTTCTGAGATTCACCACGTCGCTTAACTTCATGCATAGCCGTTTTCAATTCAAAGTTCACGCTAATTAAATAGAGATACCATTTACGATACGAAGTACCGATTGTTTAACCCAGTCAAACAGGTGACTTGCCTTCATACAGTAGCACTTCTGTACTCTGATTGCGGTTCTTTGCCTGGAGTAATTTCAAAATGCCATCAAAGCGTAACATCAGGATCGGCAATGTGTCTGGGGCGTTGGTGACCTCGATCCCGTAAGTTAAATTAAGCTAAGTTTTCACAGAACAGGAGATGCTCTAGATGCGATGAAATGCATGGTGGAAACTGGAAACGTCGACATCATAACCGGCGACTGGCTCTCCGAGATGAATATCGCCTGGAACGCCATCACCAAAGCCTCGAACCCTTCTCTTGGCTACGAAGCTGGCTTTCTGACTCAACTCTCAACATGTCTTCCCGAAATTATTGAAAAGAAACTGAAAGTCGTGACGAATGCAGGTGCTCTCAATACTGCGGCTCTAAAATCAAAGGTAGAAGCGTTGTGCCGGGAGAAGGGATTACAAGTGAAAGTTGCTAGCGTGATTGGGGACGATATTTCAGAAGTCTTAAAGGCAGGGAAAGACAGCCTGGATCTGAAACACCTAGATCATCAAGAATGGCGTTTAAATGATTGGGATAGAGTAAAAGACATCACGTGTGGCGTTGCGTATATTGGAGCTTGGGGAATTGTCTCCGCGTTAAATGCTGGTGCCGATATCGTGATTTGCGGGCGAGTTACTGATGCCAGTCCTGTTATTGGGTCTGCCGCTTGGTGGTATGGCTGGGGTGAGGAACACTATGATGAGCTTGCTGGTGCTTTGGTTGCTGGACGTAAGCCAAATCAAGATTTCATTGGGTTCGATGCTCATTCAACATTCTAATTGCTCTTTCAGATTTGATAGAATGTGGCCCTTACGCAACAGGTGCCAATTTTTCTGGATTCAAGGAGTTCTTGCCGGGTTTGGTCGATTTACCCTTTGGAATTGCAGAAATTCTTCCAACGGGAGAATGTATCATCACCAAACCGGAAGGGACCAGTGGCATTGTTAATAAATTCAACATTACTGCTCAGTTTTTGTATGAGCTTCAGGGAGCGCTATACCTAAACCCAGACGTCGTTGCAAATCTATCGGCAGTTGCCATTACAGATCTATCAGAAAACAAGGTATTTGTTTCTGGTATCAAAGGTCTTCCACCACCCAGTACAACCAAGGCCATGATTGCTGCAAGTGGCGGTTATCAGTGTGAAACAACATTCTATATTAATGGTCTCAATATCGAGGAGAAGACGCAGATGATGAGGCAGCAGCTAAAACACATGTTCAGAGATTCGAATTTCAGCAAATTATCGATTGAATTATACGGCGGTCAAGCTGTAGACGCGAAGTCTCAGCAGGCTGGGACTGCGTTCTTGAGAGTTTTTGCACAGGCATACAAGAAGGAGGATATCGATGCGCCAAAGTTTCGCGATATTGTGTATGCACTGCGAATGCAAAGTTATCCGGGTAAGATATAACTTAATCCCAAAACTAGACCATTCAACTAACATCCAGTAGGGTATCATATGAACCTCGATTTCCGCACAATGGATCCAAAACCGTTTATGGAGATTTTCCCGGCCCTGATACCAATCTCAGCCATCCAGCATCAAGTCATTCTCGAGGGCAAAACCATAGATGTCAAACCACCAATCAAAACGGCTCAGTATGATATAATCCGACCTTCTTACGAAGCTTCTTCGCCGGTCGACCTATCATCCTTTGGCCCAACTGAGAAAGCTCCTCTAGGAAGCATCGTTCATGCGCGCTCCGGCGACAAAGCTAATAACTCAAATGTAGGGTTCTTCGTACGCAACGCGGACGAGTACCCATGGCTCCAGAGTCTTTTGACTGAAGAGAAGCTACGAGAGCTTTTTGCAGACGACTGGACCAAAGAGGCCGGCTACGCGGAGAGGAGAGTGGAACGAATAGAGTTCCCTCAAATCTTCGCAGTTCACTTGTATGTTTCCACCTTCGTGTCTTTGCTTGGAAATTGTTGCTAATAGCTACAGCCGCATCCTGGACTTCTTAGACGGTGGAATTGCAAGTAGTTCTAGGGTTGACGGATTAGGCAAAGGGATTGGTGAATTTCTTAGAAGCCGACACATAGAGGTCCCAAAAGTGTTTTTAGATCGCGGGAGAATAGATTAGACTGGCCAAGTCGTAGAAATAATTTCAGTGGTGTAGTCGCTAGTTGCCGAGTAAAAGTGCCACGTTATGAGTGCTCTGTTCCTGAGTTTAAGTAAGTTACTTAGATGGACTCGCATGGGAGTGCCAAATTCCGCCGAAGATATCACTAGAAATTGTGGCTGTGCTCCGCTCTAGGGGGTATGCTCATATTGATGTGAGCAAGCCAAAGGAAGCTTACCATATCCTGGCTGAGCACTCCTTGATAGAGTGAAAAGTGGACCTGATATGTCCCAGTTCCCACTGAAGTTGCTAGCCTGGCAGTATACCATTGTAGTCATTGAGGTATCCAAGCCAGTCTTGTGACAGTTGAATGACCGGATCATCATTATATTGTTCGTGGTATAGATTCTGAAGGTCGCCAAAGCAGTTCCTGAACTCAGCATCGACTGCAAGTGGTGAAGGTTGAGTGTAGTTGTTGGACTGTGAAACTAGGGCCGGACTACTTCCGATCCAATTGTTGCCCTGTGCTGCGTCGCTTATGAACGAAGGAGACATGCGTGGCTGTGTACTTCTATCCAAACTGTTGTAGTAAACAGCTGGTTGTGTGGGCTGAATATTTTGTTGGTCTTTTTTGGGTGTAGTATGTAGCTTGATTGCGTCCTCGAGAACTGCGTCGCTGAGTCTATCGAAAACTTCATGGCAATGCCGCAATGCATTCCATCGTTCACTCACAGCTACAAGAACATTCGAACATGCTCTCGTGTCATTAACTAGCTCCATAGGTTTTGGATCGGAAGATAACATGACTCCTGTAGGTGATGACCGTCTTTGTTCTCTAAAATGGCAAGAAACTGCGTAGATGTACGAAAGGCCAGCCATGAAGACTGAATGCAAAGTGATCCACGAGTAATTTATTTTTCGAGACCGATGAAGCGATGCGTACAGAAGTATAGCCTGCTTAGAAGAACCGAATATCTTTTGTAATGTTGCAGGTTCCTTTGAAATATCTGATAGCATAGGCGAGGGACGAAATAGCATTAACACTGCGTTTTGATATAGAATTTCATACCATTCTTTCGAGCGGAAACATGATCTTTGCTGAGGTAGGGGACTTGAGGTGCCAGTTTCTATCAACTCCAAACGTTCAGCGTTCTGCCACCATCCGGCAAGCTCATCTGCGAGGGAATCTCTAAGCCTATAGATTGCTGATTCATCATGATTTAGTCGTTTCAGTCCATGTAAACCCCTCATGATTTTGCCGCAGAGAATACGGTATTGCACAATATGCACGAATGTTGAGGTACGTTGTAAACGCTCTTGACCAGGTATTCCAACATTGAACTGACCGTCGTTATCGGACCCCGGTAACTCAACATCCACGTCGTCTATGTTTATTGCAAGTGGACGACCAAGAGTGATACTGACCACTCTATCCATGGCAAATACACACCAAAAGCAACGTCTTCTGACTTCTTGCTCCCTAAAGGCTTCAATAGAAACGTTGTCGGTGAATTTAAGTGGATATCCTGATTCGCGATGCAATCCCAATTCAAATGCAGTTCGTACTGCAATTCCAACCAAATGCCACATGCTCGCGGAGGTATCTTGAATGGAGCTTCCAGTTCTGTACTGGCAAAGTAATAAAATTGCCTGTAAACTTTTCAGACCGCCTGACTGAAATACCTCTGTGAGATGAACCATCGCTCGCGAGTGATGAACTTCAGCGCTTGGAAGCATTTGCCAATCGTATTTGTAAACATTGGCATTGGCAATAGCCAGAACCATGTCAAACACAAAGGCTTCAAAAACATTGTTAGCGTAGAATTTTGGATTTTTGTATATGGCCTCGCTAATGCTGAGTATATATGACGGTAGTAAGAAAGGATATGCAATATGGTCGTGGAAAAGGTAGCTATCAACAAGCTTTCGCGCGAGGTTTTCAGGTGGCAGAGTCTCTGCTGCTACCAGAGCGTTCTTATAGGACGCTCCCTGTAATTGTATTCCGTTCCCGGAAACCCTCTTTCTCTTGGAGGAGATTGCTTCTTCTGGCTCTGAAACATTTACACTGGCTCGAACTAGATTTGCGAATAACACTCCACTTGTCGAACCAAGGAACTGTCTCTCGCCTGCGGCATTTGAAGCAAGGAAAGAGACCTCGCTCATGACATCGCTAAGAGGAGCAATAGGTGTGCTTGACTAACCGATATTTATCAGCCCAAGTCCCATCCCATAAAAACCATTCAAGCAGCCTTAAAAACGTGTCAAAACTTATAGTAACTTACTATTATAGGTGATAAACGAGTCATCGGTGCCGCACTCCCCCTGTCTGCCTCTTCATGACCAGATAATGATGAAGTTGATACTTCTGGGGAGCATCTGGCCGCTGGAAGCGATCCTTGTCGATTCTTCTCGTTGCTTCTAGCCTTGAGCTCGGTGAGAGTCTGCTCGTATAATCTTAGCTCGTTCTCTTTATTTTTCGACTCGAGCTCTCTGAGACGATTCTGCAGAGCCTCAACATCTGCTCGCGTCGATGCCCGGGTTCGATCCGTATAGTTGCAGTCTATGTTGGCCTTCTGACAATTAGTGCACGGGTGCTGCTTGTCGCAACGAGACTTGCGTCGATGGCATCTATCGCATGCAGACATCGCACATGTGCCCCTGTGCTCTTGTGCAGTGAAGTGGAGAGTGTAGGACGGCGGCGCCGATGGACGTTTATAGTCCGGAAAGGACGGTGAAGGATGAGGTAACTCCCCTATTGCTACTTCGCGGGAAACACGAAGAGTGGGGGTGGGGTTAACCATACCGCCTTTTGCTTGTTTGGTATAAGGTCGAGGCACCACCCCCATCATCCATAAGCCCTTTTGTGTAGGCTTCTCACGTTCATCATAAGTATCGCAGAAGAGAGTATTATGTCTCCTCACGAGTCGATATCGTCGGATCTACAATCTTCCAGCAAGGTCGTTCCCAACTATATCGAGGATGCTGAAAAGGGACAGGAAAGGGGAGAAGGAGGTGTCGATACACTCCCTGAAGGAGCAACCAAAGCTCTTATTTGGAAACAAGACTTGCGAATAGTCCCACTTTGTGCTGGAATATATCTCTTGTGCTATCTCGATCGTTCGAATATAGGTAAGAGTTTTGCCAACGCACAGTATCTCGCTTAACTTCTGACAAATCCAAGGCAATGCAAAGACCCTGAATGCAAACAAGAAGCATGATCTTCTGGATGATACTAGCATGACTTCTTATCAATATACGTGAGCTTGAATTATAGTCCCCTTGGCCAATTGGATACTGATTTTCATCAAGCATTGCACTTATGGTCTTCTTGATCGCTTACGCTCTATTCGAGGTTCCATCGAATTACTTCCTCAAGAAGCTTAAGCCAAGCAATTGGATCGCATTTCTCATGTTTTCCTGGGGATGTATCACAATTGGCCTTGGTGGAGTTCATTCCTTCGCCTCAGTCACTGCTGTGCGCTTTTTACTAGGCGTCTTCGAAGCAGGACTATTCCCAGGACTTGTCTATTACCTCACATTCTGGTATCGAACAGAAGAACGATCGATTCGAGTTGCTTTCATTTTAGCGTCAGCAACACTAGCGGGAGCCTTTGGCGGTGCACTTGCTTTTGGTATCGGCCATATGGATGGCACTCAGGGATTATCGGCATGGCGATGGTTGTTCATGATCGAAGGCATCCCCAGTGTCTTATCATCTGTGGCCGTGTTCTTTTTCTTGCCCGATTACCCAGAAACTGCGAAATGGCTATCAGTAGAGGAGAAGGCTCTTGCTATCGAAAGACTTCGTGTTGAGGGATCCCATGGACATAGCAAAAGCTTGACTTGGATCGAAGCGAAGAAAACGCTTACCTCTTGGCGTTTGTATATGCATTACGCGGTAAGGGTTCCACATGTTAAAGCCCATGATTTTTACTAACAGTTTGCAGATCTACTTCGGAATATCAGTTCCATTCTCTTCGTTGTCTTTGTTCACACCTAGTATTACGGCGGGTCTAGGATATACCAATCTCAAGTCTCAACTCATGACTGTTCCTCCTTATGCAGTTGCCTGTAAGTCTTTTGTATCTATGCCATGATATTAACTGACACTTGTCTAGATGTAGTGACAATTCTCGTCTCTTGGTCCGCAGACCATTTTAACGCTCGAGCGCTTCACTCGGCCATTTTCTCCGCAATCGGTGCATGTGCTTTTCTAGCCTCAGCAGTTCTGCCACCAGATGCTTATACTGTAAGTCTGGTTTCAAGACTAGCAAAGAATTTTAATAACAGTATCACAGCACCGATATGGATGTCTAATTGTCGCTTGCTCCGGAGCCTTTGCTTGCATCCCACCGCTTCTAGGCTGGCTATCCTCAAATCTTCACACAACCGGTGCTGTAGGCCTCGCTATCGCACTAAATATCTCATTTGGAGCACCAGGTCAAATAACCGGTGTATGGATCTATACTGCTGACGAGGCGAAGAGGGGTTACCCGACCGGGCATTGGGTGAACGCGGGAATGTTGTTTTTCGTCGCTGTTGGGTGCATTGGCCTACGATTTTATTATATGTTCTTGAATCGTAAGCTCCTGAAATCTGGAGATACTGTCACACGATTATACAGATATTGAGAAGTTCGCAAATTACATTGAATTATATTTTCAAGAAGACTTCAGGATCTAGTCATTAAGCTCTAAACCTTGACCGCACTTTGTTCATTCGTGGGAGAATGGGCAAACCTTCTTTCAGCGCAATACTAGGTGAGATAAGGTGGGAAGCAAGCAATAGTGAAGATCTGCTAAAGGTTTTGGCGTTTCACCTAGTAACAACTTTTACCAACAAAATGAACCCCGAGTATGACAGCTAACAAACATCTTAAATCGAAAATCCTTAGCCCCTTAAGGGTTGCCCTAGGAGCATATTTTAAACCCCTACTTACTATATTAACTTTTTGCACCCTTTATAGTATCTCCCCTTAGATAAATAAATTCTAGTAGATAGTACTTAAATCTTATAATTTTATATATAAACACTTTTAATTTAGTAATACTATACGGCCATCCACAAGGTAATTAAGTTAAGGAGTCAAGACAAGTAAATTACTCAAGGTAAGTGACCCAAATCAGGTTCCAGTAAGTTGCGTAACTCAAATCGGTAAGTTGCCACCTGTTGAATTATGGAAATATTCACGTGGTCATACTCCCACTACCAGTAGGTCCATTTCCACACTAGTTCCTTATGGGATACAATACCTTTGCCTGCCTATATGTCTCTCCTAGGTTAGTACTTCTTCTAATCCCATCATCATGTCCGGTGTACTGACCTCGTCGCAGGCTTTAAACGTGAATCCCATGGCAACTCAAGAGGGTATGTACATATCTTGTTATTATTTCAATATACCCTACTTCCCCAATTCTCCCCACAATTTCTGTGATACCTTTACAATCCTCCACTATGTCTGTAGTGTTTTCACAATCTTCCACCACTTCTGTGGCAACTCACAATTCAAGTCTACTACATGGTCCTAACTTGGATCCTCTTATTTTTAGCCGAAGCAAAAAGGCAATTGCTGAAGAGAAGATGAAGGAGGTCAATCAAGGGGTGAGTGAGAATCCATAGACCCTAGCAGGTAGGAAAACAAATTCCAGCTACAATCAGCACTGTAATCCCACAAATATCCTATACCTTAAAATAATAAATAGCTTTTTTACTTGTTGACAACAAGACAGGGGATGGCAATAGCGGAGAAAGCTTTTTATCATTAGATAATATTACTTATAAAGTACTAAGAACTTAGCTAGGGGGAAAATTCCTTACCTGGGCCATCTGCGAGACATTTTCAACTACAAGGACTTCCGCGTAGTATTGTATCATCTTCACGAGCGAAACGATTAGTTCTGTCTCGAGAGAGATCTCATTCATCTCTCGACATACGTGCTCGCGCATATGGTCGATCACTTTTGAAGCTGTATCTCGACGGACATTCAGATCGACGACGGCAACTTGGACATGAGCGTCAATGCATGAATGAAGATTTCAAGATAGATGGTAGATGTGATGAAACAAAGCACGACTACACAGAAAATGGCTTCGGCAAGAGGGATAGGTGTTGTATAGCAGAGTGGTGCTGGTTGATTTTTCAACCACCCTGGGATACCTGCCGGTGGTTGGTCGAGGATCTTGAGGTGAGTAATTTACATTTCAATGTTGATGCTTGCTAATCTCCGATGATAGATTAACCATCCCAACCACTAGCCGGGATGCTAGAGGCACTTATGCCTAGAGTCAAAAGAGCGAAAGTCGACCGGAATAAATGCAGAAAAAAAAAGGTCATATCAATAAGAGAAAGCGGAATTCCAATGCCGGATACATGCAATAAGTATGGCCCGCCCTGTTTACTTCGTCTGACAGCAAAGAGCATTGACGAGCTTATCATCTAAATGTAGCTAAGTGAAGCCATCTACGCCATATCTGAATCGCCTCCCATATAGGAGTGGCTGAAAAGCGCAGACACCTTCACCAATTATACTTCATGGCCATAACAGACCGATCAACATTGCTAAATTAGAAATAATTCTTAAAGTTCTACTAGGATAGGGTTCGCTACCCGTTAGAGCTTGTAAGTTTCCAATATTTGAGATTGGTCGAATATATCACAGATCGCAGAAGTATCTCCTACTGTAAGTTCTTTGTATATCGATTGGGTCTTTAATAATGTCTGGCGATGTTATAGCTATGCGATGTAATCATTCACCAAACTGGACAAGCTTTGCAAGACCTAGATATAGGTGGCACAATAGAAAATATGAAAAGATGTACTAAATAAAAATTTACTGCCCATTCAAAGGTTATAGGCAAGATTCTATATGCGAGGCATATCTAATCGCACACTTACTATAGGTGCTATAGGTCCTTGCTCCTAAATAATCATTCCGTTCAACACCACCTATGTAGTTTATCCCTTTAACCCTTGTATGTAATTATGTGGCAGTAATTCCACAGAACATCGACTGCTGTCAACACTGCAGAACAAAATAGAGAATATACAACCATTGACCCATCAAAGCCAGCTACAGACATCATCTCTTCCCTTTTCCTTCCCATTCCCCCCTTAACCCTATCTCGCTTCATCCACCAATAGCCACTACCGGCACCTCACTAGTCCCCCTAGCTCCAACACACCTCCAAACTTTGCCCCTCGCCAACCAGCCCCTACATATAACCTAATAAGAAGTTTCCTGCCATCTATTGGGGCTGTAACTCAGTGGTAGAGTGCCTCGTTTGCAAGCTTTTCAGCTTAAGATTCGATGAAGTCCGGGTTTCGATCACCCGCCGCTCCAAATAATTTTTTTCATACTTTCTTTTTTACTCACACTATCAAATCAACTTCCTTCCAATTTCTATAGAAACATAGATAATTAGATCAAATATGAAGTATCCCTAAACATATAGTTATCCTCTTCTTTTACCTCTTCTTGTTCTTTTTTCGTAGCATTGAACTTTTTCTTTTTGATTTCTGCTTGAAGGTTAATGTGCGGTTGTTATGTGGGGGACGCACTGATAAGCGAGGTGTAGTGTGGGTCTACTTGTGCTTGGCGAATTAACTAAAGGGGGAAGACGAGATACAAACTATTGAGAAAAAGATGTCTGACAAGAAATTGTAGAAAATTTGTAGAAAAGTGAACCGTCAAGCAATAGGAGGAGTAACTCCCTTACAAGTTATATGGCGATTTACAGAAAAAATATGAATCGTATCATTAAGCAGAAACCTGAACTGACCAAGGCAAATTAGGATATTCTATGTTTCTCCACAGGAATCTTGACGCTCCTCGACCCTTTATCTTATGTGGCCAGCGTTTTAACCGATTGTAGCACTCTCATTTGTCTGAATTGGAGACTTCTGAGGATTGTTTGTTCCAATTACGAGCCCGGCTCTTGGAAACTAAAGCCCATACCTGTTCGGACAGTGTGTAAAGTCTGTCTGAGAGTGGAGAGGTAGACTTCTCTACAGCGATCGGTAGTCCTTAGACAGAGTCTACTAGCGCCTCGATGGTTGTCCTAACCTGTTGAATTTCTTGCTCTATTTCGTGCACAGAAGAGATAACATCTCGCCGAAGTTTCTGTATTTCTTACATATCATTCAGACCCATATCCATACTATGTGACTTCATCTTTTCAATCGTTGTGATGATTTCTGACTGCTGGCTACTCGATTGGGAAAGTCTGTCACTATAAGTTTGTTAGCGCATGCATCCATGTCATCACAGAGAGCACTTACTTAAATATAACCAGCAAACAGGTCATCAATTGACATTGAGCTTGTTCTAAACGTCCAACCAAGATCTTGATCTCTTTACTCTCCCAAATTCCCTTTAAGGCTACAAGGAAACTCTTCCATCGTCCCTTGGAACCTTTAACTTTAATATCGTTCAGCGCCTTTTAAATCTAGTCGGTTATGTCTTAACACATCGACGCAATATTTTTCAGCTGAATTCCAGCAGTCATAGGTGCATTCTCAAGTGTTCTTGTTAGGAGGTGCAAGTCTGCTGTTAAGAACTCAAGAAACTCATTCTCAGCCGTAGCGTTATGCTTCGAGTGATAGATCTCACGAGCCTCTGAGAACAAGTCCCATGCAAAGTTTAAGAATTGAACAATGTTAGCCGCGAGTCCAAGGGCTGTGAGCGGGTCCAGGGGCATTTTGAATGTGAGGTGTAGCTGATTAAAACTCCAAACTGTACGAAGTTTAAATCACCTTGCGCTGTGGTCTCGCTTATCTCAGGGGAAGCTATCTACAGATGCCACCACCGGAAATGGAGCGACTCCTGTCTGAGCGTGAGTGCCTGTCTCCTCCTATACCGGGACTTAGGAATTCCCTTGCCTACCTGAACCAAGTCTGCAAAGATAGGTTTTATGTCAAAACTAGCAATAAAGTATTTTTCAAATGTTTACACTATTCCCTGTTTAGCCTTGATCACTGACGACCCAGTGTGATGGCTAGAAAAGTGTAACAAAATAATAAATGTTTATAACGCATTATAAATAGCTAATCTTTACGAAATTGCCCTTATTCCCCCCTTCCTTTGCTTTAGCTTTCATCCCACCCCAAAACATGTCTAATTACGAGACTATGGCAAACTCATATAATACTCCAGCATTTTTGGATAATTTGGTGTACCTAGCCCAGTAACAGGATCCCACCTATCTTCTATTAGTACCAAGCTAGTAGATCCATGAAAGGGGGGTGACTTACCCAGGAACGGCAGAGAATCCAACAGTGTTACACCCGGGGTTGGTACCTTGTATCACACTGAGTTAGCAATAAGAAGCTAATGAGAAAGAAGGAAGAATATTTAGGGATAATCATGAACATGACAGGTTATACATACCATTCGCAATATCATTTAGCATGGAGGGATTAGCATATAACGAAGGATTCAAGAAACCGATCGGGCCTTTCCCAGCATTCAATCGTTCCTCATTAATACGATTGATCACTCCGGAGAAAATTGGAGCGCTTGCTGAAGTGCCACCAGATAGACCGAATTGACCGCCAACATATACCTAGGTTACAGAGATTAGCCGGTGATATATATTCATCAAAAGGATTAGAATACGTACTGCAATATTATCACCGTTTGCCGCAACGTCAGGAATTCCCCGTCCGATACGATTATAGATTCCGCCACTATTACCAGCCAGTGCTCCGATATCAGGCAATTGTTGAATGTTATCTGTATCATTGGCTAGAGCGCTATAATAAGGATACGGTGGCTCATAATTAGCGAAGAAATTTGCGACTGAGCTTCGCTGGTAGTCGGGGATTGGGTAGATGTTACTGAAGCCACCACCGGATGAGTAGTTCACTGAGTATGGGTGGCCAGCAGGGTCGTACACAGCACTCTCGGAATCGTTGACTGTAGATCCTGGATACAGCTTTGTGGCTCCTACACTTGTGACGTAAGGACATGTGCCTGGCCATGTTGGATTAAAAATGTCAAGATTTGGTCCGAGACATCCTGTTGGACCATCTATACCGTAAGGTGCTGGATAGGCTATATAAAGTCAGCAATTTGTTGGATTGAGAAGAATAAATTTTCAATTTTACTTACTTGAGACACCAGAGTCACCGGATGCAAAAAGGAATGATACACCCTGAAGTCCCAGCTTCATGTACTCAAGACATTGTCGCTTTTGATATGATATGGGGAGATCGGCTTCCTGGCCTCCATATGATAGAGAGATCACATTAGTGGGTGTGTAGACTCCGCACATGAGTTGGCCTTGCCAGCCTCCAATATTTGGATCAGGGTACTCCTGATCTAAGTACGGATCATTGCCCGTCTCGTTGTAAGCTGTGAAATTGCAGTACGACTAAAAACAAGTCAACTTGGGGATATTCTTCAATCTTTATAAACGAAGAATTTGACTTACGCCATCCAGAGCATCCAAAAATGTGTTGAACCCGAATGTGTAGGTATCGTTTTGATTTGCTTGTACGATAAAATCGTCCACCTGATAAAGTGTAATTGTTTGAGGATAGACTATGGGATATGCAAGCATCAGGTCCAGGTTAACTTCTCCGCCAGCGTAGTAAGGATCATCTGTCGATTGCTGTCCGCCATCAATGTTGGCTGCAACTGGATGTGTGCCATTCGCGATATAGCCAGTAAAATTGGTGAAGAATAAATCCAAATCTTGCTGTGTGTAGAATTGTAACTCGGATTCGAAGATACCCATGGAGTTATTCGGATTCTGAGTAGTCCCTGCTGGAATATGGTAGAGCGCCGCGACGCAGGCGGGGGTAATGGTAGTATCACAGGTACTCAAATCATTGGGATCAGCATAAGTATCCTTCTCCACTTTTAACAAATCATGAGTGTTTCTTCTCTTGGCTAACGTAATATCTCTTTTCGATTTTCGAGATTGCACTGGAGCAAGAAGTTTGATTCCTGGCGTAATATAATCAATGTGCTTTCTGATCTCCTTTGGAACGTGATAAACGTCGCAGGCGGGCATAATACCACCTGTGACTGAATCCTCGTATTCGTGATACTCCGTATAGAGAAGCTTTTCAGCTTCCTCGGCAGTAGCATAGAAAGCGAACCAGCCTTTATTATCGGAATGGGTAATTCTCTTCTCCGGTATACCGTTTTTTACGAGCCATTCTCGGACCTCTTTCTCTGTTTGTTGGGATGGACGAAAAGCCTCAATTACCTCCTCGGACGTCCAATGTTTTCCAAAGTTTGGAGATGCAGGATTGGACCTGTATAGATAGCTCAGATCTAAAATTCTTCTTGTGATAGTTTAGGTAGCACACTTACACATCCATTAGATGCTGATAACCATTTTCGAGATTCGTCTGTGCAAGACCGATGCGCATGGGAAGCAACTTGTGCGATTCGACGCGATCTCTTTTCGTCCATCTCGGATGCAGGGTTTCCCGCTTCTCGTGGACTTCATGGTGGGGTGGGATTGCTATCGCATCCAAGACTACCACAGAAGCCAGAAGACAGAACAAAAGATTCATGCGTGTCATATTGGCATATGATTGAAGTATTGAATTAAAGAAAGAAAAAGGTACCATCGTTATGGACCTGCCAAGGTATTTGTACCCCGTGGGATCTGCAAGGTCCAGTACGAAAGTACTATACTTCTGCCTTCCTAATCTAGTAGGTCATAACACTAATGCAGTGACAAACTTAATTAATGGACTGATGTTACTCCGCATTATGTGATTACCATGCAGTTATTATTTAACCTGACCTCACACCAGATTTATTGTCCAGTAAGAACTGATTAAAGGTAATGATGGGTTGCCAAAGTGGTAGCCGGCCGGAATATTTATCGGTTCCCGTGTGCCGTATAAAAGCTTGTTACTGTGGAGTAGAAAGCTTGTCTATCCGCAAGTCCTTATACAAGTTGAATTAATCGTAAGGACTTGAGATTTGATATTATGCTTTGTTTTTAATATATTAATGTATCTACTCCTGTGAGCAATGCAAAAGTTCAAGGAATCAGAATATAACACCCGCCACTATCCAAGAACAACGCGAAGCCCGAAGTCGCCAAACCTCCTATCAATTTCCCCGCTGTCAAAAGTCTTCCGAATTTAGTGTGGGGTATTAGATCCTTGATTGTGACAACCAATTGGAAGAGGGTTCTTGTTGTGCCGTTGGCTTTGCCCGTGACACAACCATGAAATGTGTTAATCTGGAGGTTGGACGTCGCTGCGCACCGGGGAGTTCGAAGGCGACGATCGAAGGCTAGTATAAAGCCATCTACATCCTCTTCCACGGATAGAGGTACTTGTAAGAACAAGACTTCAGCGATCTTTGAGGTACCGAACGCAAAAGTTGAACCTCAGCGTAAGGAAAATATAAATTCCTTACAATAAATAGTCGGAGCAGGTTCCCTGCACCTGCCCTGCTCAGTAATGGTCGCTCAGCCCCTCCTAATGTTAGGAGGGGCCTAAGCGACCCCTTCGCCTCACCTCTACTGCCCTTAAGTCACCTAGCCCTGCTCATCTTACTAGAAGGGAACAAAAAAGACAGATTTGACTGACTACGTGATCCCTCGTCGCTTTGCTTACCTTCACTTCATTCTCACCTATTCTCACCACTCTAGTAATCTAATAATTGGAAGAACCTGCGAACCGGAGAATAAAGTTATAAGTATCAAAGAAGTCTTAAACAGAGTGAGATTTTATTTATTTATTTATTCTACTTATTAATAATGGTATATTGATACTTCCTTGATACAAATAACTAGACTTAATATTTAATTTACCTGCTGTTGTATTACAATAGCTATACATAAAGATAAAGGCTTAATAATGTTGCCAATATTCTCTGATAGAACTCTAATTATAGGGGGTTTATTATTTAAATACAGTTAGGTTATTACTTTTCATCTAGGTTAAAGATATATTAGATAGCTTATTTAGAGCACAAAGCTCTGCATATCGACTCACCTTCTCGATACAAGAAGTTGTATTATCGAAGGCATACGTCCTGTCTGCGTTTCTAAACCCTCTATTGATTGTCTTGCATATCACTTTTTACGTGCAGAAGCTGGATTTGAATATCATTTTATATCAAATTTTCTCCTTTTCCCAATGCTCCTCTATCTATTTCTCTAAATGGATACAACTTGAGAACAACTGTTTAAGCGCTATATTTTGGTCCATCGAGGGTAAGCGTCAAAATTGAGGAGCCTGAGATTTCCGCAGCCCTTGCTTTCAACTCTTCCACGTCCCAGTTAACCCAGACAAACTTGCCATTCAAAAACTTAGCCTCGGGACTAGCAGCCCAGACATAAAATGCAGCCGGAAGCTCAACTGTGACGTTGTCAGTATGAAGGGTTATTGTTTGTATTTATAAATATATCTACTCACCGTCGTCCATGTGAGGCACACCGCCCTTGGTGGATAATTCCGTTTCCACTACACCTGGATGGATATTGAGGGTGAATAATTTGGGGTTCTCTGCAGCCAGGTACTCGATGACTCGCGAGCCCGCAATTTTAGAGGCAGCATATGCAGACCCTCCCGGCATAGCTGCAAGAGTGGCCAAGACGGTAGAAGTGTACAAGAGAGTTGGGGTCTCGGAGGCGACGGCAAAGAAAGCTCGGGCTGAAATGAAGAGGCCTTTGACATTGACCTCAAATGTCGTCCACCAATCATCCGCATCCACGGTTATAGCAGGAGCAGGAGCATTTAAGTAACCAGCATTGCTAATCAGAATATCAATTGGTCCAAATGCAGCCTTAAACTTCTCAAAGGCAGCTGGGACCTCAGTAGCGCTAGCAATATCTGCGACAGCGTACTCGACCTTGGTGCCTAGACCTAGCGCCTCGATTGCGTTCTTGCTCTCGACAAGCTTGCCTTCTCGACGGCCTACAATTCCCACAGACTTTGCACCGGCCTTGGCGAATGCGATGGCGGTGGCTGCCCCAATACCACTTCCTCCGCCCGTGATGACGATGTTCTTGCCTTTGGCGGACACTTCTGGTCGTGTCACTGAGAGAGCCTCATACGGCTTTGAGTGCCATGTTTTAGTGAAGATGGGAAACCACTGCGGAGTAGTAGACATGGTGTGAGAGAGGATTGTTCAACGGATCAATATAGGTGATTTTCTGGCAAAGAAGATGGGACGATTGGATTGGTGCTGAGGTGCCAGAAATATTGGCTCCATTCAGTCCTTATATATACATGCGAACAGCTTCATCATTCGTCTTTAATGCGCAAGATGAGTAATTATCGACGACTGCATGAGAAGCATTTGTCATATACTGAATGAATCGCCACTTCGTAACCGCTAGAAACCCTGTGCGGCGAACTAACAATGCTGGCCTTGATAAACTTCCACTACTGAGAGTCCGAGACAGGACTGGCCGGCCACCTTGGAAACGGTGTCTTTCAAATCGTACCGTGGCCGAGCCAAGGGGCGGCAGTGAACTTTTGAGCGCCGAACTCTGTGGGATCGAAGTTGGGCCGAAGCCGAAGCGACAACTATTATTGGAAAACATCATATAATATGCTGGGAACTAGATGATACAAGAGGCCTAATCGAGCTGGGTAGGCACAAGCATCAACAGTTGCCCTTGGTAAAGGGGTGTGTACTTAGTACTTAGTGTTCCTTTGCACTTTATTGCATTGAATTTGCTTACAATTGCGCCATGGAGAATGATTTGTGAGATCTCTTGAGAAACCTAAAATATAACTGCCGGCAGAGTCTACAGAGTGGGTATGCGTATTGTGCGGTCAAGAAAGCGGACCTATTCTTTAGCCGACTCCTAGCCAGTTATAAGAGAATATGCCGGGATACTGATCAATGCTATTGTAATTAAGTGGTGATAGTGTAAGCACATAGGATCGAACATGTATTCTTTCACAAGCATAAGTATTGTTAGATTCCCTCTGAGTTGTCCTTCTCTCCAGCATCTAAGATACCTTATCAAACATCTTCATCTTCAATCAGAACTTCTACATCATTTCAATATGTCTATCAAGAATGTTATCCTTGTTGGAGTAAATACTTGGCACCTCCTATTCAGTTCAGCGGCTAATATTTTCTCAAAATTAGGCAGGAGGAAATCTAGGCAGAGGCGTCTTGCCTGAACTCCTCAAGTCGGATTTTACTTTGACTGTTCTTTCGCGAGAGGACTCCACTTCTACCTTTCCTAAATCCATCAAAGTCTTGAAGAGCAATTACAGCATTGAGTCTCTCACTGAGATATTCAAATCTCAAGATGCTGTTGTCAGCTTTATCGCTAGCTCGTCTCTGGACGGCCAGGAAAATGTGCTCAAGGCAGCCGTTGCGGCGGGTGTGAAGAAGATCATTCCCAGCGATTTCGGAAATGATACTGCGGTTTGTAGCTTATTTTGGATATTGTAAGAGCAATCGCTAATCAGTTTTCAAAGTCCGATGCTGTTAATGCCGCTTTGCCATTCTTTGCACCAAAGGTGAAGGCAATCGAGTATCTCAAGAACAATGAGGATAATATTAGCTGGACATCTATCATCACCGGCCCATTCTTTGATTGGGTACGTATTGAACCTGCCCACTTGTAAAGCAATGCCGGCTTGCTAAATCATCATTCAACCAGGGTTTCCCATTAGGGTTCATTGGCTTTGACTTGTCCACAAAGTCGGTGACTTACGTAGATGATGGGAAAGCTAAATTTACAGCCAATAACTTTGGCCAAATCGGCCGGTCCATTGTGGCTGTTCTGAAGAAGCCAGAATTGACAAAAAATAAGTTCGTGTACCCAGAGTCGTTCACCACCACACAGAACGATGTGTTAGCTATTGTTGAGAAGGTAACTGGCGAGAAGTGGGCCCTAAAGCCGGTTAGCTCCCAGACCCTGCAAAAGACTGGATGGGAAAAGATACAGGCTGGAGATCTTTTATCCGGTGCAGCTCTTGTCATTCAAGCTGGATTCCTTGGACAACAGGCTCTTGAGGATCACACTGCCATTCTAGGCGGTTCGTGGAATGAGCGTCTCGGTTTGCCAACGGAGTCTCTCGAGGAGACCATCACCACCGCTCTTGCCTCGGCTGGAAAAGCAAGAAATGTATTCGCATAACTTCATTATGCAGGGATTTTTCTAGGCTTTGGCCCAAATGTATCACTGATTACAAGCTAAACTCACTATTTGACAATCTACAAGTGATATCTACATCTTAATTAGTTCGCGGGAGATAAATGATACCCCTCGGATAGTTGTGAAAAGAATGTAGAATTTCCTCTACCCTTTGGCATCTAACCTTAGGACCTAAGTTCGGATTCTTGATATCATGTATGAAACTGGATTTATAGATGAGATTAGTAATAGGTATTTAGTCTCTCCAGTAGCCCGCCCGGACTGATATAATTTCTTCATTTCCCAACATTTCATTTTCCAAGTCTAAAATACTTAGATGTAGATCCAAAGGAGAGTAGAACTTCAAAAACTTAATTAAATAGAAGATTAAATAATATCTAACATATATGGTCAAAACTGAGCGCTGTTTTATATAACTCGTGACATGATATTGCTGGTACACTTATAGATGCTCGGCTACCAGTCACAAAACATATACTTGTACCGTAGGATAATTATAGTCGCTAAACTTCTGTAATCAGTGTCTCGTGTAACTAACTACTCTTTGTTCAGGGTAAAATATTGAGACAAATATATTAAGGCTGATTTATTTCTTATTGTATACACAATACTATAACTCCTGCGCCCTAATATTCTAGTAGGCAATTTAATTACAAAAGAAAGTTATTTGCGTAATAGTTTACATTCCGCAGCTTTTATACAAATCTATTTCGTAAGAAGAACAAATCTATAATCCGTATGGACCAGTCCATGGTCTTTGTCGATCTGATAGCTGCGAATATATGAAAACCCTCTGTATAAAAGACAAATAAAAGGCCTTCTTTTCGAAAAGAAGGCGAACTACCACAATTTCGATTGATGTTGGATGCAAAACAATTAGCTTATGCCTTCTTGTTCTTCTCGGCGTTGACCTTCTTTGGCATGCGAACTAACCAGTAAATGGCCAGGGCTCCAGCGACGTTGAAAGCGATGTAAACCCATATCAGACCAAGGTTTCTCCATGCTTCACTCCAGTAAACAGAGATGGTGGCCAAGTACTGGTTTGTGTCACTTGTTGGACAATACAAGCAATTGCTAGTCGCATTTCCATTGAGGACGTAACCAGAAGTATCAGCGACGAATTGGCTCAGATACTCCCCACAAGTCGACCCAGCAATTGGCTGCATAGTAAGATACTCGTTGCCGGCACAGACCACATCTGTATTAGCCACAGCAGTTGATAGCATACCCCCAACCAGATAAGTGAATGGAGACACCCTGAACATGAAGATCCAGAACCCAGGAAGGGATTCTTTTGAGGCTAGTACGCCACAGAAGATCAGGGATAGTGAGAACAAAAGGTTGCCAATATTAGCTCCCTCAGCAGCTTGACTAATTCCAGCAATGATCATGGTAGAAAATGTTGACGTAAAGATGAGGTACGTTAACATGAAAAGGAACATCAGAGCACCACGCTCATGAACAGCATCGGTTGGTTTTGCGTTTTCCTGAAGGCCAATAGGATAGTACCAGGTCAGAAACATGAACACCGCCATCAAGACATTCCAAGGCGTTTCGACAATAATGTTGGACAAAATAAATGCTTTCCATGAATAAGTCTTGGAGGGCCGCTCTCGAACCTCGTACAACGATCTTTGGGTGACGAAATTTGGCATAATCTGTTGCGCAAGCTGCCCGAAAATACTGAAAAGCATGAAGAGAGAGAAAGTCTGGTTTTGGAGGCCCTGTCGAGTATTTTTGGCGTGGAAGAACGAAAATCCAATGAACATAGACTATAATTAACACTTAGCTATGATATCTTAGATGTGAGCCACCCAGGTGAGTAACATACCGAACCAATGCACAAAGCTGCCTTGGAGTAGATATAGGAAGGCGTGCGCCAATACTGCTCGAAGACTCGTTTTGTAACTTCCCAGAACTGAACAAGGAATGGAGCTGCAAACTCGTTGTATAAGCCTTTACTAATTCCTGACTCTCTGGCGATCGCTATGGAGGGGAGTTTATCTAACATCTCCGCGAGTTCTCTCTTGGTGTGAGTGAATTCCTCGCTAGATCTCCAAGTTTGTGGCCAATCAACTTCAGTACTAGAACCAGGAGCAGCACCAATGATTTCAAGCATCCATTCAGCTGGGTTCGCCGCTGGCGGACATTTAGGTGCGCCATTTCTTTCAAAGTAGCTGGTAAGTACCTTAGAGTTTTCACCGATCTCCCCAAAGTACACTGTTTTGCCACCCTTTGCAAGGAACAATAGGCGATCGAAGCGCTGGAAGAGCATGGCGGACGGTTGATGAATAGTGCATAGAATAGCCTGCCCGCTATTCTTTAACTTCTCCATTAGATTACAGATGATCCACGAAGTCTGACTATCGAGCCCAGAAGTAGGTTCATCAAGAACTAATACTAAAGTTAGAAGGGGCTTATAATAAGTCATTGTCGGCTATATGTAGACTTACAAAGCAGTAATTGTGGCTTTGCAGCAAGTTCAACACCAATTGTCAGGCGTTTTCGTTGCTCGACATTCAAGCCTTCACCAGGGACTCCAACCACAGCGTCGGCGTAGAGTTCCATATCCAAGAGCTCAATGACCTCATCAACATATTTGAGCTTCTCTTCTCTGGATATGTGACCGGGTTGACGCAGAAGAGCACTAAAGGTTAGAGCTTCACGTACAGTTGATGTCAAGAGATGGAGATCCTGCTGCTGTACGTAACCAGTCTTGCGTTGGAAGGATTCGTCGCGCTGCTGCCCATCAACAAATATGCCGCCAGAAATGACGCCCATTGTAACACGGCTAGCGAGGACATCGAGAAGAGTGGTTTTGCCGGCACCGGAAACGCCCTACCATGGAACAGACATTAGTATATACAATATCGCCGAGCGAGGGAAGAACTTCGTTACCATGAGAGCAGTGAGAGTTCCCGGTTTAACCCAGCCGTCAACGTAATCCAAAATTCTTCTAGGTTCACCTTTGATTTTGATGTCATAGCAAACATCCTCCCAGTGGAAGATTGCAGTTTGGTTGCTTGCCATTGATGGCTTAACCGTTTTGACCTCAGCCTTCTGGCTGGACGCAGCTGTGGCTGTTGAATTGGATTCTGTGTCGGTCAAGTTCTTAGCGACAATCTTTGCCGCAGCCGCGCCGCGAGGAAAGAGCAAAACTTCTCCCTTGGACTTTTTCTCTGTGATATACTCCGTTGAAAGGACGTGTAGTGCACAGCATCCGACGGTAAATGCCACAATAATACCGATGTTTCTGAAAATAAAATCGTGTCAAACGTGCTCAGTGTTGGTTAGTGGGAAATATATGCTTACCTCCACTTGTGTTCATGCCTATATTCGAACGCCGAATTGATGTAGTCGTCTCCAGATACAAAACTTAATCCAGGCTTGGAACCAACTGCAGAACATACTATTTGTTGACCTTTGCTCGCAGCGTATGAAGCACCTGCAGGAACATACTGGGAACAATCAAAGATCCGTCCGCTGAATTCATTTACCATGAGACTTTCAAACGCGTAAGACAGTGGATCAAGGTAATAAATCCATTCCGACCAGCCGAGGATATATGGTTTCGGTAGCGCGAAGCCAGAGTACATTAATAATGACAGGATAATTATCGATCCAGGTGCTAAAGCCTGTGCTAGGGTTCGAGAGGTAGAGGCGATTGTTCGAAAGACCATAGACATTGCCATTGTGAGAAGGAAGGTCGTGAAGACAAAGAAGAAAAATGGACCAGCTTCTCTTCGTAGGTTAGCCATAAAATAGAGAGGGACGTTAAAAGTAAACGCATTAAGTATCTTATACGGCATATCTGTTAACATGGAGGCGAAAGCCTCAGCCGACGGATGATATAACGCGTATCTCGAATGTTTTTCCACAATACCTCGTTGTGCGTACAAGATGAGAATCTGCAGGCTGTTAGCAATTGACATCGAAGAGCTCCATGATATGTACTTCTAGAGAGCTAGCAATAGCATTAATGAGAACAGCAAAGAAAAGTAGAGATCCTCTGGAGAAGAAACTACCCGAGCCATCGTCTAGATTGTAGAAGACACTTCCCACAACGACAGACATGATGAAGTTGCTAACTAATTGAGTGATAGTTAAACTTGGATCACCCTTCAGTCTTCGGAATCCGCGCCATAGGCAAAGTTTGATTTGTTGTATGTAATCCAGGGTATATGGAGACTTGATGCGCCTAAAGTTCATTAGTATAGCATTTACATACACAGAATTTCTGGATATAAGTACATACTGTCGTTTGGACTGCTGTGCTCTCCTGGATTCCTTGAACTTCTCTAGTTGCTCGCCGCCAATTTGGTAAGTCTGATTATACTGTTCAATGTCTTCGAGCAGGCGAGCTCTTTCGGGGCTTGACTTCCAAAGTGAAGCGAACTCGATTGCGGTTTTTGGGACCTTGTCTTCCCAGCCTGGCCGAACAACTCTCTCTTCTGCACTAGTCATTGAGGTAAGGAAATCACAGTCTGTTTGTCTACTGGGGCACTGGAAGCCGAGGTTCTCAAAGTAACTCCTTCCTTTATCCGTCGAACCAAAGAATATCTGGAGGCCATCATATAAGACCGTGACTTTGTCGAAGATATCGTAGGCGGCCTGTGGTGCTTGGTAAATTGCAACACAAGCAGTCGCTCCCATAAGATCTGTGGATTGACGAAGCGTCTTGCAGAACTCGATTGCGTTTGCTGAGTCAAGACCACGAGTGCTGTTGTCCCAGCATTGCAACGGTGCTCCGCTAAGGGTAGCCTCTGCAATACTAACTCGCTTGCGCTCACCGCCGCTAACTCCACGGATGAAGTCGTCGCCAACCTGAGTATTAGTAGTATGGGTAATGCCGAACATTGCCATCACAACATCTCTCATTTGAGTTGCATATGTCCATTTATCAACACCACCTGGTAGGTCTCTAGGTGCTCTTGCCATTGCTGCAAAGACTAGAGTATCCCCAACACTAAGCATGGGAAAGTGAACATCAACTTCAGCAGTATATATAGCTTCACCTCTGAACTGTGTCTTCATGTGTTCTGCGCTGATACCTATAGACCACTCGTTAGTTTATCGCCATCTATCCTAAGGGAAAATCTCAAATCACCTTGGTAATTCAATTCTGAACGTTGGTCAAGGTGAATACCATGAGTTTCACCGGCAATCGTCTTTAGCAGGGTCGAACATCCAGAGCCTGGAGGCCCAAGGACGACAAGCATCTCCCCACTCTTTACAAGACCATCAAACTCGCGCAAGATCTCGATCTTCCTTAGACGTTCAGTCCGGGTTATCTTCCGTAATAGGCCTCCGAGCTCCAACCATATATTTCCAACGCTCTTTTGGTAATCAGTGGGATTTCCGAAGCCGTATACATTGATATTACGAAAGGCAATGCCAGCTGTTCTGTTGGGGAATTTCTCTGGATCTCGAGACTTCAGGTGCAACAGAGCTTTAGCCCATGCCCGAGGCTTGAAATTCTTAGACTGGGGATCCAAATCTGAGTCTTTCCTTGGGTCGAAGGGATCATGAGTGGCATCTACGGAAGAGTATGTTGAGTGGGCGGTCATTTTCCTAGCGAGCTGCGTAATCTCTTCATCTCGCTCTGCGTTTGATGGCGAAGCATTGTGGACTCCATCCCAGACACTTCTGTTTTCCATTCTGACATTAGCTACGGTTATTGATGACGAGTTGGCGGTAGATGAATGATGAGAATTTTGGAAGGTATCCTCCATACTCTCTCCCTTTGAAAGATTATTGTCGCGGTGAACTAAGGAAACGGGTCTTGACTGTTGTTTAGGAAAGTTGAACAAAATTGATAAATAGATTAAACCGAGGTAGTAGAAGTAGTTGGAGAAAGTGCTAGGATTATAATGTATTATTTAAGTAACATCCCTACGAATTTAGACGCAAAGATTCCGGAGCTCTACACGAGGAAACGCCAGAAGAATTGTCCCATTTTCTTCCAATAAGATTTGGATGTCATTTCGGGGTGGACAACAGCCCGGGCCCACAATTTGGCCAACATTAGACCAGGAGTCCAGGACAAGACGGCCCCTATCTGATATAATTTACTTCAGCATTGTGTTATTTTCCCTCCCAATCTCTACTCCGTATACTTGCATTACTACTAGTATTATAACCGTCTTATTATACGGAGTAACTTAAGCTGTTTATAAGATTTAGCAGCCTTATATAGAGTCGTGGTAGCGCGGTAAGTCTTTTATACCTAGGAGTCTTATTTTTATAATTATTCATCTACTTATTTAACTAATATATGTACTTACTTATTACTTAGGTAATATAAGTATCTAAAGTAAAGGCGTTTTCGATATTAATAAATACAAAGATTTATTTGTACTTATTCTCTCTTTATAAGGTACTAACTATAATGGGTTGTTTTATAAAGATATACTAAAATTTCTGTTATAATGTTGTTTGAAAAGTGAAAGTTAGGTTCTAAACTTAAGGTGCTAGCTACTAAAGTTCTAGAACGGGATAAACTTTCTTCTGTGGATGGCACTAACGATCACTGTACGTCCGTATGAAATACCGCTATGAAGATCAAAGAGCTATGTCCGACAGCCTTTAAAACCAACCCCTAAGCGAAAGCCGACGATTAATGAACTGGTTACTAATCTTTCGCGGGAAATGGCACTACAATGATCTATAATGGGACAATACCGAGTCCGAGTTGAATGTGCTGGGTCCTGAACTATATGGGCGAATAGTTACACCGCCACCCGGATAGCCAGCGCCTGGCTACTTGCCTCTGTGAACTACGGTACGTAACAATAAAGCAAAAATGGATCTGTCGTTCTGGTGGGTTCGGGAAGGGACAAATAATCAAATCCGTCTCGTGTGGAGTTGATTCTGCAACATCGCGTTTGCCATCCTAATATCATCACGAAATCGTCGACAACCTTAACTCTACGACAATATGTATCAAGCCGCCTATTCACAGCCTGTGGTACCAAGCAATGCTTCTGGAGTGCAAGTCAGTAACTCTGGGACTACTGCGATAGCTGCAACAGCGTGTATAGCATGTCGAAAGCGCAAGTTGAGATGCGACCGTCTGAAGCCAAAATGTGGTACCTGCTCAAGGACGAGAAATGAGTGCGAGTTTCCAAACCCCGTGAGGAAAATGGTCTCAAAGAGACGGAGCACCAAAGATCTTGAAGCAAGATTAGGTATTTAGTTTTGTAGCCGTCTCTTGCGTCCACACTGTACTAATTGCTCGGCCAAAGCTCATATAGAGACCAGGCTGAATCATAAAGATACTCCCTCAGCCAAACGGCCTATCGTAAATAATGAACTGTCCAATTCAGCAGTATCATTAACCCGGCGTGATCGTTCTTTCCCAGGACCATCTGCAAACAGCGCAGCAGAAACCAAGTTTCAAAGTGCAATAGAAGAAAAAAGACGTAGGAAATCGAACCTAGAGTTTCCAGAGAAACCGGCGCAAACGACACTCGACCTGCTCAGCTTGCGTTTGGAAGAATCCCTTCCCCCAGAATCAGTACAGCAGGAACTGTCAGTAGACTCTCCTTATGATTTCTCTCTACCCTAAATTTACCAACTATCTAGATTTCAAATTTATTTTGCTCGAGTGCACTGCTACATTCCCATGACGCACAAGCCTACGTTTCTAGCAGCTCTGAAGTTTGAGTTTCATCAACGACCGCCAAAGTGTCTCCAATATGCTATGTGGGCCATAGCGGCTTCCGTCTCTCAGAAATACAATAATTTCTGCAATGTTTTGTATGAAAGAGCCCGTGAATACTCAATAGCCGATGAGCTGAAGGTCAGTTTCACCTTGTTAAGATTATAAAGTAGCTTTCTAATGCCATAGGAGCCAGGCAGAAAGCTCCCTTACCGTCTACCATGCTCAGTCGTGGCATCTAATAGCAACTTTGGAAGCTCAGAAAGCCAATCTCGAGCGATCATGGATAAGCACAGGACGTTGCGTGCGCCTGGTACAGATGATGGGTCTACAGTATGTAGACGACCCGAGGGATGAAGTTAAGGCGCTACCCAAGACTCAAGACCCTGTCGAGCTAGAGGAGCGTCGCCGAACCTTTTGGGCAGCTTATTTTGGTGATCGTTGGGCTAGTGCTGGCAGTGGTTGGCCAATGTCGATAAGTGAGAGCGAGGTAGGTATCTCTTCTTTCAACAATTCCATTGATCAGTTCAGTAACGAAGTTAGGTTTTCACTAGGCTACCTATGTCAGAGTTGGCATTCGAGAGCGGAATAGATGAAACAAGCCCATTCCTGCTAGAGACCTTAGTCGGCGACGGAGCATCGAGGCTTGCCTCGCCTTTCGCGGGTATCCTTCTAGCAGCGACTCTTTTTGGCCGCAACTTCACACACATTCACAATAAGCCAAAGGGAGACAATCCTAAGGATACAAAGAATGGGAAGTTTTGGTCCCGCCATCGAGAATTTGATAACATCCTGTCCTCCACCTTCATGCACCTCCCAGAACATCTCAAACTCTCCGGAGGAATCCGGGACTTGAGGACTCTATTTTTGCATATGAGTTTACATACATCTCTAATATCTCTACACAGAGCAGCTGTTATTGTAGCTGTAAAATATCGCCTCGATCCAAACCTTATCACAAGAAGTGTGAGTAGATGCATTATAGCTGCTAACGAGATCTGTAACATAATGAAGATGATTGACTACCACGATCTCACTAAGGTAAAAGGCTATTCTTAAGAGGTTTGAGACTAAAGCTGACCAAAATTCACAGATGAACCCATGGACAGGCTGCGCTCTCTACATTGCTGGTCGCGTCTACTGCCATGACATAAGAGTAGCTGGGCCCACGAAGCTTGAAAGTTCATCCAACCTAGAATTTCTTCTATCGGCGATGAATGCAATTATGGAGCGAAACTCTTTTATAAAGCTTTTCACAACTCAGCTAGAATCCGAACTGCGAGCTGCAAGGCATGCAGCTGTTCACCAAGAAACGGGTGTTATTGGTGAAATACTCACGACCTCACCAAGAATTACATGCTATCTTCTCAGTAACCCCCGCTCCACTAATAATGATACATCCGTCAATATTAAGGAGACTTCCGAATTCAAAGGGAATTCACCTTTATCCCTACTAGGATCAAGTTCCAGGCCACCGGTCTCTGGAATCTTTATTGAAGACGACCTCGATGCAAAACCCTGCCCATCCGAACAACTGGGTGGCCATGAGACTGAACAATGCCCCGGTTTAAATGAGGGAGGGAATACCTCTTTCGCATCTCGTCAAGACACCTTGAACAGTACTGAACAACGGTTCAGCCACAATGACTCCTCTGCAGTCCGAAACAGTAGAATACAGAATCAGGCGCCGACAATTGCTGAGTTTCAAAGACTCCCAAAGTCAAGTCCGACGCAACAGGAGAAAGGTCAGACAAGTAGTATCAACAACTTTCGAGATATGCAAAATGCCGAAATCCCCGCGAGATATCTCCCAAGCAACTACGGTACGATGCAACCTAATGTCTACGCAACAAGGGACCAGAGAAGGGCCAATTATGATATCTGGAACTTCCAGCGCCTGTTTTTCCACTCTGTAGACGAAAGTCGGGACACGGGAATAGATGGTGTCATACCGGGTGATTATTCAATGGAATTAGATACATAAAATCGTCCTAAATGAGTCCGTTTACAGATAATTTCGGAGTATTACTTGAGGTCAGCGTTATTTTGTGACTACCGTGCCCACAGCTTCGTCGGCTATTCTAAAATAGCAACGAGGTAGTAGTTAAATAACTACATCCTAGGCTAGAAATTAACTTTGGAAGGGGCACGAAGAGTAAAGGAAAGAACGTAGGTGGCAGGGTTGACAACAGATGTTGTCGGTAGACAAGGGAAGCATCTACACAATTTATTGAATCATAGTACTTCCCTTCGGGTCTTGTTTTTGAAAATCTCAGCCTCTGATCTTGAGCAGTAAACAGTGAAGAGCTTCGGTCATCAATTTTTAATATTTTTTGCGGGCTTTGAATTATTATTTGTTCTCTGTCGCTGGCTCGACATGAAGTAGTATACTATGGTGGTGTAGAAAGCTTCTTGATAATCATCATAATTTTTGAGTGTTATTGTGTTTTCTGAAGTGTAAAGAATAGTAAAGAATATATATGCAGCCTTCTTGAAACTAAATATGGTTCCTTAATGTGATCCTCAGGACTTGATTCTCTTCGTCGATCATTGTTTGTAACGGAGCATCCCATTGCGTCTCTAATTGGAGCCTAAAACAATAATCTCGAAGTATGGGATTATCAGCGATTCCTGGAGCTGCTAAAGCTTGTGATTATTAGGACTATATAATATACTGTTGGTACAAATTAGAGGAAGTGGACCCTTCCCACTCCGACCCATAATCTCTGGCATTTTGACACGATATAACAAGAACGGCCAGAGACAGGTTATTACTATTCACATACTCGCAGTAAAGACTTCAGAGGAGTTTCATAAATGAGACAGTCAATATAACAAGGGACAATATATTATATTACAGCATTTGGTGGTACAAATATCCACCAAAGCTTCAAACAAAATCGGGGTAACTTAAAAGCCAAACATGTAACATTTTCCCACTCAATAACCATGGCTCTTCAATTCTGCCTCCGTGTATTCCCACAACTCATCTGCCAGAGAGGAGTTTTCGATCAACCGATTTCCAGTAAACTCCTTGACGCCTGGGAAGTAGAAGACACCGCTCTTAACATCCTGAGCCCTGCCTGTAGCCGCAAACAATTGAGGTAGAGCACCGTCGTGTGTATCGACCAAAAATAGTTTGAAGGCCAAAGTAAAGACCCAAGCGAGGTGAGGGTAGTTGTTTGTCGTATTGTTAGTGATGCCGGTCCTTACAAGGCCAGGGTGGATGGCATTGGATTTGATGTTAGGATAGAGTTTAGCAAGTGATTTCGTAAAGTACAGGTTCGCGAGCTTGGATTGTCCGTAACGTGCAGTTCCACTAATTTCGGCGAGCGGGCTCTTGTTCTGCGACAGGAGGAGGCCCGCTTTGGGTCCGAATTTGAAGGCTTCTGAGCTAAGGTTGACAATACGCACATCTGACCCTGGAAGACTCGCCGTCTTCTGTAGCGTGGGCATCAATAGTTTGGTGAATAGCGCCGGTCCCATGTGGTTTGTGCCGAATTGAACCTCATAACCGTCCTCGGTAAGTCCTGGCGGCACGCCCATAATTCCAGCGTTGTTGATTAGGATATCGAGGCGATCACTCTGCGTAATGAAAGCATCGGCAGCTCTCTTCACGGAAGCGAATGAGGACAGGTCGATCTCAAGAAACTGGACATTGGCTTTAGGCGCAGTCTTCTTAATATCAAAAATGGCTTCTTCCGCCTTTCCCTTGCTTCGAGCCCCCATGAAAATCTGGCTCGGATTGCGTTTGGCCAGTTGAAGGACAGTTTCTTTTCCAAGGCCACTATTACCACCAGTCACGATAATTACTTTTCCGGACAAATCGGGAATGTCCTTGTCGGAGTCGAAGGGAACTTTAGGGGCCATGATGCCGATGATGAAATGTTATTATAAAGCGAAGATTGGACGATGGTATGATTCTGACGAGCCTCTGCTTTTTCTCCACCACAATCGTAAAGGCAGATATGCTTCTTATAAGTCATCCAAGATGAAGTACCAATATCGGGCTTTGGCCAGCGTAGGGTCACTAAGTTACTAATTCACGGGTTATGCTTTAAGAAAAACATCTTCTATAGGCGTCCGTAGCAGTCTACAAAGTTAGTCCGAATATTGTCTTGTAGCTGGTTTGAAGAAAATTTCGGCACTTGGCTGAAGTCACATAAATACTAATCACCACCGAGCTCTCGGACTACGGTACAACTTCATACCCTGGTTTCCGAGGGGTATTAGCTTGTTAAACTACCAGTACAGTAACCTAAACCCTGCAAGTATGTATTATACCATATGTATTATACCAGATCGCGTTCTACTCTGTATAGGCACCCTTAGAGCAGTTTTACATTTACAGACCCCCTCCGACCTGGCATATTATTCCTTATTAGATAAGTGGGTCTCGCTAAGCCCGTCGCTATTTCTTTGACATTACGAAGTACTATCTACAGTATAAGTTGAAGTTTCCGTCATATCGATAGAGCTTCCGCTGGACTGGACCCTGGAGAACAGCGCGATCTATTAAATAGACGTAATTTAGTCCTTAAAAAGCTTATTCGTAGACAATTTGTACTAGGCGCGCTACACCGAAGCACAAGTGGTGTCACCCGCCCTTAATTCTTCCATTCAGAATGAGTGCAAAGTACTCAGCGATTACTCGGCTCGATAAGCAGCATCAGAGGCTTAATCGATGACGTCTGCGCTAGTATACCACTCTTCGCCGGCGAATTCAGTTATACATCTGCTACGAATAATGGTAATAATAATATCATCGTCGAAGATCATAGAAAGGTGAGAGATAAGGTGAAAGCAAGCGAAATGCCCTATCTATCTTTTCCACTATACACTATCATTGATACTTCTGCTGTCTCCGATATCTCAATTCTTCAGCAGCAGTGGATCAGGAACCGTCTTTTACAGTGGGTGGACATTAGTCTGTCACTTACCCTATTTTACACTAAAACACTCCTAGTACATCCACTTATATAACTTTAACTTAGGCTATAAGTATATCTAAAAATTTAACTAGTAAGTATTTTTAGTATTTAAAGTAGACTTCTTTATATTAGATTTTAATTATATCTAATAGTTACTATAGGAAATAGTAAATAATTTAGGATAGTAAATTTTTAAGTAAATTTTAGTATAAAACTAGTAAATTCTATACTCCTCCTACTTCTAATCTCTATTAATTAATCCTAGTTACCTATAATTTTAATATAGAGATAGAAAAATATATTTAACTATCGAATAAATAAGTCTAGTATAAAGACTTTAATTAATTATCCCTTCTTTACTATAAACCTTTAAAGTATTAGGTATAAGTTTTGGTATAAAATAGGGGTAAGTGACAGACTAATGTCCACCTACTGTAAGTGCCAGCCATACAACCAGTTACACTATCCTCGAGAAGTTTGCAGGTTGAATTGCAATTACCAATTTTACAGTACTATGAAATACATCTTGTAAAATTCCATGTCTGGATAGAAGAACTATAGCCAGTGATAATAGTTGTAGCTAAGGAGTCAAAAAAGATTACTATTGATTTTATTTCCTTCCCTATTTCCTTCCCTCCCCCTCCCCCTACTCACCTTATCTCATCTACTACTAGTACTAACAATCCAACCTCACTCGCGTTTCTCAACAGAAACTAATTCCCAATCCCTTACTCCGTCCTACGGCTAGTGGACTATGTGTTTTCTTACCACCTCCTTTCTCCTAGGCAATATACTATTACAGGGGGCTCTACAAGGCATATTAGCGTACACCTCAGAGAGCGGTGTACTGTGACACGGTCCACTGGCCGTAGGACGGAGTAAGGGATAGGTTAGTATTAACGTGTAAATCTATATAATAACTCCTATACTAGTTAGTTTATAAGAGATTATTTTGATTAGGATAATGAACTAGTTACCCAAATTAACCAAGGTACTCAAATCCATCTCCAACATCCAAATAGACATCCACTTAAAATGATATCTTATAAAACCAATTTTTTATCCCATAGCCCGCCAAAGCGCCAGAACTCGCTTAAGTAACATGGGTTTATTAGCCAATCAGATTGTATATATCACTGAATTCAGGTAGAAAATGGGCTTTCAACATCTATTATAGCTCCCTTTCTCTATGGTACCACTCAAAACAATCTCTATTCTAGTAAAGGGGGGCTTGGTATACCTTGTAACTAAATCTTGTAGCTTTTAGGCGTAGTTTTCCTCTTGAATTACCTGAAATCTCCCCTAAAACTAGAGTCTGTTTAGGCACCCTCCGAATACCCCTTTCCTTATAAGTATAACAATCTCTCTTACTTCCAAAAGCCTCAATACAATGGAGCTGATTTAGCTCTATAAATGTAGGCCTAATTGGATATGATTTACGTTTCCTAGGTTACTGAGCAGCCTTTGTAAATAGAGCTATATATAAGGCTATTCTAAAGTCCTTTTGAGAGGTAAATTTAAGGCTATTATCAACCTTTGAATAGAAGGAAAGAAGATAGGAGTTAACTAGTACTATATTGAATAAGAAGTACTATATAGTATACCAACCTCCCTTCCTAATCTACCTATTACCAGCGTTATAGGATCTTAATTGGTCTACCCTATCTATATGGCCTATATTATGATTATATAGGTAGTCGAACTCTGGGTACTCCAATTCTTTTATAGGCTAATCTCCAAAAGGAACTCTCGAAGTCTTTATAGCTAATAAAGTTTCAGAAGGGTACTTGCGGACAGTTGTAACTATTCCCTTTCCATCATCAATTATAGACTAAAATAGGACAAGAGTATTATCTTTCCAGGCTATATAATTAACTTCATTATCTTCAGAAGGTACTACCCAAAGGGTATTCCAGGGGATAGTATCTTTTCTTGTATCCTTCTTCTTCTTTTCAATAAAATCCTTTAAAATACCAGAGCCTCCTCGGCAAGTACCTATTACTCCAATATTATAATCTCTGAGTATATATAGAAGCTTTGTATTTATAAAAAGATTATCTAGGTATACGTAATAGGTAGACTGGGCCTCTGGGAGTTGTAAAATCAAGTGTAGTACTACTACAGCTATCTTATTTATCTTAAGTTATTTTGGAGGCTTTACCCCTTGTAGACCTCTTCCAGCTTTAGAACCCTTCTTATACCAGCACCAACAGAGTATATAACCTTCCTGGGCTATACACCATATCTTATAACCTTCTGGTATTAGTTTCTTTGGTATAATAAGAGTGTCTTTCGATCTACCCTCGAATCGTACYATAGCCTCATCTACTGYAATATCCCGGCCCGGTATCYATAGTTGTATAGTAGTTGATATTATATRAGTATTTAGAGGTTCTACCTATAGTAAAAAAGAAGTTAGTAAGCTATTAATTAGAGCTATAAGTTATATATTACCATCCCAAAAACATCAGGTGTATTAGGCTCTGAAATATGGATCCGAGTACTTATATCTTCCCAACGACCTTTCCCCATAGTATTCTGAACTATAGTATACTGTGGTATTACTTCTGAATGAGACCAATAGTCTAGGATCTCATTCTCAACATATAAACCCATATATATCTATATTCCAAGAAATATATATAATTCTTCTAAGGTTATTGGAATCCACTTCCGCGTACCCCTATTTCGAGGCCGGCTACTCTACTCTCGGAGCTTATAGTTGTTTATGTTCTCGACTATCTTCTGCAACTACTTAGTAGGGAAAAAGAGGCTCCAGATAGCGAATGCGTCTACTGGAGTAATATAAGGAGGGAGGTTGATTTTCTTGTCGAAATTCAGGCAATACATAGGCTTAAATTCGGTTCCAATCTCTATAGCTAGTGGCAGATTAGGGCGCAAGGTTCCTGGATCTGTAGAGTCTGGTTTTATATCTTTTAAAGGTATATTGGTGGTTTTATTAAGAAAAGTATATGAAACTCATGGTATTGTTAAGTTTTGATGGGGTTGAATCACGTGATGCAATTACAGGGGTTTGGCGCTTTGGCGGGCTATGGGATACAATAGATATTCTTATACAATCCTATACAAAAAGCAATCAAGACTTTCCGCATCAACTCAAAAGCAAAATTAACCAAACCAAACCAATCTAACAAGATTATAATAAAATAAATTAACCAAAAAGATTATTTCTTAAAAAAGACTAATATTAATACTAACTAAAAAAAAAAAGATATAACTAAGTATAATTAAATAACCTTAGTAGATATATAAAGAGAAATGTAATAATAATAAAGTTGTAAAACAAAAACAAAACCAATATACATAATAACCTCTATAATAATAAATAAAAGAATTTATTATAAAGGCTATAGTAAGTTATTACTTCTAAGTAGGAAATATACTTTAAGAAACAAACTAAATAGTTCGTCCTATGCTTTTAATGGGTATTATAGACACTACTAGTTCCAACAGGACGACATAGGACGTGGGCAGTTTTAACTTCGGTAAGCACTAAAAGGCACCAAGTTAAAGCCTTGAAACCCTCGAGCAGAGCGTCCCGGATCTCGAGCGAAACAGTTAGAGCACACAAGACTAGAATCGCTAGGAGTATTTCATCAAGTAAACCTTTCTCTATTCTTATCTTCTGTCCACTATCATACTACTATGAAGAATAATTTGTACTCCTTCGGCATCCCTTATTATCTACCCCTGAAAATGAAAATAACCTTATCCGTGCAAGCAGACGTCGGGTTGATAAGTACAATGGTAGTAGTGGGTCTCGTAAAAAGGAAAATGGGGCGGAAAAGCGCAAGTGGGTATGACATAGTTCGGTCATAAAGCCATCAAAAATATACTCCACGTTTCATCCCAATGTGGACATCTATCCTGCTTTCAAAAAAAGGTCTTTAATGTACAAAATCAGAGATTAACGCCTGTATCCGCCTTGCTGTTGCTGGGCAGGGCCACCGGGTCTACCATTGAAACTCGCTGGGCTTCCCATTCGAGGTGGACCTTGGGGACTTGGCTGAGGGGCCCCGTAGCCTCCTCCAAGTCCATTGCCACTACTTCCGAGTCTCTGGCTGTTGGCGGTACCAGGTCTTTGCTGAAAGTAGTCATTACTCTGGGGAGCACGGACGCCCGGGTCGGTCATGTTCCGGTATTGTTGTGGTGCGGATGTAGGAGCCATTTGCTGAGGTGCAGCAGAAGCACTGCGCATTTGAGGATTGTATGAGTTATAGCCGTTCATTGGAGGGGCTGGTGTGCCCATGGGAGAGAAAGAAGGTGCAGGTGAAGCTCGACCCGTTGAGCCAGGCGCAGGTGAGTACGGGCGCTCGCTGACTGGAGTCATGGATCGTCCGCCGAGGTCACCAACGGCTCTTGGCATAGGGCGGCCATAGGGATCGGCCGAAGGCTGGCGAGGTGGGCCCCCGTTCATAGAACCAGTAGGGCTGTTGTTGTATGAAACAGGGCTTGCAGTATATTCGCGTCCCATGGCACTTGGCATTCGAGGTGGCATTGGAGCTGAAGATCCAGCTGACCATTGACTGTTATTCGTGTTGCCAGTCATTGTTCTTTGGGGACCACCAATTCTGGCTGTATCAATAGGAGGAAGGGAAGGAGCAGGTGAAGCAGCTCTGCTATAGCCCATGTCCGAGGCGTTGCCCATCAAAGGAGCATTCGAGGCATAGCTGACGTTAGAAAGAGCGGATGATCCAGTAACACTTCGTCCAGGTAGTGGCCTCTTTTGATCCAACGAATCGAGTTCGAAAGAAGGTAGCGTAGGCTGTCCAACGGGCGTACCGGGTCTGGATTGATATACTGGAAGGGTTGCTACAGTATCGTTCCTGCTGAGCATCGGCATCTCTGGAAGCTTGTCGTCGCCGCTGTAAAGAGTAGGTAGTGTAGCTTGGCGGCCATTGATGGTTGACTTCTCTCCCTTCTTGGCGCCTTTGAGAGCAGCTTTCTCGGCAGCTTTCTGGTTCCTTCGTTCCTCCTCGGCAAGAGCCTTGTTAATCTTGACACTGACAATCTTCTGTAATCGGCTGTTAATCTTTCGCTCGCAGTAACCAGATAATCCTTTATCGGCGGCAGGAATGTAATGCCACAGGAAGCAAAGGTAGAAGAGCACTGCCAAGAGCAGACTTAGTGCAGCAAAAACCCAAATGATCAATGTGAACACCATTCCGGAAAGGATAACAGCTTGTTGATGCTGCTGCGAAGCCAGAATTCCAATGTTCTTGAAGAACTGAAGCAAGGTTGATCCAACATCGTCAGCCTCAGTAGGATCGAGCTTGGCTTTAAAGACGGAATACAGGGTCAGCGCGTTTGTAACTTGACGTGGGCCTGAGCAGAAGATGACTCGAACCCAAGCTGCAAACTGTTAGCAATCACCAGAAATATCTCTTAGGTGGAAAACTGACATTGGAATGAGAAATATGTGAATAGTGCCACGTATTCGGCACCTTTCTTGGACTTCGTCAATTCTGCGAACACCAAGAATCGTCTCCAACCGCGACCCATCTTGCCCATACGGATACATTGCAATCGAACAGCAAGAGAGTCAAGGTAGCTTTCCGCAACGGCACCACGCCTCATGACGCGGAGAGCACGGATATATTCGTAACCTAGATTGACCACAGACAAGATGATGCAGACTGAGAAGATCCATTTCGAAACGTCGAGAGGAATATATGGCTGGATCTCGCCGGACCACTTGTTGAACGCTAGTAGATTTACCGCAGTGAATATATCGACCGAGTAGACAGCAACAGAAATGCCAAGAGAGACCCAGAGATAACCGTAGGCTAGAGGAGCGAAGCACGAGGTCGATTTGAAATCATTCAAACTCTATACACGTATTAGCTTTCCAACTGCCGCCACTAGTGCTGCCATTGACGTCCTTACAATGAAGTCCCATTTCTGCTCGGGGCGGATGTCCGCCTGCTTTACTCTCCTTGAACAACCCATTGTATGAAGCAATTATTAAATTGGCTAAGAAACCTGGCGCTGCCAGCAACAAGAATAGCACACCTGGCCGATTGAATTGAAAGATGGTATAAAGTGGCGAAGGGTATGGTGCCGATAGAAAACCCTAGGCCTTGTGAGGAATGTAAATTTGGTCGTGAAGGATTGGTCGAAGGACGACTCTGTCGAAGGAACGATCACAGCACGAGTCGTTGGTCACGCCTGCGGAGCAATCGACTGTGTGGAATCGGGAAAGTTCGAAGGATCTCGATGGATGTGATGGATAGTTAAAGGAAAGACTGGGACTCGAAAGAGTGTTGTACTTGGTATCGCGACGCCGTTGAAGCGGTCTATTGTTGGGCTAGCATTTGACGGGGGTCGCTATTCGTAGCTTGGCTATGAAAAGTAACAGAGCACATCAATCGCCTGGTGGGAGCAGGTTGTCTTGCTTTTTGGCAGCGGGCCAAAAAATGGGTGATGGTTTGATCGTCTCTGGCGGGCTGAAGATGGGGGGTGGTGTCGCAGGACGTTGGATCGGGAGTAAGAGCGACAATGGTAAGGGCTCGGGTAGGCTCCGTATTCAGCAGAAAAGATCAATGCGACAAACGAGCGCGGAACAATTGGGCAAGGCTGCGCAGATCTCAAAGAGTGACAATGATGATGATGGACAGGCTCTTTTGTTGAGCAATGTGCAATTGATGTTGGTTGTGTCGCGGCTGTGCACGTTGCACAAAGATAATGAGCGAATCCCGTGGGATGGGAAGGTGGTACAGGTTGGGTGGGTATTTGGGTGTTTGGATGTAAAGGAGAGGAGGCTCTCGCGCAGAGGAAGAAGTTGAGATGATGGACCGGATGAAGTTCGTGCCCGGCACGGCTGTCAGCTTCCAGGTTGGATCCCTTTCCCCCCTCAGCCCTCTCAGCGAGGGCGGCAGATAAGAAGACGAGGGACTGGACTGACTGTGAGAGCGCAGGTGCAGGCACAGGGACACTGGACAGGGAGGGCTCCAGGGCTGCAGGGCTCAAGGGCTCCAGGTCTCAGAGGTCTCAATCTGAGTCGCACTGGTTCGGGCCTGTCCCTGCTCTAGACAGGGTGGGTGTGGCGTTTATTGGCTCCAACGGATACTAGCTCCAGGTACAGACGTTTCGTGCATGGGTTCGAACCAATTAAGATTAATTGGTCCCTGCGCCAAGAAAGTCTTCCATTTGCTTACTTTCGGACTGAGAGCACTGTACTTCCAGGTTGCTTGATACAGCAATCACGTGTCGGAAGCTTGAAGATAAATCGTGCAGGCTTCGTGGCGCTGTGACTTGGCATCTTCATGACAATCATGCCCTATCTATTTATTACCGGTTTGTGGAACGAACTCTGGCCTCATCAATCCGTCCAAGGCATTATGATGGCCCTCTGCGCACAAAGAACTGACGTAGGAACTGTTTATTCCTTCGGTGATCGCGTTGTTGCGCCTTGCGCCTTGCAACTACATACAGTCCGCAGTCCGGAGTACGCATTTCAGCCGCCTTCAGGAATTGGGATTCGCGAGGGGGGAGGCGCCCCCCCTTACACGACGTGATTGGCTACAACTCAAAACGAAACACTCACCTTCATCAATTGGTGACGTGAACGCGCAGACCCCACACTCTCCCCTTTCCCTTCCTTTCGCGCTGTTCTACTCCAAATCCCTCTATCCTTCCTTTTCCAGCCGTTCGTGCAAGACCCTTTCCCTGACCGTTGTTGGTTGTTTCCTCGCCCTGCCGTCGTACTACGAAGTATCTTCCGGGTGCACCGCATTTACGAAACACCAACTCAATTATTCCCGCGTCTAGAGAACGCGCGGTTGTTTGGAACTTGAGGCTTGCAGCAAGTGCTTCACCTGCCTGCCCTACGGAGTAAAGAAGCAGATCCTTTAAAGCACATATGCGCTGCATCTGTCTACAGATTTAGACATCTACCTTTCCCTCCTGGAATTTCAACAACAGAAATGTAGGTCGCCAGGCGCGCGCTTCTTCGCATATGGTATCTCAGATCGGAAAATCCTCTTCCAACGGACTCAAGCCACGAAGGAAGGACAAGAACAATTCTATTTGAAAGATGGCAAGAATAAACTCCGGGGACAAGTTTAAAAGTCATGAGCTATTATTATCTTGATCCTTTTGGGGAGGGGTTTAGCAGTTGTTTTGGTTTATTTATGTAGAGTCACGTGATATTGGTATATCACATCCCGTCTGCGAACCAATTTTAGGCCTATTATCTTCGGGTGCACTCTTGCAGAAGAGGCCCTAGGATCACAAAAATACTTCTCTTCTCTTCTTACACCGAGCAACATGCCGCTATTCTTAGCAGATCCTTACCCACATTTGACGGCCATCATCGCGAACCATGGCAGCTGCGGGGTCAGATTCCCATCCGAAGAGGAAAAACACCGAGATCTCGGTACAGCGACTGTCCATTTGGGGCACAAAATCAAAAATAACATCAGTACGTTCGATGTGTCGTCTCTCACATGGATAGTTGAGGGTTCGCTACCCCTAGAGTATGCTTATGTGCAGTACGCGGGCGGCGTTACACCGGCATTCGCTCGAGACGTCTCAGACGTCCGTATGTCGTGTTCCTTATCAGCACCTGACTTCCAACCTCACTTCTGGAAATGACCGAAGACACCATGAAAGACCTGGAGCCTGAATCCATATACAACGGCTTATTCCGATTCTTGATGGATGCAATGGAAACCTAGAAGAGATTCAACTTGCGGCCTCAAAATACAATGACTTGTCTATTTCTACTCAGAGCATGGGAAGAAATTGCACAAGCAGTTGATGAAATGTCTAAGTTGAAATCTCAACTTGATTGAAATATCGGGTTGCTGACTGCTATTAATAGCAATCGTATTAGGTGATGCTCTATACTTGGGAGCTGCAAATGCATGGTTTTAAATTTTAATTGTCCCATACAGCTCTTCCCAGACAGCTGTGCAAGGCATGCTCGAAGAGTACTTTAATGAAGTACGCTCTGGACGGCGAAAAGGCTCTGTTATTTCAGTATACTCCATAGAGTCATTCTTGTACGAGGAGACCTGGCAGCTTCTTAGAAAGGAGCTTCAAGGCGTCGGCATAACTCCTCAGCTCTTTAAGCAGTATAATGATTTGATTACGAGGACCTTGGGAGAAGCTCTAAAGTCTAGAACTTCAGAAGAGCAAGATCCACTTAAGCCTGTGGATGAACACGACAAGGCTTCACCTTTCAATGAAGTGTCGTCGAGCCGTAGACGTGATCAAGGAGAGTTAATCAATCAAACTTCAATTGGAGTATAAAGAACTGCCAAAATGCATAAACCAGTAAGAACACCAATAGTCGTGAAACTATTACGCAGTCTCTGCCCTATTCATATACGAGACTTTGTGAAAGATGCAGGATCTGGAGATGTACTCAGGATCGAGGATCCAATGGGCAAAGGGTGTTAACATTAAAGGCCCCTTCAAAAGATAATGATAGGATGTCTATAAATGGGTTGACTTAGATATCGGTATATGCCACTTAGGCCAGTAGACAGCATATTAGTAGTTACAGAAACGAAATTCCAGTCACCATCATTGGGTTCCATAAATGCACCTCAAGATACTATTATGATAGTGAGAGATGTATTTCATAGAATACAAGTTATACTAGACGTCGAGGTTTGAACATAGATTACAAGACGTCTACTTTCGTTATTAGAGAATGAGCAGTTTGCAGTTGCAGTCTGCTTGCTATCTGTTTTGGATATACAGGATACTATCTGTTTGTATCTCTTACTCTACTAGGTATATCGCTAGTTTAGGGGGAATAAATCAATTTATTAGGAGGGAGGTACCTTTTGTACATTACCCGCTATAATGCCATTCTAATGGTTATTACTAACTTGCGAGTATATAAAATATTATCGTCCTTAATCTAGTCAATAGTGGTATTAAACGCAGATTGTTTGCTACTATTAGACTAAATAACTCCGAATCGTACAACCAAAATCTCCCTGGAGAATAGAGACCGGTGCTGGGGGTTGAGATAGTTATAACAACTGTTATCTACTGTAATATACTTAGCAACTCTACTAGTTACGTACCTAGACTCGTAACTGCGAAACCGTCGAGCTCGCCAGCCGCTCTTTTACAACTTTAACACAGCAAGCAATTCGAGCTAATCGGCGTCCCTCGATAAAATATCAGCCCAAGCAGGCGAAACCGATTGCCATCAACAAGAGCACTTAACCTAACCCTACGAAGCAACGTCGCAGTATCTTGGAGACGGAGGTAGAGCATAGTAAAAGCACGATAAGGGCTAGGGATATATTATAATTATAACAACTAAGTGACAGCACGAGAAGACTTGACAATAACAAGTTATTTTGCTTATTATTTCTTAAATTATTAGTGATTATTGTGCTTTATATGATAGCTATCTTATAGTGATCAACGTAGTATTAGGCGCGGGATCATAATACATAGAAAAGAATTAAGGTCCGCTATATGCGACGGTGGTATCGTGTGAATCGCAAGTCTGTAGGCAAAAGTGATATCGTTACAGGGTATTGTGGTAATAGGCTATTCGTATAGAATATCTAGTAATCTAGTCTAGTGCTTTAGAGATGGCCAGATAAAATAGTGTATTGGAAAAATTAAAATAAACTAAAAATTAAAATCTTGAATAAACACAGATGTAGTATTAATATACCTCCTAACCCACTTATCATTAATATGCTTAATAACTACAAGCCTACTAGTACTTCCAACTCCATAGTATCACCCTATAGAATTCGCACAAGGTTGCTATTGTTCTTCGTCTGAATAGCGAGGTAATACGACTATGCAGCCTATTAACCGAGTTGTAATTAGATAAATGGCGAAATAATCGCTTTCGAAATCCTCGCTCTCATTTCCCCGCTTTAATATAACTAGGCGGTTAAGTGAGTACTATCACTTAAGAGCTATTAAAAGTAATCTTTCCTCGTTTCGACGCGTAGTATTCAATTTTATAACATTTCGATTTCTCTAAGCTCGTCTGGTTGGCTGTGTTAGCATTGTATTTAATCCATTATTCTAACTTGGAAAATGCGGGAATGTAACGAGTTGGGGGCAACTAAGATTGTAATTAATCTCACTATGTAAATGTAGCGTAGTAATGAGACTTTAGTTTATAGCAAAGGCTTACCGTAGATATTGCGACCTTAGATAAATCTATAAGTATCTCGTTCAATAACTAAGTAGAAGACTTTTTATAAAAGTTGTTACACCTATTTAGTTCTTTAGATATTAGCTATAATCAATAAGGCTTATCTTCGCTATTACTGCAAATACTGAGAGCTACTGTTACTTTTACTTTCTATAGTTCTACATTCAACTATAGCCAAAGTTACAAAGGTTTCATGTGGTTGAAAATTGGCTTGTGGCACAGCGGAAGCTAAAGTTTAGCGAGCGGGAAAAGGGGGGGAGGAGGCAGGAGCAAAGCCGAAAGGTGGTTCTTAAAAAAGAATCTCCGCAACGCAACTTTGTTATCTAGCACATACTGTAGATGCCACTAACAGCGGATACGAATTACACTTACAGCAGGGAAGTTTCGCAGTCGTAATTGCGGAATTCAATCTTTCTTATAAGATGGACGGTCCTTAAGGTCTAAATGTTGATGCATATTCAAATGAAAACCAACCTACTCGATGTCCGAAAAGCCAGTTTGCATCCAAATAGTATAATAGAATCACAATATATAATAACAATTGAAAAGATATGTTGCGGCTAGTCTGGCAAGCATATGGATGAAAGATTAATCGAGTCGATAAATAGACATTATCTCGTAGAATAAAAAATGTGCTAAATGCTAAAGGGTATTCGCGATGAAAATCAAGAAGCGCGAAACATCCAAAAGCACAACGTAAGGTGACAGACCAAAAGTTTGGCAATCCATCCATCTATGAACCCCACATACGCAACTCATCAATCTCCACATCAACATCCACTTCCACATACCATCATAAACACATTCCATAAAATCCCAAACATCTTCAACCAACCCTAATACACCCCACTTCATTCTCTTATAAAGCCCCCATAACAAACCCAACAACCCCCAGAGCAACACCAGCACCTTTACTACCCCAAGGAACAGCAGTAGCCACAGATCCAGCAGTAGATACACTACTACTACCCGTCGTAGTCTCAGCAGCAATAACTTTTGTCGCGCTCGAAGCGTGTTTGGTCGTTAAAGGTTTCGCTGAGACACCTGATAACGGTGTATAATAAACTATAGTCCCTGTTGAAAAAGAAGAAGAATTGCCAGTTGAATTGGAACGGAGTTCTAATTTAGGGAAGGAGCTGATGGGCGTTGGATTTGTGATGATCTGAGTTGTTGGCGAGGTGGAAGGAGATGAGATGACAGTTTGTGGTGTGTGGTTGAGGCAGATAGGGGCTGAGAAGTTGTGTTAGTTTGAAATTAGTTTTTAGGGGTGTTCTCAATGTATGTTTTCCTTACCTCCATCTTGAGTAGCATAACCGGCTGCTTTATCGGTAGAAGCAATTACACAAGCTGGCGTCGCGTTGACAAGCGTCCATATCCCAGCGAGAACACTCAAAATATTAAGTCCTCTCATAATAAAAAAGTTCACTCCAAGCCAGAGGCCCAGAAATATATCCCGGCAAAGGCAGGAGGAGGAAGAAAGGAAGACAGAGTGGTTCACAACATACTTCCGTGCGGAACCTACGAATATAAAGTACTTTCAAAGGTACCCATAATGTGGATTTCTACAAATCCAACAATCACAATATGAAAATGCAGGTACAGATAAAACTCCATCACATTTATCACCCAAACCGTGTATGAAAAGCGAGACTTTTCCCATTCCGGCCAATTTCTCGGCGCAAAAGATCCTAAGCGATGATCAATTGTGGCTGAAATCACATCATTCCCTTCGTACATGTCCCGAAGGACTGAACATGCAGAATTAAACGCAGGCAGAAAATAAGCAACATCAGATATCGGGCATATTTGCCCGACTGCTACCTAAAAGTATTGGAGGGAGTCATCCACCACATCTTCGATTTAAGATTTGACACCCAGAATAAAAAAGTTACAGACTCGTTTCTAACGAATAATGCAACAAGCGCATATCGTACATCCAGGGGTAAAAAATTGATATCCAAAGAGATGGGAAGTACAACTTGATTCTAGGCTCGCGAGCCCCCACTGTCGAATTTATGCTTACCTGCAAGCGTAGATTAAGGATTGCCTAATCTGGGATTTCCGAGGGTTCGCTTTGTAACCGATTGGTTGATTGTTGTCGCTTAAGAAGAGAGTTCAGCCCTACAGTTGTAATTGGTTGGTGCATTGGTAAAGCGTGTAACATCGGACGATATCTTATCTGTTTCCCGTATCTGATGGCTTAGAAGGGTTAGAGGGATGTGCCATTTGCTGTTGCCTCTGCGCGAAGTGGATGCAAAAGTCCAACATCGTGAGCTCAAAGCGCAGGAGTTAGCGCCGGGAAGACAAGCCTTTTGAAGTATTATTGAAGGGTTTCTAATCTTTGGAAAAGCAAAGATGGTCTCACATTATGACTCCTTGGAGTTGTCACCATAATTTGAATGAGCTTTTAACTTCCTACCTCCCTAGAGTTTGGTCGATACAGTAGGCTGATAAGGAAGAACTTGGTTTGCGTAAACAGTTGTACAAGTACAATTCTCAGTTAACTTCGATAACTATCGGCTATGTCAGGAACGAAAGCGACTTATGGGGCCGCAGTACGAGTACACGAGTACGGGAAACGAGAGTAGAGAAGAAAGAATCTAAACGTCGACTGCTTTGGAAGCTCCACTTGTGACAACCTTTGGATCAACCTTAGCCTCGACCTCCTCACCATCATCGCTCAGCCCGGTAGACACAGCAGCAGCTTCCATGATACCATCATCCATACATTCCATGATTCCAAGTCCAGGAGGTGGGAAGCAATAATTGATACCATAGTAAATTATAGCAGAAGAAGCATAGCTGATAAAAAATGTCACTTGGTAGACACAGGTCCAGCCAATAGCGATAGGATAGAGGTTTATAGAAATGACGAAGCCGGCTAGTTTGGTTAGTATTGTGAACGGGATTTTCTGGGGATGGAGATAAGCATTAGAACTTAAGTATAGAAGGAGCGACGCAGATGCAAAAGGTTACAAAGGCTCGCCAATTCAATCCTGCTATGTAACAGTATATACCACCTCCTTGGTACAAATCAGGGATCTTCCATTTTGACTTTCGGACGAGCTAATAATCCGTGACCAGAATTCCTGTCATTGGAGCGATAAAACCATGAAGTCAGTCAGTATTGTATCGGGATGAGGAAATTACTTCTGGAACATACCACCGAAACTAGAGATCACAGAAACGAATGTGGTTGTTTGACTGAGAAACGCCACGGTTGAATGACAATTCCAACTATAGACATCAAGACGCATGCTCGGCGGAGAGTCAGGTACTTGGGAAATGTGGCGCAGAGATCCATGCCTGATGAGAGCGTGTTCGCTGTCAGGTTGACCTGCAGTATACTCATATCAGCAAGGAAGAAATACAGGTAAAACGAAGGGGTAAAACGAAGGGGTAATTACAAAGATTTGTGAGGACAAAAACCTGATACCGGCAACTGCAAACTGTAAGCGTCTGGTGTAACTTATTCTAGATTGAGTAGACTTACAAAATGTCCCAGCTCCACAGGCTGCAGTATACTGCACTGTATGCACATGCTGAAGCATGAGTAGCGGGTTCCAAATAACCTCTCCATACATTTGAGTTGTTGCACTTATAACAATAACGCCAACGACAGCACCGACCGTGATTATCACAGGATATGCGAATAGCATGACCATCGTGGAAACCTTTCTTGTTTTTGCGAATCTAGTCTAAACTGATATTCGGACTGTTCCTCCAGTGTATTCGCTAGCTACGCTACAGATTCCTTGCACTATTCGAAAGTTGCCCTCAGTCTTTGAGATAGTGATAGCAGGCGAAACTAAATTCCCTTTGTGTGCATTGTCCCACCGAGGGCTCATGCAGAGGAACAACATACGAGAAAAAATGAGGGCTATAGAAACTCCTGAAGCTTGAATTGGGGACCTAGATGATTGGAATGTAAACGATCTAATAAAATAGAAACCATATTAGAGATTGCGTAGTTATGCCAGCTGTTGTAGTCATGTTAAACTTTGGTCTGTCTCTTGAACTAAGACATGCTTACGCTTCGGGAATAGTATTTTTCATTCACAAAAATGTTGGGAATATAGCGGACAAGATGAGTACAATTGCTTGGCCTCCAAAGTCTGACTGTATACCGGACTAAGTAAACACTATTGTTAGTGTTGGGTGCCAACTCTAAAGTCGGCCAAGAATCCTTGAAAACAATGTATGAAGTACTAACATAAATGAGTGACTGAAGTACGTAAATGCCAATACAGAGGTATGAGCCGTATAATCCAAAAGTTGGACGACCCATCATAGTGAAGCTATCCATCCAAGGTCAGACTTTCCTGAAGGATCAAAGTCGGAAAGAACATCACCTACTTGAGATGATGATTACGCCCAGCTTCAGCACAAAAAAAATGCATTGACAGCAGCCACAACAGAGTCCGCAAGCACCGCGCCAATTGATTGGTCTGCAGTCAGACCATAGCCAATCAAACTGCTGCCCAGAGTCCATGATGATAAAGAGATCCCTCCAGGAAACCAATAGAAGAAGAATGCGCGAGTAGTATAAGTCCTTTCGGCTTCGATGATAGGGTATATGTCTCTGTTTCCCCAGTGTGTGGGCAGCATAAGCTTCATCTTTCTGGTGGACTTCAAGCTTCTTGAAAGCACGCTTGATCGACATGTTGAGTGGGTTACCCAATAGTTTTCAAAATAGACCGGAACAAAGCTAACTTATACTTAACTTCGCTTAGAAATATACACACAAGGTCCCACTCTTACAAGCGCGACGATCACTTACAGACTCCATGGCGTAGAGATAAGACTTTCGGAAGGCGGACTTTGAAAGGCTTGATGTCTATACTCGACGAATTAGATTTGTTGAGGTATAGATGTGGGCTATTGGTTTACTTGTGGCTAATGCTCTGAAATTTTCGTCGTTTCGGAGTTTGTGACTTTGGTATTGTGTTTTTGTCGATAAATGAAAGTTCCGCAGGTTGAAGCGGATCTCCAGATTTGGCGTGCTGTTGTGCCACGTGAATTCATTGGAAGCTTATCCGCTACCAACATCCTCAATTCTCAATCTCCCAATAATACCATCTCTTACTATCTCAGTTCGGCAATGTTGCCGTTATGCCGTCAACCAGCAAGATATCGCAGCTCCTACTATTTAGCTATCTGCGCATCAGCTTAGCACTGCCGAAACGGATGGTATTCCCAGTTAGTATAGATCAGGCGCATCGAGAAGGCCCCCTATTCAACTGCGTATCTAGAAAGTATTACAAGGTAGGTAGCTTGTTGTGAATCTGAGGCTTCTAATACTCAGCCATCATATAGGCGCTTGCTCGTGCCGCAACGGCTACGATAGCACAGGTTTCTCGGTCTGTTCCACAACCTGCGGCTCGTCATGGAATCGTATGCCTGTACATTTGTACTCAGTACAAACTCTACTGCCTCGTTAGCGACCATCTACAATAAGCCATGTTCTTGCGATCATTGGTCTTCCTGAGGTTTTCGACCAATAGCTACACTTTAGAATTCACACCCAATCAGCAAGAGACGGCACAGCTATGTGCTATGGGAAACTTCCTATAGGTTTATTTCAGATGTGTCTGTCTTGGAAGTTAGCTTGGACACACTAGCATACTCAATGAAGGAGTCTATACGGTGTTTCCGGATGGCCGCTACGCGATCCTAGGAAAACTCGAGTTAAGACATGTATGCAAAACCCAAGAATTAGAACTGATGCGAGATTGACTGGGAATGCTTCTCCGCGGTAGCGGCTCTGGAATAGTGTGCCTTAATATAACAGGTCCTGATAGCTCAGTTGATGGCCGAATGTTCAATATTACTCTTACAGAGGGGCCCTTGGACTATAGTAATCTTGTTATCCTTCTCTGTCCGTATAAGTTTGTACACTAAGGAAGAGGTTGAGGTCGAAACCACTTACTGAATAGAATAGAAGACATCCATTGAAGTTCTTCAAATTTTAACAAGAAAAAGATCTGAGAGAGAACAAAGCCTATGGCAACAAAGTTAACAAGCTGTTTTGTATTGTCTTTTCCTTCCTTCCTTCCTTCTTTGTTTTCTTCCCGAATTGTACCCCTATAGTCAAGCCTTGACACACCATCTTGTCTAGCACTCAAGAAGCCCTCAGGTTCTTTAGCAGCTATAATCAAGACCTCTATACGAGCAGTGCCAGTCTAACATAAGTCCCTATAACACTGGAAGTCAAGGCTTTGACCGTTTTTGTCTTTCCATCACATCACCCTTGACAAAAACTCTACTACTTCTATAGCTATCAGAAAGTTTATCCGTCGGCGATCGACCCTGGAGGTATAACTTTTCGCAATACAGAACGGACACACTTCCCATGTCCTGCAGGGCTTTCCAGTATCCATGAAGCACAACCATTGTGTGGATCTGTCTTCGTCTTCCTAAAACTTTTCCACCGCGGGTCATCCCAGGACACTCCCATGTAGCCTTCTTCCGCAAACATCCCCACCACACAATTTGCGTCCTTGAGATTGCAAGTAACAGCCTCAACCTCGAACTTGCTACCCTCGTATTCGGTGAACACTTCTGATACAACGACATAGACTTCGCGAAGCTGCCTTTGCTCTAGCACTGAACTTCCTAGGGCTGGATATCCTGGTGTTGCAGCATCACTTCCACCGATATCCATAGCAGTCGAGTCTTCATGTTCTGTAGACTTGCTGTCGTTTCTTTCCACTGGTTCAGTTCCAGGCGTTAACGGCTCACTTTCGGTGGTGTCCATGGCTTCGGCGCCTCGTACCAAAGTTTCGTTTTCGCTGTTTACAATGGATTGACGTACTGTTTCGTTCTTTCTTTCTATAGCTCGACGTATTGTTTCTTGAGACTCAATGCGGAATCTAAAAGGAGGAACAGCCATGTTGAACTTTAGTTGAGTAATGAATTGTTGCAAGCAGGAACAGATGAAAAAGTATTACTTTAAGTATCTACATATAGCGTCAATTTTACACACTAGCTATGATAGCAAGTTTGGGACAACATATCAATATGCGGTATACAAAGTGCGAATGCTTCTAGACCGGGGAACTTGTTCTACAATCTCTCTGGTATAAATTTATGAGCGTCATACCTTCAAAAAGCACACAGTTTGAAGAACTATTGGAGGTAACTCTGCCGACGGTTTAAGGTCTACAAAGCCGGGGTTTTGTTAAGTGTGCGAAAAAATTTAACGTACCGTTGAAGACACCAGCACTATATCAGATGAGTACAATCGCGCAACTGCTACCCCGTAAAATGAGCAGTGCACAATAACATAGTGCGGACAAATTCATATTAATACTTTTGCAATATGTGTACAAGCAAGGGAGTTAACATCATTTCAGCCCGGAAGTTCCTTTGGTAGAAAAACTAGCAAGGGAAAACTTGATCTAGGGGTAAACTTACGAACTCAGAACGATGTCTTTTCTTTTGTAACTATAAATAATCAAGCACGCATCAAGTATTGTATTTTCCCTTCTACTACCTCCCTGACCAATGAATTGAATAAAACTAGCATCGATACAACTCTTGTACAACTTTGTATTTTCATCTATTCTAAGCTTAAGGTAACCATTCTCTAAAAAAATCAGGATAACTGCCAGAGTATTATTAAGTGTTATATTACCTAGCTATGCTAACTTTTCTATAGTACAAAATATTCGGACTTAATGATTTAAAAAAAAGAGAAAAAAAGAAAAACAAATTTGTAACTAGGAGGTGATTAAACTTATACTAACTACAATTCTTGACACGTATACCTACTTACTAACTTAATTTTTAATCCCAACTTAAGTTTCTAAAATTCCGGCTTACTAATAAAAAGCTACAAATTAAGCTTCTTCAACTTTGAAACGCGGATAGAAAATGCTACTAACTACTAGCCTAACGGTGTGGGAAAGCTCTGACATACTTCGGGGTTAATTCTCGACATAACGGTCTATTTAAACTTTACTTTTATTTCCGAAAGAAGTCCGCTCAAGATAAGGTTTTTCGGAAAAAAGGAAGACACACAATCTTCCGGTTTGACTTTCCCTGACTACCTTACGTATTGACCTATGTCAAGAGCTACGGAGTACTACTGCGGACATGTGATTTAAGCGAAGCCCCTATTTCCCTCGCCAAGATAGTCGGACCATCTTAACCCGACACATCCAACATCCAACCCGACTAGATCCGAGTTCCGCTATGATTACATTAGGTGAAGAGTCACTGACTTCGGACTCCGTGGGAATCGAGATCTAATGTGCTATGGATAATGCAACTATTAAATCTGATTGTTACCGCAACTGGCTGGACTTCTCTCGTTATGATTATTAAGAGTTGTTGTACCACATGATGTTTTCATATGTTGTGTGATTCAGTCATCTGAACTAGATATCGTGACTAGATAGAGCATAACGATGGGCCGACCAGGTTGCTTAAGGCCTATGGCTAGATGCTTCCACAAGAATTTAGAAACGATCAGAATTAGTGCTTTGAGATTTTATCTGTGGTAGGAAATACAACAGTTTAATCAATTCGCAGCTATTTCGCAAATTATAACCGAATTAATCAATTCAACTAGGTCAAATCGTCAAATAGTCGGAACAAGCACTTTTATATAGGCCTCGCACTGAATCATACTGCGGCTAAGCACAACTACATTCCTTCATGAAACATGCACTTTAAAACTAATGTTATTTGGTTCTTGAGGTGAAATATCGTGATATTTAGTAAAGTCTAAAAAGAGCGCCAATTGCAACGTGTCTATTCCGATGGTTTAAGTGGGTTAACTAAGTGGACCGTTAGTGGCTGTTTGTAATCCATTGAAACTATCTTGCTAACCAGAAATTAGATGTACTGCCTGGCTAGGTACGTTTGAGCTAAGGGCGGTATTTTACCACTTTTGCATGGTTTTGTCGTAGGTTTTAATTACTTTTCAATTTAATTAATATTCTTTAACAAGTTCAACGACCTGAACTCATATAAACGCATCTCTTCTACATACCCCATATCTTTCATCTCACATTCAAAAGAGACTTTCGAATCTCTCAACCTTTAGTGCTCCCCCTGTCTCTTCCAACGTGTAGTTAAGTACTTTACCTTTCCCATAAACCGTCAAAGTAGCAGGTAATCCCAAAGATCCATACTCAACCAACACACTCTTCTCTTTCCTATCTGTCTTCATATTAATCAAGACAATTGAATTTCTTTCTCCATCATAATACTCGAATTTACTCTCTTCGACATCATAACCAGGGAATACCTCGATATTCAGATACGGTGTCCAGACTTCCCATTTCTGATTTCCCTGGAATATGTCTCCTGTCGGAACGATTGCTCCCTCTCGGACATATACAGGTGCATCCTCCCACTCTAGCGAAACTTCATGTGAAGTACCACCCTCATAGACCGTCGATTTGTCGTAATAATCCAGATACGAGGTTCCAACCGGGAAATAAACAGACCGTGTACCACCCTCCTCCACAATCGGAGCAACAAAGAACTCCGAACCAAAAGCATACGCATCCGTAACATTATAAACCTCCCTATCCTCTGGAAACTCCAAGAATAGTGCTCTAATAAGCGGAATACCAGTTTGAGTTGCTTGGTACGTATAGGACTTGATATACGGTAGAAGCAAAGTATGTTGCTCTGTAGTCTCCTTGAGTATCGATACTAATTTCTGGGTATAAGGAGGATACCAAGGAGTATGATTCGTCCCAACCATAATCTCATATGCGGGAGTCCAAGTGGAAAATTGCATCCATCTAGCCCATAATTCCTCACTAGGATTATTCGCACCTCTATTATACCCACCTGTATCAGCACCCCACTGTGAAAACCCAATAATTCCAGCACGTATTCCGGATGCTACGGTATAAGCTAGACCCGAGAAATTCGAATGCGAATCCCCGTTCCAAATAGCTGTTCGTGAACGAGATCGATCAACTGCTGATCTGGCAAAGGTATAGAAGTTTGATTCTCCCCATTTTGAGATCATGTTTTCGTAACATAGTTGTTCGAAGAGGGCCATTTGGATGTTTTGTTCATATACTGGCATTTCTCCTTCTTCACCTCGATCGATCTTGTAGCCTTTTACGCCGACGTTAGTGTATGCGGAGAGGTGTTCCCGAAAGTAGTTGTATGCTTCTGGGATTGATAGGTTGAGAGCTGGACCGAGAAATGTTTCGGGGTCGTAGCCTGGGAAGAGCCAGTCATTGGCCACGGAATCGTTGTAAAGTTGAGTATTTAAAAAAGCTCGGTTCGCTACCCAGACTTGGAGGTCAAATCCATAGGCTGAAAGATTTGCTATGAATTGTTCTGGGGTGGGATAGTATACAGGGTCGAAATCGAAGTTTCCAAATGAGTAGTTTCCTGTCCCGTATGGCCCTACTAGGTTTAGTAAAGTACCTTTATTTAAGAGGTATTACGCGAAAACTCACTGTCCGCAAACATTGAAGTCGCTCGTATTTTGTTATAGTATAGATGATTGACGACATCATAGTAGTTTTCTTGTGCATTGCTGACAATGCCGTGGAAGTCTTGCTCAAAGTTATCAGACCAAAAGGTCGGACCATAGCCAGAATCAGGTGGCATCTCGATCCTCGCAGATAGTCCAGTATATTTCTGTATAATTGACTTATAATCCCCTGGAGCATCAGGAAGAATGATGTAGTAAACTAAGGAACTGGTGTTGAAAATGAATTGTGCTTGGCCTGGTGTTGTGAAATCGAAGGAGCCCATCTTAAGCGTATCTGAATAGACTCCATAACCAGCTGTCGTTATAAAAAAGGGAGCTCTTGCATTTGACCAATTAATTCCATCTGAGTTCCCGACGCCTTTGAGATCGAATTTTACGTTTGTATTTGTGATTTGGTCGAGGAATGGATATTCCCAGACTCCGTAAAAAAGGTCTTCCTCGCTTGTAGTAAACTCTGCTCCAATGAAAGTTAAAGTAGTGTTTACTTCGACTTTTATAACGGTAGGACTTATGTTGTTGTACGAGACGTAAGTGCCATTGTTGTTAGCCGAGCTAATAGCCGAGGCAGTAATTGGGCTTGTCGAGGAGTTCGTTGACCCTGTCAAGATAGCACTATTATTGACAACCAACTGGTAACCTTCATTTAATATAATAGAGTAAGGCTTTGAAGTTGCAATTGAAAGCGCACTGGCTAGAGGAGAAAGACAAAGGATTAAGACGAAAAGACGTGAATTGATATCCATCTTAAGAAGCGATTAATTGAGTGCTATCTAATTGAAGTAAGGAAATCTACCTACCTACCTATACATATATATATGTTCAAGCAGGCCAATAATATGCCGAGAGGTGCCAAAGAGGAGGTCTTTACAAACATGGGGTATATTAGAGTTCTCCCCCGCATTCCCCCCCACCCGGTCTTCCGGTTAAGCTTAAGATTATGCCGATCTGCTATCCCAAGGAGAAATTTTCCCCCAATCAGCCTGAATTACATGCTTTGAATAATGTCACTGTACTCAGAGTACTAATGTAATATCCCTCAAGGAAAGTCAATCTTTTCGTGGGAGTAATTCACGATACGACCCCTAGAAGACGTGTGTTTATAAGGTGTCGAAGATGTTTGAATCTTGTTCTTGGATATATTAAATTTGATTGAACTAATTAGATAATTAAAGGTTATTTTGAAATAGTAAGTAATGCCCCGATTTCTCTCATACGCCTTGCTCTCGCTTGAAGTAAACTAAGTAAATGTGAGGCAGAAAAATATCACTGCAATTCAAATGCAGCCATACATCCTCCAAACCACCAATTACACAAGCCAATCCAAAACTCTTAAATCATTACGGCCATCATGGCCAAGCCTACAGCACTAAGGACAAGACCCTTTCCAACGGTAGCTTCTGTCGCACCAGACTTCTTGGTTGAAGTTGCGGTAGCAGCAGTACCAGTGGCACTTCCAGTGGCAGTGGCAGTGGCAGACTTGCTAGCTTCGGCTTGCAAGCAGATAGGGTTGGCGAAGGAAGTGATGTTTGCGCCAGAAGAGTGCATCAGGAAAAGAGGCCAGACACGAGTGGCAGAGTCATCGAGAGATGGAGATGCGCCGATAGTTGCGCTGTAGAGCCATGCCTTGCCGGATTGAAGGTTGCCTAACGGTGATGCAGAGACTGTGTCAAGGTTAGCATGTAAAAATGGGGGACAATGGGGAAGAGAATATACCATTGACTGAGCTGGCACTGAAAAATGAAGTACATGTACTTGGCACAGAGATGTTGCTGAAAGCAGTTCCACATTGGGAGGTACCGTCAGATGAAACCATTCCCTTGCTCACTGCGGTTGTGAGGTCATCTAAGCAGCCCGATAAAACATCAGTACAGCTACCGTCGTCGCCGGGGTTGGTCGTGTATGTTGGTGCAGCATTAATGGCAATAGCGCAAATTGAGTTGGCGGTTGACTGTTGAGGCCAAGTTAAGCTGATGACTGTGTTTATGGTGTGATTGGAGTCGGCAGTGAGGATGTCAGTAACATTGACGGCCCAGTCCCATGTTTCGGAAGGCGATGTATCAGCTGTAATTGATGCTGACTTGGTAAAATCTGGGTTTGCATTGCTAATTTCAAAAAGGGTTTGGTTTACGGATGTTGAGCCATAATTTGTTGGTCCAATTCCGTATCCCGTCAAGGTAGTTGTTTGAGCTGAGACTGTGCCAGCAATTACTGAGATAGCTGCAAGTTTACCGAAGGTCTTCATGTTGATGATTTTGATTATCCGAAAAACATAAATGGGATATGAAAATATATAATGATGTACTGTGAAATTGAAAATTAATCGGATGATGTTTCTACACTTTCATGAAGGGCAGAGTCTTTATATAAGGTGTTCGCTGATCAGCCAAGTATGGGCTCAGCTCCGCTGTGAGGCTTGGAAACAACCATAGATTGTGATCGTTCGTTTGAGCTCCAGAAGTGCTGAGTAGTTAGTGCTTACGGCGCTGTGAGATTGAAGTTGCAGCCTTACAGCGCGAACACATATGGCACTATTCAATAGCCTGTACAGCCAGTCAGATCAGCCATGTCCTCGCTTACATCCAAAAATAGTCCCCATGTGCCCCCTGCGCCTCTTTCACTTTCTTACTATCACTTTTCAGCCTTTTGTAACAGAAAACAATCAGTTATCAAACCCGAAAGGCGCCCAACCTGTTAGCTAGTCATGCAACTCGACATCTCAAAATCCAAACACGTGACCAAGAAGCCCCTCTATTGCAAGCCGCTTACCTAGAGAGGCTTCCTTTACCGTACGGTATTTTTGCGGCTGAAGACCCCGGTATGGATGGTTTAAATTTAAGGATGCATGTGCCTCTCATGACCTGGAAGTAGCCTTGTAGTATCGTACAAGGCGGGGCAGGCTGACTGCCAGCTCACTCGATCCAATAGGCTACGGCCACAAATTTTACGAGATATGGGCAGTACTTTCTCATGCTCAAGGTCGACGTGTACCCAGGCAATTATTCTGTTGGCCGCTGCTCCCACGTAGGTTAAAGTTGTGAAAATGCACATACCTTTTGTGTCGTAAATCTTCGGTGTCGCGAGTCGCATTCATACGCCATCGTGAGTACTTACATTGGATGGTTTCCTTCGCTTGAAAGGCAAACTTAGAGAAAATTGATTTCGTGGGAGAAAACTGAGACATGGAATCTTCCTGGAAATTTCTAGTAGATACTATACTGTAACATGTCCCGAGGAATTCGATACTGGCACGTGACTACTCCAGTAATCAGTTGAATTCAGTAACTGGCTTGATTTGGATAGCTGAATTAATTTTAGTAACTCATTTGTTTAATCAAACCGATTTGCTTGTTTGAATTGAGTCACTCACTTGATATAAGTAGGTAATTCCATTTAGTTTAACTTAATGTAGGCAACTCAGTTTCTAAGTAAGTCACCTGATTCAGGTACTTGATTCAAAGCTTAAATGGTATACAACATAAGTTCGAACTACATTGCCTTAAAAAACTAAACGGCTCTTAGATGTAATAATAACAAAATCAGCTAAGAGCATCATGTTGCCATTGCCCCTATTCATTAGCGAGGGTCTAGACCACAAACGAAATTTAAACGTGGAATATCTGACCGCAAGTCCTCAAACCCGAAACGATCCACGTAGTGACGTAGAAATAATGAAGATCACACAATGATAAGTTGATAAAAGATATGAAATTTTGTGATAGACGTGGGGGCTCTTTCTTTGCGACGTGCAACAAACGTTCTTTTAATACTTTGGGACGAGTCAGAAACCGGGCGACAATGGTCTGTTCACTATGTTGGTAGTTGGCTTGGCGGAAGTCTTTTCATGACTCGTTGGTTGTTTGGATTTCACATGTGCACATAGAGACGATAGTTTAAGTATGTGAAAGAAAGGATGTTAAACTAGTAAAAAGCTGCACAAGAACTCACTTTAAGCCATGTGCTATTAGGAAGTAAGATAGGCGGGATACTAAGACTTTTTCTATCACTACATGGTGCCTTGGTTGGTAACATACTCACTAATTTTGTCTAGTTGCTTCAGAAGCCAGCTGAGGGTTTCTCTAGTGTCCAAATAAGCACTACATAGTAGTCAACTATAAAGTCACTAAAAGTTAGCCTTCAGCATTTAGTAAAGCTATTGGATTAGATGTCACATGTTCACTACCAGGTAAAAGGAGGTGAGGGTCGGTTAAAGTATGAACCCAACAGATAGAGTTTTGGACAAGCAAACAAGCGAGTGTCGTAATGCGAACCCGTCAAGAGCTTGACAAAGTCTATATCCCCTCCCTCGTATATTGGTCAACGCTTAGGCCACAGGGACGTGCGGGTATCGATCAAATAGAGTAGTTCTAGCCAATAAACTTCCTATACTTGCCTCTGAGACGCGTTAAGCGATTGTAGACAAGCAAAGTGTCTAATCCTTGCCCACATGGCCAATATACGAGGGAGGGGATATTCAAGTTGACAAGTGGATTAAGCTAAGTATAAAAGACCTGCGAAGTCGGCGTGGAGGTCTGTTTTGTAAGTATCCCGGGTAACGTTACCCCTTTTTTAACTCCACCTTTTCGGCTAGCAATGTAAGTTATGTTTGTTTGATATCTTCGTACCTGTTCAAGCACACCAGCTAAAGAAGACATGGATACTGCAGAATTTTCTACTAAGGCACAGTAACATGCCAAAGAGCTTAGCCTCAAGAAGTTACCGTAGCAAGACAAGACAGGCTTAACTTCAAGCTTAGCCAGCATTACCCCGCGAGCTCCACCAAACTTTAAAACATATCTCCTCCGACGGGTAACATCATTGCCGTAAAATTTCTTATCGCTCCACCTCACCCCACTTAATACATGCTATCCCACTCCAGAAACGTTCAATCCTAAACTAGGCAATGCAACTACTGACAATGTAAACAAGAGTCAATCCCTTCTTGAAATGGCTTCACCTCAACCTATCCCTCGTCACATCTATCCCAACATCAACCCCTCCATCAAAAGCCCACCATGTCAGGCCCTCAACCACCACATCCCCTCCACCCCTCCATAAGCGATAAACTAGATCCAGTTTACAAAGCCTTCTACAACGAACATATAATAGACAAACAACAAGTACATCTCCAGCCCGTAGCAGCTTCCCGTACAAGCGGTACACTAATCCCGGGCGGCGGTCCAAAACTACCCGTTGGCAAGACTCAAGATATCAGTATCTCTCGCATCGAAACAACAGGTCCAGATGTCAAGGTCAGGGTGTTTACACCAGAGAGAGAAAAGCCTGAGAAAGGATGGCCGGTTATGATTTATTATCATGGTGGAGGATGGGTATTAGGTAATATTGATACAGAGAATAATGTCTGTACGCATATGTGTGTTAGGGCTAAATGTGTTGTTATAACTGTTGATTACCGGTACGTACCACATTCTCTCTCTGACCAACACGGAGAAGAGAAAACAAACTGACAAATATCAAAGACTTGGCCCAGAAGATCCCTACCCAGCCGCCGTCCACGATTCTTGGGAAGCCCTTCTCTGGACCTTTACCAAAGGCGCCTCACTTCTAAACCTCGACCTCTCTAAAGCCGCAACCGGTGGTTCCTCGGCCGGTGGAAACCTAGCTGCAATAATGTGCCACAAAGCTCTTTCGTCTCCTACTCCCATAAAATTCTTGGTTCAATTACTCCTCGTGCCTGTCACTGATAACACTGCACTTCCATCCAACAATATTTCTTGGAAAGAGAACGAGTTCGTGTGTGCGTTACCGGCTGAGAAAATGTTATGGTATCGACGACATTATCTACCTAATGAGGCGACGTGGAAGGAGCCGGAAGCTAGTCCGTTATTATATCCAGATGATGCTGGGTGGGAGAAATTGCCGAAGGCGTTGGTTGTGGTTGGAGGGTTGGATGTGTTGAGGAGCGAAGGTGAAGCTTATGCAGCAAAGTTGAAGGCTTCTGGTGTGGAGGTGCAGTTAGAAGTTATGAATGGTATGCCGCATCCATTTTTAGCTATGGATGCGGTTTTGGAACAGGGGAAGCAGACGATTACTTGGATGTGTGAGGCGTTGCAGAAGGCCTTCGCTTAGATTGGTTAAAGCGCGAGCTTGATGATCTGGGCGTTCTGTAGACAAGATAGAGGTTTAGAACTCACAAGAAAGAAGTTGAGTAAAAGAATAGAGATATTATTCAGCAGTTCAGAGCACCTTCAGAAACAAATGAAAAAACAAGTCCACTCCCTGTACTTAGATGAATAATGGCTCATTAGATCTCCCACCGCCCCGCATAGCCTCTTCAATTTCTTCATCCCTAATATCGATATATTTTCTTCCATCAAGAGTCTGCGCCCTCCATGTTCTCATTCCTGTTTCAACCAGCCCAACAACAGTATTAGCCTGTGGTCTGGCACCCTTTCTGTCGCTCAGCATAGCGGCAACAATATTCCTGATGCCCTCTGAATATCCTCTATCGTTCATTCGTGAGATTGTCCAGCTATAATCGGAGATACGAGGCGGAGGCATCCCAGTCATCATGCAGAAGATGACAGCACCAAGAGACCAGATCTCAGAGGAGCGTCCCCATGTACTCTCGTTGCTGAATATTTCCTATAGGAAGGTTAGATGGGGTGTTGGAAAGACGGAGAAAATGGTAATCATACAGGAGGCCAATAATGCTTCTTCTCCGTAGCTACTCTGACTCCCTCAGTTTCTACCTCGTTCCACGGAGTCGGAACAAGTGCCACTTTCTTATTGGAAGCAATCTTTGCATATTCGAAGCCTCCAAGCTTGCATTCACCATACGTCTCCTTCCCCTTGGGTTTCCTGAAGAATATATTTCCCGGGTTAACGTCTCTAGTAAGTATTGGCATCCAGTCTTCATCGTGCGAGTTGAAATCATCTGTTATACCCACAGTCTCCTTAACTCCGTAGTGTAACCAAAGGAGAGCTCGGGATATCGAGCCAAGAACATGCCAGCATAGAGATTCGGGGAGCGAGAAACGATGTGGGTCGTATTGAACAAGCTTTTGCCATTTCGGGTGCTCGGGTGCTGGAACAGATGGGAGAAGGTCTGCAAGACAGCCAGCCGTCATGTCTTCCCAGACTGTGATATTGTTATAAATGCCAGCGTTTTCTACCTCCCCAGTTCTGCTGGAATTATCAACAATGTCGATGAGTGAGACAATATTGGGATGGTTGAGGATACGGGAGAGTGCGATCGCAGCAACTGGAAGGACGGCGGTTTTGAGACGCATCTTTTGGCTCGCAGCGTATTCTTGCATCATTATATCCCTAACATAGATTTTCTCACCCCCATCCTCCCCACCATCTGTTTGTCCTTTGTATGGAGTCCTTCCCTGTTTCCAGATGAAACCTTCTCCGTATGGACTCACGGGTTTATTCTTTCTGTCGTAGGTAATACCCTTCCGAACTATCATGCCCGTTGAATCTCGATAGAGTCGGTTCCCTTCTTGATCCAGTCTAGGTTCCCCGTATTCATCCCACAGCACAGGTTTTCCATCCACGTCAAAGTTCGTGGGGTTATCTTCCCTTGGCCACTCGTTCGGAGTGGATGGTGTTGCTCCTGATGCGTTCGCTGGATGGGCATGGCCTTGGTCTCCAACACGTTCTACTCCAGTACCACCCATCTCTATATCTCCGTCAACTGTCCTCCTTCCAGCTACCGATCTCTGCAATGCTGCCTTAGCTGCTTTGACTGCAGCGTTATTGTCAAAATCAGTCTTAGGCTTTCGTGGTTTTGGAGTTTTGTCAACACAAAAAGCATCTAGCAAGGGCATTCCGAGAAACTGCTCGCCATCACTAGCTCTGATGACCTGGACCGAAGTATTAACAGCATGCTCATGGTTGATATCGTGAGGATTGCGCAAAATGTAACGTTCGCGCGCCATTGCTTTGAATATAGTTTTGATATTTCGCTATCAAGTTTCTGGTAGTGGATGTAAACGATGGGGAAAGGTCTCTTTCCAAGGCTTTTAAAGTCGTTTCTCGGGATGCAGCAAGGTAAACATGTCAATTTATCGGGAATGTTGCAAGAAATGCAATGTCTCATATCTCAATCAACTGGGACTATTGGACGGAGACAAAACAAGCGGTACTTAGACACCAAGAAATTCATGACAAAGAACTTCTTGAGCTATTACTTCCTGCTGAAATACAATACACTTACTCAAAGAGTTGTTGAAAGTGTCCCATTCTGTGATCGCTTCGCTAAAATATTACTTGACAGTAAATTCCAGGAGCTTCATGAAATTGAAAAAAGGCGAAAGAACAGTAGTTTGAAAGATCCATTACGCTAATAATCAAAGTTCTCATATATCACATTTTGACCTTCTAACCAACTTAATAAAACATTTCGCAGAGGCGTACTAGTACAAATATACCACCTTTCGAAATTGCTTCCAGTGGATAAGTCCTCCTTGCGGATTCTGCGACTCTTTGTTATAGCGCCAGATGCTTCAATCTTGTTCCATTCATACTTCTTTTCTTCTCCATCTCCAGTAACATATAGCTCTGTGGACTTTCCGAGTCCAGGGATCTTATTGAAGGTGTCCATCACCAGACCCAGATCTTCTACCTTGACGGTCCAATACAGCTTAAGCCGCCTCATATCTAGTAATGGTGCTTGAGCAATTAGAGGAGTGATGCCAATTCCAGCCGCAACAAAGGCTACTTTGTCATCTGCGTTCTGTTCAATAAAAAACTCGCCAGCAAAACCTTTCAGTGAAACTTCCAGATCCGTACGCATATTGTATTTGAACAAGAAGTCAGTGACTACACCAACATTGCGGATAGTAATCTCGAACTGGTCAGAGCCTTGGTCCGTTGTTTGTTGATTCGAGACGGTAAAGGTGCGCAAATAGTCATCATTGAGACTTTTGGGATCATCATCTCGCATATGACTATATCCAATGTCAAGCTCATCTTCGAATCCTAGAGCCACGTACTGGCCTGGTTTCCAGTGAAGGTCCTTGTCTGAACTTAGAATCTTGAATCGGAATCGGGCAACTTTGGCAGTCAGTAGTTTTCGATCTATTAGTTTCGCATGTAACTTTTTGTCGTCGCTTGAAATTCCTTGACGTTTCTCCGTCGAAAGAAACCTCACAGGTGGATTGTAAGGAGAGAACTCTCCTGCTTGTCCACGGACTGCAAGGCTGTTAGAGACAAATCGTGCAGCCTCCACATATATCTTGACGGCAAGATTAGAGTGGGAAATCAAGTTGATTGCATCCCTTCCGGCCAGTATTTCAGTTCTTCCTGTTATATATAACATGTCGCCAGTTTCGAAGTCGGGAAATACCAAGCCTGCTTGCGGCGTTGTGTTCAGGTTTCCAAGTGTCTGGTAAAGCCGGTTGCCCGAATACTCTGGATAAACCAGCGTAACGCCATTTGTGTCATTTGAGAGCAATCTCACGAATCCTGGTGGTCCGCCTCTATGATTCGTATCCATGTCTAAGTCATGATTCGAGGAAGAGATGAAGAATAGGTCGGATTTAGCTAGTAGGTCTACTGCTGCCTGCGTTAACGGTAAGTCTTTCGAGAGAAGCTTCGGTTGAGGTAGATGGGGTACGATATGCTTCTTATTCAGATATTTCGGACAGTTTCCTTGTGTCAAGTCAGCATAGTTCAAAATTTGAATATCCAAGTATCAACGTACCCAAACTTTGATCAATCTTCACAACCAGCTGTAGCTCTCCAAGGCCCTCCTCAGTAGCCTGCAGAGCACCTGCAACCATCCTCCCGTATAGCTTTACCCTTTTTCTGTTCTCCAAATCAATTGCTAATGCGCTCACCATCCTTCCTTGGCCTTGCTCTCTCACGACTTCTCCATCCCCCTTTGTGCCCAATAATGTCTCTCCAACAGGGTCATATGTGCGATCGACAGTCGTCTTAATACCAATTATTGACTGCGCAACTGGTCTGGAGAATCCCGGTTCTCCGCCCCATAGTGTTGTCCAAGGTCGACCTTCTGAGTCGAGTGCTCCCACAGCCAGCAGAGGCGATCTTATGAGCGTATTTGCAGCAAAGGCAGTAAGGAGGGGTTGTGTCGGGTTGTCCATCATCGGGCTTTGGAGGCGCCGGTGCATTTCTACCTCTCCAGCGTGCCATTGTGTCTTGGCTTCGTAGAATTCCATGTTTTCTAGCTTTAGGGAGCTTTGATTTCGGTGTATCCGTTAGGCTTGTCCTGTCCTCAAGGAGGCTGATTGCGCCGATGAAGAGAAGGGCTATCAACCATCTTTATAGGCTTGTTTGGATTCTTCTCGAACACGCAGATTAGCAATGCGAAGTACTTACCAATAAGAAAGGTGCTCGAATGACGAATGCACACGGAGAAAGGCGCGGAGGGCGTCGGCGTCTGAGAAGGCGTTCAGACAACCAACCAATAGCGGGGTGATTTGCGGCTTACTCAGCTTGGTGGAAACCCAAATTCAACGCCATCCACCACATCTCCGTTATGTTCTCCAGTAAGACTTTTGAGTATACAAGCTGGCTACTATTGGCATGCATGATTACCGTCCTCCAGCTTCCAGTTCATGGTTCTCACCGAATCTCAGAATTGCCTCGTTCTCATCAATATATGGCGAAAATCAATGAGCAGTTTGTGAGACTGTATGTCGTTAGTCCTATTGTTATCGAAACTTTTGAGGATTGCTTCTCTATTTATTAGCTACAGGTTCCAATAGGTTATCCATCTAATTACACCTTCGACAATTCAAACATAGTCATGCTTCACAACATTCGGAATGGAGGATGATCGGCATGGTTTTGACAATGTTGCCTGGGATAGAAATGATAAGATTTGAGAAGAAACAGAGAGAAGGCTTCGAGCCGACTCCTTTTGGTATGAAATGTCTCACTGAGCCTAAGGGACTGTTCGGGAAGGGTGCAATCTTAACACCCCCAAAGTACTTTGGATGAAATGGGATTTGGTATTAGGGGAAGCAACACCCATAAAGATAACGTGCTCGAAAACTACGAGAGAACTAATACATTGTATCCAAGGTCTTAGAAGTACCCTAGAACCCCACTATTTACTCGTCGTCACACGCCTTCCTCCCTTGTTTTCGTCTTGGGCTGTTACGAGTATACATGGGATGACCACGCAGACAAATACTATAAAAACCGTTGGGAAAAGTGCATCAACCCAATCCTCGAGGCTACCATTGCAGACCTTTGAATCGTGATAAGCGGTCGGATCATACGGCTTCATCTCCCCCCAGATCCCCTTCAACAGGAACCACGAAAACGTATAGACATGTAAAAGGATAGTTGCATTGTGGAATTTTGCAGCAGCGGAACCCATAGCCATCGTTGCGCAATGATATATTAATCCTACGGTTGCATAGCAGAATGGTAGTATCCGTCCCATGAACCAGAAAAAAGAGCCTATGAGCGTCGTATGTTGAGATTGACCAGCGAGGAAGATTATGTAAAAAGACCAGAGGAAGTTCAGGCCAGCTGGCACGTTGACAGTTTTGATTTCCATCAGGGTTTGTAGGTAACTTTTCTGTTGAAGACCTGAATTTCCGTTGTTTCGCTCGGCCATCTTTGCGGTGGCTGGGCCTTGTGGTAAAAGCATAGACAAGGTAGCTTCTACAATGGTCAGCCGAGTTGCAACGGAGGTGTTTATTGAGATGTGACATACCAATGTGCATGGGAGTTAGGATTTTCTCAGGTCGTGATTGAAACTCCTGTCTGCTTTCTCACTGTGTGGGAATGTGCTCCTTTTATAGATCGATTTTCAACCAAATTATTAGCGCAGAGGTTTCAATCAATTGAACCGAAACGAACTATTCACAGTGCTAACAGCAATGATTGTGTTGCTAAAAAAACGTTATCATGAAAAATGACCAAATAGTGGGCTATAATACAAGGGGTTTGATGCAGAATACGGTGGTTGGATTAAGATCTAAAGCGCTGCATTGGTGACATAGCTTGCATCAACTATCATTGTAACAATATATTTACTTTTCTAAGTGGAGATTATCCCACACACAATGCCTAGTTACAATACTAGCCAAACTCCTTTTGTAATCTTTTACACTAACAGCGGAACCAAAGCATTCTCTCCAATTCGCTCGATCCCACTAGGACGGTCATTTATCTGCAACCGAATTGTCAATTCAGCCACTTTATCCCTCAAGAATCGAATCCCATGATCCTGATATTCGACTTTCTGTTTGAACCACTTCTTGTCCTGAAGTGAAGAATAGTCCGTGAAGATGGTATATGCAACACTACCGAGAACAAACTTAAGAGCACTAGAAAATTTGTATTGTCCTCCTTTTTCTCCTTAGCGGGCAAAGATTCCGTAGTTTCGTCTTCATCAGCATTGGGTTCTGCTTTTTCGTGAAGTCGACGCCTTTGACCTTGTAGTTGTGCTCGCGATGGCAATGCTGGGAGGAATTGTTGACGCACAAACGTGCGATGCTTGGTGGGGCTGGCTAGGGGCTGACTCCATCATCTACGAAAGGATTGTCTGATGATAGAAGGTTGCATTATTGTTATTGATGAAGTGGGGATGAGAGAATTTGCTGGTGCATTTTGATGTGTATTATTTTTTGAGGCTCTAGCCTAAACTACAGCACCTAGTCAACGTTAGCAAGCGATTCGGTATAACTCTATCTTTTTAAGACTATTTAGCTATAATAAAGGTTTGCTAATTTAACATACGCCTCTTTGAAAAGAATGCTTTGATAAAACAAGTTTCGCCTACTAGTAATAGTCCACTAGAGATTTGTATTTTACGCCACCACTTTAGCGACACAACTTCGAAATAGCGACACAACGAGTGGGCCTCTCAGAAAGGGCCACCTCGCTTCAGAGAAAGGGTGTGCCAATGCTCTTATGTAAATAAATATTAAGTCTCGAAGTCTATAGAATACCTACCCGATAAATATGTTAAGCAAACCACCGACATTTACAACCCTTCTACATGAGTCCGGGAAACGTGATCGCAGGTATGTCACGTGTTATATTCGGGTTTCGTATTCGGACACTTAGTTTAGAAGCGAACCTCAGAAACGGGCGCTGCAACTAGATCTAACAATCTCCACCGCAGAACGCGCTACAGAGTCAATAAGTATTACAGACGCAGCTTGATCATGCCTCCAATAGCACAACCAGGAGATTAAAATGTGGGGTTTAACGAATCACGCACAAACAGCAAACAAAGCGAACCCGATTGCGATTATTATCCGAGTCATCCGACCTCGGAAATTCCCTCTTTTGTGTACGTCTTACAAATTGCATATGAAAATCCGATATAGATGAGCGTTGATCAGTCACTCCCTATTTACATCGTAACCCTACATTTATCCTTCATTTCCCCCCCTTTCCCAATCTTTAAGCTGACAGAAGTTGTTCGTCGCTGTCAAATTTCTTTATTTCAACAAGTCTTCTTATTTGAGCGCTGCATCGTTTTAGAGATCTTCTCGCATCAAGTGGCGAGCTCTTTTTTCTCCCTAGAAATTCTCGTCCTCCGTACTTCCCGTACTTGATACTGCACTTATCTTTTTCTGTTGGCAAGGAACGCGTGTTTTGGGGCCGCAGTTGCAGTCGCTTCGTTGTTTTGGAATCCGAACTCGGTTTGCGAGACCTATAAGAGCAGACGTAGATTGGTTTAGAAGGAAAGGCATAGTACTGGAAGCAAACCCTGCAAGAAGTATTGAAGATACTTAAAGGTTGAAATCATGGACGAAATAGCAAGATTTAGAGCATCGTCAACGGCGACCTCATCCAAAACAGCAGGCTTCAGTAATAGCTGGAACGTACCGCAGTCACCTTTTGCTTCTACTACACAGATGACAACAGGCACTGCGGAATTCCGACAACGGGGTCAAGCAACAACAGTTCAAGTAGACGTCAATCACATAGACATTTCGCCCAAATCAGAACCATCACCAATTTACCACCAGGCAGTCTCGAAAACACCAAAGCTCATCACGTGGGATGAGCTGCCTGCATGGCATCAAGACAGTCCCTACATCCTCACAGGCTACCGGCCAATATCCAACTCCGTCCCTATCAGCATCCAAAGTCTTCTTTACCTCCACAACGAAACTCTAAACATCTACACCCACCTCGTCCCCTCCATCCTCTTCTTCAGCCTTCAATTCCTCACTCACAACTACTTCAGCGCCCATTACCCGAACTCCAGCAAATGGGATACCCTCATGTTCTCAATATTCTTCCTAAGTGCGGCTATTTGTCTGGGCATGAGCGCGGCTTATCACACCTTGATGAACCATTCGAGGATTATATCAGATGCGATGCTACGAATGGATTTCGTGGGGATTATGGTATTGATTCTAGGGAAGTTCATCAGTGGAGTATATGTTGGTTTCTTTTGTGAGCCGGTACTACGTAGTGTCTATTACACTATGGTACGTTCCCTCCTCCTTCCCAAGCCTATAGCTTATGATCAGATTGCAAAAGAAAATCAATGTACTAATTTGAATGGGAATCAGATATTAAGCCTCGGATCTATCACAACAATGGTTCTCGTAAATCCTAAGTATCAAGGTCTAAAATACAGAAAATTCCGGCTGGCTACTTTTATCAGCACGGCATTGTCCGCTTTTGCACCTTTAGCACACAGTATACGCATCTTCGGTTGGGAACAGAACTGGAGACAGAGCGGAATGCCATTTTACCTTACCGAGGGTTTAATATTAGCAATTGGATCTGTGTTTTATTCTGTAAGTCTTTTTTTCCACTTTTTGAAATAGTGGCTTTGTGTTAATGGAATGCGTTCAGATGCGGATACCTGAGTGTTATAGACCAGGAAAATTCGATATCGTAGGAGCTAGTCATCAGATCTTTCATGTACTGGTTGTTGCTGCTGCTGTGGTGCATTTATACGGGTTATTGCAAACGTATGATTATGCTTATCATCATCGAGTTTGTAGGCTTGTTTGATAGGTACAGCTATAGAAATAGAAGTTTATAGACATTGAGAAATATTCTGCAGAATACGATCCCTGGTTCGTGACTATTTCTAAGACAGCAATAAGTATATTAGATAGTAACTCTGTCAGCCACGAATCACGTGTACGACTAGTATAACCTCATTTCCACTGCCCGCCATGGCCTCTAATTTGTGGAGGATCGGAGCACTGGTAGCTTGATTATTTGACATCAAAAACAGCCCAATTAGTATGGGAAACGAGGCCTTTGCGATGTTCACTTCTTGTATATATAGCGTAGAAAATCCCTCTGAATAAGGGGTAGGACAATACAAGATTTCCCCTCAATTACCTATATTCCCATATTTCACCACTTTCTACTTATTGGTGCTCGAGGGTTCATAAACTCATTTAGTTTGAGTAACTCACTTATTTCGGTAACCAGTACTTCTGAAAACGAGTGATGAACAATAGGCAGAAACCGTCAAATTGAGAGAAGAACTCAATGAGATAATACTAGCATGCATCGTCGATTTAATAAGACGTTTTATACTCTCAATGCATCCAGCCCATCTCTTTCGACAGTACAATAATTAGTGGGCATTGTCATTTAGGAGCGAGGTTTTGTGGCATCAGTATCCGCTAATTTATTGATTTACAACGAAACACTGACGACTTACACCCATAACATCCTGTCCAATAACAGCCTTTCCCTTAAAACCTTAAACTTTCTTACGCAGATCCTTAAAGTAAAATACTAGACAATGAAAAGTAGTCACCTGAATTACTCACGACTATGTTCTCTTGAATAGCGGCCTACTTGCCTGATCATAAATCGGAGCCACTCTCTCTGGCGGTAAAATTTTAGGATCTTAATCCTAACGATTCGGCAGAGCACTAAATACCAGCGGAAGAGCGGTGGCTCACTCAATTTAAGTAACACTCCTGATTTAAAATTTAGTAGATGGCTTGATTTGAGTAACTCGTCCGGCTCACCTAGACTTTGAATTTGAGTAACTTGTTTAGTTTAAGTGACTGAGTTAACCGACCAACTGACTTAGCCAGCTAGTCACTCACTCAACTTCAGTACTTGACTTAACGCTTATTTAGACGAAACTTTATATATAATCAATAGAAAGATAACCTCAATCAGTGGATCCATTTCTAAAGTCTAAATTATTTCCCAGATCTTGCAATTACAATTTTCTTAGTGGTTACCCTAGTCCTCGAGTTCCTACTAGGTCCAACCATGACGTCGTCAACTTGCTACCTTTTTTCTAGGTACTCTCTGCTCTTCCTACAAAGCACATATTCAACAACTCACGAACCACAACCACAACGTTTTCATTCCTCAAAATGGAATTTCTCAAAATTGCGATCAAAAAAAAACTTCACAAAATGTCAACCAAAATACCAACCATAATCGAAATCAATGACAAATTCTTTTTCGAGTTTCTAATCGGCTGCGTCCCATCATTGATCCTCTTATTCTGGTACTTATACTGGACATTCTTCATAATGCCAGGATGGACTGGCATAATAGAAGGGGACAGTCACCCATCCGGCTCGTTTCAACCACTTATAATCTCGCACATCGTCGCCCTCATCTTCCTCTTCTACCGAATGATCTCGATTAACCATGTGTATCTACTACCAACAATTTATGAGCGTGCGATCTGTGGCTTTATGCGGGATATTACATGTAATACTACCTTGACTATAACTTATGTCTCGATTCTTTGGTGGATTTTTAGGAATTTTCAGGAGGGTGATTTCACAGATTCTTTCCCCTGGATTGTTGCCATAGCTCTGATAGTGGTTCTTCTGGTTCTTATCATTTTGTTAACTTGGATTCCATCTTATCGTTACAGGGTCGATCATATTAAGAAGATGGTGAATGAGAGGATACAACGAAGGGAGTTGGAGCAGGAAGAGGCTGCTATGCCTTCTCAGGATTCGTGGGTTGGGGATGAGGAACGTGGAGCGATTGGTGAGAAATAAGATGTTTTGACTACTGGAGAGGAGGAGATAGACTATATTTATTTTTCTTGTGGTTCGAAGGGTTGGACGGGAATACTTCAGTCATGGGCTGGAGACGTTGGAGATACGTTGGAGATGGTAAACCCATATGAGCATGTGCACATTTCAGACTCATATAACTAGGTATTGTCTCTATGAATTAATTCAGTTGGATAGACAGGGAACTGTCGCACCAATGCTCGTGGCAAATCAGAATATATTATCATTTGCTGTTAGTGTTGATTAGCCTCTTTGCGTATTATACTAGGATATATAGTATCTAGCTTACTTCAGGGGACTTATTTCGCATGTCGCAACTCGTTCTTAATATAAAATTCACTAGTGGACACCGCTCGCGGCTCCCTGGTTTTCGGTATACCTTGAATTGTCTGTATCTTTGGGTTCTCTGCCGCTTTTGCTTTGGCTGTTCTAATAGCCTCGGTGATTGGTAGCCTAGCAGCATCTGTACAGCATGCTGTCTTTTACTACACTTCCTGAAAATTCAACCATGGTGTTTGCTAGAAAACTGTGGTCAAACCCTTCCTCAAGTTTAGTTTTCCCAAGATATAATTGTAGAGTCTTGACTCGCTGCATGAAGTTGGGCAGTCCGATATATTTCTGAACCAGCATACGGCGTAGGACCACCGCGTCTATGACTTCTCTGCGGTTGGTGGACCCTAGAACAGGAACCCGTTGACAGTTTCCTAAAGTATCAGATGATATAATTCCATCCCAGCAGGTCGTATGTCTTAGGAAGAGTATTGTTGGAGCTTATCTTGGGAATGTGGAATGAACAAAAACCTACCCGAACTTGAGGCTAGTGCTCCTCTCTCAACTATTGGAAATTCGTGAATCAAGAATAGCATTGATGTCATCAATGAAAGTCACGCATGGCTGCTGACGTTGGGCAACTTTGAATAAGGCATCAACCATGTTTTATGATTCGCCAACCCATTTGTTCTTCGGAAGAGACGATTTGATGTTGAGGAAGGGGATTCCCAAGTTGTTTGCAATGACATAGGCGATCGTGGCTTTTCTTGTACCCGGTGGACCATAAATAAGTACATCTGATGGTGCAAAAAGCAGACTTGAGAACTTGGTGAACTCTTCTGTGTATAGAAGCTGTTCCAGAACACTTTCCTTCACGTCTATGATAATATCGTTCTATCCAGCAACATCTACATAATCGAGTCATAAGGGAGCAAAGTATGCAACATAGTTTTCGACACACACAAATCTACTCACCACCAAACTTCCCAGGCGTTGGCGAAAAAGTGTGGGAAATGATATCCTTCTCTTCCTTTGATAGCGGCAAGGATATTTTTACCAATTTGATGCGTAGCAATGCAGCTTTCTGCGCTTCTGTGCCAACAAGACTAAGCTTCGTCGTCAGTGGACTTAGCTTCTGCATAGTGTTGTAGGCCACTTAAAGCCACAGTCTTCTAATTTTAGAGTTTCAATATTCGGTGTAGGACAAAAAGCAAATGAATATACACTATTATTATGGCTCTTCCAACTTCTTTGAGTTCTTCAAAATCGGCATTACTCGTTAGACAACCCTTCTAGAATGCATTTTACTCATCGACACATCGCAAATATCTAACAATGCAAATTCTTCAATCGACTATTCCAATGCCGGACACAGGATGTATGCCATTTGTGGGATGATCAAGTATAGTTTTTTTTCTTCGCTAAGACTAGAATAGAATAGTATAGGGTTTTTCTATCCCGAGCTATGTTTAATAGAATTCTTTAAGGTGTAAAGCTTACCTTATAACTATTTGGCAACAAAGACACTTGTAACAACAACTCAGTTTTCGCGGCATTATAATAGCCATCAAGCTTAATTCAGTCTGCACTCACTAGATGCTCTAAAGAATGATAGCTTGTGTGAGAAGCAAAACAAGGCTGTCTTAGTAACGCCAACGTCTTAATAATTCTAAAGCAGTAATATTTTGCACTATGCACAAATAGGTGCGACCCGGTTTATTTGACCTTATGGAACCTATTCTTAGCAAACAAGTATGTTCCTAGCAAGTGTTCTTGCAGGTGAGGTTCGCCAGCAAGATCAGAAGCATCAGGACCAGAAACCCCAAGGTGGAAGTAGGTAAGAGAATAACCATGACCTTGGTGGAAAGTTCACTAAAAATTATTGTCACCAATAAGCGCCCCCAGATGGAATGGAGGTCGGGATTGCAACAAAGAGGTTAAAGAGAGCCAAGGTTGAGAAGAAAAGATGGTGGAATATTACATCTCAAAACATCTTTTGTCTTTTATGTCATGCAAAACGAAGAAATTTCAACCTCTGTTGCTGCTAATAGGATTCCTGCTATCAACGTATAATAGATTTTACCACTTTTCCTCTTGTACATAAGTCCTAGAGCAGCGTAATATATACGTCTACACAAAACTCTTACTCTAGCTACTAAAGCTTGCTAAACCTTAGACCATAATTTTCCTACCCATGATGCTTCACTTGACTTCCTTACTTTCTTCAGGGGATATCATCTACTTGTCTCAAGACTACGCCTAGGACATTTCCCGTATGCTGGAATAAATCCAACTTCTGCATTCCTAAGGTCCTCTTCAAGTCACAAGATTTGGTAATCTCTAAAGTTCTATGATAACTACTATTTCTCTTATCTCAAAAGCTTCTGCCTCCTTGCATTCTCCTCCCCTAACGACTTATATGAATCTCCTATCTCTTTTGGATAATAGGATTGCGGTCCAGCAGGACACAGAAGTGTCCTTGTCCTACCTAAATTCATACCTACTATCTGCTCCTTCATTTGTCTTACTCAACAACCAACAACAATACCAAAAGCTCGGGTACAGAAACTGGTACCGAGCTACAGTAAAAGCACCTTAGGTCTGTTGTCATTTATATTGTAGTTGTCAAAAACGAATTTAATACCTTTGTATTTCAAATAAAAAGAGGTCTAGTCATAGTAAAGACAATACTTCCTGTACAGCATTCTAAGACCTATTGTAGTACTATGTGTAGAGACCATATAAATAAATAGGGGCATGTCAGACAGCACGACTACAACCATATTCTATGCCTTTTTAAACATATTGTAGTTAGTGACTATTGTAGTATTTTAAGGCGGAACCTTGCTAGTATTTTACTTAAGAAGAATTTATATGCGTGCTAAAAATGTATATTAAAATAGTATACAAACAAATAGGTCCAAGTACATCGCGCTACTGAAACAAGAAGTATATTTTTAAAGGTTTTATTCTAATTACTAAAGGTGTTATCCTATGCTTCCTGTTATTTATTCATTTAGATAGTTATCTTAGTACAATCTCTCAAGGTGGTGTACTGGATCATTTACAATTTCCTTTCCATATAATATTTATTTTATGCTTTTAGTATTCTAAGTCATCACCTATAATATAGGAATATACTAAAATCAACAACAAGTGTAAGTATATTAGAGTGCCTAACTTAACAACGAGTTGTCACAAGATACAGTACAGCTGACAACAGTCTCAAAGGTTACCGCAAATAAGTAAAAAGCTTATCCAATTATTCATACAACACATACTAAATACAAACAAATCACAATATCCACAACTAAAATCGGCTAAACTGATTTCCCTGATGTTCGGGCCTGCATCATTAGCCAAATAACAAATATATTACCTCGACCCCAAAATGAACCCCTGACCACTTACTCCCCAAATAATCATCAAAATCCCAGATCAGATGGCTTATCATTTAGATTGATAGTAGCAAGGTAGCAAGGATATTCGGGAAATAAGTATCGTGGAAACTGGGGAATATAGGGTTCATCTATTTGAAGAAAAGCTGGGGAAGGAACTTTTAATGGGTAGGAGATGTGCCGTGAATACCACCAATCCGTGATTTTCAATTTGGATAAATGGGATATGGACGAGTGGAATGGTACTCTGGGGTATTGTGAAGACGTAGAGAAACTAAATGCGGGGTTTCTTTTTATTACTTGTGGTTTTGAGGATATAAAGAGGAGGTCTTGCGGTCTTGGACTGTGAGATTTACAGTATTTTCTTCCTAATAGACAGACAAACAACAGATCACCAAACGAAATCTTTAGGACTAAGCTTGTACACCACAACATAAAACATCATGAAGGTTCTCGCAATACTTCTCGCTCTCACAACAGCTGCGCAAGCACACTACTACTTCGCATCTCTAATCTACAACGGCGTCACTACAACAGCCTGGCAATACGTACGACAATGGACAGGCTACTACACATACAATCCCGTAACATCAGTAACATCACTCGATATCCGCTGTAATGTCGATGGATCAACAGTAACCAATGCTGCGACCTTAGACGTAGCAGCTGGCCAAACTCTCGGGTTTACAGTCTCTCCTGATATCTATCATCCAGGACCTCTACTGGTTTACATGGCTAAGGTACCAAGTGGTTCTAATGCGACGACGTGGAATGGGGATGGGGATGTTTGGTTTAAGATTTTTGAGGAGGGTGTGAGTTCTTTTACTTCGAGTTCGGGTCTTACTTGGTTTACTGATTGTAAGTTATATCTATATATTTTTTCTTTCTGTAATGATATAGAAGAAGATATGATAGAGACTGACTTTTCTCTTTTCTGTTGTTTAGCTGCTACAACTGTGTCTTTTACCATCCCGGCTCAGGTTCCTAGTGGACAGTACCTTGTTCGCGTCGAGCATATTGGTCTTCATGTTGCACAAACTGTTGGAGGTGCACAATTTTATATTTCTTGTGGACAGATTAATGTTACTGGAGGTACGTATTCAATTCTCGGAGCAGAATTTTCCCTTTTGAGTCAATTATTCATTGCTCCCGAATTAAAATGAGTAAACTAACTCCAGGTTCTCTTACTGCATAGGTGGCTCTGGGACCCCTTCACCACTGGTGGCTTTCCCTGGTGCATACAGTGCTACTGATCCCGGTATTGAGATTAATATTTACTACCCGGTGGTGAGTTCTCCTATTGTGCGGAAATGAAATATCAACTAACTTGGGTGGAAACAGCCGACGAGCTATACACCCCCTGGACCAGCAGTCTGGCCGCCTTCTTAGGGCACGAAACTGGCTGAACTTAAGGAGAGAGTATGGGATGATCTACTGCTACGGTGGTTTTGATACTTTCATATGTCATTTGCATTTTCTACAAGTCTCTTTACGAGTAGATATACGAACATCAAATGATAAAGTTCTTAACTATTGTATGAGTCGAGTTGAGAGAAGTCAATCTAAAGGTCGGCAAGTAAGAAACCCTATCACAATTGCCCATCATGGTTATGTCAACGCTTATTACGAAGTACCGTAATTCACAATTCAGGTACCACATGCAACTTCGGACGGTAACGGCACCGAACTATCTCCATGCTAAAAATATACAACACGAGTATAAGCCAAACTATTGACTTCTTGCAGTTCTTTCGGGCTTCAATCCAGCGTTTTGATTTAGCTGGTCTGATAGTGAGGTGTAATGCACTTGAATACGAGCATTACTCACGCCTTTTTACACTTTGGTGAGGTGACTACGCCGCCGCCCCGGAGTATTATAATCGCTCGAATACCAGATATAAGAATTGTACACTACTGAAGAGAGAAAAGGGGTAGGGGTTACGGGGTACTGATTCCGATGCGATAAGGTGGTGATGTAACAGTCATAGTATGTATCGAGAATGATTCTTTCGACTCCCAAATGCAACTGTTGAATTTCGTCATACAACTCGTATCGCCAGAACTTTATCTCCTGAAGATGGCGCTTTAGGAGTATTACAAAAATAAAATGATGAGTCGACCACAAGGATATTAGTGAATCAAGGGGGTGAGGGGTTGTTGGGGGGGAAGATCTTCCCCATCGCTTCCGGCTTCGCCTCTCCGCACGTGTTAGATGCAGATGTTGGTGATCTCATTCTTTGTTGTGCTTTCTTTGTTGTTGTTGGGTTGGCGTGGTTCATGAAACAAGAAATGGACAGGCAAAAACTTACGTCAACGGCGTTTTTTTTTATTTGCCGAGCATTCTCCCGCCAACGGTGATCAAAAGGGAAATACTTTTTAATTCTGGAAAATAATTAAAATAATAAAATAATGATATTTCCCAATTCATTAAATAAAATGAAATAATGGGGTTTATTATTAATCAATGACAATGTCCAGTTGCATTAACTCTGGCTGTGGAGGTCGGTAGAGTTTACTGGCTATGTGACTCAGATACAAGGCTGCAGAGAGAGTCATCCGCCTGTGAGTAGCACCAGTTGCTCAGGTACAGTGGGTCGCAACTTATAACCGCGATTTCATAATTTAGCCCACTAGTCAGCCTATTACCAAGGCTATTATAAATCAACCACTAATTATATTGCATTCATTCTTTCAATATATAATAAGAAATAATAGAATTTATCATTCCTAAAAGCACTAGTTTCCTAGTATTTTGTATGCCATCCATCTGCCTCAATACATGCTTTTATCCTCCTTGACATACTCTCTAATAGAGACATAAATAGCTCATCAGGGAGGCTATTCCAAGCATCAATTAAGGCTTGCTCTAATGCTGCGAGTGCTTCTTCAGATTTCCCTATGTTTTGAAGCTCAGGGTATGTATCCAGAACCTGCTTTTTCATATACCACCAGATGTATTCAATAGGGTTTAAATCGGGGGAGACTACTGGCCATGGAAGTACAGGTATATCCATATCTGTAAACCATTTGCGAACTGTATGAGATGTATAGATAGAGGCACCATCCTGCATAAATACAAGGCCTGGTTGGAAGTATTTCGGTATCTGATCCTCGAGAACTTCGATGTAAGAGCGCGAAGAGTAGCCATGCTTCTTACTCTCAAAATCACGGTCCAAAATGTATAGCTCACTCCGACCAATGCTATCAATGGTTCCCCAAAAACATCCCTAGACCATAACTGATATATCCCTACTTTTAGGATAGGTTGATATCATCTCTTTGTTCTATTTCTGAGCTGTTGTTCGAAAGACCCATTGTGTTGATTTACCCGAACCACGCTCTGCCGAACACTCGTCACTCCACATGATGTTCTTCTAGTCTACAAATGTCCATTCCTCTCGAGCTTTGCACCAGTTGTAGCGTTCCTTTGTATATTCCTTTATCAACTCTGGCCTCTTCTTTGCGCGCCAATTGACAATGCCATGTTCCTTTAATATCTTCTTAATAGTAGTGGTCGAACATTTGACACCTGTAGCCTCTTTAACCTGCTYATACGTCGACTTTGGCTCGAGGCGYGCATRCCTTAGGATAGCTCGTTCATCTCGATCATCGTATGATTTCTTTCGGGGCTTTCGAGGTAGAGAGGAACCTTCATCGCGCAATGGGTCGAGGCGCACAGTGTCTCGAATGGTCGAATCTGCCACTTGGAAGGCACGGGCAATGTCTGCATTTCTATCGCCTCGAGAAGCTGCCTCAGCAATTCGACCTCTTCTATATTTATTCAATTGCTTCTTCCTTGTAATATTCCCAGATATAGGGCCTAGTGGACGACGTGGTGTTGGCATTTTGTGGTGTTGAAAAGAGAGAGTCAAGAAGACACGTGTTCGAAAATATGTAAATTCGGTAAAATCGCGGTTATAAGTTGCTACCGACTGTACCCTACGAGACGGCAGTCTTGATTCACAGCGTGGCAACTATCGCAAAGGGGTCATCATTTCGAGTCATCACCACGTCTAGTTGAATTCGAGTATCGTGACTGTGATCACAATCCTCAAATTCAAGTGTGCGCGCGCGCACATCCAGAGCTACTCGTAAAGTCACCCCAGACCCGTCGTCAACTCCATCTCGTGTCAAAGTCCATCATCATCCATCTACCGACAAACACCGCCATCAACCGCCCAACCGCCCAACCGCCCAACGTCCCTAGGTATGCTATGATGCTATGCCATGCCGGACCTCGGTGTTTGAGAACTGTGGTAGCCCAGAACTGATAGCGCGTGTATCGCAGGCAGACCTCGGAGCGACCCCCTATCATACTTCTCCATCATGACCTCCAGCCTTGCCATGCCACCAGGTAAGTAGTCAGCAGCCTCTCTCCTCTCCTTCCCACTCCTTCCCACTCCTTCCCACTCCTTCCCACTCCTTCCCACTCTCCGCCCCCATGCTCTCTTTCACCGCCCTGTCTCCCTCTCAGCCACAAACAATGCGCTGCAACATATATTTCCTGCAGTGGATAGATTGCCGGCGCAGTGTGTGAAGATTGGGACGACCAGAGGCAGGTCATCTGCTCGCTAGACTGATGCGCTGGCAGTTGCGAAGCCTGGAAACGACCCTTCGAGCAGTATCGATTCCGCCTCACGCGCTGCCACTCAGCCGCCGAGTAGGACCAAGACCAGGGTGTGCTATTATTTCCAGAACAAAGGTATTTTCATCCTTTATTATTTTCATGTCAATTTTTTCATTGGTTTCGGGGAAGAGGGTCTGCATATTTCCTGTATGCAGCCAAATGTTGTGCATCCAGCGGTGAGCATCTCGTACTATGGCGGTCGATCGTAGCGTGGGGGATCAAGTTTGGGAGGACGAGAAGTGTCGTTTCCTGTTTGGCTTGCTGGCATGCTTCTATTCTATTTCGGTGTCGGACGAGGAAGTAGTTCATATTATTCGACCATTTACGTCGACACGTGACACCGACTTGTTACTCTTTGGGAACAATCTTGCATGGCAGACAGTCTATGGATTCAAGTTGGATTCTAGATTTGGCTGCCTCGCCACGGAATACTTCTGTGGCGTTGTACGTGGGCAATAGTGGCTGTGTAGCACCAGCCTGAGTTATTCAAGCCATCTCATCCATTCAAGTTTGTGATGCTAACAGTATCAATCCAGGCAAATGCCGGGATGGAGACAACTGTAGATTCATTCACGAGCGGCCATCAAATCCAGCCTCACAGCCGGAGATCCCTACATCATCCACTTCCAATATTAAGCCAGACGAAAATGGGATGATACCTGATCGGAAGCAGGCGGTTACGGAGCCCCCATCCTCACGTGTGGTCTCAAAGCCGGTCTCCCAGGCACAGACGCAAGATCCTCGAGAATTCCAGCTTGGCCAACTCCGCAGGCGGTTCTCACCCAAGGAATCCCGGCAAGCAGCAAGTGAGTTTCTGGCCGTTGAAGAGGGAACATGTCTTCAGTTTAAGCTTCCTCCCTCTGATCCAGACTTCCCATTTGAGATGGTTGCATTGGAGTGCTCTCTTTCAGTCCCTGTCAAGTATCCAGTCTCTCGACCAACCTTGAGAGTCCAGAATCAAGATATCCCTAGGGGATTCGCGGTCAATGTTGAAAATGGGTTCAACAATCTAGCAAAGGAGAAGCAAGATGCGACTTTACTAGAGTTGATGAAACTGCTTGATAAGAATCTAGAAGTCTTTTTATCTGCTCAAAAGGCAGAGACAGTGAAGATAGTGGTGCCTACCAAAGACACTCGCCACCTTTCTACACCTGCTACAAGAATTGCTAATGCTGGCCCTGCTGGAGTTGGAGCTGAAGTAGGTTTCCAATCGTTGAGTTGACTTGAGTAACTCAAGCTAGCTATCCAAAGCTCTGGTTACTAACATACCCCACAGAAATCAACGTCTAAAAATACTGCCAATAGAGCAGAGGCTAGTTCAACAAGTCCTAAATATCAAGACCCAGAGCTTAGGTATACCCCAGAGCAAAAGTTAGATGCATCAAAGAGAAGAGAAGTTGAAACGAGGCAGCTCGAGGCAAGAATGGGCCGACTTCCACTCTTCAAGAAATCTAGTGATGGTATTAGCTATACGATACCGATTGAACCAAGAAAACGATTGGAGCTACCCGTTTCCTTGCGTGTTGTAAAAGCAATCCAACTATTCGTTCCTTTGCTTTATCCTTTACAAGGCTGTCGAGTACAGCTCGAAGGTGTGGATGCATCGGAAGCAAAACCTGTCCAGCAGGGGTTTGAGAAAAAGGCTGCTAGCCAGAAGGAAACCACGTTGATGGGACACGTCAATTACTTGGCTCAGAACATGCACATTCTTGCTAAGACAGAGACTGAAACTCCCAAGGCACCAGCTCAACCAGTAGTTGCCAAGCCTTCCCCAATGCCAGCTGTCCCCGAAAGCAAAGGTAAAGAGCCCGAGGCTTATCAAGATCCGGAGAGAAGTCATATCCAGTACATCACTCGCCCTCCAGAATGGACCATTGTTGAGTATTCGGATGGAGAGTCGGATTCAGAAGACTGCTACTCGTATGATTCAGGAGATGAGACGTATAGTGACGATGAAGGTGGTGCTGAACTGAAGCTCAAGTCTGCCCATGGCCACGATCACGGTAACGAACATGAATCATCTCAAGATCCAACTTCAGCAGCGGAACGTGGAACAGCCATATCGTTTCCCTTCATTGAACTTTACGGTATCGAGCTTCTTGAAGTCGTTACACTCAACATAACGGTCAAGTGTGAGAGATGTAAAGACATAATGGATATTACGGGACTGAAGAACGGCATCGAAAAGAAAGAGAGCTGCAAGAAGTGTGCAAGCCCGTTTTTGATTGGTTTCCGAAGAGACCTAGTGCATTCCCATGCAGTTCGAGCTGGATTTTTAGATCTTGACGGCTGCATCATCGGAGACATGCTTCTAAGCACATTCATCCCGACATGTTCACAATGCTCAACCGCCTATCCACTGCCAGGAATCACCACTGTCCGCGGTGAAGCAACTAGCAACGTTTGCAGAGAATGCCATCAAAAGTTTACCTTTAAGATTCCAGAAGTTAGATTCCTCCGTATCTCATCCACTCACCAACTCCAAGCCACATCTGGACCAAGACGGAAGAAAGACACGCTAGGTCTTGTACCTGGTACTGAACTCCCTAAACGCGGTCGTTGTCGACACTATGCCAAGTCATACCGCTGGTTCCGTTTCAGCTGTTGTCAGAAAGTATACGCGTGTGATAAATGCCATGATGACAGTGAAGAACATCCAAATGAATGGGCGAATCGTATGATTTGTGGACATTGTAGTCGGGAGGGTAATTACAGACCTGAAGATTGCGGATTCTGTCATCAGTTGCTTATTGGGAAGAAGGGTGGTGGTGGTTTCTGGGAGGGAGGAACTGGTACTAGAGATCCTGTTAAGATGAGTAGAAAGGATCCAAGAAAGTATAGGAATCGTAAGGCGAAGAAATGATCGAGTTGCAAATCCTCGAGGACAAGCGGTAGTAGCTTTTACTTTTAAAAAAAAAAAAAAATAGAGCTGTATCATAAATTATGTATCCAGTCATGTCTTAATCCTCCATCGAAGTATTACTTATTTCCATTAACGTAAGTTCAATAACTCAAGCCTACCTATCCATCACCCTTCAACCAGCCCAACTACGAAATAATCACCATCAAGTAAAGTAGAAGCATACCAACCCAAAAGAAAGGGGTAGCGAAACAAAACTCATGACCAACACACCGGACGGGATCCTAAAAGCCACTTACGTCAAAGAGAAATTTCCAACTCTGCAAACGCATAAACAAGTAAACAAACGACCACTATCACTTGACTCCATTGAAGCTATCCTTCCTCTTAATTTTATCAGTTATCAACAGGCCTGTAATCCCCATCACTATTTCCGATGCTCATCTCACGGAAGTTCCCCTCTCCCCCAGTCTTCCTTCCCTTGTTTCTAAATATTTCCCACTGGTACATATTCACTTAAGTATTACCGCAATATTTAAACCACAGGAACAACAGCCAGTCTATCTATAACACGAAGTATTCAGACCATATCACCAACAACTAGCACTCTGAGCTCTCCTACCCCCAAAAGTCATCTCCAAATTCCCTTCTTCACTCCATTTCAAACCAAAACTACAAACCTCAAACCCTAAACCAGAAAATGAATTTCTTACTTATACACACACAGAGGCACTTAGTAGAGAAGCAAATGAACTTAACTAACTGCCATGTAAAATACTAGTAAGCGACGTGACATAGTTAACAACAAACAAGTCTAAGTGTATTTGTTACCAACGGAATACAGAAAGAATACAGAAAGAATACAGAAAATATACAGAATACAGAGATATATCACTCTATTAATTTAATTAATGTTACAAGTACAATACCTTCATCTCAAAAGTAGTAGTGCCTACTCACAAATATCCATCCATCCCTCTATCCAGTCCACAGCTTCATCACCAAATAAAATACGCCAACACTAATTATCCAATCCCCATACACACACACACACACAGCACAAAAAAACAGAAACCCAGAAATGCAAACCCTCCTCCTCCCAAATTCCAAATGCCAAGTTTCCACCACCCCAGTTCCCATCCCCATTCCCATCCCCATTCCCATCCCCAGAACACGGGGTAACGTGGACACGGGAAAATAAACCCAACAGACCTACCTACCTACCTATTTACCCTACCACATCTACTCCGTACCTCCTCCCCGGAAAACAAAAAAAGTGCCAAGTGCCAAGTTTCCCAAATGACACACTATCTATGTACACAACTACCCAATCAATAACCCAACCCAACCAACTACCTCCCTACCCAACCAGTACCAAATGACAAGCAAACACTACGTAAATAAATATATGACAGGTAAAGTACGAAAGTATCTAGGCAAGCAATCAAAAAGAGAAAGATGTGCGCATGTGTGGTAGAACAAAACAAAAGAATAATATAACAAAAAGGTCTAGAACTTTGTTGTTATTTTACCGTTCCACCAACGAAACGACTCAACTCTGGGGTCTGTACGAAAAAGTAGGTCACCCACCACCATCAGCACCACCACCAAGAAAAACATAACAAAAATCCCCCAACAAATTAAGAGGGATTGTAATTCGTGATGTTCCAACTGCTACTAACGCTCCAATAGAAAAATTCGAAACCCTCGAAAATCGAAAACCGAAAAACCGAAAATATATTAATAAGAGGATTATTCATTTGTTCTATTATTATAATACGTTATCTATTTCCCTTTTATTCTTTTTTTTTTAATTCTTTTATACTTTTCTTTGCAATATGATATTATAATTGCGGAATAATTACTCTAAATTTACTATAGTTATCATGTCCTCGTGGTCAAGCCCAAAACCACTTCATCCCTCGCTCCCTCCTTCCTTCCTTCCCTCCCTCCCGCACCCCCCATCACCGAATACCACAATACAACACGGCTCCGTATGCTATCAAGCCTATCTATCCGTCATCAATCATATCAAGGACAATTTATCCGAATAAGCAATCAGCCACCTATACAACCTATACCACCTCTATACTTCGTAATCTTATAGACAAAAACGAAGACGAAATGCAGACAAAAGAAAACGCCATACGTCAACCTCCTATCTCCCCCAAATACTGCCCACGTGGGGGTAATCCTCATCACCTCTGCATCCTTCCATTTCGATATAGATACGTAACCGTAATAACGCCGTGCACCGTAAGCCACAAAAGGAGCCGAAGAGAGAAAGGAAGGTAAGATAGAACGAAGCCGGCAGCCGGCGGCTAGAAAATGGTACGTATTAGAAACCGTTGTGCCTCCCGATAAGTGAACAACTCGGGGGTCAAAATTCCGAAATCCTTCACAATTGAGACATCACCCACAACCACTGCTGCATTATCTCCGGATTCTCGATCTCCTTATTCTCTATCTCCAGGTAGGAGTCAGTTGTGAGTAGTAACGGTAACCCCAACATGGTACGACTACAACGCACCAGCGCACCATTTCCTTTACATTTACTCCGTACTGTGCCTCTGAATATCACCTTGGACTACAGAGGGACGAACCGAACAACCGATGTAGTACAATACTCCGTACCGAATTTAAGAAATGATCGACAATGTACCGAAGGACTTCTGCCTCCGTAGGCAAGTAAGCGGCGTGGAGTTGTATTTTCCCGTGGAGTTGTACGCAACCGGATAAATTCCCCCAAACCCCCACAGTTACATCTCAACTGTACCTTTTTACTCCTGTAGTAGGTAGGTACGGAAGTACATGTACACGTGGTACGGAAAATCTTTGAACATGTCTCAGGTAACATCGTGTACCTACTTTGTCCAGAAATCCAGATACCTTGATCTCGGGTACAGTACACCACCACACCAGGACACCGGACATGAAAAACAAAGGAAAAGCCACCTCTGAAAACCCTAATGGGGCAGCTCGGGAGACACTACTCCAATGACTGGGTAATGAAGAACCCATTGTCTTAGATGCAATATTTTTCTTTCTCGTATCTTGTTGGATTATGACAATTGAATTAATCGGGTGTCTCATGAGGAGGAGATGCCATCTACCTCCACCTTTCAAAGGCGTTGATAAGAGGGGCATGTGATTGAGGATAAACAAATTGGATTTGATTTGCATTCGCACACCTTGTGCAACGGAGCTCTCCCACTTTGAGAGTTCATGTTCATGCAAGCAGCAGGTATGTAGGATATTTCCCGTTTTTGACTTGTCTTGGTCTCGCCGATCCCAAGAGACTAAGTAGGTAGTGTGGTGTTCAGGAGTTTTCCCTTTCCTTTTCATTTTCGTCTCTTACCAGATATGACTTTATTACCTATATTTTCACGACTCAGTGTCTTCCGCCTTGAGATCTTGAGAGGGGGAAAAGAAAAAAAAACTTTCCTTTCTCGTGGTCCTTCCTTCCTCTCCAGACATACTAGCGACGTCATCGCTACGATAAAAGCATTCCCCTCACCGGCGTATGCCGGAAATCCACCTCCCCTCCTCCCACCCTTTCGGCGTAATACAGAGCAGAGTCTGCAGACATCGGCATCCTATTCTTCCAAATTTTTTCTTCTTCGAAACTGTTAGCCGTCCGTCGGCCCTTCTCCAGCACAGGATGAAAAACTGAAATCCCGTGACTAACAAGAACCCCAAAATTTGTCCAAGGCCAGGCAAGCCTTTTGTCCGTCGACCATTGGGGAAACAGAAAACCATGTGATTTCAGCCCAACCCAGGTAAACCATGTCGGCGGAAAAAGATTCTCCATTGTCCAGCGTCTGTTCTAGCGGGGCGGAAGTGCATACCCCTGCTCCCCCATTCCCCTGTCAAGCCTACTTCCATCTTGACAAATAGCCGACAGCCCAATGAAAGAGTTGGGATTGGTGAGGTAAGATGATTTGGGCGAGCACAAGAGACGCTCGGATTTCCGAAATCAGCTAGACGTCGTGCACTCGGTGTGAGTTAAATCAAGTCGGCCCTGCTTCGGGATTTGGCGTTGTGCAGGGCAATCGGAGCAAGGCCTGGAATGCTAGACGTCTGGTTGGGCAGGAAGTGGATAGTGGACAGGGAATCAAAGTTCGCTAGCGTGTTTCCGACAACGGTTCCTTGGATTCGACGAGAGGGGTCAATCGGGCCGCGCTGATTTTGTTTGGCGATGGACGTTCTACGCAGTATGCATGGAAGTTCTAGCGTATCCTTACTCAAGCGCTAGAAGGCCGCCACAGCAGTGCCCCTGGTTGGCTGGCTGGCTGTGGCGCGGCGTGGCGTGGCGTAGCATGTTGCAAAGCGTGGCCACGAGGAGGAGAAAAGGAGGGGGTTGGTGTGTGATGTGATGGGTGCGTGTGGACGAACGAGGGAGGACGAAGTACGAGACGCGTGGTGTGAATTGGTACCTGCATACGGAGAGGCTCGGCTGTATCGAGTCTGGAGTTGTGTAACGACGAAGGGTACGAAAGGGTATGAAGAAAAACTTACAGCCTGACTTCGCCTTGATGAATTACGTTTACCCTTCAAACTCTCGTGACTCTTGCTTCCACTTCTCCGCATGAATAGACATGCCCACGATGCCTTCAACCTTTCCCATCCCTTCCAAAATAGCAATGTCGTGCCCTCGCCAAGAAAATAAGCATCAACGCATTTTCGCTGTATCAGCGCCCATTATTCTGGCACAGCACTGCACTGCGCAGGCACGTAATTAACACGATCCGGTGCTCCTGCTTGCCGCTGAATGAATTGCCGGCCGCTTTGATGGTAGCGGCTGTCATCATGTGTGCTGCGATGAGGCGCGATACGACGCGGCAGAGCAACAAGCGACGAGCGATATGATGATAATGAATGATTGACAGTCGAGATCAGGGCGTTCCTACAAGGCTACGGTGCAACGTGGGACTGGGAATTCCGGAATCACATCTTTTGTTTCCGCGGTCTCTTCCTTTGCCCTGATTGGGATGTTGCTCGCGGTTTTGGCGACGGTCCCTGCATATGCCAGGGACTTGCTTGTAAGCCTGCAAGGTACCTTACAGCCAAAACAGACGGAGTTCTGCACAAATACAACGGTGCGAAGCGACGACTCAGTGACAGAACGTGGCCTCCGACAGGGTTTGACCCTCAACCGAGAGCAATCAGTCCCAAGCAGCATTGCTGTACTATTTGAGCTCTGGTCCACCTTCCTCTTCAGCGTCGTAACATGCTTTCGGAGCGACGACGACGAGGGGGTTCTGGTCCTCTGGAAGATTGGAACATTGGGACCGGTGGAGAAATTGGAAGTTGGAACGCCGCCGATATGCAGGGGGAAAAGATGGGAGCTGGAGGAGGACATGGTACAGCAATAAAGTATGATAGAAGAACGTGATAAGGGGTTGTGAAGAAGAAAAAGCTACTTGGGTGTAATCTCGGAAGAGCTCCCCCGTGGACCGTTCCGCTGTTGGGACCTGAACGAGGAGGCCTGAGAGCCTCCCGAAGCACCGTTTTAGGAAAAGGACCTCATACAAGAGGAGTTGGGGATATTATTCCAGTTCTTTGGGATTACAGGGGAGGTCCACGAAGAGGAGATCATATTGGGAACATTATATTTAATTATTATTTTTATTATTTGAATTATTTATTTGCATTTTGTTTTGACCTCAAACCTGCAATCTCTATAGAGTTTATGAATAAATTAGAGGGTAGTGCCGCCTCACTACTGAATAATAATACCGGTAATGCGCTTGTCCAATTCTCCAATTCTCCGTACTTTACCCACTTTCCAAAATCCACCGCCGTCCCAAAAGCATCTCTGATCTTCCCAAGAACACACCACTTGGCCCTGTGTACAACAGCATCTTATCTATTTGATCTATCATAGCCGGCCGCCATTACAGTTAGTACTGTACTACTGAATTATCGCGTCGTAATCGCAAACCCCGGGACAAAGGAAACAAGCAAACAAACTTCTATCACACCACACCACCAAAACTTCCAGAGTATTCTTTCCCTCAGATCAACCTTTGCATCGCCCATCGCCCATCGCGCATCACGCCAAAACTTAACCTTACGCCCTCGATCAACTAAACCATCCTTCAAGGTTCACATCAATCGTCTTCCGTCGTTCCCCTTCCCTTTCCGCTTTCAAGCCATGCAAACTTGATGCTCAGACCAGTTCGAGCGCAAGAGGTTTCAGTTCACAAACAAACGACTGAGTAACATGACTCAACTCGGGAGGATCCGAGCCTCTTCATCCATCCATTCATCCATCAGATCTAACTCTGTATCGGACACCTGCATCGCACTACAATTAGCGATTTGCTCTTGCGAGGAGAGTTCGCGAGTAAGTACGTACTTATTGTAGTCAGAGGAGGTTCTTCTTTGGCTTTGACAGAAGATGAGACGTCCAATACGACATGTCGCTCGACGGCGCTCCGTACGCTATTTTAATTCAGGAAGTACCTCCTGTCTGGTGTTCATTCGAGTCCAAGTTTAACTTCAAAAGAGATCTTGGTCTTGAATCGTAGGTACGGTAGGTCCTGTATGTACAATTCGTATGACAATATTATCGTGATCCTCATAAGCGAATTCTTTGCCATGAATCGAGAGAACGGGAGGTTAGTTAGGAAAGTTACCCTAGTCATGCCTTGGAACTCGGAATATTCCTTCCTTCGCCCTTACCTAAAACTCAACAAAAAACTTAGAATCCTTTCTAGAATCCTCTAGAAATATTTTCAAGAAAATCTAAACAGACTTTCTCCCTAATGACCAAATAATAAGCCGGTGGTGACATACATACAGTACTCATACTGCCTTGTCTGAGTTAGATCGACGCCCTTCTCATAATTAGATGACAGCAGACAATACAGACAACAATGCATAACATTAAGACACCCACCTCGTCGTACCGCCCCCTTTCCCCAAGCGAACAAATGAAAATAATGACCAAAGCTCATTCCCACGTCCACTTGCTCAACTCGCTCAGATCTCCCCCATGTTTCCACATGGATTCCAGCCCATGCATCCCTCACCAACCGGCAAGAGATACCCCTGCTTCCCCGGAAGCTCGTGCTCACTCACACTGCCTCTGGTGCCTGCCTAGCCACGAGGCCACGCGCTTAACTGCCCTCAGTCCTTGACTCCCGGTACCAACTGTACCAACCACGCCAACGTATCGTATCCCCCCTCATTTTCACCCACAATCCCCACCCCCCCTCCCCAGTCAGGTAACCCCATCATTTCTTCATCAATTCATGAATTCCAACTGGTTGCCAGAATATAAGCTAACGATTAGTAGCCTCAATTTGAACGCCTCATTTATCTTAACGAATACACGGTGTGCACCTGCGGCATTTCAACCGGCACTTTTTGCCTGTTAGGCTTATTCTCCTTTCTGGACGGTACGCAGGTACGAGAATAAGGTATCGATCTGCTTACTGTACTCGTACTTGTATGCACTGCACTTTGAACTTGGCTGCTTATCGGAATGTCATCAACTGCCGCTTGTGCACCAGGTACGGTTGAAGTATGCATAAGGTAAGTACGCGTACTCTGTATCATTCTCAAGCCGGTTGAAGTTGGGGAAAGCTGGGGAAAGTTGGGTTGTTGGGATTCTCTATACAGTAGGTAGTAATGTAGATTACATGGTTTTGAATCCCGAGGTTATGGTTCAAGACATCGGAACTGTACAGTACCAAGACCAAGTTAGACTCACCAAGACTTTTTCGAGGGATAAAGGACGGAAATGTCTTTATGCGAAAGAGATTCCGACTTATCACGAGAACACTTTTAAGGATTTCTTGGCTTCTTATTCTCTTTACTGTCTTGTTTGTTGGCAAGTATATTTTGAGTCATAACTAATCAACCTGGTTGATTTGAGATTTCAGGACTTCACCTTCAGTCAAGTGTCTTGCTTCGGAATTCCCCCCATATAGATGGAAGGATTTTAAGGATTTTGAGGATTCGCACAGAAGGAAGTTTTCCTACTCTCTCACTCTCACATATACACTCCAAGAAAAAAAGAAATAAGGAATAATAGATTTGCAACCCATTAGATAATTCTTTTTAAACTTTAATTTCTGTTACAATAACTATTATCACTACGGTGAGGAAATTGAAATTGAGAGAGACAGACACTGAACAAGCGAAAGACCGAGAAATACCAAAAGGACAATAATAAGTGAGTTAGTTATACTAACATGAAAAGAGTTGCTCAGATAGATTGAGTTATTATTCAAATCAAGTGAGTTATTGAAGGTACTTTCGTACGTACTTTGGTACTTCAATTTTCTACAGTAAGTAAGCCCTGGCCCTGATATAATATTGATATTCGCAAAGAACAAAATACCGAATATTAGTCAGCACTCACCTCGCTCATTCGGTATGAAATAACGCGAACCTCTCGCACATGTATGACGTAATAATNCCCCCCCCCAAAATATTCACGACATGACATAACAACAACATCTCTCCGTATCAATAATCGATCTTAGCATTAAAAAAGACAAGAAAGGAATGATCTTCAAACAAAACTCAAAAGATAAAAAAAAGAAGCCTTTACTTTGTAACGTCCCTGATCGCAAACCTGTTCATCTTGAATCTTAAGGGACAAGCAAAGCAAAGACGAAATAGTGGGAGCATGTTTCGTGGCGGATTCGCTAATACATACCACCTTTTTACCCCTTCGTATTATTTTTTCAGGGTCCTTTCTTGCAGTCTGATGCCGAGATCGATCATGGGTTTGTGGTTTTGCTTTCAAAACCCGCCCTCCCCCGGAGTTTGAATTGAAAGCATTGGTGAGCTGGCATGATGATTTTGCGGAGGAGGATGGAGGTGCGGAGAAAAGTAATTTGTTATGGTTATTGTACCGTATGACTTCTTTGGGTGAAAACCCAAAAAGGGTTCTCTTGACTGTACTTTTGGGCAGGGATTCTCCATGTAATGACGCCAGCCTTGCCAAGAATCTTGTGTCGGTGAGCGAAAGGTCCCCTGATGAAGGATTCTTTCGTTAAAAAAGGTAATGTACAGTGACGGAAGTTTACTTGGCTACCCTGAAAATAAACAAGGAAGCTGGAACTTGAAGGAAGACGGAAGAATAATGGATGCCCCTTGACTCTTTCTATAGTCCGAGGTTTAAGCACATTATTATTACCCTTTGCAAACGTTGTCTCTGCTTACCTATTTAATAATATTATTTTTCTGTCCCGGTGTTCTTATATGGGGGAGTGCTTTTCGGCGTGGCGAATTTTCAAACTCTCGGTATGGCTTCGGGTCGGCTTACAGCACCCCGGGTTTCTTCACGATCACGGTGATTCCTTTTTTTTGGTAGTGGGTTTGCAGTCCTCGTGATTGAAAAGATTCCGTATGGAGGTGTTGCACTCCCGTATTTTGACGGAGGTCGGTACGCTTTGTACTACCTGGTGGCTGACCAAAATACACCACATGTAGGCACTGTACCACAACACCAAGTAATATCGCCGTACTTCCGTACAACCACAATAATACTCAATCCAAGCATTGATATTATTGATTAATGTACGAACGTATGACGCTTACTTTAGAGACAATGTATACAAAAGTTTGTAGCACAAAGATTACGTACAAGTACCGTAGGCCATAGGATGAAAGGGAGCAGCTGATCCTTTATTCCTGGGGTTGAAGGACTACAGTTTGTATGAAGGTATTGCTTGGAGCCTTGTGTACCTTAGCCAAGGCATTACCTATGTTACAACGGACAGTGTTACAACTTACAAGGCTGAACCCTCATAATAAGCGAGAGCTTACCAAACTTGTGCCGTACCTAATCTCATCTCGTGTTTTGTATTCCGCCCTCTGTGGCAGTATTATCACAAGACAGACACAATAAGGCATGCGAAATTACTACGAAGGCCGAGTTTTAAAGTAATGGGCTTGGTCCAAGCGTTTCTTCACCCAAATCAATCCATTTCACAGCCAAAACGCTTGGACCAAGACTATTACTTTAAAATCTGGCCTTCGTACTCTAGATACTTTTGCTTACTGTTCTGAGGTAGTACCGGCTTGGTATTATCGGGGCGACGGTCAGTCCGTACGTTGGAGTAGCCTTTTCCGGAGACGGAATCACTAGACAGAATACCTTACCAACACTAGGTACCTACAAAGTATACTTTTTACTCCAGTTTCCCCGCATTCGGGTTTACTAGTTAGAAAGTGTAAACAAAGGGAATGATAATTGCCTTGCCTAGATTTCCCCTTTATTACTTGGTCCAGCCTCTTCCTTGGGATTCTTTAATACTATGTTTTGAAAGAAAGGAGGTAAAGTACGGAGGTAGGTCCTTTTCCAATTGAGCGTTGCGTCCCGTTTTAAGTTCATCTCATCCAATACCCTCAAATCACGAGCCAAGTCTAACCCCACTGACCCCAGGAACCCGTTAGGCATCGGTCGTTCGCATCGAATAGACAAGAAGGGATTTGGTTATTTCGGTGGCAAAGGAGACAAGCGTTTCTTACAGTACTCGTGATCAAACTCCTTTATGCGTTGTCACACAAGTATCCTCCTCTCCTCACTCAGCTCGTCTGGGCATCTCCAATCAAAGCTTCTTTTCTAGCGCATCTTCCCTGAATTTTTGGATGTTTTGACAGGAACGAACGAAAAACAGCTGTTATAGCAAAAAGTTCAAAACCACTATTTCTTGCGAAAGATATTGGATGAGACGACGTGTTCGGCGGGTAGCAAAGAGAATGGCCGTGATGATGTTTCATGAGTTGTCCAGACATCCACTCGCTCCCGCTGCCGCATGACCATCTTGATTTCCCCTTCCTCTCTCAGACTCTTGTCTACCATTGCCTTTTGCGTTTCGAGAGATGTGATGTGATGTACGGAGTTTTCCAGTCGCAAGTCGCAAGTCGCAAGTCGCAAGAAGCAAAAGTCATAATGGTTGAACATTGTCATATACCGTCGAGGTGGGACCGCGCGTTACGCTGGAGTGATGAGTGTGCTCGAATCTCAGGGGCTCGACGTTCGCAATTCGTGAAGTTTTTGTTATTGCGCCCGACGCAATTTTCTGATTGGTCGCGTTCGGGAACGAATATTATACAATATTGACAGTACCAATGGTTTCTTTTTCGACTTTTTATTTATTCATGTCAAATATTCCCTCATCGTGTCTCAGCATTTCGGACTGCTCATCCGATGGCTGTTGGATATCATGTTGCGATCAAAATACTGCTAAACTCTTGTGATCAAGTTATTTTCGCTAGAAGGTATGTGGGGTTGAGGTCTGGACGACCCCTCGACTTGTTGAACCTAACCAGCCAATATCAAACCGTATATCAGCCACTGGCTGTCAGCTTCGACGGACAGAAATGAGATTTTCTGAATCGTGGTTTGATAGGAATGTAGCACAGATCTGACAAATACTAGGCCGACTGCGGTTCTCAGAATCCGGGGAGCATTCCAGCCATACAATCCATCCCTTTCTGTCACTTCTGTGAGGGAACGTGACTGATCAGATACGCCCAACAGATAAACATTCGCGGATGGCCGCGGGGAGTTGGAATCCCAGGTTCCGGGACGGGGTGGCTGTAAGGGAAGGAATGGAATGGAGGGGGGTGGACGGTGATAGCTTTTGGTCATTTATGATAGCGAGAAGTACCTGTTTGAGTGCGCAGTACCAGTACCAGACCTTGCTTGGTTGGCATATTTGAACCTTCAACATATTGGAAATGAAGAGCAAAAGCAAGTCTGATGATTGTTGGGTATTCTGCTTGACGTTGCGCTCAGCGGCACAGCAAAGGTCATTCCATATACAATGCCAACTGGAGAAGCACGAGGGTAAGGGACAACTCTTATTAGGCAATCGGAAGAGAAGGCTCCAGTGTGGGGGTGAGACTTTGGGGGTTGTATGTCTTGTGTGATGGCTGGCCCTGCGCTTCCAGAAAGGAGAGCTGGATTCCCACGGGGTTTTTCTTATCGAATGATAAATGCAATTCTGTATGCGTTTGCCCTGCGCCGTGCAAAGGAGGGATGATACGTTGCATATGGCCGTGTTCGATGACCCAGAGCCATCGTTTGCTTCTCCACGAAGTATCTTTGTGTCGAAAAGGCAAAACTTTGCGCCTGATAGCTTCCTCTTGATCCAGTGCCTAGACAAAGAACCGAGCTAGCATTTGATTCTGGTCTTTGTACTTTCGCACCTTTCAGCAGCTGATTCAGTCTGTTTTCGGGTTCTTGACAACCAGGGTTGTATCAATGTTCTCGCCTCTCTTCCCGAGGCTCGGGTAGAGGTTAAGCGGGATACATTCGTCGAGGCCTTGATAGTCGATCAGATCAACCATGAATGTGAAGAGGGGGAAATGAGCCATCGTGATATTGTTACCGAGAAAGGTCACGTCGTATCATAGCAATATACTAAAGTCTCTCATCCTAATTTCCAGCATAATGGCTCGCTCCATGTCTCCGATCTTGTCTTGAGTATTAACTAGGTACCTCCACAGGAGGCAGGTAGTCTTCCCAATTCAACGGGGTTTCCGAACCGCCGGAAATGTATGTTTGATACTGTTTCCGGCGACGGATAAAGCGTCCATTACAGAATAGAATCTATTGTGTGATTGCAATTGTCTCCATATTTCGAAAGGAGATTTTGCGGCACATATCACCCTCACGTAGAGAAGTACGAAGTATCGCTGTACGAGTACTGTAGTTGTGGTACAACGACGTGGAGGGTATTTGATTACCCGCTGACAAGGGAATATGAGGGATGCGCGTGGGCAGCCAGCATGTCCCGTCATGCTCTTGCCAGACTACGTTCGATCACGCCCTCCATCAACTCCATGGGGGCGTACAATGGTGATCGTGGTGGATGGCAGGATCCAGATGCTCGGGTTGCCTGCCCTGCAAAGGGGAGGTGTCATGGCAGCTTGGCCGGGGTTTTCATCTCCTGGGATTGGAGAGTGGACGGGGGTGAGCATTGGGGCGTTTAGTGGCTGTTTTCAGCGTTGATGCCAGTCTTCAGGGTTCTCATGGGCCTTCCCGGGAGCCATATGAAAGTACCTGTTTGAGTTAAGCTTGGGTTTTAATTAAATTTAGGCCATTTAGGCCATTTTCCTTTTCTCGTAGGTTGGCGCAGTCCCAAGATCGGATAATCCGATTTGGGAAGGCTGAGTTAACAGAGAACATCAGCTGGCCTTGCACAGTCCTTCAGCGGCCTCCGAGTCGAGGTCACCACTAAGTCACAGGAGCATTCAGGCATATATGCGCTGAAGGACTTCCCTGAATAACCTGTTCTGCCTGACGCTTCAGCTCAAAGCGCCGTTTTGTCACCAGATGATTGCGCCGTCTGCCTGCCTTTCATTATCACCATACAAAACCATGAGGATGATGATGATGACAACGGTGCTATGTATGATACAGAATAATTGCGGAGGAGGCGTGGGAGCGAGTAATGCTGTATTGATTCCGTTTTTATGCCCTGTAGATGGACTTTGTAATGCCTGGACCACAGACCGTATCACTGCCACAGGGCACATGACTCTCTCTCCACAACTCCCCATCGTCGGCGTATGAAAAGGCGAAATAGATTATACTTAGAGTCTTTTTTAGAGTAGTGTGAAATTCCAGGACTACGCATTTAAGGGTAGTTACGAAATAGAGTGTTCTCGGCGGGATTGTATTTGATTACTGTACTTACGAGTACAGTTAGTTAGTAGGCTGCAAATACTCTAACTTGGTGATATTGAAGGATCAGGAGACGACAAGTACGGCGGAATAGCTACACTCCTTCGATCCCACACAGTAACGCACTATCAAACTCTCGTCAGCCCCCTTGATGCCACTACCACAACAGGTGAATATTGTCCTGCTCAGACAGATACCATCAAAACATCAGCATCAGCACAGCTCAGAATGCAACAGTGGTAACAACTCTATCCAAGTCAAACTCGAGTCGGAATCGCATGGTCGAGTCATGTTGTGAGGCAGGTCGATCTCTTTAGAAACCCCCATCTCCAGGAGAGTCCAGGAGTCCAGGAGTCCAGCAGTCCAACCCCCAAAAGACAGCCGAAGCCCCAGTACCCTGAAAGCCCTAGGCCGTCGGAAGCTCTCAGGCCCTGTCATTCAGCCAGAACTCTTCGTCAAAAGACCGTGTACGGCGTGGGAGCCCAAGGGACGACGCTAGAGTTTTAGACTGGCCACCTACTGCCCCCTTAGGACTAGGCGCCGGAAAAGAAAGGAAGACAGCGTCGGAGCCCAGAACAGCACAAACAGCAGAGTCCCACCGACTATTTGGGTCCACTCTTCCGCCCACCCACTCTCTGCTGCCAAAAGTACTACTACTACTACTACTACTACTACCGACTACTTCCAGACGCGAACATCCACATCCTGTTGTTGCGCCGGTCCTCTCTCTCACCAACTACAACTGTACAACAACAACCACCACTCTCCACTCTACAACTCACCAACAGACCATCCCGTCGCCATTCGATCATTGCATCAGCGACATCTACACCACCCTCGTCTTCGCCTAGCATCACCGCTGCTGGTACTGATACCGATTAGAGCCACTCAGTCAGCCAGCTATCACTCAACCTCCCGCGGCGCACTCCCACCACCAACAACACCACCAATCTCACCACCCAAGGCTCAGCGACCAGTCGCGAGCAGAATATAACAGTCGTGTCTTCCCAAATATAATAGCTCGTGCGATCGAGCAGAACACATCAGCCATGCCTTCCAGATTAGACGCGCCAGTATTGAGTGTTGACGTAGGAGTCATTCACAAGGTCGATACGCGAAATGTCGAGAACCTCTTCAGCATGTGGACAGGTGAGTGGCCTGCAAGTGATGGCAGCTCTGCCAATACTAATTTCAAGTAGTTTTCTCAAGATGTTCAGGATCATTAGAGGAGGGACGAAGATTAGAGAACTTGAGCTGGAGGTTATGGACTCGCGAGACTTTCTGCTGCGAACCAAATGGTGACGCTAACGCTACTACACCCGCAATTTCCATTTCCAAGAGAGATTCAGAAGGCCAATACACACAAGACATACCAGACCTCTCCGGCAGTCTCGACTCATTACCAGACGAAGAAGTACTCGAATTCGACTCCGAAACCTCCTCTACTTCAGCACCACTCGATATCTCCCGACCCCATATCCGGAGACAGGACTCAATGAACAGCAATCGAAGTAGAGGCCGCGAAAGGCATATCACTCCCGACGATCTAGAGAAGATGGTTATTGCAATCAAGGAAAAGAAGGATTTAGAACCACTAGCGCCCAGCACTCACTCGTACTTCGCCCCAATGCCAGAGGCTACGGTTATTCAGCCACCGCAGACACTCGAGACGATAACTACACCTGCTATTGTTAAAAGCAGTGTAGAGTCTACCTCGGCCCAATCGAGTAACACCGCCACCTCTGACTCAGTCAGCGGTACCTCTGAGCGAAGCACAACAAGTGTCGTTCGGGGGTTCTCGCCTTCACATGTCTCTTCTTCCTACCGATCAATCCCTTTATTATCTGCGCCATCTTCAATTCCTACTGCTGATGTAGAGAACACCACCCCCTCGAGAACAACAGCACCTAAGAAACAAGCAATGTTCGCGCTAGGTGGATCCTCTGGTTCAGGCGATGACTCTCTTAGTGAGCAGAACTCTATGGAGAGCATCCAGCAGAAGCCAGTACTACAAAAGAAGAAAGCAACTTTCCAATTCGGTGGATCATCAAACGAGGAGGACTCTCTCCCAACAAGACTACAACCTCACAGCTCGCTGTCGGCCGGTCTTCAGAAACAGCACCTCCCTAAGAAGCAAACCTCATTCCAGGAAGAGGTTGCTACCCGAACCATACACGAGGAGACAGTGTTTGACGATGATGTGTTTGAGACGGACGAAGAAGACGTAGATGAGAGTGCGATAGACGACGACGACGATTCTTCGGATTGGGAGGACTCAGTTGAGGACAGTGGCAAGTCAAGCATTGACGAGAAGACCTTCTTCCAGCGCGTTGACTCTCGCCCAAACCTTACATCCCGCCGTTCTCTGATCACTACTATGCTCCACCAAAACGATCGAGCAAATGCTCTTCTGAATGCCGCATCGAAGTCAACTCCAGCAATGCACCGATCGCGTACATCTTCCCCCAATGGCCCGTCTATGGCATGCTCTCCCGAATCCGATGACGCCGCGCCTCTTATGATGAAGAAGGATCTAAAGACTAATGGCTTGAAGCCTATCGCTGAAGTACCTCGCTCCGGCGCACAGCCCATCATCATGACCACCAATACCACACCTTACCAAATGGCACTATCACCCCGAACAACCCGCCGCAACATGCTCTCAACCGAGTTAACTGTCTCTCTCCGCCAACACCTCCTATGGGAACGTCAACAAAAGTCACAGACTGCCAATGCAGTCCTCAAGCGTCGACACACTGCACACGATGTCGCCAACCTAAGACAATACCCCGAGAAGGTACATATGGGCGAGACGGAAAACCCAGCCACAAGCTGGAACCAGTACTTCGGTCAGGGCTTGGGTGAATACCACTCCAAGGGATGGTAGAAACCTATCAAGATGGCTGGGTTTCATGCATTGCATACCCTCTGGGGTCACACATTACATACACATTTTGGCATCACTGCCTTCAGCAAACACTCAGCATAACATTCTCATAAATGTCTATTGCTTACTTCATTACATAGCATAGCGGCGGTTTACATATTTTCTTGTCTGCGCATGGCATGGCACGATTGGCGTTGAAAAATACCTCGAGCAGACCGCCATTGAGTTGGTGTTTGTCTAGCTTAGCTTCTTGTTCTTGTTATCACTGATTTTTTACTTTTTTGCTATTTTGGGGCGTTCAAAGGGGGGCATTAATGGATGATACCAAGCTACGGCTACCGTCAGCGAATACTTTAGGTTCGAAATGAATGCACGAGAGAAGTGGCATGATAGCAGAAGGGAAGTTTGTACAGTTTGAAGGAGCATCGCGCGGGATTTCGCCGAGCCCTTAGCATAACAGGAGCAGCAGTAGTTAGTAGTAGTTAGGGAGTGAACACAGAGCTTGGAACTTGGAATGAAAGTACAGTTACTGTGTATACATTTGTACCTCGCATACCACTACAGTGAAATAATTTTGCATGTGATGATGAACTTATGACTTGGCAAGTGCCACACCGATTAACGATCTGGCGATCTTTTCATCAGCCTCATGCCTCTGAATCATCAGGCCTTTGGGCGGTGAAGGAGGTCACGGCATCGTCTCACGCATTGAACACAAGGTCGGTCGTTCGTTAAAATGAGGTAAGGTCAGGCAGGTCAGGTAGTGGTAGCACCTGTACTCCGTACTTGTATGGTAGTTCCGAATAGCATATCATAACGGAGCCAATAAAGTACAGTATAGTATAGTATAATATAGTATCACAAGCGAATCAGATTTGATACACACCTCTAACTTTTTTCTTTCTTTCCTTCACCGTCTATTTCTTCAGGAGTAGTGCAATGTTTGTGGCTTGATCTTTTGACCTGACTTAATTTTCTTGGTGGTGGCTCTTGTTCCTGGTGTGTATTTAGTTTGACTTTGTTTCGTTTTTGGTTTTGGTTTTGGTTTTGGTTTTAGTTAGTGGTGGTGGGTTTTTGGCGGAGGCGAAGTTGTAAGTGTAGATTGTAGGCGGAGTCGGAGTCGGAGACGGAGGTGGAGGTGGAGGTGGAGGCAGAGATGGGTTTTGGAGATTGAGATGGATGGATTTGGTATCGTGACGGGTATGTAGGTAATTAGGTGTGTGGGGTGTAGTGTTTAGTTGTGGTTATGATTAGGTTGCAGGACGTTGCTTATGCGTTATGCTTGTTAGGAGTTCCTTGTGTTGTCGGGTGATAGGATTGAGGATTTAAGGTGTTTAGGGATGTTGTGGACACGTTTTGTTTTTTGCTTTTTTTGGGGGTTGGTTTGTTGGTTTGTTGGTATGTGTATGTTGGTATGTGGATGTAGCTGGTTATGAATGTGGATATGGATGTGGTTGCACGCGAGAGTTGTACTGAGTACAGAGTAACACGTGTGACATGTAGGGCCCTGGTTCTGTGGGTGTTGTATCGCCACACTCTTGTGGTAACTTTGTGGGGGTGATATATGGAGATGGAGGAGAGAGGAGGTTTGGAATTGAGATAGATAAGTAGAATTTGTATTGTAAGTTTCTGCTTCTTTACTATTTGGACTTTTTGTTTTTTGGTTCGTATGATTAATAGATTTGTAGTATATAACATCTCACTGTAGCTCCTCTCTGTACGATTCCAGATAGGGCATTTAACGAAGTAAGTATGGTATTTCATTCTTGTGATCAAGATATCTTACCCCCACTGTTCTACAACATGAACGAGTATTAGAAAGGAGGGTTTATGAGTCGTGTGTTTTGGATACTTACCTACTTAGTCTTGTACTGTACAAAGGTACATGTGTACATAGATTAAGTAAGGTATTTAGTAAAGCCAACCTGAGTCTCTACATCGTATATTCTTCAATGATTCATCAACTTACCTCTTACCTCTCACCTCATGCTCACCTCACCTCAACTCAGCTCATTTCATCTTGTTTTCATGTGAAAGCAAATAAAATATGAAGAAGTCAAAAAAGGGTCATCTGAAAATTTCTCGTCATACAAAGAAAGCAAGAAAGCTAAAGAGGTAAGTAAGTAAGACCGTTGCGTGCGTTGTGAAGATGACCTTTACAAAAATCAGCCTCCTGTGTAATTGTGTCTCGCGTACCTTGATTAGTACCCAGTAGAGAGCGAGTAAGCGTAAAGGTTGTTCAAGTGGCAAGGCTGGCAAGACATTGCCTACAGTAAATTTCCGTTAGTCAGATATGCATGTTGGCACGTGTACAGCGCTTGCAGATTTTATTTTAGATAAAAGTATATGGAGGTACCTGTAATTTTAGTTCGTATTTTAGATTTTAGGTCATGATGTTAGTGGGTGATGTTTGTTTGGGGGGGTTTTTTTTGCATGTGTTAGTTGATTACCTCAGCTACCAATCTAGGTTGGCACTTCGTGAGTACCTATATATGCGAGTACATATGGGGGTACTTATCACAAGCAAGTCCCGCAGGTTAGTCAGTAAGCACTTTTCCTAATTCCTTTCCTTTCATTTCTTTCATTGCAACTACCTACATACTACCTTTACGTTACTCACTTTAAACACTTCAGCTGACTACAACTCTGACTGATTTTTTGAAATCTGACTCCCGGATTTTGTCCTAGCTAGGTAGGTACGGTACAGTAATAAACAGGCGCTTCGGACCGGCTGATCGATCTTTATGTGCTTATTCTTACCACTCGTACCTTGGCTTTGCTTACTTTATCGAGTACGTATATATATACACGCTCATACAGACTCGGACAGGCTCAGACAGGCTCAGACAAAGGGCTCGGGAGTTAGGAGTAAGGCTTACATTGGGAATGGACGTAATGATTATCTCACTTTCCCTTTTTATCTTGGTGATGCGATCATTACGAATGGTACGGATATGTGTAATTTTGGGGTCCGATTCTCCCTCTCGTCTGACTCGTCTTTCCCTTTTCATTCCTTGGAGATGGATGGACATGGGGGGTTGGATGGTTGGATGGGTGACATCGAGATGATTACGGGGAACGATTACGGGGATCGGGGGTATTGGGGGTTGAACGTTGGGGGGTTTATAGTGCTGACTGTGATTTATTTCGCAACGGTAGACTCTGCCACTCCAGTGAGCCTTTTTACTTGTTGCTTTTACGATGATGTCCGAAATGGGGGTGATGACTGATGAACGTGGGAGTGGTGTTGGAATCATCAACGCTTTTGCGACGTGGGGTAAAGTACCTTCCATAACCGCCCGCGGCTGTTCAGGTACTTTTTCAGTAGACTCAAATAAAGATAAAGCTTCATTTTTAGTGGATAGCTCATCAGGTACTAGAATAAATTTATTGCTTGTTAGTGTCCAGGCTCCAGCCCCAAGAATAAAAATAAAAAAACTAGAATTATAGATTTTCATATGAAAATCGCTCCCTACAGTAGTCGAGTGTTTTTTTTTTAAAGAAAAAAATCTTCCGAAAATGGACTTTTGGTCCGTTCTTTTGTTTCTAATGACAGTACCGACAGCAAGTAGATAAGTAGATGACGAAAAGGGGGGTGTAGGGTAATAGGCGAGAACTAGGGAGGCGAGAAATAATACAGGCTACAGGCGAGGGATAGTGCAGGCGAGACGCTGTGCTGTGAATAAACTTATGCGCGCGCACAATTGGGAACTCTTTTTGAATCCTTGTGCAGCGCAGCAGAGCACATGCATAATTAACTTACAGACTACTGTACCTTGCCACGCCACGACGACCGTACTAGTGACTGGAAATGGAAATGGAAATGGAGGTGTGAGGTATGGAGTATTTTTGTTTATAGCGGTGAGCATACCGAGTAGAAAAAATCCGGTTCTGTTTTAGTTGGTGGTGGAAGGTCGGGAGTTTTTGTTCTTTGGGCGGTCTGTTTAGTTTTCGTGGTGGGTGTGTGGGATGTGTGATGGAGAGGGAGGGAGGGTTCGGGGGCTTTGAGGGGTTGTGGGTGATATCTATGTACCTAGTGTAGGTACTGCAGGTAGGTTACCGGTTCTCGAGTTTTTGTGGATGAGACGTGCTTTGAAGCGGTCGATGGATGAACTATTCGTTTCGTTTCATTTTGACATTTAGTATATTCTTTTCATCATGATTATTTAATATTTTTTTTTGGATTGAGGAAATATTAGTAAGAAGAACACTTTCTCTGTGTGTGATGTTACTTGGATGGCGAGGAGATATGTACAATACCGATGTTTTTCTATCTTGAGAACCTGGAAGGTACGGAGGTACCTATGATTCTAGGCTTTTGGACCCTTCTTTTTCCGAGTGCAGTTTCCATGTTGTACGCTGCTCGGGTATCTTCGTAGTACAGTACTGCCATGTACAATACGAGGCTGAAATCTTCACATGATAGAAATACATAAGGCTAGATCTCGTACACAGAGGTCTTTTCTTCTGGCCCACAGATTACTTTGGGGCTTTTACATACCACAAATAAGAAAAGGCCCGTTTGGGAAGCGGAAGTATGCACTTATTCGGCTGGCCGTATACTAAGGAATGGGGATTTGGTAAGCAAGTATCCTATGTCAATGAATATTGTTACTGGTTGCTGAACGACTCCACAGTTTGTCCAGTCATGAATCAAATGCTGGCTGACTTGTACTTGCGTGCTTGCGTGCTTGCGCACATGGAGTCGTGGCGCTAGGCGGTACTTTGTTGTTCATGCACTGCAATGCTGTAAGAGCTTGTATCTCTAGATTCTGCACCATGGCGGGGCAAGAAGTGCAAGACACAGGTCAGTAACAAGGCTGGTGCGCGTGTTTTTGACGATTGCTTGCCGAAATGGCCGGCGGTCCGACTACTGTAGGACGAGGAGGAAAGAAAAGTGAAATAGTGTAATGATACAACGGCGGAACGGGCGTCTGCAAACTCTCGTCTATCACATTGCTTTTACCGCTCAGCCATCATCATGAGGGTGAAAACTCTGCAGACTCTGCTCGTAGATGAAACAGGTACCCTAGTATATCTTCCTTTTTCCCTTTTCCCCTGCAGTACCTTACCGGTACCGGTCGGCACCAGAGGTGAAAAGGCTCAGGTGTAGAGGCTGTTGCGCTTACGCAGGTTAACGGGTGTCTTGTGTTGTTGGTTGGCTGTATTACCCCGCTCGTAAGGCTGACCGCCCTTTCTTTCACTGCCGTACGAATTACCTACGGAGACTCAGGGCAGGCTCTGGTCTCAGAATCTTTCCCCTCCTTGGAGCTTGAACCAACCCCTCCACCACCCTTCACCACCACACCTCCACAGTAAAATCTCTGCACCGGTCTTCTAGAGACAATTAGCGTGAAAACAAATAGATAATCAACGCCATAATGCATCTTCTTATCATGCCGTACAGTAGTATCCTCTCTGGGTTACCAGATGCGGAAGAATGGAGCGATTTTCTTGTTGGATTATTGATGACTTGCTTAATGCGAGGTATGCTATAGTATCGATGACGATGATCTACAGTAGTAGACTTGGGGGGGCGCCAAGGTCAAGAACTTGGGCGTCAAGGAATCTGTCACTCCTTTTTTGTTGGTGAACTATCATTTCTCATATGATCGCCGCTAGAACTGCGGATGAGAAAGTCTACATGACATGACAGTTGAGATGCAGCATCTGAGGTTGGTTGGCAAAAGGAATGCATCTGTTGCTTGGCTGGACAGCCATGGGTCGTGATGACGATGATGTTGAGATGGCTGCAGATGTGAAGGAAAAGACATAGAGAGAGTTTGTGTTGGAAATTTCAGAGCCTTTAGGTTCCTCTTTGTAAGGTGGATTGACTTTTGAGGGACGGGAAGGACCGTATCGAGATTATTCACCGAAGGTTTGTGGTTTTGTTATTTTGGACAATACTTTTGAGATGGTTCGATTGAGTTCAATGGCAGGTGGACCGAGAGAATGGATAGCACAACGTGGCTTGGAGATACTTTATTTGCCCTGGTTCTGGACTACTTTGGATGGATGCTCTCTAGCCCTAGCCCTTTTTCCTTTCGAGAACGAAATTGAAGTCTTCGTGTGAACCATCACGTGATCAAACCAATTGGCCTTCAGCTTCGATATGATTGCATCCGCATCAACATCCATTCCTCTCTTGGATCAAATCATCAATTTCCCGAGCGACACCTTCCTTAACCAGCTGAACACAACGAAGCGAGTCTCCTTTCGTTCTCCTATTCTTTTTGTTTGCAGGATTGTGGTCCAATGAAATGGCAGTGATGTGTTTCGTGTTTCAAAGCTCAGGGCGCTCGTAGCGAGCCGTTGCGTTTCAAAAGCGATGATTGGCAACCATTCAACGACGAGCCACTGATGTACTACTTACTACCTGCGCGCCCTTCATCCCTTTTCTTCTGCATGTCGTTTGTGTTTCAATTGCGGCTCCTTCGTGAGCCTCCGAGTGGCATGCAGTAAGCTCAGTGGCTGGAAACATCGACAGTTCGTCACATTCGACTCAAGCTTTTTAGCCGTCGGTGATTCTTTGAGCGCTCTCTGCAAATCATCGCGCTGAATCAAGGCCATATCGACTGGCCCGATGTTTTATCTAGATCAGTCGTAGGGTTAAGGTGCAGGTCGAGGTCAATCTTCTTGTGCATTCTGGTGGTGATCCTGGAGAACGACCGAGTCTTGCATCTCCTTAGTCGAGTCTTTTCTCTGTATAAAGACCTTTCAGCTTGGCACCTTCATTCATTCATTCACCAAGTCTTTAAAGCTTTGAGTTGTTGACAATAGCCTTTTGTACTCGATCTTTCTTTGCCATTCTCGCTTGTCGTGGTTGCCAGGCGCATATACATTCATTCATTCATTGATTCATTGTTCTTTATCGCTACGCCTCATTCATTGACTCGCTTCCTATTGTTTCCATTGAACAATAGAAGACTCGCACAACAACCCCATTGTTCGACGCCTCTACAACAACACGTCTTTCTTCTCCAGCCACCTATAAGTATTTGCTCCAACCTCTTCCAGACTTTTCCTGCCATAAATTTAAAAAGTCAAATCAAACAACGATCCTTTAAAAACCATCCAACTGCTCTTCAGCAAAGACACTCACTCATCAGTCCCAACGACAAATTAACAACAAATTAACAACAAAATCAAAATCACAAATTCAGCTGGCCTGAAATCACATCACGACCTCAAAATGCTTCCACAAGAAATCCTTGTCGCAGCTCTGGTCTTCGCATCATCTGCGCTCGCTCACATCGCACCAACCTACCCTCCTCCCTTCCGAGCTTCGTACAACCCCAACTCGGTCTGGGCCAATATTGACTACTCCATCACATCGCCTCTAGACGCTTCAGGGTCCAACTTCCCATGTAAAGGCTACCAGGTCGACATGGGAGCTGCTGGAGGAGAATCAGTCGCAACCTGGGCTCAGGGTGGCTCCTACAACATGACCACAGGATCAGGAGCTCTTCACGGCGGAGGGTCTTGTCAACTCTCACTTTCCTATGACAAAGGAGCCAGCTTCAATGTCATTCACTCCTACATTGGTAGCTGCCCCATCTCAGCCGGACAGAGCTTCGACTTCACCATGCCATCAGACGCCCCCACTGGAGCTGCCATGTTCGCATGGACCTGGTACAACATGATTGGCAACCGCGAAATATACATGGACTGCGCCTCAATCACGGTGACAGCCGCATCCTCCAAGACACGCTCTGCTCCAGCAGTCGCCTTCTCAAACCGTCCTTCCATCTTCGTCGCCAACCTCGGAAACGGATGCACAACCATCGAGGGCACCGAAGTCGTCTTCCCTGACCCAGGACCAGACGTCACTAATAAGCGCACCACAACAGCCACAAACACCATCTCAGGAACCTGCGCAGCTGTTAAGGGCATTGGCGGAACCACTGGCAGCTCCTCATCAAGCAATTCCACTGGATCATCAAGCACTGCCGCCTCTGTTGCAACCAGCTCCGCATCAAGTGCCAGCACAAGCGCCTACAGTGTCCCCACTGACTCCTCAAGTCCCACCGTCTGCGAAGCATCAAGCAGCATCCCAGGAGGAGTCTTCGTGACAGTCGCAACACCATCACCCAGCGCATCATCCAGCTCCAACTCCACAGCTACAACCGCAGCCGGATCCTCAACACTCCCATCTACCGCAGCAGCAAGCACAGTCGTAACCAGCACCAGCCCAGCATCAACCGGAACAAGTGGATCAGGCAGCGCCTTCACAGCAGGAACAGCCTGCACAACAGACGGAGAATGGAACTGCGTGAACGGCACTTCCTTCCAACAGTGCGCTTCTGGAGCTTGGACAGTTGTTCAACCTCTGGCTTCTGGAACTAAGTGTACAGCTGGTGAATCAACCACTATCAATATCACTAGACGGAGCAGGATTCACCGTGGCTTTCATGCTTCTTATCGTGGAACTAGAGGCCGGTCTATTCGCAGACGTCTATAAGGTGTTGAAGTGAGAGGTTAAACTAGGATGATTGATGACTAAAATGATGAAATGATGATGAAAAGGAAATGAAATGGAATTGAATGGAAAGGAGGATTGAATTGCATGGGCGTTTTCATGATTGGTTGTGCACAAGATGGAGTCTAGGGCGTTGGTTATATGATGCATGAGATGATATGACATTACACTTCTTTTCTACCATATCCCCCCCCTTTTTTTTAGCAGGCTCTCTGTTTTCTTCTTCTTCTTCTTCTCTTCGATTCAATTCTGAACTCTTTGTAAACTAGGGAAGGGGTAGAGACTTTTATAAATGTATAAAGAAAATGATAAGTACTACTATTATCAAACTGAATAAACAAACAAAAATGTCTCTTTGAATGAATTCCTTTTGTGCTTAGGTTGAATATGATGGGATTGGTTGTAGAAGCTTGTGTGAATGCTGCTGGTGCAATGGGACTTTTGTGTGTTCTTCTAGGATGCTGACACATATATATCTGCTGTAGGTATTTTCTTCTATAATTTTGGTCGTGGTATCAGGCCTTCTGGTTTTCCTCCTCGTACGCATGTTGTAACTAAGCTGCAGAATTAGAAGTCTCATCCAGTATGGTAAGTTCCTTCCTATTACAGTCCTTGCTCGGTGGTAGCAATTTGCATATAGAGCGTGCACAGTACAGTAGTCGACTTCTCGAGAACAAGGTGAAAAAATAAGGCGCCGAGGGTATATTTCTTTAATTTTCATCCTTTAAATCGGCCTCGGCGCCATTCTCTAGCAAAAGTTTAACTATAGCCTCGTGCCCTAATCGAGCAGCCCACCATAGCGGCGTTCGATCTCCTTTATCCTTTGAGTTGACCTTAGCGCCCTTCTCTAACAACAGCTTGACTACATCCTCGTCCCCCCGCTGAGTAGCCCACCATAGCGGTGTCCGACTATATATATCCTCTAAGTCGACCTCGGCGCCATTGTCTAATAGCAGCTTAACTATAGCCTCGTACCCCCGATGACCAGCCCACCATAGCGGCGTCCGATCTTCTTTATCCTTTAAGTCAACTTCGGCGCCCTTCTCTAACAATAGCTTAACTACGGCCTCACCCCCCCTCTCAGCAGCCCACAATAGCGGTGTCCGACCATATTTATCCTTTAAGTCGAACTTAGCGCCCTTCTCTAACAACAGCTTGACCGCGGCCTCGTCCCCCTTCTTAGCAGCCCACGATACCGGCGTTAAAATATCTTTATTACGTAGAAAAGTGAGTAGTATCTCATCACCGTGCTCTGCAACGTAAGAGAAAACAGACCTTCGACGTGAGAAAGTGAAGTCGCGTCTAAAATGATTCCGTATGTTCTCATTCGGGCAATACTGTTTGCACAAGTCATGAAGTGGAGACGTCAGGGGCTGGGTTTCTGCTTCGATTTCCAAAATTGCCCTGACAGCTTCATCACTCCCGGTAGCTAGAGCGGCGAAAATTGGCGGCCCATAACGCTCCTGTTCAATGTCAAAGCAGGACTTCCTCTGAGGATGGATTCGAATAAGGTCGGCCAAGTTCTTCTCTGCAAGGATATAAAGGATGCTAACTGATTCCGTATATCGCCGAACATCGTATCTTTCTAGAGTATTATTGAGGAATATCCACCGTTGAAGAGGGAAATCGGCAAGAAAATCCCCTTGCTCTATGGCATTTTGTTGAGCGCCGTTGGCGTGGTAAAGGGCATTAAGAACCGAATATTCTAGAAACGGAAACTTTAAGCTAATAGTCTCCCGCAACTGTGCTGTCTTAGATGCCTGCGGTAGAGGGTCTGGTATATCGACGTCTTGGCTGATTAAAGCGTTTAGCTGAGCCAAGCAGCAATTCCTCAACGTTTCGTGGCCATGACCCACGAAGTTACCGGAAACCCCAGACCACTGGCCCTCGTATTTACCCAGTAAGAAGTCTCGAACAGACTCGTGGTTGAACTGGACTTCGGAGGCCTTGTTCCGCGTGACTTCGGCCAAGCCCTTAGAAGAACTTCTCACGAAAGTCTTTATTTGGTTCAAATCCACATCTTCCTGGTCCCAACAACTCGAGCACCCTTTGTCGAGACCAAGCTGGATCGCAAAGTAGAGCTCCTGCGGCTTAAGAGGACGAGTCGCGAAGAGGATCCATTTGAGGCAAACTTGTAGCTGTTCAAGGTTCTCTCCATCTCGTGCAAGAATCATTTCAAACAAGTCAGTCAGTTTTGGTGGGATTTCCTTAAGACGCCCACGGATCTTCTTGATAGAAACGGAGCTAGCGGGGTATTCAGAATTGAGAATATCAAGAACCAAGACGACCCAGAGGAAAATGCTAGAAGACTTCTCAAGAATTTCGGACCGAAGTGACTCGGCTTGCTTCGACCTGCCTAGCCTAAGTCTCGACTTGATATAGTGTTTGATGTCTTCCATATGCCCGATTTCGTCTTCTAGAGTGACTTCAACGCCCTTCTGGATAACGACAGTCGGATAATGCCGACTAGAGAAGCAAATTTGCAGCCGAACCTGCGCCTCTCTCGCGCAATCGCACAGCTCCTCAAAAAAGCAAACCATACCCGTAGCATGGTTCTTATCGCACTCATCCAGCGCATCGACGAATATTGTTAACGACCGACTCCCAAGCTTCTGAACAGCATGGACCAAAGTCTGCTTTAACGCTTCCTCGTGCCATCCATTCCGCTGAATAACCCTCGCGCCATCGGCTGTCATCCACTCCAAGCTATCTCTTAACTCTACTGTCTTCTCAAAAAGTTGGTGGAGAAGAGAGCGGTATAGACCCGTCGTTGACTTCTCCTCAACCGTACCCCGCGCGAGGAAGAAGAACGATAGCGTGATTTGTGAGGAATTGCCCTTTGCTTTGAGCTTGGCCTCTTCGAAGAGAAGTTTCATTAGAGTTGACTTCCCGGTGCCGGGATTACCTTTGATCCAAAGGAAGCCGCCGTGATCTGGCTGTTGCGTCACATCGTGCCAGGATATGTATTCAGATTGGGTGAGGAACCTGTCCGTAAACGGGGAGTTAGCAATTACTTCTTCTGTAGGGGATTTGGAGTTGTTGCTCCCGAGACATGTCTCGAGAGAAAACGTCTTGAAAGGGAATGTCTCAAGAGGAACTCCTCCTAAAATACTCCCGAATAGGAATGAAAGTGCTCCCCCCATACGTACCAGCGGCAGGTCGTTCCTTGGGCGGCATTTAGGCTTGTTAGACGCTCGTCGATTTTGGTAAAGTAGAGCTGGTCTATTAGCGACTGTTTCGTGATAGCGTCGATGCTATGCACAGAGTATTCGGAGTAAAAGAGTGGTCCAGTATCGAGAAAATCCGGGTCGCGACGGGAAGGAAGGGACGACTGGCTGCATGGAGTCTTTAATCGTTTATTCGAATCGAAAGTAGCCTGTGAGACTGTTGATAGGTTGTCGAGGTAATGTTTCTTTCCACGCCTATAAAGCTCCTCTCGAAGTCTACGAAATGCATTCTCCGCCCCCTCGCCATAGATAAGTGGCATGTAGATGTCGAAAATGCCCAGTAAGGAATAAGCCTTGTCTTCTTCACACTTGGTCTGCCGATTTTCTGCCCATGACATTCGCTCGTTGACGCTGAACTCAGATAAACTAGCTCCTTGCAGAGCCGGGACGGCAATCCCTGTTATTTCATGAAGCTGTCGCTCTAACGATTTCTTGTCGCCAAGTCGTTTGCCATTCCAGCAAAAGAATTCAACTGATTGCGGAGCAATAAGTTCTTGAAGTGTCCAACCACGGGTAAACCATCGACTTTTCTGGAAGGCTGGCTGCCACGACTGCAAAGACGGGTCGACCTGATCCTGATCCTGATCCTTTGTTGGAACATCTGATAGATAAACGTAGCACTTAGCCGCATTTCGGTACCAGCGAAACATAGAGTTGATAGCCTCTGCGAGCTCAGCATTATTCGATTTGTCGATACAACAAGTATCTACCCAAAAGTATTGTAAGCCATCACGTCTGGCTTGTTCTCCGCAGAAGTAGATCTTCTCATAGCCAGACTTGTCCCTTCTAGTACTATTCATCAGGTCTTGAAAGGTGACCTCTTCTGTATCCGCTCCCCATGTGTGTGAAAGGATAGCATATTTGGGAATATTGTCGCCAACGAAGTTCTCGGACAGGCTGAGCTGGCCAGCGCTATTGCATTCTAGAAGACGCATTGATCAGACCGGATTTTCGAGAACATCAGACGAAGGATTTCTCAGCGAATATTTGTCGCAATGTCGGTATACGAGAATGAAGGTTAATTCAGGCTACGCTCATTTCGAGGCAATGATGGCAGCGCGTAATCCCTAGGTCCCAGCTCAATGCAAAGGCAGGTTGGTTTAACGCTTATTAATTTGAACTGGCAGCCACAACAGCCTCGTTTGCATCGCCACAATTGACAACATCGTACTTCAAGACTTCAGAAATATCACCCCATGGCCTTTTAAGCATGTTTAAACCTTTCTTGCAGTTTTCTGAGCCGTGGATTCTTTAACCGCACTGTCATTAGCGGGGACTATTGTGCAATTCGTGGACTTTGGAAGCACGCTGCTTCGTGAAGCTCGAGGTTTGTATCAGTCTTTGAGTGGTGCCTTGACTGCCAATGAGGAACTCGAGCTTGTCACTACAGATCTTCGAGCTCTTGTATCTAAGCTACAACGGTCGGAAACTTTCAGAGCTGTTCCTGGTCCATTAACTAAAGACGATTATCAAGGTCATGTATCTTTTGAGAAGATATGTGCTGGAGCCGTGTCAATCGCACAGGAGCTTCTTGAACGACTTGAAAAAATAAAAGTCGAGGGTATCAAAGGTTCAAGATGGGATGCTTTTCAGAAAGCTGTCAAGGGCCTCTGGACTAAAAAGGAGGTAACTGAACTCGCTGGTCGTTTATCAAGATTTAAGAATGCTTTAGATGCCCGAATGCTATTGTTTCTTGGGTAATTTCATGAATCGCTATCACGGCTCTAATTCAACTGGTTTGTCGTCACGATGGATCAAATCAAGATGAACATCGCTGGACTCGCAAATTAATCCTACAAGCTGGCGAGGAACGAAAACGAGAAGCGAAGGCTCAACCTTCGGGCCACAATCATGAAGGTTACGAGGACATTGCTACTTATAAATTAACGACCGAACTTGAGGGAGTTTCTTCTTATTTCGAACTGACCGACGTCTCAGATGCTCAAGAATCTCAACTACGGAATAGGACCAAGAAACTAATTCTCCGCAGCCTTCAATACGAGACGATGTCTCATTGCTATGAGGATGTTGTAGAGGCATATCCAAAAACACTCGAGTGGGTATTTCATGATTCTGAGGAAGAGCAACTACCATAGGATAATTTCACAAAGCGGAACCTCAGAGCAAAGACCGCAAAGTAGGTGTCTCAAGGCACTGCTCTTTCAAATATTCAATCAGTATCCGGAACTTATCCCGATAGCTCTTCCTGAACTCTGGGTGTGTGCATACTCAAATTTGATCCAAGAAAATAATCTCTCAGAACAGCCTTGGTCGTTGTCCCAGCTTATGATTGCGTCGAGACGTGTTGTTCGTCAAACCAGCATCCCAGTAGCTCCTTATCTTCTAGTAGATAGTCTTGACGAATTTGATAAAGACCACGAAGAAGCCGTCAAGTTATTCACAGACCTCGCAGTGTGGGACAACTTTAAAGATTGTCTGGCCAGCCGACCGTGGATAATTTTTAAGGAAGTCTTTTCCGAATGCTCCAGCCTCCTGCTTCAGAATTTTACCTACAAAGACATCATCTACTACGTGAAGGGAAGATTTTCTGCCAATATTTCTTTCCAAAAAGTGCAGAGATGACAACCAGAGGCTGCAGCAGCTCTAGTTGAAGAAGTTGTGGATAAAGCAGATGGGGTGTTCTTATGGGTTAGGTTAGCTGTCAAATCTCTTCTGAATGGGATCCAGAATCGAGACGACATTACTATACTTTAGGCACGCCTACGAACCCTTCCAAGAGAGTTAGAATCTCTGTATGTTCATTTGATTTATCTTATAGAGCCCCAGTATCTGCCCTGGACACCAAAGGTCTTTTAAATTATTCAAGTATGTCGAGAGCTTGGTACTTGTTACTACTGCACTTCTCAGCCATTCATCAGTGTCATGCATTTTACTATCGGCTCCCTATACTTAGCATTGGAAGAGTGCGACAAGTATTCGGCATATCCTTGTGTATCCTCCACCAGCATGGATGAGAAATACCAGGATCTAGAAGTTTATCTTGCTGTTCGAGCAGCAGGACTTCTCGAGGTCTCTCACCATTCTGACGGCCAAGTTAAGGACTGGAGCTCAGTTGGATACTTACACATGACCTGTCGAGATTATCTGGAAGCCCCTCCTTGTGGCCCAAAATAGTGGCCCACACAGCAGGGTCGAGGTTCAATCCTTACGCCTCGATGATGAAAGCTTGTATAATGCTTCTTGAATCGTCAACCAATCTTGACAGGGAAGCAGAAGACCCTGAGAGTTGCGACTCTCCTAGGGAAGAAGGCGAAAATAGTTTGATCCATAACGTATTAACCTATGCGCGCTATATACCACCCAGGATCAGGTATCAATGCTTGATCGTTTGGATCGTATATGTGTAAAATTCTATGCTTCGCCGTCCCAAGCACCCACGCATTGGAGTAACAAATTATTTGCACAAGGCGAATCACCGCTGGATTTATTTTTAGACTTGGCTGCAATATATCAATAAAGTGGCTACGTAGAAAAGAAGCTTCAGAGTCAAAATCCTGATGCTTCGAAGAGAACGGTAACAAAAGTCTTGCATAAACTCTTGCCAAGAGCACATTGGGGAGCTGCATGGCCAGGATTGACAACCGAAATGGTGACTATATTCCTGAGCTACGGGGCAGATCCAAATGGGAAGCACGATTATTTTGCATAAGCATGTATGAAAATATGATACAATACGTTCCGAGTTCACCTTTACCCAAAGCTGATACCAAGGATCAAAAGAGATCGCCTTATCCTGAGGTAGGAGAATATTTTCGTGTTCTCGGTACACTCTTATCTCGAGGAGCTAATCCATACCTTTCAAATGGTAATGTTCAAGATATAAACTCTGACTACATGGAACTTGAAAAGTTTTGGAAGCAACACTACCCTGAGGATGTTTTGAAGCAATTCAGAACCATTCCTCCCGAAAGTAGCACCACAAATCCCAAGATGACAAGCCAAGCTGGAGAGGTTGAGGAGAAGGTGGTGGGAAATAAAATCAAAACCACTGGAATATGGGCTGCAATATCCCTGACTTAGCTGGAGACCATCTCGCTCGTTGAAATTTTCAATCTCATTGCCTGTTTTGAAAGGGGTTTGCACCTCATTGGTGCCTACAGCTCTACCGACGAAAAGGTTGAGAGCCTGGAGAAACGAGCTTCCACCATTGGTCTATTGCTTCAATTTGGTACTCGAGCCCTCGGATCTAAGAAAATACGGTTGAATTCGGGACCTTTTTATCAGAAGACGGGTAGAAAAGAACAAGCAAGGACTCCTATTCTCATGCAAACTCCAGGTAAATTGCCGAAGAGTAAGAACTGTCTTTTCGAGACACTTCATGGTATCGCTCTCGTGGCTGTCTGGTCTCAAAGAAGAGGATGCCTTTGATATTGCTACATTATTGGAATTTTTCTAAAAAATTTCTCTCGCTGATAACATCGTCTAAGCCGCGACAGAAAGAAGGTGTTTTACTCCTCCCCTGGAACACTCATCTAGCACCGACATATGATTACACGCGTGCTACTAATACAGCGTGTATTCTGATTCCAGTCATATCACTTGTGTGGTTGACTAGGGCGGGTTCTACTAAACCATTTGGTATTGCTCTTGGGAGACTAGAGACCGAGTTGGAAGACTGAGAACCCTACATGACCTTGGGATAACAGATCGGTTTTGGAGAAAGGGAAGTAATATTGATATTATATAGGTTCTCAAGAGAGCGGTGATTGGTTGATGGGCTGGCTTTTGAACAGATAGATGGATGAATAAGGTAGATCTCTGTTGCTGCCATATTTTTCGTGTTGACAACAGGAATAGCGCTTGTCACGCTAATAGCTTGCCTTAAGGTAGTTTCCTATACAAAACTAGTTAGAATACAGTTAACTGTGTTTGGTAGTGGTTAAGATATTCACAAGTTATCAATGTCCCACAAAACCATGTAGGATTCTCAGTCTTCCAACTCTGTTTCTGATGCTCATAACAAGTGCTTGATCTCTTGTTTGTACAAGACTTAGTTTCAGGGTAGCCGAGTGTTTGGTTGTGTTGAACATGTGAAAGTAATGTGTGCACACTAAGGGATTGATAGTGTAGTTTTAGGAGGTCTTGATTAGCACCTTCCTATTTAGAAATGATGGCTTTCTTTATTTGGACCTTTCTTCTTCTAGAAAGTAGAGAGTGTTTGCAGAGAAATCAATCATTTTCTTATGTCTTATTTCTGACCCATATCCTATTTCATAGAGCTTAGGGTAACGACAGTATATCAGGATACTCAATACAAATATCAGAGACTTTAGGAGTCCTATCTTGTTAAAGGAATATTTATGTTAAATAAATACAACATTGCATATGTTTGTTTGTAGGCATTTATAGTACAAGTATCTACAAGAGTGTAAACAAACAGTAATATTATAAGTTACTACTCTCATTTCCGATGTTATCTATTATCAAAAAATCTTAACAATTCTTCCTACAAAATTCAAATAGTAGAAGCTAGACTAAACTTTAATAATAGTCTTCTCAAGGTTTATGAAATTGAGTTTTTTTAGTTGCTAAATTCTATATATAACTTGTGCTAATTCACTTTAGAATATTGAGACTTTACTGAAAGCTCTTGTCGGACCTTAAGTTAAAGAAAGATAAAGGGAGAACATTTTGTTAACGCTTAGAAAGTATGTAGTAACTGCTAATAAAGGGGGTTTCGCTTAATCGAAGAGAATGAAAAGGGGCAGACCCAGGATTTTCCTTAAACCAGAATTTCTTGACTTGTGTAAAATCAAACAGAAGACGTCTTGCTATAAACAATTTCAACAACAAAAATTTTTGTAGACCGACCAATTTCTATATTCGTAATTCACATAGAAAGGGTGAGCAAGAAGAAAGGCTAGAGCTTAGTTGCATAACTAAGAGAACATACCTACCTTTTAGTGACAGCTTATTTTGAAACTGGAATTTCAAGTTCTATCAGCAGTTCAGAGTCTAAAGTCTGCCAATATACAAGAGAGGGCCTTGAAGACCTATCTTTTGATGATCTACACCAAGGTATACATACTATTAGCGTAATAATTTTATCCCACGATTTCACCTGCACCTCTACGAAAAGAGCAGGAACGTTTACTTGGGTACCAGGTGCCTACAAAGTTAGGTTCAGTCGAACTCAGGAACGAGCGCGACAGATCTATAATTCGAGTAGCATGGAAGGAGGGCACTTCCTTCTTCAAGTTCCTAGGCTATTTCAAGAGCACTGCCTGCTTGATTAGACGTATCATACAGCGCAAAGTTTTTTCACACGATAGTCTTAGAAGTTCCTTTTTTGATCAGGGCAATTGAGCAAGATTTCTAGTGATACACAATAGGAACTCGTGCCCGACCCGACTCCTTTCCGAGTAGAACAACCATGACCACTCGTATTCTAGCTCACTCGGTTACCACCTCTCACTGGCCCCACTTAGCAGAAGGCAGCAGCTATTGTCAATAAGTATTCAAATAGAGAAAGACTCCCCAACAAACAACCATCTGGAATGGTGTAGTGGCTAGCATTTATGCCTGTCAATTTGATCAACATATGGTTCTCTATGAGAATCAGTCTGGGAGTCTGTTTTTCAACTGCTCCTGGTGTTCGAGGGTCTGAATTTCTTCTGCTCTCGGCGTCCTGAAGTCTGAATTTCTTCTGCTTTGGGCGTCCTGGAGATCTACTTTACTGTTGCTCTGGGCAAGCAGCCTCCCTACAAAGGAGCTGCTAGGAGGGTCTTCCTCCTGTCAATGTTGATCCTGACAAATTCCCCGTTTCGGGATTACTTTTTTGTTGTTTGAAGGTTTCGTTTTGCTCCCCCGAGGAATATTTTATCGATGAACCTTTCATAGTTAGGTAATAAAGCCTTCTCGACTTAGGCTACACATTGTTTCTTTGCCGTATAGCAAGAGAAAGTTTCAAGTGAGGTAGGTCGTCGCCCCTTTTTTTACTCGCTACGGTCAAGCGAGAACCGCCTTGATTATAAATTACGATAGTAATACTACAAGCAACGCGCACTTTAATGAAATTCGAGAAAGTGGTAGTACTTATCTCATATTCATTTGAGTGCCTGCGTGTAAAATCAAGACCAAAACTATCTTTGAGCATCTTGGCTTTACCATTTCAAGCCCTACTAAGGAAGCTCTTTGCCAGCGAGCAGCAAGTCGGAGCGGTATTTCGCATTGCAATTACAACGGGAATTGTTGCAAAGGTTTTGGAGATGTGAATTAAGATGAACAAATACTGTGAGAATGCTCTTATAGAAAAAGAACCGCACAATAAGGGGGGTATGTATATAATACACAATAATGCTATTATTGCCCCGACAGGCATTTAGCTTTGTACTGTCAGATGTTATTTACCTTTTATAGAAATCAAATCAATTGTTACCAACGATCAGAACTGGTTCTTTCAATAGGGGCCTAATCCAGGATGCAAAAACTCAATATCCAAGGAGCTAGGAAGTTAGCAGAAAGGTTTCCCCAAAGTTTCAACTACATGTAATACCCCTAATGGAACTATTCCTAGCATAGTAGCATAGCACCACCTAACAAATCTGAAGAAACAATACCTATCTTAAAAAATCATACTCTGTTGCCATTCTGCAAATTGTTGTCACAATGTTCATGCTTTTATCTTTGTCTGTTCTAGCTCTGTTATCTAGAGTTTAAAAATAGCTGATACGTTTTGACCTGTAATAATATTACGGCGGTTTAGGATGTATTACCTGACAGAGTTTTAGTTTAATACAAAACTCCCTTGGATCTTCTGAGACTGTAACGGCATAGGAAATAGAGGGCAATTGAATGGACTCCAATTGCTCTATCTAATGTGGTTGCGTCGTCTCTGAAGAAGAAGAAGAAGACGAAGAGAAAGAGCAAGAGCAAGAAGTGGTAGGCTAGTGCCCCCGTGACCCAATAGAGACTGAGACTGTGCCTATGCGTCTTTTCCACTTCCTCTTGTGTATTTTTACTTTGAATAGTAAGATAGTAGATAAGCTAATCTATCTTTAGGTACGTTCTGTAAGTGAGAAAGGGGATATAGCAATAGGAGAAGTAAAAGTTGACGTATTAGCTGAAGTAGTTGTTATAGACGAATACTTGGAAATTTCAGTGCAATATAATGGATAGTAGTAGAAGAAAAGCAGTACACACTTCTAGAGCTACTAATTTCCTAGCTATAGTATTAAATACAGCTATAATAGAAGTACCAAGCTAAGGCATTAGCAGTAGAGGACTTGCTGTTAGACATTCTATCTGTGGACGAGATCATTCAACGAATAAAGCCTCGACAAGATTGGTTGATAAGGCAAGGTCTATAGCTTTCAAACCTACCTATCTTCTTCGCTAACTAATAATAAAAAAGCATCGAGAAAGAGGGCGTTCCTAATCTCAGCTCTCTAAAGCATCAACTACCTACATCTACAACACTAGGAAAATTTACTGTGACAACAAAGTTAGATATAACAACAACTAGATAGAATAATAGATTAGGAAAGAGAGGAGGACTTCTAGAAGGCTAAGATAGAAGTAGTATCTATATATATTTTCTAGCATTTCAAAAACAACATTCTTGCAGTCTGTATCTTCAACGTAGTCTTCATCTTGATCAGAGAAACAGAGGTATCGTCCGAAGAGTTACTCGTCTATGAGGCGTGTTTTTTTTTCATTTGTTGCTCATGTTAAGAAGGTTGAGTTAATTCTATAGCTAGAAGGGCATTCCTAATCTTTTAGTTAGAGTAGTCTGTTTTTCCCGTTTCGTTACCACTCCTCTCTATAGAACCTTCTTAGGTGTCCTTTTTCTTCGATCTGGTCTTCTCCATTTCTATTACTATTTCTCCGATCATCTACGGAAGTGGTAGTTGAGTTAATAGTAGTTAATAATTTAAGGATAAACTAGTTAGCATTCTCGAGGATCTCGATAAGTGTAGACATTTATTTTCCTTGTCGTTAATACCAATATCTTCTAAGTAAGAAAGATAAATCTTAAATAAATAAAAAGCTTCTCTTAGATAAGAATAGAATAATAGTATTAATCATCCAACCCAAATAATAAGCAAAAGGTCAAAGAGGACAAAAGTCAGCTCTTAGTAATTAGGAAAACAAAACTCAACAATCTACCATAAGATTTATAGAAGTATATACTAATAGAGTAAATTCTCAAAAGAAAACCAAGAATCTAGCTTTCTTGTTAAGCTAGTATAATAAATTCAAGAGGAAGACGTTTTACACTATAGATCTTCTCTTAAAGTGTCTAGTCGCTTACCAAAAGACCTCGCTTCGACTCCACAATAGCGTTTTCTTTAAATTTATCAGGTCTATATCTTATAGACGTGGTCCTGTATACCGGTAACTACGCAGCGGTAAACGGGAAACAACGTAGAATCGATCAAAAGAGAGTATCTTAATTAGGTCTTCAGATACCGAGATTTCGTCTTATATCTTTACTGTCCCCATCATTATCTTATATAAACGTCTTAGTACTTCACAAGCAGTACAACTCAGTAAAAAAAAGAATCCTTAGAATATATTGTCATTCCCATCCTTGTTGTCAACATATAACAAAGGAACTTCAAGTACAAGAAGAATACTACCATTTCTACAACAGCAGCATAGATACTGTATTATCCTTGGGAGAAGCTTCTTAGTAATAGACAGGAATAAATTTTAGTATTGGTTGAGTTTGTTCTCCAATTGTCTGGTTTGCTGTAGTAAGATTTACCTCCCTGAAGCTTTTGTGCGGTTAGGTACTGTACTTACTACCTAATATTATTTAGTCTGCATAGTGTACGGTATATAGACCTATGACGGATTCGGTAATAATACCTCCGTATAGTCAGATATATCATTAGTATCACTATTGTCATGAGAATAACATAGAGTGCTTGAGCTGTGTTGTCAATTGAATTATATGCTAGCTGCTCAAATTCTATTTCGAATATCGAAGGTGTTCTACCTGTGGAATTGGTATATCTATGCAATAGTTGCGCATGAAACGTGGCATTATGATTTTGGTTGAGATTAAGATGTGTGAAAAGTTTATGAAAGCCATGGAGAAGCTTACTTACCAATGTATAAAGCAACTCCCCTTCCCTCATAAACTTCAAACTCGTACCTATTCCTCGAGTATTACTCAATTCAACTGACTTGCCATTAACAGCAATTACAGATCCGCTAAACGCAACATACACAACCCAACTCAATCCGAGCACCAACTCCAAACCATACCTTCCAAACGCCAAGATTCATCAGACGTAAATAAAGTAGACAACCATTACTTATAAGTACTAGTAGGTCTCAACTTCATCTCAGCTTTCGTATAAGCAGAATCAATCATAGCCATCTGCTTAATAGACTCCTCACCATCCATCCAAACACCCGATCCCTTCCTCCCTTTAACCCTATTAACAAACTGGTCTAACATATACCTATAAGTAGTCCAAGAATCTTCACCAGCAGCCTGACTTTGGTCCGACCATGTATACGCTTTCTTCGATTCTTTGGTAGTCCATTTCTGTACAATATTGCCATCTGCAGGATTCCGAATCGTGTGTACCTTTTCGATGTCGATCCTGTGCCAGACATGCGGAAACAAATGATTGTAAAAGGTGACAGTTTGCGCCATGAAATGTTGTTGTCCGGATCCTAATTCCTTATCCTCAACAATAACCTCTTTATGAACCGCCAAAGATTTCGGGAACTTCATCGATGGTATTCTACTTGTTAGAAAAGCAAGAGGATAACCACCCGTGGCAGCCAAATCAGCATCGATATCAGCCGTTCCCCCATTTGGAAATTTCCATTGTGCTTTAAACGCATGATCACAATCTTGATCAAAGCCCTTCGGCATCAATCTTGGACTTGCCTGCACACATTCCTCGGGTTCTGCTCTCATCATATCGCGTACAACTAGTATATTATATGTACCAAAATCCATCAGACTTCCACCAGAGAGGTCATATTTAAAACGTATATCGTCGTTTGGAAACCAGCCTTTAAATAATGTCTGTGATGAATGTGCGGATGTGATGTTTTGGGGATCGAGAAGTGACATGAATGTTTGCCAGGCGGGGTGAAAACGCGTATGGAAGGCTTCGAGGATTATAGGTGCGTTTGGTTGTTTGAGGAGATCGTGGTGGAATAACAGGGCTGCTTCGTTTGCGTTTGATGTTGAGGGCTTTTCTAGAAGTACGTGTTTTCCTGCTTTGAGGGCTTTGACTGCCCATTCGAAGTGTAGATTGTTCGGGAGGGCGATATATATAACGTCGATTGAGGGGTCATCGAGGAGATCTGCCGGAATACCTGTTAGCTCATTGCCTATATTCAATGGGATCTAGCTACCAACCTTGATATGATTTATGTACAATCGGTATCCCATGCTTCTTAGCATACGCCTGAGCCTTCTTCTCGTCGCGCGCCGCGACCGCTGCTACTATAACCTCAGGATGATTCTTCGCCGGATTGATAACTGCCATTGGACTGAGCACAATGAGCAAAACTGTCCATAGTGATGGAGTAATGCAACCAACTCACGCAATATTCGAAGCACCGAGAAGTCCGAACCTCAGCGCGTCTGAAGATTTGGCTGGCGAGGCTGGGTTCAGAATAGCCCAGTTTCGGCGCAAAAATTGCGCGGTTGAGGACATGGTCGAGGGTGGCTCAGTTCCTGGTGGCAGATGTTCATCGACCAGATTTCTTGCTGATTGTGTGTTGAACATGGCGTTGCTTCGAGATTAGTTATTTGTAACGTTATTGTGTTGCGACGTTTGTCCCAGAGTGAGCTCAGTGCACGCCTCACTTCCTCGCCGCAGAGCAGCCTCGGTCATTTAAACTGCGGCCGTTCTTCAAAAAGAAAATTGAAAAAAAAAAAAGGAACTTACGGTCTAACTGGATGTTCCTGAATATTTCACGATGAACACTTCTTCAACATATCGAAATATAAGAATCGTAAGTAAGCTCAACGCTGCAATCCGTTCTAAGGTGGAGTGTCGTCATAGGTTCGTCACCATACAGAGCAACCGAGCTGGTGGGAGGTGTCGGAGTTTTGCTTACAAGACGCCAGCTCCCAGATTGCGACACAAGAATTGGCCACAAGCTATGTACAGTTGGTTCCGTTAGAGGGGATAATTAATGCAGTCTTAATGTGTGGAGATCATGAATAAATTCCATAAAGTATATTCAAGGTGAGATGTACGGTCCCCAACCCCATTCAGCCAAAGTTTGGCAACAGTGATGTAGCACTGCATTGTTCAATAGATACACAACCTCCTCCCCCATAAGAATCGATCTCCTATCATTAAATTCATACTACAGTAGTGACGATAACCACGTGGAAAATATTAAGAATCTGATGTAAGCCCTTGCTTCTCAAGGAGTTAGTCGGACTGCACGAGTATCGCCGGATGTGACGGGCCTCTCAAGGCCTTATTGTTGGAGAAAGCACCATATAAGTAACACATCTCTGATATAAGAAGCAAATATCCCAGATTATTATTTCCTCTCATCTGCTTTCAATTATTACATTCTGTTCCTTGCAACCTTGACAAGTTACTTCAGTCTCATTACTTGTGTCTTCCGGTCATCACCCATTGCCAAGACATCCCGCATACACACCTTTCAAGATGGAAACTTTCGAAAGAACAGTCTCCTACCTCTTCAAAAAGTTCAAGAACCTGGACGCCAAAGCCTTCATAGCCCAACCAGCCATCAAAACTCCATTCCCCGAACCCAACATAATCATTACATCACCATCCTGCGGACCTTCGGGTTCAACCTTCGACATCGACCACACTCAAGATGGAAAAGATCTTTTTCCTGAACTAACATGGACTTCTCCATCTCCAGAAACAGTCGAGTATTTGATTGTGGTACAGGATGTAGATGTCCCGATTCCTGTTCCGATTACTCATGGAATTTATTATTCGATACCTGCGGAGATCATGAGTATTGGGCCCGAGAGTGTGATTAAGGAGGAAGAGGGAGGTAGTTTGAAAGGAGGGTTTAGACACGGTGCTAACTTCAGGTATGTCTCTCTCTCTCTTCCCGGAAGAAAGGAAAGAGAAATATGGTGATGGGGTGCTGATGTTTGGAAAGGGGTACTGACTGGTCTGGTCCAAAACCATTAAAAGGTCACGGAACTCATCGGTATTTCTTCCAAGTCATTGCTCTGAAAGAGAAACTGGATGTGACGAAAATGAGTCCCCTTGCGAAGAAAGCTGAATTGTTGAAAGAAATAGAAGGGAAGGTCGTCGGATGGGGAAACTGGATTGGTATTGCAGAGCGTAAGTGATTGGTCCGAACCGAGAAGGAATGTCATGGTGCCGTCGTAATACAATGGCTCCAATTGGTGACGTAGCATTTTCTTGTTGTAGCGAGTGCTGGCGCTTGAATAAGAATGCGTCCCTGGCGTTATAAGATTTCTCCAGAAACTCCAAAAGATACGATTATGCATGTTGTTCAGTCTCGGACTCGGATTCCTGTTCTTCTCGCATCACTTCCTTTGGCATCATCACCATCCCCTCCACAAACCTCACCCCTTTCCTACTTCTTTTCTGTGGCTCCCCTTGCTTCGCGTCTTCTTCGTCACTTCCCAATTCGGATTTTGCGCAAGAATCGGCCTCTTCCTCCACCCTCCTCTTATACTCTTGGATTTGTTTGGCTCTCGCTTTAATCAAAGACCTTTGATAAACGTCTTCCGTGTCTTCTTCGGCGTATACAAAAGAGGGGAGATTGTTCTTCCTTTTGGGACGCGAATTGGCTCTTCGGAGGGCCATTTCTCAATCTTGAGATGCGAAAAAAGTAAGGTGATGCTCGGTCTCCAGATGTGATGGCGAGATAGTGTGGCGGCGGTACAGAGCTGTGGCTGAACTTTCTTTGGTCTGAATCTGTTCAGCAATGGTGGTGCTTGCAACAGAAATTGAATTGATGATATATGCTGGAGTTTTGATTACTTTGATTCGGTGAAAATAGAAATGGAACTGGTGATGTCGGTGGTCTCCTATTAAATAAACAACGATTGGAGAAATTCTTCCCATTAATTTTGTTGGGGACACTAGCGCCGAACGGTAGCAACGGAAAGGCCGGCCAACCACGGAATCGTCTCGAATGTCCCTGCGCTAGCGCGTTCGTTACCGAATTGACCTTCATCGCGCTCGAGATCCCCACATTACAACGTATCCCGCGTATTCCCCAACATTCCCCATCCAACCAGAACTTTATCTCCTCCCCGTGTACCACATTACGAAGTATTCCCCAACTCACTCGACATGATCATGATAAGCTCACTCTATGAACAAGAATAAAATGGATTTCTCTGCTTTGGTGATCCAATCCAGAATTCTGGACGCCCTTTAATTTTCAGTGGGTTCACAAGTCAGTAATAAAAGTTGTGACAGCGTTTCGCCGTTCGTACGGTAGCATTTGTTGACTTCAGATAAGCCAAGCCTTTGCTTGTACTAATGCATATTTGAGTTGTACCAACGCGTCTAAGACTTACCTGCGCCATTTCTTAAAAACGCTCGGTAAGCGTCTTCGGCAAAGAGGAGAATTTTAAAGTGGTGGCAAGTGAGACGCACTTAGTTACCATTTACCCGAGACTTGCCTCTCGTTATACCTACTTATATATCTCAACGTTGGGTGCCTAGGATAGTAAAGTGGGGTCTATGAGCAGAGACATGACTACTCACGTAGTTGGAAAAAATGGAGATAGAGGGGGGAAAGCTAGACTGCAAGCACAGTAGGTTTTCCTTGTGTCTGCGTGTAAGAAAGTCTGAAACTCAAACGAGTTTTTCAAATTCATCTTTTGTTGCATTCTTCAAAGATGTCAACACTCAGGTAGATGCCGCATGCGGCATGTTTAGATCTCATACCGGAAGATATCGAATAAAGTTCGGAGGACTTGAGAATGTAATAGTAAACAAAAACATTCCATGAATGTGGTGGATAAACACTAGCACGTGACTACTTTAGTAGCTTGCTTAATTTGAGTAACTCACCTTTTTTTGGGGTTGCTAATACAGTATGCCTAGGTAACTTATTTAGTTTAAGTAGCTCACTTAGTTTAAATAACTCATTTATTTTAAACTAACTTACTTTAACAAACTTCTTAATTTGAGTAACTTATTCAGTTTGAATAGCTTACTTGATTTAAGTAGCTCATTTAGTTTGAGTAAGTTACCTTCTCCGGTCGTTCCATAGTCATCGCCTAGTATGCCGATCATCGGCACAAAGAGGGAACGTCGAGTACCCTGTCTACTGCCTATTCTGCGAACGTCGGCAGAACAACGAATGTGACAGTACTACCAACAAGCACTTTATAGAGGCGAGAGCCTATCCGTTCCCAAGGGATCCTAATGGGAGATATGAATTTCGCTAAGGCTTTGGAGTTTCTTTTATTTCAGAGCAACCTGTACAAAACCATGAACCAGACTGTAGTAGTCAAGCTTTCCAAATCCTTGATGATGATGGAAAGATCATATGCCGTTGGGGCTGCGGTAAGAGCAAGAAGTCCACCCATCTCAATCACATCATACTCCACGGGTAGTTGCATCATGAGTATACGCTCGATCAAGAAAGGTGTTTTGTTTGCCGTTTGGTATGTAGCGATACGTATCACTCGATTCATGACTTAGAAAGGCACGAGAATCGTATATGCAAAAATCGAACTCCCGCACAACTTACAGTAGCAATTGTAGAGCGAATTCCTTGCCGGTGCTGTAGCTGAATATTAAATCATGACGAAGCAGAGGCAAAGTATGCAAAACATACAGTGAATACCTATGAATTACGGCCGGATGGCCCCTTGAAAATTGGTTCAAGCCCACTTTCTCTAAACATCCCATTCTGGTAATGGTATTATGCCTTTATAGGGCGCAACATATTGGAAGATTAATTCGCTATCGAGCGCTAGATTATTTCCACAAATGTTCAGTAATATTAGTTCCAGGATTTTGACGGCCTTATACCTAAGGATCTCGTCTAAAGTGTCTGGATTCATCCACCATGGTCTCCAGAACATGTTGTTATGTCAGACTCGGGGGAAATACCAGGGGATACTCTTTTTAGAGCTCTTTCAGTCAAGAGAACGGCCATGATTTGAACAATGAACAGCGTGCAATCGCAGACTATGAAGAGTATCAAGAGGTGTCGGCCAAGAATCACGTGTACGACCAGTATAACCTCATTTCCACTGCCCGCCATAGCCTCTAATTTGTGGAGGATCGGTGCACTAGTGGCTTAATAATTTGACATCAAAAACAGCTCAATTGGTATAGAAAACAAAGCCTTTGTGATGCACACTTCTTGTACCATTTTTCTCTCAATTACCTATAGTCCCACATTTCACCATTTTCTACTTATTGGTGCTCGAGGGTTCATCAGAGGACTATGATAACGACCCTGATTTCTATTTATCCTCCAATGAAGAGCACAAATATGGCCAACGTAACTACAACAGAGTGCCTAACATCCTTCTAAGTCCCGATAAAGATATGGTTGACGCCGAAAATAAACTTGAAATTTTTGTGATACCTATCCACAAACACCTTCTTGACCAAGTCGAAGGGACAATGCGTCTTCGCATTTGATGCCTTTCAATTGTCATCCCATGTGAAAATCGCACAATTGTGAGTGTCGACAATTGCGGGTTGAACAGGTCAACTAAGTGTGGTATTATACATTACGCGTATAGACGCATTTGCAGAGAAGGGATCAACCATGTATATGGAAGAATAGAAGCGCTTTGTGTCCTTCCAGGGAGCTGAAATGCTGTATCTCGGCTTGTCCTAACACTTACTATGCTGGGGGCGATACTTCGTACCTTCAGTATTATCGTGCAAAGAAGCAAGAAGTCGGAGGTATCGGAAAGCTTTCTTGTATTGGCCACAGTACTGAGACGCAGAAGCAGCAGCAAGCCAGAACACAACAGCGACAGACGAAGAATAGATGTAGGTAGGAAAATTGCAGCCGATGACTAGGTTGACATTTGTGAACACCTCTAGCATCTGCGTTCATAAGGCATGAGTGAATCACAATATTACTATCGCAGAACTATATCGCAGTCCGGGCCTCCTATAGGAACTCAAATAAATGATTTATCCAAATCAGTGAGTTACTTGGATTAAGTGAGTTCTCAAACTAGCGAGTTGAATTAAAGCTTGTTGAAAACATAGACAATTGGTAAAGTAGTGAATAAATCAATTCATTTGCTAACCCAAAACAACTATGCTATCAAAGCAAGCACTAAAACAAAAAAAGAGCCTCGTAAGAGAAAAGAAGTAAAAGCCAACCCCATTCCAACACCATCGCTTCACCCCAATATAAACCCAACACCACTCTCCCTCAACCAAGTCCACCACCCAGGCCCAACCCAACCCCAAATTAAAGACACTGAGAATAATACTCATTCTGATACTGACAAGAACTTCCACTCGCACAATACCCCGCACCATTAAAGTTCGCTCCACCACACTGTCCATACTTAGCAATAACATTCTTCCCGCCATTGTCTTTGCCACAATTATTTCCACAGTTATTCCCACAACCATCATTTCCCCAATTTCCATTGGCGGTTGCCGCAGTGTCTGTATCCCGATAACATTTATTTCCTGCAGTATCCACCTTCGCCGTCCCATCATCATCATCATCAACATCTCTCGTCTCTGTAGTCTCTGTAGTCTCTGTAGTCTCTGGGGTCTCTGGGGTCTCTGGAGTCTCTGGAGTGATACTGATATCCCGATAACACAACCCACAACCAGCACCAGCACCATCAGCAGCCAAACCATCAACACCAGGAGTTACATCCCGATAACATTTTTGGCCACCATTTCCCTTTCCATCAGCTTCAACATCTCGGTGACATTTAAAACCACATCCGTTACCATCAGCATCTCTGTAACATTTTGCACCCGCGCCGTTTCCGGGGTTTCCCTTTCCATCTGTTGTTGGAACGGTGGCTGAGGAGTCTCGCTCTGTAATGTCATGGATGTCTGGGAATTCCCGGGTGGGAAGAGCGTCTGTTGTGCGGTGGGTGAGGGATATGGTCGGGAAATTGAGTGGTGTTGATGTTGCTAGTGTGATGAGGAGGGTGGATGTTAGGAGGCTGTTTGTGAACTTCATTTTGATCCTGTTGATGTGTTAGTTAGTTTGTTGTCTTATATGATGATAAAGGAGAAGGGACTAAGAAGGAGGCTTACTGTTGGGTTGAGAAGCTCTATTGATAAAAGTCGTTAGATGACTCTGTCTTGAGTGGAAGTGGAATTGGATTGGATTGAGAGAGAAGTGAAGATCCTGATGAAGATAGTGAGAATAAGCTGAACAACAAGAAGAAAACACTCCAATATATACATTTCCATTCCTCTCCCAAAGCTCCATCACTCACCCAAAACTCCCCTCGGTCTCCCCGGAAAGCCAAAAAGAAAAATGACAACTGCCAACTGCCATAATCATCATGAAGTCATCACCAGCCTAACCAAAACAACGATAAAATCTTCATGTGAAACTCCAAAAAAATCCGAAGAGTGCGAATACCTTCGTACTCGAAAACCAGCACAAGAATCTTGAAAATGGATACTTGGCAAAATTGGCAGAAAGTCAGACTTTACTTACTTCTCTCTTCACAAATGTCTCAAAAAGTCCGAGCAAGAACAAACGATAGTAAGTCTAGACTATTCAGTCCGTTCTTCAAAGTTCACAGCAAGCTCAACTAAGCTCAGCTCAGCTCAAATTAAGCTGATGTTCCATCCGCTCGCAATCGCATATCTAGACTATTGGTAGACTAGACTTGCCATGCATTATTTACAACGACATGGAAACTTTGAAAGAAGTTCGGCCCAAAAGATACTTACGGCGCGTGTAATATGATACCAAAACAAAGCTTTTAAGGCGTCCATCTTCTCTTGGAATAATCTTGGCCTTGCGAATCGAGGAGGGAGGCTAAACATTTACGGAAGTATATTATGCTTAACATATCGGGAAGATACCCATTCGTTCAAAAAAAGACCTCCGTCATTTGATCGGCGACTGGTTGGTTTTTGTTTAGGTTGAGGCTTTAAGCTTTAAACTTTTCCGGGTCGCTTCCTTTGTGAGCCTCTCCTTCCTCTACACCTAAGACGTCGTTCTCGTTTGCGCTTTGGTAATTTTCGGGGGAGGTTTTGAAACGACTGCGAGAGGTTAAACTGGATAGAGTAAGCATGTTTTCGGATCTCGGGTGATGGAGCTTGTTGAGTGGATAGAAGCTATTTTTTAGGTTTCGGTTTTCTTGTGGGTAGGGGTAAGTATGTTTCTATGCTATACGGTATTGATGACGAAGGAGGATTGAGGAATGCGAGATGGACTTAGCGCTAACAGTGAAGAGATATGGTTTTGGATTTGATGCTTATGGACTTTATGTTTTACGAGCTTTGCGAGATGGAATTCTAGCTTGTGGAAGTGCGGAGTTTCATGGGACGATTTTCCTAGTGGCATGGAAGCTGAATTGTGTGTATAGGGGAATATACTTGTTTTAAGCGAGTACTGTAGAAATCTATAGTATTTCCTACTCAGAGAGCTTCGTGCTCAACTCAACTGCTAACTACTAGAGTAAAATTTTTAATAGGATTTCAGTCTGGCCGTTATATAGAACAGGACTCTATACTTTTAAGAATTTGGATATACTCAGCTAAATACGACTTAGCAAGGCATCTCTGTATTAGGAAAATAGATAAACAGCTTTGTTAAAATGATAGGTCTATTTACTTACTTAGATATGTCCACTTTATTCCTAGCCCTTTAAGAAGGTCCTTGATTTCTAAGATCATATGTAGGCAGTCTTGCCTATAGGTCTCGCGGTCGTACAAGATAAAATTTGCAGCAGCTTGATATAGACAGTTGGCTATTAGGGGACTTGTTTTAAGTAGCTCTCCCAGCTCGACGACGGCTCTCACGCTTCTTGAAAATCGAAACACAGCACGGGATATCTCTTTTGCACCCTCGACGGTCACTTTCTGCGTTTACACTTCGTCTGAGGTACCCAATGTATGATTTTCTTCTTCGTCGGTACGAGAATACGGGTCGTAAAGGTTGAGCTGTGCACTATAACATAGTCCAATAGCAGTAAATAGCGTTAGTTGAGCAGTGGTATGAGAAGCGCTCTCTACAAGCTGTCTAGACTCGGTAGTAACACTCGTGGATAATGCCTGTACTGTGCGATGAAGTTGAATAGCTTCCTGGTATCGTACCTCATGATCAGTGTTCCGATCATCTATATGACGGAGGACATGAGAGAGGAGATGTGAGACTTGGCTAGTCGGGCGAAAGGAGATGCTTGTGCTACTAGAAACCACGAGGGGTAGGATAGGCACGAGCTCCTGCCGCACATTAGTTGGGTCTATGAAAGGACTAAGCTTTCAAGTTACCTCTTGATCCCAGTATCTGTCATCACTCGGAAGAAAGTCGTCTGCGTGGGCGTCACCGTAGGCGAATGAACGATTTCTGCTGCCAAGGTTGACATATCTGGTGATTTAGCCAGGTTTTATGTAGCCCGAGATGCAATGCACGGCATTGTCTTTACCTATCTAGTATGATCACACCCCAACATCCCGTATGTCTTTCTTCCAGTTCCGTCGACGTATCTATCTCTTATTGAGGATTATAGTCAAAAGAGGCTAAATAAATTCATACTTACTTGGTCGACAGAGTATCTGAGATGCCTGTTTTGTGTCATAAATCCCCATTGCGTACCGTAATCTTACACAATGCCCATCGGTGAGATATGCCGCTTGGTGAATAGCATTCGATATCTCGTATAAACCGGTCAACAGCAACACCATTATTCTCTCAAATCCTGCAATTGGGACATTTTCTACTTTCCTAAAGCAAACGATTAGATTAGTCTTCCTCCACCAAGTCTAACCGAGCGGAATTTAGCCGACCAGCCAGGCAAGGTCCACATAGTCACTGGCGGTTATGCAGGAGTTAGTGGAGATACTATATCAACTTAATGCTACCATCTACGTTGTATGTCGCAGCAAAGCGAAGGCAGTCGAGTCCATAACATCAGTTATGGAGCAATTCTTGAGCTCTAAAGGTCGGCTAGAGTTTCTCCTCGTTATTCTCTTAGATCTATTATCAATCAAAAATGCCATTAACTTATTCGAATCTAAAGAGTCTAGGCTCGACATCTTGACTAATAACGCGGGTGTGATAATACTGCCGGCTAGGAGCGAAGACAGTCGCGGAATGAGCTGTAAATAGGTACCAATTGGCTAGGACTATTTCTACTAAGCGAGCTTCTACGCCCTATTCTTTAACGCACCATCACTTCATCGCCACCGGGATCTGTCAGAGTCACTTTGGCGGGCTCAACCGCGGCGGTTACGAGCTCACCAAAAAATAGTGTCGAATTTAACTACCAGGGTAATCCCAAAATTCACAAGGCGGCTGCAACTATGTACGGCCAATCCAAGGCTGTAAACATACTTCTCTCAGCAGAGTTTTCTCGCCGATATGGTAAATGTGGTATTGTAAGCATCGGACGGAGTCCTGGTGGACTTAAGACGGAGCTTCAGCAACACATGTCAACAATTGGAAGCTTGCTCATGGCTCCAATCATTGGAGTCCAATGCTGTACCCACCCATTTACGGCGCTTACACTGAATTATATGCCTGCTGGTCATCGGATATCTCACTGGCAAAAAATGGAGCGTATGTAGTTCCATCGGGCAGAATTGATATGGAGGGGTTAAGGCCGGATATTCTAAAAAAGGCTATGGAAGATAGAGGAGGAAGGCCGGGCCGGCGTGTCTGAAAAGTTATGGGAGTGGTGTAATAGAGACAATAGCCTTTAGATAACTTGCTGTAAAGTGTCTTGCAATATCAGCGTAATTTTCAAAATTTCGTCTAACATCCTCCTTCCCCAACTACAATACCAAGAATACTTCGTACAAGCCCAAACAAACCCTATTTCCGTCTGAACGCAACTAACCAGTTATAGCTAAAAAGGTGACTTTCCAGTTAAGTGATTGGTTAATTACCCTGGATTTACATAGCCGCAGCTTAAACGATAATAGGGTTTGTTTGGGCCTGTACGAAAATACCTAGCCTTTCCAAAGACTCCCGTCTCAATGCGCCAAGCAAAATGATCCTCCCACAACCTTAAATCCAACTCCGGGAAAACACTAATAGTCGTGCACCTACAGTAGGATCTACCAAGCTATCCAAAACCACCATCTCGTAAAGATGCGAAGCACATGCTTTTTCATGATGCGCAAACCTTAAAAATTTAAGATTACTCTAACCGAACATCAGGTACCTAACCTTCCGATGGTTTAGAAAAGAGTCACAAGAAAACCTGATACTAGAGCTACCTAACTCGAGCCGAGTGCCCTCTTTCGTCTTGTCTTACCTAGGTAAATTCACAAAATAAAGTAATTCACAAGCTCGTCGCCACAAGTCCCTTCCACCCCCCAATTTCCTACCAGTTTCCTACCTCCAAACCTCTTAAATTCCAAACTTCCAAGTTTCTCAACCAAGTATCCCAGTACGGCACAAATCGGCAATAATATTAAGCAAAGAGGAATGTCCACGTCCATTTCTTCACTTATCGTACTCCGTACCCCGTATTTATGAAAATTATACTTCTAAGATTTCTCAAGTGTCTAGGCTTGGCAAAGTTATGTTGATGCAGTACTTCGAACAACGCATCTAGAGATAAAAGAAATCCGACTATGCCGAATATTAGAACTATTGGTGGATCGACGATGTTTGCATTTTCCTTTTCTCCAGTCTAGGAATCCCTTCGTTATCTTCGCCGCATCCGCAAGCTGCACTATTTTCATGAGAACACGGATAATAATGTCACTCTAATGGAAGTGTGTCCACATAAAAGGCGTACATATATTTTGCCATTACTCATTAATCTAGGTATATCATACTCTTTTTTGTCATATTCAAAAGGCACGCTTCCTTCTTAACTCTACAACTTTTCCGCCTCTGCAGCAGTGGCCGCTCGGGTAGCCTCGGCTCTGCTCTCAACCGTCTCTCCCTTGTTCAAACCCAGCTGATTTGTGTCCCATCCCTGGCTCTCCAAGTATGCTCTGAACCGGATATCCTCGTGGGTAATCGTATCTTGGCCAATATTTGGCAGACCAAAGACTGCAATGGCTGCTGTAAGCATACACAAAGAACTTGATACCCAGAAAGGATATTGGGCGGCAAGGACCTTGTTTCCGTGACCTGCCTTTTCAATCTCCGGAAATACCCATGTACCTACAAAAGCACCAATCTTGCCAACGGCTGCAGCGATAGCATAGTACTGACCACGAACACCTGTAGCACAGCTCTTGGATGCTACGAGACCAATGTTGTCTCCTGGACCAATCTCTCCGAGCGAAAGGAAGATACCATAGACAGCGCAGAAAGCCCCAATGTGTTTTGACGTAGCAAGAGTTGCGTAGAGACCAGCCATGATAAATCCAATTATTCCTTGAGCGGTTACACCAATTGCAAGAGCATATTTGGGACCAATCCAATCGGAGAAGAAACTGCCCATCATGGCTCCAGGGATGTAGAAGAGGTTGATGACAGTGTTCCAGCCAAACGACGCCGAGAGTGGGTAATCATCTCCAAGGATGTTGTCGACAATCGTGGAAGAGTATATTCCAAAAGCGTAGACGGAGAACTAATTTAAATCTTAGTCTTAAAAAACACACCAGGATTTGCGTAAGAATACATACATCATAGAGGAACCAAATTGAGGACACAGCCAGCAATCGAAGCCAGTAAAATTTGATCTTAGTTCAAAGTTAGTATTTACTGACATAGCCTCGTTTTAGAGCCAGGTTTTACATACCACCAGCCAGTAAGGGATCTTAGTGTACTTCATGCTCTCCCTCTTGAATTCTTCGGGTTCCTCCAGCTTGATTCGAAGCCACAAGAGGATGAGAGGAGGTACAACACCAAGACCAAGCGAAACACGCCATGCGGCGCGTAAATGGTCCTCGGTGAAGATAATGACCATGAGGTATGGTACAAAAGCACCGGCAACGAAACCCCAATCAATCATAACGTTTGTAAACATGATGAACCAGCGGTTGCGCGACCCCGACTTCAATTCTCCTGTCGCTTCTGAGCAAGCGACACTTCCAGCTGGATATTCTCCACCAATACCAATTCCGACCAGGAAACGATATGCCGTGAGAGCAGCAAACATGCCCTGGGTGCTACCGTGGTACCCATACGACGCAGAACCTAAAGCAGCGAAGACGATGAGGAGGATGGTGGATACGAGGAGAGAATTCTTGCGCGACCATTTATCACTGGTATAACCAAAGAGTAACTGGCCAAAGACGGTCCCTGCAAAGGTGATGGAACTGATATTCTGTACCGCGGTAGATTTCGTGTATGTAGTCCCATAGATGTTTCCCAGCATGGTGGAAACGGAGCCAATCACCTGGCGTGGGGTCAGTCTTTTTGAGTTTTAAGGTTTTTCATGGCGCTATGAGATAACTACATTGTTGATATATCCGTCGGAGAAGAGACCAGAACCACAAGCCATCACAGGCCAGAGACGGTTCCAGAAGCTCTTGTTGGTATGCTCCAAGCTGACTTCGGCACTCTCAAAAGGCAGGTCGGCATCGACTTGCGCCGCAGGTTCTTCCTTCGTTTTGCCAAACATCTTGAAAGCTGCTTGAGAGCAATCTAGAATATTTGGAAAAGACAAGGTAAGGATAAAGGTACTGTTGGAGGTGGTGATTTCTAGGGGGAGGGAGAGGTGAGGTGGGACGGGATAAGTACAGTATTTAAGATAAACAAAGATAAAGAAATGACAATAAGGAAGGCAGCTGCCAGTGTGGGGTGGTCCTCGGCCATTACCCGACCAAGGTGCAGAGTTGCAGGCAAGATGCAGCGCTAGACAGGGAACACGACGTTGAGAGATGGAGGCTGTAGCGACTAAGCTCGATATGGAGCATCGAGGAAAGTTACTACAAGGGCCCCTCACTTCCTGTGGATCAGGAGGGCAATACCTCAATCTTTGGGCGAATAACATGTGCTTATCGCTGCATGCTAACAATCGACTGGACGAGGCTGCAAAACCGTATCATGAACTGCATCGAGCATCGATATTGTGGACCAGTGGAGTTCCCTTATTTCCAGGACAGTGGTTGAGTCCGTGTCACTTCAACAGAAGGAACTGTAACCCAGCCATGACATGTGTACTATCAGGCTGCTGCTTGAATACGAAGGATAGGTACAGATTGAATTGGTGGTTGTTTTTGTGTTTCTTAAACAAGTAGCTGAACAAGTAGCTGAAAAATTACGATGCTAGTGATAGGTACTGTACACCCTGGGCACTCGGCAATAAAAATTTAGGGTGCTACCTCGCAGCCTCCCGCAAAACAAGCAATGCCTCTGGCTCTTGCGCTCTCCAATCAAAGTACGCCGAGTCCATCGCTAAAGTAATCTCCCAATTGAAGAGAGAAAGCGGCGGCCACTGAATTGACTTTTCTTCATCCCCAGCCTCCTAAGGCTCATCGTCTTTTCAGGTACAGAAGTACTTTCGTAGAAAAGTATATGCCTAGATGCTTCCCGTAAAGTCGATACAGTCGTCAGGTTAGCATTCTTGCAGCTGTCCCTTCCTCTCTGCATGTCTCGCACGACACCTCTCCATATAGAGAACGCCAAGTCGAGAACTCGACGCCTTCTCCGTCACACCCACATTTCAACACGAAGAGCCAACCCCCCATGCTCCATTAGCTAAGATCCCCATCAAAAAGCTTGAACTTCAGCTTGTCCCAATCAAAGCTCTGCCTTGCTGCACGGCATGACCTGATAAGCAAGGGATTCGAAGCAACCTCGGTCTTGCCGAATTGGCTATCTGCGATCCCTGCACCTGCAGTTCGCGAGCTTCAATCCTACGGGCACAACAAGCTTACTGAGATGTGCCTCCAACACTGTTGGTACACATTTGCACTTTTATCTGGTCGGAACACTTTATTTCCCACACTGCTGGCTTAATGGTGGTGCCGTGCAGCCGAGACAATGAGAGTAGTTCCATTATTGCGAGTCAAGTTACGGGACGGCCATCCTCTATTGCTTACCTTATAAACTCTGCTGCGCCCTAAAACCTTGCGTCCGATGCGGTGATGAGATGTTGCCAAATGCACAATGTCTGCAGCGAGCGCATCTAAAAGATGTGGGTTGAAGATCACTGTGACAACCGCAAACCAGGAAAGCTTCTGGGCATTATTCGCAGGTTTTCTTTCCAGATACGGCAACAACGCACGTGTCCAAGGTACAGAGCGCTTCTCAGGACAAAAGAAGAGAGGCGGACGTCCGTAGATCAGTATCTACTAAATGAGAGCAGTAGGGATCCAAAGATCTGATCCAGCATCGATGCAGCATCTGTCTTTCTTGACCACGTTTTCTCCTAATCTCGCTGCAACGCTTAATCATCCACGGTAGTGTTAGTGTACTGTATATACCTGCCTGGAAGGGTTCAGATAAACCACCCCATTTCTGGGATGCTTGAGCATCTGAATCTCATTCGATCGCCAATTTCTTCGAGATTCTAGCTGCCGCTTGTACTTTGTCTCGACTCTCACCAGTGCTTTTCGGTATGCAAATGTCCAATAGTTAGTTACTGCACTTTAACGGCTAGGCCGTGAATAGGGTCATACTGGCCATGGCATGCCTTAGATCTCTTATCAAATGCCATAAATACGAACCTTTCCGCCTTGTGAAAGCCGACTCTTGACTGCAGTCGTGACTTGAGGTTATCTTAGTCATCTATATTGAACAGTAACAAACTATGTGGGTATCTATTCTTTCAATGACTTTATATTTTGCTGAAATCCAGTCTTTCAAGACTCTACGGATTTCTCTTCCTCTACACGTTTGTAGTATCCAACCAGATCTGTGGCGTCACAGAAGATAAAATTAGTAACCCCGATCGCCCTATAGCCTCTGGCTCTACAGCGCTCTCGGCTTCCAAAACCCGCTGGGTTATTCTAACGACTCTCTACATAGCCTATAGCTACGCACTCAACGTTCGAACACATTTGGGCCATTCTCTGGGTCTTAACAACTATCGCCCACAATTTTCTTGGCTTCTCAAACTTTGGGCCTACGAAATATGGATGCATTGGTGCTGGCTGTATTGCACACTTAATGGCTGCGTGGGCTATTGGTGGTGCAGATACTCAAATGGGGTGGGATTAGATTAAGTTCATTACTGTCTACATGAGTTAGCCGATTCCGCTACAAGATTTAAGAGATGTGCCCGGTGATACAGCGGCAGGGAGGAAGACCACACCTATTTTGATGGGGGATTTACCTTGTAAGCGACTTCTTGTCATCTCCCCTAATTGAACCCTCGTTGAGCAGTTTTGTGTGACACAGCTCGCATTTATATCTCCACTGGAATTGTTGTCTCACAAGTAAGTGCATCCCATCTCCAAAAAGAAACACCAATTTCTCCTAACATCCCTCTCCTCCCTTACAAAAACATCCACTCCAACTTATCACCTAGATTCTAATTCTACCAACTATCTGTGTAGTTCCTCCTCATAAAATACCGCATTCTAGATTACCGATACAACACTTCTGCAATTGTACTGTCCTGGTTATTAAATATCATGAGTATAGCTGTTGTGATACGTCTCTTCTTGAGGCGATCTATTGCTAGTGATCGATTTTCTTATTGGTTGTACACTGTTATTTATGTTTTCAACCTGTTAGTGCTTGTGTTACTTTGAGGAGGGGTTAGTTGGTGAGTGCGGGGTTAGGGTTCGGGTTGAGGGATGAGGATGGGGAGGGAGGTAGGGGGTATGGCGGGAGGGATGAGAGATGATGCCTAGAGGTTTTAATTTCAAGGATAGATTTTCTCGTCCTTATACTTGTAGTCCAAATTAATTATTAGTGTCTAAGAGACTATAACTCTCTCTTAAAATAAATCTACTTCGAAACTATACCTTACTCCCTATAGCTAAAGTTATTCTGACTAGACTTCTTTGTCTAAATGTAAAGATGCTTAAGCGTCAAGGAAGACATCGAGAATTCTAAGGGTCGAAGGTTGTTCTTGTAACAAGGATACCTACTAGTAACAAGACGCAGCCGCTTGGCCCTTTTGTCTTGTAGATTTAGGAGGAGGTAAGGGGGAGTGAGTGGAATAGGAGGTTAAATCTTTGCGCCGGATAGGACGTTTGTTGTTATTCAAAAGGGTGTTGTTATTCCTTTTCAATTTTTATACTGCAAATAAAGCCAAATTAGATACCCATAACAAAGCCTTATTTCTTAGTTTGTCTATAGTATTAAATAGCTGTAAACAATCTCAACTAAAATCATCTATTCCTACAACCTTCTTAATCTTTAGATCTGACCGGATCTGGTCTATCACCTCTGCGAGGTTCGAAGCATAATGCGTGTTTAGACTTGAGCCCATTATAGAAAGCTTGCTTGCTCTCTCGGAAATCATTGTGAGAGTGATCGACGTTGTAAGGAAACTAACTTCTCAACAAAATACGTTCCTGACTGGCAAAGTGCTATGCGTTGAATATTGGCATGTAAAACTAAAGTCAGTATTAGTACACAGCACTAAAGATACGTCGAAGAGCACAATCTCAAACGTACCTAACTAGCTACATGGGTCGGAGTTGTCCTAGTAGTAATTTAAATAACTACATCCGTTCTTTCTATCCTTTTGGTACTAAATGGAATCCAGTTGTATTAATTTTCACTACTGAAGTTATCCTTTTGGTGCATAAAAAGTAGGTGCAACGTAGAGCTAGGTTCGTGCAGTTAGGTTAGTATAAAATAAGTTAGTGGCACCAAGTAACTTACTCAAATAAACCCGGAACCGAGTTACTTATCCTGAAATTCTGTTTCTAGATCGGTAATGTGTTGTAATGTAGTAGACAGAAGTTTCGCCCATTGTGGGTGTTATAATTCTCTGCAATGCATTGTTTAGCTAACTAGGAATTATATTCCTCTTCCTTCTCTCATACGCAACTAGAAAGCTTGCTTGACCGCGAGATCAACCAGCTTTCGCACCTCTAGTACCTAAACAACCTTGATATTAGCCTTTTTGCCATGGTTCTCTCAGCACAAAAACTCCTAAAGCAATAAAACCAATCGCTTTCCTAATACCCATCCTTCCCATCCACAACCCCAAAAGCCGGTCCACCATTCCTAAACATCTCCCTCAAATCTTCCACAATAACCTCAGGCCTCTCCGTAGCCGCAAAATGTCCCCCCTTATCACTATGACTAACCCTAACAATCTTCCCCAACCCCTGCGCCCAAGCTTCTGGCATACAACAGACCTCCTTCGGAAAATACGCAAGGCCAATCGGTACGTCAACATATGCAAACAAATCAGCCTTCTCTTTTTGGCTCTCGAAATATATGTAACTTGCGGCAGAGGGTCCAGCAGTCGAGAAATAATAAATGGAAACCCAGGTCAAGACCTCGTCGTCTGTCCAAGGATAATTGTCCGTCCAAGCGATGAGCTTTTCGTAAATCCATGCCAGAAGTCCTACAGGAGAATCGGTGAGTGAGTACCCGATTGTTTGTGGCTTGGTGGACATCTGTGCAAAGTATGCACGCCCGGATCCATTTCTCCAATCCATGAGACGTTCTAGAATTGCAGATTCGGCTGGTGTGTAGGTTGTCAGAACACCACTCAGTGCGTGTTTGGCAACTGCGGTGAGGAACCGGAGAGGCGCTTCGAAGGGCTTTGGGAAGTTGGCTAGAACCATGTTTGTATGGAGGCCCCGAACATGAGATGGGTGGTTTTGAGCCAGTGCTCGTAAGATCAATGAACCCCAGTCACCACCCTGAACAACTTAGTAATGTCAGTATGACGATAAAAAGATAGAGAAGTCTCCTAGAGCTCACCATATTGATCATACCCCAAAGCAAGCATTAACTTGTTACAAGCTTCGGCATGCTTCGCCAGCCCGAATCCTTTCTACTGGCCATCAAAATTCCGAATAAAGTCAAGGAAAGAGAGGCTGGCTTACCTTCGTGACACGTGCAGAAAATCCAAAATTCAACAGGGAGGGAGCAACGACATGAAAAGCTGGTTTTCCATCTCCTCCCTTAAGATGCGGCAAAAGCTTTACAACCTCTAAGAAATGTCCTGGCCCTAATTTCATCAGTAATCTTCTTGAAAGCCTACCCGATGTAGATGAAACTAGAAACAACTTACAACCATGAAGGAACAATAAAGGAATTGCACCCTCCACCTCAGATTTCTGATGCACAAAATGCATATTCAGCTCCCCAAAGCCCTCAACCTCGACATCCATCGTAAACATGGGCAATTCATTGATCTTCTCCTCCGCCTTCCTCCAATTGAAATCATCTTTCCAGTAGCTTGTCAATCGTTTGATGTCTTTCAATGGGGCTCCGTATGTCTCCCCCGCGTCTTCTAGCTCTTCGGGAAGGTCGGCTAGCTCCAGCTTTTGATGGAGACGTGTGAGCTTCTCATCTGGGATTTGTAGCTTAAATGGTTTGAGGGTTTCTTTTGATGCCATATTGGAGTGTTGATATTGAGTCTAGAGTGTGAGGATTGAGGTATTGTAAGGATGATTGTAGCTCAGCTGAGGGGTTGGAATTTATGGCTGAGGGAACGATGTCATTTGGAGGTTGCCGAGGCTTCATAAATATGCATAAAGTTATACGAGGTGTCGCCACCCTTTCAAACAAACGAGATATTGGTGTGGTCTGAAGAGGCTCCATATCTTACTATCACTATTTCCTTTGTAAAATTTGTGCCTTGGTTCTTTTCCCCCTTCTCTCCTTCTTCGCACAGCCAGAAAAAGGAACTATTCCACTTACCCATTTTCTCTCCAAGGAAATCTACCTACTCTTCAGAACAATTCTAGGCTACTGACGAATGCACAGTAACACGGCAGTTTCTATGATGGTTACCATCTGATATCTAGCTTAATTATAGCTCAAGTTATGTCACATCTTGAATTTAGCAAGGTACCTTAACTCATCCTTGTAAAAAATCAAATAAAACTAACACCTTGCCAGTATCACAAAGTATAACGATAATCCGGATGAAAATCTCCATCCTTCCCATCCTTAATAGCTTGCTCTCTCTCCTCAACAGTCATTATTTCCCGTCTATGGTTCTCTCCACGAAGTAGAAAAAACAAGGCTATATGACCACAACCAGCCAAGAGAACCGCTCCTAAGGATACACTAAGACCTGTTATGTACTTGCCGCCAACAGGATTTTTGAATATTTGTCCAACCTAGTGACTATTAGTTACTTGGAGGGCCAAAGCAGGAAAGTCATGGAGAAACGTACCACAACGCCAGCAGCATTTCCAATAGACTGATTCATCCCCACGGCAGTTGCGCGCTTGTAATAGCCCGCATGACTATTTAATAACCATGTACAGTTCAAACCCAAAATAATATAAATCCCAGGCGCAATCAAGAATGTTGAAAAATATAAGACGCCTTTAGTAGTTGACGGAATCCCAAGTTGTAGCGCATAGCCGACGGCGGTGACAAGCACGGCTGGCAACATGAAAGCTACCCGGCTCTTGTAACGATCCGACATCCAAGATACAAGGACGTAGAAAATTGCGGCGGATATGAAAACAGGGATGGTAAGTAGTTGTGTGGTGACGGTGCCGTAACCGAAGGCTTTGATTATTAATGGCAAGAAGGTGGACAACCCAAAAGAGCAAATATCACCCATGAATTGGCTCCAGCAACTTATCCATAACTTCATATCGGTAAGCGCCTTTCTGACTTCCTTCCATTCAAAATCTGGATGGCCGTTATAACGCAAGTTGTTCTCTGCCCTAATCCGCATAAGCTTCCTGTCATCTTCGTTGAGAAATCTTGCAGATTCGAAGTCGTCTGGTAGAAGGAAAAAGATAGCAATGGCAATGGCGACACTTGCACAGCCCTCGATAATGAATAACCATCGCCAACCTTCCAGATTCGCAATACCATCCATTTTCAATAAGGCAAAAGCAAAAAGACCACCAAATGCACCGGATAAGGCAGCAGATACCAGGAGATAGGAAATCCGTAGCGCTTGCTCTTTAGGCTGGTAAAATGTGCTGAGATAGAGAGCCAAGCATGGGAACATTCCTGACTCGAAGAATCCTAGTAGGAGGCGTGAAGCATAAAGTTGGCCTGCATTTTTCATGAAGCCAGTCCCAATGATGACAACAGCCCAACAGAACATCAATGCTGGAATCATCCGACCTAGGTCACATGTTAGGTGAAAGGTCTGCAATATAGGTAACGACTGACCAGGATGGAACTTCTTCACAAGGATAGAGCATGGAACCTCAAATGCGACGTAAAATACGTAGAAGAGTGTAATAGCGTCTGCAGGAGTGTGTTAGCAAATTGAAGTCGTTATTGCAGGAAACAACTCACTTCCCAGTTGATTGCCTTTTAGATGCAGATCAGCGGTCATACCAGCCGATGCCGCATTTCCAATATTCGCGCGATCCAAGTATGCAGTCAGAAATATCAATGTCATAACTGGAGCAAGATATAGGTCAAGCTTAAGAAGTAGTCTCTTCTCAGCAGCCGAGTCGACAAACAAGGACGTAGCATGGGATAAGGGATCTGGAGTGCCTATGATTTGGCTCTCGCTCTTAGGTTCACCTTTCATTTCATCCATCGTCTTGAACTGTATTAGAACCGTAGTTCGTTCTTTAGTTGCGACAGTTTAATGTAACCCTCCAGTACCTTTTAGCCTATCTTATATACAGAGACAGGATCCCATTTTCAATGCAACAGTGCTTATCGTTAGACCATTTTGGAATGCCCGCGATAGGGGTAAAGTCCGAATGTCGCCCAATTAAGCGAAAGTCCGTCGGCCCTTGCATCGGGATTCGACCTGACAGGCCAACTGATAATGATAAGAGAGCTTCCACAGCAACATGATGCAATGACAATGGTTGTAAAGAGCCTGAGATTGCATACAGGGTGGTTTAGCGTTTGCTTGCTTTGGCCGTGAATTGCATGGTCTGGAGGGAATTCCGAAAGATCGGCATATCGCGGCCAAAAAAAAAACACCTATAAACACACTCCAAGGTACCAACCGGCATTCTATAATGCAACAATTCTCGTCTGTTGAATATGCCTTCAAGGACACCGATATATCCTGTAAGTAGCTCTTCTGAAGTACGTAAATAGTTAAATACTTATCATCTCTAGACCTGGCAGAGACTAGTGCGCTTCGTAGCAGAAGATGACATCGAGTACTGCGGAGAACCCGTCGATGACAATCTCGATAGTATGAACCGTGAAGCATTTGATTGACGTAATCTTGGGACTGATTGAGAATAGTTGGAATTGCCATGGTCGATAGCCAGCCCGTACTTGTGAAAGTCCTGGACAGCAAAACTGCATTGAATCCTGAAGCAGCATTCACTGGAGAGATAAAGGAGGCAAAAACCGTGAGACTTCCTACTCATCTTCTACAGAATTACAATTAAAACGTTCCAAACAGATACTTTCGCCACTGGCTTCAACGGAGGTCGGTACAATTCGATGCATTGGACTCAACTATACCGATCATGCTGTAGGTACTTGTTATAATTAAATACCACAACTTTGAGCTGACATCGGCCAGGCTGAAATGAAGTTGGCCTTGCCAAAACATCCAGAACTGTTTTTCAAGCCAGAAAATTGTGTCCTTGGGCCTACTGAGACCTTGGTGATTCCTTACGAGGCTACAGAACAGGCAGATCCGGAGGTTGAGCTTGCTGTGGTCATTGGGAAAGATTGCAAGAACGTCTCGCCTGAGACAGCATTGGAATATGTCCTTGGCTATATGACAGCAAACGATGTCACTGCTCGAATCGTGCAAACTCGAGGAACACAATGGGGCTACTCGAAAGGATTCGACGGATTTGCACCCATGGGCCCAACTTTGGTGTCGGCAGAGAAAATACCAGATCCGTCAGTCTTACAATTGAGAACGACTCTAAACGGCAAGGTTATGCAGAATAAGCCAGCAAGGAACATGATATTTGACGTGCCAACAATAATTTCATATTTATCAGTGGTACGTTGAGATTTGCGAAACTGGAAATACCACGAGCTAACCTAGTACAGGGGACCACATTGAAGAAAGGCACTGTCATATTGACAGGTACTCCGAGCGGCATTGGACATAGCTATAATCCGCCAATTTATTTGATGGAAGGATCTACACTAAGAGTGTGGATTAGCCACGGTCTTGGAACTTTAGTAAATCCAATTATCCAGGAGGGACCAATTCAGTCCGCGTAGTCTTTACAGAAATATAAAGAAGAGCTAAATAATCTGGAAGAATGGAAAAGAGCTGCCGCCAAATATGTCCGTGTAGTTCGTGCACTTCTAAAACCCTTTAAAGAATCAAGTGTGAATGGTATCTCGGTCTCAACCCCATAGGTTCGTTTTTGACGACCATAGGTTATAAGTGATAGTAGAATTACGGGTGTACCAGAATTAGGATGCCATCTTATTTGCCGGACGCAAGATCCTCAACAAGTCCTTCCCATATTTGGTAATCCATTGGCTCCGGGAAGTAGTAGACTGGATTTGACCACAGATCCGTGCCCAAGCTCTGGCCGTTGTAGGTAGAGAAATCTTCAATTTCCACAGGAGCGTGGGCATGGGCAGGTGTGGTCCGACTAAGAAAAGCTTCCGAGGTTGTGTTAGTAACTCGTGGATCCTCGAAACGAGATAATTCAAGTCCAGCTTGTCTGCTCTGCCTAGCTCTTGCAATGCAGAGTTCAATGACCCTGACTTCAGAAAGTCCAAACTCATTCACCCAGGTATCTGAGTTTTGTTTGTCGCAGTAGGCTTGCAAATCGTTTAGAATTGCCTCGGTTTGTGACGATTGAGGATCGCGCACAGCAATAATCCCAAGAATGAGTGCACTATTGAACAACTGGTGGGCTGCGACGTTTGCTCTTATGCGATCAGCCATAGTGGGATTACGAAGTGACAATTGTATCTTCAGATCTGCACAAGCAGAAGAAATGCATGCTTTACGGCTAAAGTGGAATCGGTCTGTGATCGAAGGACGCAGTAGGTACGAGCGATGCAGTGTAATACGTGCGAAATGGTACTCTGCATGGAGATAAAGTCGATGCCAGGCAAGGTAACTGTGGGAAGAGTCGAGCGACATGTCAGGCTCATCGAGCCTGAAGTATGGGGGCAAATCGTTCTTCCATGCCACAAGGTGTTCGTCATGCTTGAGAACTTTATCGTATGATGTGCCGGTTTCGTTTGACACTAATGAGAAGCACTCTTCTTGTATTTGGCCCATAATCACAGCTAGCCTTTGGCAAAAAACAACAAGAACACTAGGTGTAGGATTATGAATCGATTCTGGCTGGGCCTGGCGTGCTTCATCGTTAGTCATATTGTCTACCCAGATATTTTCGGGTTCTTTGAAGTTGCAGTGGCGATCGTTGACAGAGTTTGGTCGACCTAGAGCTAAAGCAATCTTTCGATCCAGAGTGTAGAGTTGACTCCATAATCTCCGTCTTGTCTCTACTACCTTTCTAGGCAAGCCTAGTTGCTCGCCATCCACATGCATTCCCTGCGCTTGGGCCATACGCACTGCAAAACTGACTGTCAACCAGCTCTCCGAAATTCTTCGTGCATGAATTAAGTAACGAGTGATGAGAATACCAGCACGAACAAGGTCCGGACTCTCGCCGAAGAACGAGGGAGCGATAACAAGACTCTTCCGAGCAGCCCAGTAGAAATGCAATGATGAGTCCTCACACGCTCGCTGTCTTTCAACTGAACATGGCTGAGGACAGTCCAGCAACTCACCAAAGGCGAGAATGATGAATAGTAGTGAAAGCCACCGTATATCTACAGTTGATAGATCGTCATATCCACACTTTCGATCCCAAAACTTGTCATAGTGTATTTTGAATGTCTCTTCATGAACACTATCGAATGTCGGATTGAGTTCTGCAAAGAATCTTGCAGTCAACTGATCCACAACGGCCTTCTGACGTGGTAAACTTCCTACAAGCTCCCAGAGCTGAGCGTAAGGACCTCTTTCACTACGAAAGGGCTGGGTAGCGGTGATTTGAGCCCGATGTGAAAGGCCGACGTCGGGTCCGGCGGACATCTCGGGCGTCGTAGCCTGCATCATTACCGCCGCTGACTGATGGCCGAAATATGAGTCGCCGTGGTAGGATGGTGCCCCTCGGGCCTTGAAAAGTCGACCGAGCTGGTGGTGAGATGGCATGTTCTGCTCGGGGGCAGGAGCTTGTTGGTTTCCAATAGACACCGACGGACTCTGTGGATGAAAAGTGACCTCATCTCTATGCAATCCTCGTGCTGCAGACTTCTGAGACCTTCGTTCCTTGCGGGGGACCCAAGTGCAGGAATCCGGTATGTTACGTCGAATGCAGTTTGAACATGGCTGTTGTTTATCGCACTAAATCCAATTGAGATCCAAAGCACCCTCACGGACATAGAAAGCGGTACCTTCTGTTTCTGCCTGTGGCATTGAGTACATGCTCTTTGCATCTTTTCCCAACACGGAGAGCAATTGGAAGCGGTAGCTCGAGGACTACCTTGAGAACCGGCGTCTGTATCTTGCATTGCGGATTTATGATGGTTGAGAAACCTATCTCGGAATTTGGCAAGATATCATTCTCCTAAGTATCGGTCGATTTCCTTATCGCAAATCGAAGTTGGCCGATGGTCTGGCCGGCGTGCACAGGAGTTGATCACAATGGTTATCTGAAAGTCCGATTGAAAGTCCGAGGAGACCTCCGGGTGGATGCGAATATACGAGAAGCCCATTTTCGAGAATTTCATCGCCCCGCCTCGTAATTTTGCCGAAGCAATGGTTCTATAATTGATTGTTAATCTAACGTTGGGATTCATCCCTAAGCACTGCACCGATGCCATGGGAAAGAAAACGGAAGAAAAGCCCGATATTCTTGTACTTAGGGGATTGGCAGCATTCTTCTCTGCTTCACATCCTAAATCTTCCTTGTACTTCCACCGATCCCAGTTTTTTCTTGGACCGCGCCTTCAGTGTTTTCTCCTGGCCTTTAAGCACCACAGCAAATATTGTTCAACGAACTCATTTTGTGGCTCTGGCCTTGCGACGCATCTTACCGGGTATTATTGAAGGGAATGAGTGCCGAATGGCATCATGGGATTTACTGCTGTGCGCGCATTGACCGTTCCAAGATGCCATCTCGCCAATCCTCCCTATCATGCACCTCCCGTTGTTCTCAACTTGCTCATATTCGTGGTTCAATCATCAGTGTTACTCTGATAACTCGAGAAGCTGTACTAGGAGCCTACTACTGTGTTCGAGATGCTGCAGAGTCGATGTGGTCTTCTCGGTACTTCGCTGTTGGGGGAGGTAGGCTCAAGTGCTTCCGCATCATCGATTGACTTGCATTTAGGACAATACATCATACTGGAGAGGGTAGGGACAGTCAAGCTAAGGTGGTCACTGCCTCATGTTAGAAATATACGGCAGATACGGAGCTGAAGTACATACCACTCATGCTTCTATTCATGACTGAACAGCACGCCAGCTATGTTAGTAGCCGATTATCACTTACCATTGTAGCAAAAGAAGTATATTAGGATGCACACTTGGCTTCCCAAGACTCATCTTCTGGGTGTAACTATTGCGGTGGTGCATTATCCCCAACAGTTCTGATATTGAAGCTTACAGGTAGCATAACATGGCGTCTGCAATGTTATTGTGCATTTGTGTGCCATAACAAAGATTAGTGTACCGGTACTTCTGTTCTTTGTAGACGTTCTGTGATGAGTGCGCAATTAGGACGATGCATTCTGGGGTTCGCTAGCGTGCCTTACATAATGAGGCCAGGGGTCCCCACCCTGATGTCCCTCATTTGCCTGCCCTATTTCAATCACATCTTCTAAACAACATTTTCTTCGAGGCTGTTCAGTGTGTATTTCGTTGCTCAATGTTCTAAGAGGTTAGATTAACCCTACTTCGAATGGGGTAATTAGACCATTACAAAACATATTGTCGGCCAACACTGAAGCAGGGAAGAGGTTCAGCACCACAGCCTCAAGCCACAAAAGCATATCATCTCCCAATCTATGCTAGCCAACCAATTTGGCCTACTTTGGTTGAACTCGTCTTACTGCTGCCAAGTAGTTTAGTAGAAGGCAATGGATAGCTTTCTCGAGTGGCCTCATGACATAGCCTTGTGACGTCGGGGCTGTGCAAGGCTGAATGCATTCTGTGTCACAAGCAAGTTCTTGTTGACGTAGGTATATCTTCGCCAAACCCCTCTTCATTCCATATTGTATACCATCTTTTTATCCGCTTAAAAAGGCACCCTTTGATAGTCCCAGAAACTTGAATATGGTAAATACAATGACTTTGACGACGGCTTCAACATTTCAAGACCGTATCCTACAAGCCTCGACGCAAAACAAATCTCTTTTGGCAACCCTTTCGCAAACCGATTATGCGCAGTCAGCCTTGCAACAGAATGCAGCCTACATCAACGACCTAAAGCAGTCAAACCACACTTTAAAGCAAAAACTCGCCAGTCTCTCCAAAGCTGTGACCGATGAATTCAAAGACCATAAGAAATATAGAGACTCCACCATGCGACGGCTCGCCTTCAAAATCGGACGTAAGTCAGAGGAGTTCAACGTTAAAGCAGAGAAAGAGGAGCGGGAGTATTTCGAAGCAGTTGAGGCGGAATTCAAAGCCAAGAGGGATCTCGACGGCCTCCAGAAGGCCATGGCTGAAGCGACTACAACAAAAAGCGAATTAGAAAATGCTGTTGCTATAAACAAACAAACGCAGCAGGAGCTGGATTCGTTGTATGCATCTATCTTCGATGGACCGACACCAGAGATCGTGGGTGAAGATACCAAGGAAGTCGAAGTGAGCGAAGCGCAACTTAAATACGATGCCATCATGCTTCGTCTCAGCACCGAACAACAGACACACACCATTCTCAGAAACGCACAGAAATTCATGCATAGAGCGATGAATGATATCGATCAAGCTCTTGATGCCTCTGAGTTGGACTTTTGGGGTGTGGGCGGATCATTCGCAGATATACAAGAACGTTCAGCTCTTTCTATGGCTCAGAACCATTGTTCCCAAGTCGAGATGCTCGTTTCGCAAGCCAAGCGTATGCAACCTCTTGTTAAAAACTTGCCTCATATCCAGATTGCCCAAGGCCATTTGGTGAGTGACGTTATCTTCGATAATATCTTTAGCGATATGAACTTCCATGACAAGATTTTGGGGTCCAAAAGGCAGCTAGTGATTGCGCAAAAGGTATTAGCTGGGGAGGTTGAGAAATCGCTGCAGAGGATGAAAGGTGTAAGAAGGGAAGGGAAGCATGCGGGTGAAGTGTTGAGCGAAAGGAGGAGAGAACTGCAGACCATTAGAGCGGAGGCCTTTGAGAAGATTGCAGGAGGCCTACCAGATTATGAACCATAGTTCCGATCATCCTTGGACAAGATATAAATTTAGTAATAGTATCACTTTCCTTTTTTTGTATATTTATATTCTATTCATAATTGTAAACAATTGCTTGAAAGCAGCTGTCACTAAGTATGGGAGGACTTTGCCTTAAGCATCTAAAACTGAAGGCTTATATTTCCAGAAAGATAGCTAAGTACTACCACCATGTTAACCTCCTTGCTTCTATACAGCCCATCATCTTAGTGCACTCCATAGGCACTTAGAAGACCTAGTCCACCCAAAACAAATATAAAACCCTTTAAACTTCTTGCACAAGCTTCAAATCAAATTCTTGAATGAAGTAATCTATCCAACTCAAATGAGTTACCCAAGAAGTGAGTTATTCAAATCGAACAAGTCACTCAAATCAAGTAATTCACACAAATACAATATCTTCTGCTCTTATAAGACTGCTTCTACTTTAGACTATCTAAAGAACCTATAGAAGCACCCTTATTTACTCCCACACCTCCCCAAGAAATTCCAATGCACTCCACAACCTATTTCCAACACATACAATACATACATTACATGCTATATATTTAACCCTCCCATCTATTCACCTCAATTTGCTCCTCCGAAAATAAACCCATACCTCCCTCCCCCCCCAAAAAGAAAAGAAACCCAAAAAAAAGCCACCACAGACCCAAACAACCCCAATCCACACTCACTAAATGAAGTTAATCCATCTCTAAATCATCCAATACCAGGCCAATAACATTATTAAAATAGATACGTTCATATCAACGATTCCCCATCTCTAAATCAGCTAATACCGGGGCCAGCAGTGCTCTTAAAATAGAGAAGGTTCATATTAAATATTATTATTCCTCGGGAAGGTGTATTGTAAGAGTCATTGTTGGAATAATTGGTCTCTGATGTCACGTGCGAATTACATAAGCACGCTATCGGCACGCTGGGCCAATCAGAGGTTGCACTCAGCCGGGCCGTGCCGCGCTACTAGCCTAATCGGGACTACTAGACAAGCATATCAAGACCTCCATTCTGGCACTTAGTTACCTAGAGCTAGACATGAACAATAGAACCAATTGACCAGAACCACTGGAACGAAGAATGAAGAAATCAATATATTGATGAAGTGAACCGACAGTCATATTTGTATAATATCTGATGCAGTCCTTCGTGTTGAACAAGCGTGAATCTGACTATAGAGATATGGATTACAAGTGTGGAAATAGTTAAGCTGTTTTACCTGTCTTGTCTGCTTGGTTTTTGATGAGGGGTTTGCTTAATGGGTTTTTATAGGGGGTTTGTGGTGAATGTGCCAAGGAAGTGTGTATGTGGCTGATTTCGCGCATTTTCAGTTCAAGGCCATGATAAAGAGAAGTCTCCAATAAGAATTAATTGTTGCCATAATATCCTATCTTAAGAGGTAGCAGCCAGAGTGAAATCAACATTCGCAGCATTAATATCAGCACCACCAATACAAGTGCTAGTAAGCGGGCTATCACCACAAACTGCCCTCGCAGCTCTAACACAAGCCTCCCATCTGCCCTTGGTGATATCAATTGTTGTACCCGCAGTTGCGGCCTTGAGAGTAAATTCTGCGGTTCCGCTAGTACCGGTTGTAGTTGTAGGGTTACCGGCGCATTGTTGGACTTTTGTTTTTGTTAGTGTTATTCAATTTGAGGGATGTTGTATTGCTTACCAGTTCCAGCGATAGAGCCACAGATGGAGAGGAGGGCGACATTGATATCGTGGGAGACCAGTGTTCTGTTGACAAATATCAGTGAACTGAGAGTTTCAAAGTTAACGCAGACTTGCTTACGTTGAGGGATCAGTACAGGTGGTGCCTGTAATGCTGGCCGGATTTATACTTGTATTAGCCCTGGTCGCAAGGGGAGGAAGAGCAGCGACACAGGCAGCTGCGGTGAGAATTGAGACGAAGACAGAGAACTGCATTTTGAAATGATTGGCTGATAGGTGGAATATTAAAATGTGGGGTTGGATGTAAAACGATTGAGAATGCAGACGTCAACGTCAATGCGAGCGATAAATGTAGTGATACAAAAGTAGAAAGAGAGTGAAAGAAGAGATAGATGACGAATATCAAACAGAAGCAGGAGAAACAGACGGGAAAGAAAAGATGGGAAAAGGAAGAAGTTATGAGATTTGCAATGGAACAATTTTTGAAAGAAATGTTATGCAATTGAGTACATGGAGAGTAATCGAGGTATCAGATCAGGGCGATCATTCAAAATCCTCTGAAGTATATCCACATGACCACGAAGTCAATTTCCTCAGTAAGGCCGATGGGGACGTCGGCGTCTGTTGTTCGCACTCGTCTCCAAAATTGTACAGTACAGTATATTAGGCGAGGAAAGTTTGGGTCTGTGGCAGTCCGTCCATCTGATGTTTTCGGTCTTAGCCGAGCATTGCCGTCGCATCGCCTGGGCATCGCGACACTTCACGTTTGACCCCCGTTTGACCACCATCACATCATTACCATTCGAGATGACAGGAGGAAGGAAGAGACGGATGTGAAGCAGGGAAAGGTGCAACAAGCGAGATGGGTCCTGGTGGATTCTCATCGCCAAGTTGTGATCTGTGCTGGGTTAAGCTTATGAAACGTTATCTCGACGGTTGCAGTTGCTGAGGGGGCCAGAAATCATGAAATGAGAGAGGATGCCGAGGAAATTCGAGGAATTGAGATCATGGAAACGGCAGATCCTTCTGATACTGCTGTTCTTATGATCTTCATGGTTCCTGTGGGAATAGAGGCTATCTTTGCGATGAGTCGTCATCAGTGATGTTGTTGATACTGCGCATCGTGTAAGGAAGGCTGTGGACACGCTCGAAATGCAGATCTGCTTGCGAAAAGATGGGACGGTCCTGGGAATCATGAAATGCAAAAACAATCCATCTTGGGGAGCTAGCTGACCAAATAGAAGGTGTGTAGTCTGGGTGAAAGAATGAACGAACCAATTGTCGAATAATAAGTAAGATAAAAAAGAATTGACGACAATGAGCATCTTCCTAATCTTATCAGATCATCTACAACCGTGCACTCCTCCAATCTTTAAATCGACCCAACCGCCGCAAAACATGTCTGGAACAAGACTCGTCTCATCTTCTCTCATCCTTCAACCTCCACCAATCCCCATCTCACCAACAGCACTCGCGTAAATCGTGTCTGCGAGTATTCTGCACATCGGGTTCATCTCATTCTCGTCACCATCCTCGTCTCGTATCGCAGACCGTGAAACTTGAGGTAACCAAAAGGTACAAGAACAAACTTTGAACGATGGTCTTGCAGGTAGCAGAGCATAGGCGCCGCCTCCTCGATGTTGGACAAGCGCTACGGAATATGCCTACTGTTACAATGAAATCCATTATCTCACAAGGCGCAGTTCGTCTATGATCGCATTGTGAGCCTATTATTTGTGTCGTCGCATGGACGAGGATTTGTGGTCGTTATGCAACATCGTATCCTCACCGCACAAAAAGAGCCTCTTGCCGACTAGCAAGGACCTTTCGGGAGATCTTAACGGATGCCCCTGTCTCATCGTCTCGACAACAAGCATCCAGCTTCCCTCAGCGCACCGAATGTAGCCACCTCTCCGCTCAGAGCCCCTGATTTTCCGTATTTCCACGATCCCTCGGCTTGTTAGCCGTGAAGCGAGGTCGTCGCAAAAAGGACCTTGTGTATCAAAACTGTCCATCGCGACGCGCTTACAGAACAGAAGGGTGCGCTCAAGTCAATTAATTTACATGACGCACATATGGCTGTCAGAGGGTCTACCCGCCCCCGCGCCTGTAAGTCGCAGGCAGCTGTCATTCGTGCCATCTTTGGCCTTTGACTTGATCTCCCTCCTGAGTACTGAAACCTCCAAAATATCCCTAAGGCACATGAAGCATCGAGGCTGAAGCTTAAGTCGGGAGGGCCCTTGAACTCTTTTCCAGGCTACCGGTTTAAGCCTTGCTGGGCATGCTCATCTCTTTTTCTGACAGGGGTTGGAGAACCGAGGAGGAGATATAAGGATATCGACACCACTCTCTCGTGAACTTTTGCTCCCCCACATCGATCTTTCGACTTTCATTCTTTGGGTTGTACCTGACATTCGTTGTTTTTGTTTCTGTGGCTTTTGCTTCTACATTCTTTTTTTTTACCCCAATCACTCATTCTAAACTGTACCGACTGCGTCGATTTTTTGCTCGAAATACACCACAGGTATACCATTTTATCAATAAAGGCTAGTCCTATTACGTTCACATCCACAACCTACTTTTTGAATTCGAATATCATAAATCCTCAATACCGACATCATGTTGTTCCCAGCCGCCGCCGTCATCCTCGCATCAGCTGGTCTCATTGAAGCACGGGGACTTGTTCACCGCCATGCAGACATGCACATTGCCAAGCGTGCAACAGCAACTTCTTCCAGTGACTCCTCTCTTACTTTGTCAGCCAATGCCGTCCAGAGTGGTTCTTTCGTGGATGGTAGCAAGGAGATCGGTGCTGCTGAAGTTGGCCAAGCTCTCTCCGAGACCTCTACCAACAACTTTATCAATTATTGTTCCGGAAAGACGTTAACCAACGGGCTCCAAATCCTGACTGGTTCGTGCAATGGAATTCGTAAGTATAACCAGCCAATCACGCTGGACTTTTCTGATAGTTTTAGCCATGGGCGATATCCCAGCCAAGACGGCTATGGTCTCTTCAATTATCACATTTCCTCAATATGGCAGCTCTAGCATTCAATCAGATACCACCTTCAACATTACCGTCCAGATGAGCAATATGGTTACCGGATCATTCACCAATGCTGACGCCACTTATTATGCTGCTCCCCAACAACTCAGCGGCGGCAAAATCGTTGGCCACACCCACGTGACCGTCCAAGACATGGGCAAATCCCTCAACCCAACCACTCCTCTCGATCCGACCCAGTTCGCTTTCTTCAAGGGCATCAACACTGCTGCTGATGCAAATGGCGTCCTTACCGCAACAGTAACTGGAGGTCTCCCAGCAGGCAACTATCGTCTCTGCACTCTGGCTTCTTCTTCGAACCATCAGCCTGTTCTCATGCCCGTTGCTCAGCGTGGAACAGCAGATGATTGTACTAAGTTTGTTGTTTCCGGTAGTGGAACCACTGCAAACGCTGCCTCTAACAACGGATCTGGGGGACAAGCCGCTGCAGCTGCCGTAAGTCTCAATGATATACCATCGAGAAGAACTACAACTGACATACAAAATTAGGCCGCTAGCGCTGTCGCCGCTGGACCTGGAGCGATCCAAAGCTCAGCTGCTTCCTCTTCCACCTCCAAGGCCAATGCAAAGGCAAGCACTGCAGCCAAGGCCAGCACCACAGCCAAGACAAATGCCGCAACTAAGGCCACTACCACAAAGGCAACTACGAGCTCTGCAAAAGCCGCTGTTGCAACTACATCAAGCTCGTCCAAAGCCACCTCTGTGACTCTTTCATCCGCCGGTTCCAGCGCATCTGCAACCTCCAAAGGCTCTAAGTCCAAGGGTTCCAAGAATGTCTCTGGCTCTACTCAAATTACCTCAATCACCATTATCGAATACATCACATTCTTCAACTTCGCAGCCTCAAAAGGAGGAGTCTGCCCGTCCGTAAACAAGAACGGCGAGAGTGCTTTCGAGGTTCTAGGCGAGCAATTCGCTGATCTCGCATCCGCTGCCGCGGCCGCTTGTGGTCATCAGTTCACATCTTGCCAAAGCTTTGCTGGTCCTCTCTTCAGTGTTGAGGAGTGTGTTACTCAACAGGATACTTGCAACAGTGCTGCTTCTTCGGCTACTACTACTGCTGCCGCCCCAACTACTCTTACTGCTTCCATCACTGCCGCAGCCACTCAGACCGTCTCGATTTCCTCGCAATCTGGAGTTTCTGTTCTTAGCACTGTTACTTCCAGCACAACAGTTAGCATTTCCGCTGCTGCTGCCTCAACCACGGCATTAGCTGTTGCTGATTCTGCCGCAACTGGAGCTTGCTCAATTGTAACTGGAACTGTGACCGTTGATGCAGTTGCCGCGGTTGCCACTTCATCGTCTTCTTCCACTGTTTCATCTGCATCTTCAAAAGCAACTGGCTTCAACTTCTCCAACAGCACCGCCTCAGCTACTTCATCTAGCGCTTCTGCCAAGGCCACAGTTTCTACAAACAGCGCTGTGACTGCTCTTGGCGGTATTTCTGCCCCCGCTATCACCAACTCAGGGGACGCTAGCCGTCCATTCTTGGTCAATGGTAACACCTTCGTCAACGAGGCAGCCGCACTCCAGAGATCTTGCGATATCCAGTTCAACCAGTGTGCCAATGCCGTGAATGGCGGTACCGCTTCTGGATTTACACTGTCGGACTGTTCTTCACAGCAAACTACATGTAACGCAGCGTAAACGTGTTTACAAAGGAGAGGCGAATTTGATTTGTTTCCTGTTTAGTTGTGTAAGATATGATACCTGATGAGAGTGATGAGTATAGATAGAATTTTGACGCCGAGGTGGTTTTCTTCTTGTATAAATAGCTAGAGATGAGAGATAGGATGGTTGGGTATCGGATGGGAGGACATTGCTACCTCTCTTTTATGATGAAAGATATGAATTCATACGTTCATCGATGGCATATACATGCTCTTCTTCTGTGACCTTTTTTGTGCCAACAGCTTCATGATTCGCTTGATTTCATGACTCCCTCTTCCATCGCTGAATAGTGCCGGATTGCGCAAATCAAAAGATTTACTCAAGTCAAGGGGGTTACTTGAGTCAAGCTTAAGAATCATATGAACCATGAACTCATCAGCACATCTCCATCTCTCCATCCGCTTCTTGACATGCTCCCGTCTCATTCTTCTGTTGACGAATGTCATAGGCAATCAACATCATCATCCAATATAAACGATTACCAGCCCTACTCTCAAACCCCATCCACCTCCTCCACCATCCCACCAACTCCCTTCTCCACTTCCTCTCCTTTCCCTCCATCCCTCTTCCCTCATCCACCTCCGTACCGCCCAAAAACATAGCAAACCCCTTCATACTATCCCTCTCAACAACATCCCCCCTTCCAATCAACCGTCCAAGTAAATCCTCACTCACAACCTCCTTCTTCATCAATTCGAAATTCTTATATCTCAATTTCTAAATTCCCAATCATCAATCAACCTGGAAGTCCTTACTCTCATTGTCACGTGCCTTAAAGAAGAAAGCCACCTCATCTAGGTAATGGAACGTACCTTAATAAACTTCAAAAATTCATCAACCTCACCCTCCTCCCCTTCAGCTAGTATCACACCGGGAGATTTCTGCTTTCCACTAATTCTTAGGAGCACGGAACATTGATGTTGGTTTGCAGCGCTGCGGATTAGGCGGATCTTTTTAGTGCTTGTCATGTGGTGGGTTCGGATTAGGAGACGTGATATGGAGGACATCTTCCCGTGGCTTTGAAGGATGGGAAACGGTGGTTTGAGTGAGGCGATTTGATGTTGTGTTAGTTGGTTTTTGTTTGCTTATTGTATGATACCTACCAACATGGAGGAGAATTGGAAACGTCGACGTCGTGACTTTAGGTCGTGACTTTAGGTCGTGACCTCGGGAATAGATTTATCCAGATTTAATCTCATCTTGCGACTTCTTTTCTTTCTTCCTTCTTCTTCATCTACCAATTCTCATCATGTCAGATAATCTGCAGCTCAATTATCTCACGTTTTATCCTTGCTATTTGAAGCTGATTTTACCTAAACCACTATAAGAAGAATCCCCCACTTTCAAGGTTAGGTTCTAGTTCGTCCGAAAGTACCGCGTGCCTGATCTTTGTTTACCCCGCAATCTGCATTGTAATTACACTTGCCGTCATGTATCTTTCTCTCGTAAACAGACAAGGAGGGGTAAAGTAACGTTGTTATGTTGTGGGGTTGGCGTTAAGGTACGTATATACATGATGGAAAGTTATATACGGTCCCATCGTGGGAAGTTCCCTCTGGTCCAACGATGAGTTGAGGTCCTTAGACTTCAAATTTCTCTTCAATTGAGTGAATAAGTACCGGTATTAGATATTAAGGATCCTCTCGTTCTACTGCGAAGAACTTGAAAATGTTTTCGTTCCATCCAAATGCTATTGTTGCTTTGGCTTTATGCTCTGCGGTGGTTACCTCTGTTCAAGTGGAAAAGCGAGATTTCGACGTCTTCGACTTTGTTGATCCTTTAATTGGGACTGCTAATGGAGGTAAGCAATCCCAATTCTTTCCTATTGTGCGTTTGTACTAAAATGGACGAAAAGGTCATGTCTTTCCTGGAGCGACACTACCCTTTGGTGAGTCCCAAAAGTCTCAAATACTATGAAGATAGCATGCTCATATGTGCTTAAGGTATGGCAAAGGCTGTAGCCGATGTCAATGACCCAAATGAGAAGCAGGGTGGTTTTGCTTCTGGAGATAGCGACATCACTGGGTTTTCGCATATGCATGATTCTGGAACAGGTGGTGTAAGGATTAACATACCTACCAGTCCTTATATCTCCAAGCTAATATATAAAGTCTCCTTCCCTCGGCAACTTCCCATTCTTCCCACAAACAGGCTGCCCTGGAGATCTCGTCGACAACTGTTTCTTTACCAAGACAGACCGAGCATCCCGGAGAATCAATGGAACAGTTGAAGCACAACCCGGATACTTTGCTGTAACTCTAAACACGTCAATCAATGCCGAAATGACGGTGACAAACCACACGGCACTATATCGTCTCACCTTCCCAACAAATACCTCATTACCATATAGTCCGTTGATTCTTATAGATCTAACAGACCTACCAGAGTCTCGTACAAATGGTTCTATATCCGTAGACCCTAGCACGGGGAGAATAACTGGAAATGGGACTTTCTCTCCATCTTTTGGTATTGGGAGTTATGACCTTCATTTCTGCGCCGATTTCACTGGTGCGAACGTCCGAGATACTGGGGTCTTTATGAATAATCGAGCAGGGAGCACTCCAAAGAATCTGACTACAGTGTACGATGGAATAAATTCCCCACCTCTACCAGCAGGAGCTTGGATTCAATTTGAAGCACCCTCATCTGATAACCAAATCCTAGTCCGAGTGGGAATGTCATTTATCAGTGTAGCACAAGCATGTTCTAACGCAGAGAAAGAGATCCCATCGTTCGACTTTCCTGCAACTCTTCAAGCAGCCCAAGATGTCTGGAGAGAAAAGTTGTCAGTCATTCAGATTGATGCCACAGGAGTCAGTGATGAGATCCAGACTATTTTCTGGTCGGGTGCATACCGAGCCATGATCTCACCTCAAGATTATACTGGAGAGAACCCGTTATGGGATAGCACGGAGCCGTATTATGATTCTTATTATTGTATTTGGGACTCATTTAGGAGCATTCATCCCTTAATTACTCTGTTGGACCCAGAGAGTCAGACTTTAATGGTGAGAAGTCTGATTGATATTTATCGTCATGAAGGTATATTCTCAATACCAGCTTATTAAGGATTGTAGACATTTAACTAACATACATAGGAAAACTGCCTGATTGCAGGATGAGTCTATGCAAGGGATTCACCCAAGGTGGTTCTAATGCTGATATCGTCTTGGCCGATTCGTACGTGAAGAATATCACAGAAGGAGTCGACTGGGCTACAGGGTACGAAGCGGTAGTCTCTGATGCCGAAGGTTTTTTATCCTGTCCCTTGAAACTAAACACTATCTAATATTTAAAAGATGAGCCCCTTGACTGGTCTGTAGAAGGTCGCGGAGGTCTCACAAGCTGGAAGACCTTAGGCTACATACCAACCGACGACTTTGATCCCTACGGAGTCGGACCATTCACACGTTCGATTTCGCGCACTGTTGAATATGCCTACAACGACTTCTGTATATCTGAAATTGCAAAAGGACTAGGCAATACAGGAGACGCCGAGAAATACCTTACGCGTTCCGAAAACTGGAAGAATATGTACAACCCTACCCAAACTTCCTTCGTCAACAATACTAACGCTGCGCCTGGAAAAATTGTCGATAGTGGCTTTGTCGGTTTCCTGCAACCTCGATATCTGAACGGTACATTTGGCTTCCAAGACCCAAGTCTTTGTTCCCCACTCTACAACTTCACTTCCTGCTACCTAAACACAAACGGACATGAAACATACGAAGGTTCCTCCTGGATGTACACATTCTTCGTACCCCAAGACATAGCCACCTTAGTAACGACACTCGGCGGGCCCGAATCCTTTACAAACCGACTAATTTACCTCCACACGTCCGGACTTCTCTACATAGGCGACGAACAAGCCTTTCTACCAGTTTTCCAATTCCACTATGGAGGACGACCAGGTCTTTCCGCATTTTACTCGCACTACTATATCCCATCCCAATTCAACACTTCTGTTTCTGGTCTAGCTGGGAACGATGATTCGGGGGCTATGGGTTCTTTTACCACGTTGGCTATGATGGGATTATGGCCCGTTTCTGGTCAAGATGTCTATCTTATTACGCCTCCTTATTTCCCGGAAGTCAATATTACGAATGGTCAGACTGGAAAGACTGCGACGGTTAGAAATTTGGGGTTTGATGCTAGTTATGAGGGTATTTATGTACAGAGTGCTACTCTAAATGGGGTGACTTATACCAAGAACTGGTTAACGCATTCCTTTTTCCTCGAAGGTGGAGTCTTAGAACTTACACTTGGGAGGAATGAGAGTACGTGGGGAACTAGGGATGAGGATTTGCCACCTAGTGCTAGTACTTCCTCGTAAAAGGGTATCACTGTGCAGTAGGGGTTATAGGAAAGAGAGCGAAAGTTATATCCATTACGCTAAGATTTGTACAGAAAATAATACTCTAATATAGCTAGTAACCGCTAAATGAGACTAAAATAAGTGTAGACGAAAGTGCACAGAAGCTTAATCTATTCTACTAGATTATAGAAGCAGAACACAAGTATTATAGACCTCGATATCAAAGGTATTACCTTAGTAGTATCTTGTACTAGAAGTCTTTCAGTAAGAATTTTATTTATTTATTTAGGTAATACCACTAAATACTTACTACTATATGTTGAATATAGTGAATATGTGGGAATAGCATGTACGTGCCCACTACAAGTAGGCCCATCACTCTAGCTTCCACATAGAACACAATACCATCACTATTACCAACCACATGTTGCTGCCCACTTATATTGTGCCCATTCAACACTATACTTATTAATTAAGTAGACTAGAAGGCTTTACTATATTTCGTAGTTTAGTAGTACTATTGCTTACTATAATTCAGTTACTATAAACCCTCGAGCACAATAGTGGTAATTGAGTGAGAGTCAGAATTGTCTGATTATACGCTCGCCGAGTTTACTTAGGTTGTTAAGACTAGGTATACTCTAAATCGAATTGGTAGGCTACTCGTAATTGTCCACAAGATGCGTTGAGATCTCCGGAGAGGTAGGAAGAGGTATTGTACATAACATCGCAGCTTGCCGCTAAGCTTTTCGTAGGATAAGGGGGGGGTTTTTTTGATGGTGTATGTTGTTCTACGGCATACTAAAGATAAATAAGCCACCCTGACTATCTCTTGAACCAAGGATGCTCCAACACAGCCTCGACACTTAGTCGTTCCTTTGGATCATACTTCAAAATACCCATCAAAAGATTCCCTAAAACTTTACTTTCCTCAATCGGAACAACGAACCCACCTGCCTCATTCTTCTTTCCCCCGGGGTTATAACCGGAAGTTGCGCTGCTGGAGAGGAGCTCCTCGAGAGTACTCATCAACATGTACGGTTTCCCAGTCTCAGGATCAACCAGCGGCGTTCCATCCTCCTCGTACCACTGCCCCCGTGCTTTCCAAGAGCTCCACCAAGGTTCCGGGAGCTTCCCAAGCAGCGGCACCATCTGCATAATTACCTCATCATCATCATCCATGAAATTCTCAAAGAGGGGGCTCCTGGTCCGAACTTCGTAAATCGTGCACGCAAGAGCCCACAAGTCACATCCAACACCGATAGTATTATCGAAGAGGAGCTCAGGGGAGCGAAAGGAGGCTGTGATCCCGAGATCGTCAGGTGGACTATGCATATAATAGGATTCGCCGAAGTCGATGATAGAGACTTGATCTGATATGAACCGAGCATCCAGTCGGTCTAGACTGAGGCCTTCGACTAAATATTCAGGTCCCGAAGGTGCTGGACTCTCTCCAGATATGGTAAGAAGAGGCTCTTTATTTGGCTCTCCGAGCTGCTTTATCAATTCATCTTCACTTAGTTCGTCAAAACCCGTGAGTCTCAAGAGGATGTTAGATGGCCGGAAATCTAATAGAAAGTAGTAGCAGAAACCACACGCTGTTATCTTTGTGAAGACTAACCACCATGACAGATCCCGTTCTTATGTAGAAAATGTAGCCCACGCGTAACTTGCAACGCAATATCTCGAGAAACCCTCGCAGGATCCTCAAACAGGCCCCACAGAGCAGAAACTCGTGGCCCCAGTACGGGAAGAACTAGGCACAGATGTCTCCCATTAGGTCCATCATGCCAGAAGTGTTCACGCGGGACTGCAATGCACTCTCCGCCAGCCTCTCCAAAATCCAGGCCTTCTTGGTTCACCAACCGGAGCTCCGAAGACTTTTCACGGGACTCATCGGCAATGATAATCTTCAATGCGACGTATTTTTGTGTGTCCTCGTCCCGACAAAGCCAAACTGTTGCCAAACCGCCTCTTCCCAGCTTGTGTATGACTCGAAATCGACCGGCTGTGCCAAATCTGTCCCCGATATGCACGGGATGAAAACCCCCAGGTCGATATTCCTCGCGATCCTCTGCGTCAGGGAGCCAACCTCGCTCATACAACTGCTCTACCGGACCATCATCAAGCTTTTCGTCTGTGTCGTGATCGGACTCATACATCGGGGGTTCCTCAAATGATTCGGGCATTGCACAAAAGGATGCGGCAGACTGAGAAGGATTAAAGAAAGGAGGTATAAATTTCACTAAACGGTTGGTGGGGGTAACCGCTCAACTTTATTTTTATACCGAATACTTATTCTATGCTTCCGAAAATTAGAGGAAATATAAAAAGTGTATTTTGTTTTCATATTATAAAGTTTTATTAAAATTAATACAAAGTAATACTACTAAGAGAAACTATTATATTTAATATTCTCTTATAATTAATCTAACTACTAAAAAAACTATATCTCTATTTATAATAATAGATAATAAATAAGATTTAATAGAACCTATTCTAAGTTTAGATATTTTTACACACTTATATATTCTTCTAATAAATAAATAATAAGGAAAAATCTCTATATATATAAAAGGAAAACTTCCTTTTAGGTAAAAAAGACTAATTTATATTATAGCAATGTTATTTTCCTTTTCACTGTTCTATAAATTCTTAACACGTGCAAAATGCATAAGACCTAATCTTTTAAGTTCAGGTATATATTCAATTGGTATCAAAAATACTTCTGGAAAAAATATTCCACCCAAAACACCATCGCTAAATCAACAACCTCATAATCCCAACCCTCCAAGTACAAAAGAAATAGATTCCCGCAGACACAAATGTCTAAACCTCAGAAGACCAGATAGTCTGCTTAACAGCAAAAAATCCCCTCCTAGCAACTTTCCGTCTCCACAACTCCCAAATCCCAATACTCGCGCCAACAAGTCCCAAGATCTGGAAAGCCCTTGCAGTAGCCGGAGATACATCACTTGAACCCTCAGCCCCAACAAGCCAATCAGCAATAAAGGTATCTGAATGTCCACCCTCTTCCGTACTCTCCGAACATTCTCTCTCAAGGACCTCAGAAGCACCTAATTCGATACCAGTAGCATCAACAGCCACAGCTTTGAACGAACACCATTTCGTACAATCAACCTCGACAGTAGTCTCAAACCCACTTTTAGGTACTGAGATAACATCACTGAATTCAGCACCTCCACCATTTGACTTCCCCTGAATCTTCCATTCCTTAACCTCAGTAGCTCCATTCCAACTAACGAAGAGTTTCCCCTGTTGAACAGCAACTTCGGGTTTCGTAAGTGGTTTACCGATCCAAGGATACTTATGAACTTTATAAGTTTGAACAGCTCCCGTATTAAAAGTCTTCTGACTTCCAACATGTACATCACAGAGAACTTCTCCATCTTCTGAATACTCGGTCCAAGCTGCGTTATATCCAAATCCCAACAAAACATTTCCTGAAGGTAATGTTTGTATACTACCCTGGGAAGCTGAGATAATCTTCTTGGGGTTCCGGTAAGATCGCTTGAGTTCGGCTGTCATGTTTTCTAAATCCAAAGTAATATGAACACCTCTTGAGGAAGAAACAGTCGGTTTAAGTCCATAGCGAGCTCCGTTATCGAAGAGTGTAATACCAGTATGGTCTGCGTTCCATGTAGCGTCGTGTTGAAAGGCGAACTTCGTTGCAGCCCCATCACTGAGATCCGTGAAAGAATTATGACGACCACCTAGTTGCCAGAGAACCTCTCCAGTCCTCCCATCAATATAACTGATACTCTGATAATAACGACTTGAGACGAGATAGTTGCCCGCCTCATCCTTATCAATAGAATTGATATGAAAGAAATCATATCCATTAGTCTTAGAACGGCCAGCATTTCCAGCCGGGAAGTCGGATTCGGAGATTTTGAAATGTTCAGAAGCACTCCATTGGAAAAGCACGGCATTGGTTTCGAGATTTATTTCTTGGATTACTGAATCCCAGATGTAACCTTTGCGTGATACGTGACGGCCCCCGGGTCCGACTAGTGCGTGGCCCCAAGTTGCATCTATCTCTTTCATTAGGTATTGGGTTACTAGTGCTGTGTTATCCTTGGTGATGCGGAATTCGTGGAGATCGCCTGGTTTGCCTTCGCCAGCTGACATGCGGTATGCTTCGTTGTAGTTTTCATCGAGCTAGATAAGTCAGATTTTTTTTCCAACCCCCCAAAATTTGCCTCTTCGCTCTAGACGACAAAATTACGAGGAAATAAAGAAATTGAGTTTCAGGGCCAAGACTCACCATAAAATAATACCCCTCTCCATGTCCCCCCACAGAATCATCACCCTGCCAAAAAGTCAAGTACTCTTTCCCCCGATACGTCTGAACGCCCAACCCAAAAGTTTCCCCATATGTAGCATTCATCCAAACCAATTCTCCCTTGGCATCAAAGATCATCGGACTCTGACCCTTCAACATGACCTTATCACCTCTCAAACTAATCATCGTATACGATCCATCGTCGCAGCGAGGTGACGTTTGTAGGATATTGAGACGTGGTGCTGTTAGGTGTGGTGCGGTAATATAAGAGCGATTAGGATATGCTCCATAAGTACCGTCGTCAAAGGAGGTGGATTGGAAATGTGGGTATGTTTCTTGTGAAGAGGTGAAGAGCGAGGGCGAGGCGACGATGACTCTGATAAGAGCTGGTAAAACGAAGATTGAGGACTTCATAATTGCTGATTTCTTCCTTTCCTTCTCTCCTTTCCTCCCAAAGAAAATCGCAAAGATCGTCTGACAGAAGCTGTCAAACAAGAAATCTTATGCGATCCAGAATACCAAGTGCCAAGCTCGTCAACGGCGTATCGCCTATTCGTTGTAATCTCCTGCCTCCACTACTGCTGCACTACACCTCTATCGAAATCCAGAATCCAGAAGTCTCACCTCTACTATCTCCTATATTCTCTCGAAGCAGTTGAGCTGAGGAAGAGAAGAATTTGCTGTACGAAAAAGACGACGGTGACACGACAAGATCGAAGCGTGAGGATCATACAGATGGAGGTAGGTAGATCGAACAGGTACTCGTAACAGATAGGAATAAAGAAAGAAAGATGAGGAGAGTAGTAACGACTTGCATGAAACGTGTTCGAGAAGAACTGAGCCAACCAAAGAACCTCACCATACCTTAGGGTAGATATGTATGCGCAACTACACCCCTCTTAGCAGGACCGCCAAGGCCTCTAAACTCAACCTCGTCCCCAAAAATACACGCACCACCAGACAGTCAAAAATCAGTGCAAAAAAAGCATCAAACCTCCACAAGACAGAGCACCGTGACGCCGACAACGACGACAACCTTCCCCATCCAAGTCTCTCTCCCCGCAACCAGCCAATCCCAAGGCTCAAAGCCATCTAAAAGGAGGAGACTGTAATCAGGGCAACGCGTTGCGCCAAGAGTTCCAGACGGGCAATACCAGTAATTGCTATCAGCCCGATGAAGATCTTCCCTTCATGCTGTCTTGTCAGAATCAGATGCCGACTCCCGACGTCCCAGGGCTCGGGGTCCTCACCTCACCTCTCACCTCACCAACCCACTTCATTCCCCCATACACCCACCCCGAAGCAAAAAGCTTCTTCCATCTGAACTGCTACGAAACTCGCCCGCCAAGAGGGCGATCTTTATATTTATCCCAACGAGGCTGAATAAAATTCTTCGTTAATGCTCCTTCACGGTGCTCCTCCAATTCTCGAAATTGAAAGTCCAGGTGGGAAGGAGGGATCCAAATCTGGAAGGCTATCTCGCTTCCACAAGCACAGTTCACTTCCTGCACTATTCCCCCCTATTAATCCCAACGCCACGCGGCCTCGGCTATGCCGTCGACCGATGACTAAGCGAGATTAAGAGCTCGTGGCTGCATTGATTATGCGGCTCACACCCACTTGACCACGAATCTGAGCCACCTCAACGAGTCAAGACAAGTACACGCAGCTAAAGTCGCTGAGCCACATGATTATGCCACGGCGAGGAGGCCGCTCTCTTCAAACCCATTACTCGGGACGACATAGGTGACTTAGTAGTCTTGAAGGAAGCTTAGCTGATTTTCGATTGAAGGTACGGTTGTTGAAGATAGCAATCGGTAGCTAGCTACCTACGAAGTACCTCTTCATGCCATTATTAGCCCTTGAACTTATTTCTCCGATAACCATTGATGTACGGATTTCAGCTCACCAAGAAGAAACTCGCACTCGACTCCCAAGCTTTCGAAAGCAATACCTCCGCAGCCGTGCAAATAACATATATTGAGGGGTCTGGTTTGTAAATATAATTCCAAGTCGACATTGCTGTCATTTTCTCTATCTTTTCCCAACCCCCTTTCCATAATCCGTGATCGTCTCAACATACATCACTTGCCACCTCATTCTTGTCCCATTCCCGTACCCTTAGCTCATGGTATCTTCCGTTTGGTACAGGGTATAAATCATAGATTCGTAACGAAAGAATATAGCACACCAGACATCCCGTCGTTTATGAAGCCAATATCGTGTCGTCTTGGATAGTCGTCATGATACTGTTTTTAGTGAAAAGAAGAATTTGTTTCCGACCCAGTCAGGGCAGTCATCGAAAAATACATATGGTGGATCATGTGATTACTTAACTCCTGGCTTTCTCGTGTTATACGGGAAGAAGGTTGTCCACAGTGGCTTCGACCTCATAGCCAACCCAACCAAAACGAAAGAGAACTATTCGTTCTGCAATGGGTCATTGCTTCTATGTTTCGTCGGCAGTGTTGGAGGAAACGAGATCGCCCGGGGCTCTTTCGCATTGAACACCCATCAACGCCTATTCATTGCGTTCCGTCGACTGGCGTGCGTGAGAAGATGGGCTGTCCCTGTGGCCTGTCACTCCAGTGTAGGGGCCGATGTCGAGCGTGAATGCTTTCTCGCTCCCGACCCCTGAGTAGGTAAGTCCTCTTGGTCGATTGATCCTATAACCCCTGCGATCGATTGCTCATTCCCTATGGACTCTAATTCTCGCGAGTAACCAGAGGACTCGCTATGTCTCAGCGCTGCTGCGTCCACTCCCGTACCCGATTGCTCCCCATACTCCAGCGATTCCAAAACCAGCGGGAGAGCCGTCTGTGGGTTCTGGTCCCCAGATGCTAGCCCCAATGAGCCACGTTCAAATCTGGAATGCTCCTCGATAGTCACCGATCTCTTCCTCGGACCCAAATCTTCATCCATCTCTTCTGATTCTGCTTCTCTTTTCAAGCTGCCCTGCTTACCAGATAGTGCTTCTGGTTCTGCCACTGGCTCTGCCATTAGTTCTTGATTCCCCATTGCATTCGCACTCCCACTTGCTTCCCCCCTCGCGATTGCTTGTTGTCGCTGCTGGGCCTGTTCCCTTAATATTCGTAGCTGCTCTTCTGGCGGTATGACCACTTCTCCCTTCATCGGCTTGCGACCCCAGACGGTGTAGAATTTATGATAGGCATGTACGCGACGGTCTACAATCGATTTGCGAACATTTACCAGGTACACCTTTGTCGCCCATTAGCCAAAATGCAATTCCTTGAAGTAGATGGCCACTTGACCACAAAGACAGAGAGCTGAGGGAAAGACCAACCTCAATTTCATCCTTACTCCAACTAAAAACCCTACTTAGTAAAGCTAAGCTAAAACCCTGTAACCCACTCAACAAATTCTCTGCCCACCACTGGCCCAATACTTTGAGGTTTTTATCTCTTGGCCACGTATTAATTGGCAACTTAACCACCTTTTCCTGAACATCCACAAAGCCCGCTTCAATATACCACCTCTTCAACTTATTCGCTATTCTCAGCGGTCTGTCTGCTTCCTTAGCTGCATCCTCGATATACATGCTCCATTCACGGAAAGGCCAATCGGGTGGCATCGTCCCATCATCACTAAAAGGTGGGTGCATCACATCTTGACTCTCCATCCATCCACCTGGTTTTGTATACCTAAAGCCCCTTCTAATGATCTCTCTGAAATCCTGAAAACTCCCCATCATAATACGCGTATGTATGAAATCATAGTGACTTTCCGGCACAGCCCAGTCCTCTTCCGCCGCATCATCAATAATAAACTGCACGTTTTCAGGAACAGCATCGGGCTGTATGGGGGAGAGGTCCGTTGCTTCAATTGTCGCGTTAGGGTACAAGTCACCCATTTCTATGGCCCATACGCCTGTGCCTGTTCCTATATCGAGGATGTTGTGCGTGACTGAGCGGTTTAGGGGTGCGAAATGGAGTTTATGTTGTAAAGATTCTTGAATCACTTGATATTGGTAGTCGAGTCGCTCGGCCTCGGTGGCATCGTTCGGGTAGAAGTATACTGTGCCGTCCGGCAGTTAGTTCAGTTACAAGGAAAACAGCATACTGATTGAGTATGACGATGAGAAATGACAAACCGCCAGATTTGTAGCCATGATATGTTCGTCCATTTTCTTTGTCAAATTTCCAGACGTTGCTAGTTACTGAGACAGTGTCCCCTCCGCCAGAGTGACCTGATCTGGTGGGTGTATTAGTGAGTGTTGTGCGAAAAGAAAAGATCGAACTTTCGGTTTTAGTTATCTCCAGTTGTGCGGGGAACTCACGCATCGTCATCTGTGTTTGGTGTTGACTGCATCATGATCAGTATACTTTCACTAAATCCTGTAGGAGGTCCTGGGGATACGCACGTCAACTTCGATAGTAGACCCTATGCTGCCAGTAATACTGCTCCTAGAAGTGCTCTGTCCAGAGTCCTTTGGAGGATCTCTCCGCTGCGTCGGTGGTGATGGCTGTGGTTCCTCGTCCTCCTCGAAAGGAGCTATCTTTGAAGGCCCCACCATCTCTTCCTCTTGCGCACTCTGATAACGATGCCCAATCTGCCTTTGGCGTTTGTTTGCTTTTGCTACAGGAGATGCGCTGCCTGTATTCCTGGCGCGGCATACCGGTACGTACAGTAGGATACTGTAATCCAATCGCACCAGTAGATGCTTCCGTAAGCTGCAAGCCTCCCAATTCAGAAGGTGTGATTCCGCTACGGCAGAGTAAAAATGTTGAAAAATAACCCGATGAGCGAGTAGTAAAGTCTTTAAAAGAACTGGTGCCGTGGACTCGGGAATGTGGTGGCTCGAGAAGAGCGAAGGAGCTCAGAGATTGTGTTGCCAACTCACCCCAACAGGCTGACTGTGTGCGCTGACCTGGGGAAGGAAGGCGCAAGGGAGGGGGAGAGAGGAGGTACCTATCAATATCCTCTCCTCCCGGCATAGTGGTTCGGTCTAAAGTTTGCTTGCCCTGCTACAGTACTTTACTGTACCTAATGCATGGGCTCACCCCATGTGTCCGTGGTTCCCCGGGCGAGCTTCTGCATGGTTACATTTTGTTGAAGCCAACCACAAGCTTCGCAAAAAGAGGCCTTTCAACTCTCCCGCAAACTCAAGGTTTAGCCTTCAAAGAGCCAAGACAACGCAAACCTTCCGTGCTATAAGGTATTCCCGAGCCCCTGAATGAAAACCAAGGCATCCCATTCTTCGGGAACGACTTGGTCTTTTTTTTTCGGAGGAATAAAGGAGGGTGAAAGTAGTGAAGCGTAGCCTTGACAATGTCTAAACAGTAAGAAGAAAAAGATAGTAATTAACACCGACGGCATGTTTCGAGCGCTTTTAGCGCGTGGAAATAGTTAGTGCATTGGGTGCAAGTGTGCTCTGCCGCCCGCTGGCAGCCCGCAGCCCGCAGCCCGCACCCAACGAGCTCGTGTTGAAAAGTTCTGGTCGCATGCTGGCTTGAAATGGCGGATCGTCCCGGCATTCAACACCAATGAACAGGCCGGGTCGGGGACCTTTGCTCATCGGTCGTGTGTCCCTGCAAGGCCGGTAGAGGGTCTGTGCATGGAGAACTTCTCCGGAGCGGACACTTCTGTACTATTCTATTGAACGGGAGACTGTACGAAACGGTACTCCATCTGGTAGACAGCTCATGTGTTGTGTAACGCTATGCGGATGTAGCATTGAAGCAACCATGAATCAGCTCTATGTAAGTAAAACAGTAAAGTCACTGACACGGTAGCGAAGTTAGTAGGGAAGAGCAGATACGAACTTGCAGTACGAGAATTCGTACAGAAAGGTAAGTAGTACGACCTCTGATTGGGGTTTTCTGGAAAGAAAAGAAGCAGCTTTTGCAATGCAGATGATACTGTAGAGCCTAGTTCATAGTGCCGGTGGGATGGTACAACTTTGTAAACGAGGAGGCTTTCTTGGCGTCAGATTCAGACGCATCGTGACGTGAGAATCTCCTGCTTTTACTGCGAGTCAAATCTCGTTGAAACATTTTTCGGGATTAGGCAGCATTGCACTGCATATGTCATAAGTAGAATAATGCTGTGTGAGACCACACAAAAACGGTTTGTGTAACCACATCATTATTCCTGGTGTGCTTTATTTGGAGTTGATTGTCGACCTCGCACCGAAGAGTCTACTTGCGTCGCTTGTTACTTGTCGGGGAAGGTACTGTACTGTACCCAACTTGCGCTAGCACGGTACTACAGTAGTTTGAAGCGGGAATTTCACACTTTAGCAGTGGGAAGTTCTTCGGTACAGGATTTAGACTTTCGAGAAGCCCAAGGATCGTTCAATCGAAAACAGATTTGTGATAAGGCAGCGAACAGGAATGAAAAAGAAATGCCTCCGCCCGCTTCTAAGCCTGGTAAGCCCGAAGGATTTGAGTTTTTTTTTTATGTGGGGGATGATAAGAACGGGTAGATAATTGTAATGTGGGGGTAAAAATTTGCTTAAAAAAGCAAAGTTGTCACAGAGCAGATGTTCTGCGACTTCAACGCTTGCGGGAATATCAGACTTTAGGGTATCGGTAAAGATAACAGCTTCTCTTGGGTTGTAGAGAGTTTTACAGGTAATCCCGTCTACTCCTGTATGGGTTAGAGAACCTGACTCGCACGTTTGATTCTCGTTCCATTTGTCAGTTTTAGGGTTATTTGACTAATGTAGCACCGATTAGCTAGCAGGTTTCAATAACAGATCATAAAATCCCAGGGAGTAAACGAAGAACCCACACTACACAAGATTTACATACCTTTCTGCCCTTGTCACTACACTCAACAAAATTCTTGCTCGTTAGTATTGTCTACTGAATAACGCTTCATTACCTAAATTCCTAGTCAAATAACGGCCTTGATCAAACTCCTGCATCTCCTGCATGACTCTGAATTGTGGAGTTATATACCTTGTAAAGCATTTTTGCTTGTTGATGGTTGATTGGCTAAAGGGTGCTACTAGCATTACATGCATGGCCCTCTTCTCTAGTACTCAACAACTTTCATGAACTACTACTACTTCTTGCTGTCCTCTGTAGAGATTCGAGTCCTATAGTCAAGCAATTTGACTTGACTACGGTCCACCTCTGGCCAGTCACAGCAGCAAGTCCTAATCATATTTTGCGTCTCATTGCTGTAATATAAGGTAATTAGGATGGTTTGATTTTGAAAGGAAAGAAAGAACAGTCTGGTGAGTAAGAAGACTTAAAGATATAAATGGAGAGAAATTTCTAAGTTGTAAAGATCACATGTAAGTCTTGCGGCTCAACCTGTGAATACTTGCCCCATATGTTCTTTAGCTAGAGGTTCATTTTTGAGCTTGTCCCAAGCGTCTGCAGGTCTCCTTGATGTAAAACGCTCATAAGTTGGTAGGATCTGATCTCCTGGGTCGACTTATGCGGTGCAGACTACAGAAGAAAAGAACGATTGAATAAGCAACTTAGCAACCAAATATATGCTGAAATATAAAATCCCAGACTATTTTCAAGTCTTCAGAATGAGAGACTGCGATAAAGGTTAGTGGTTGTTGGGGCCACTTTAAGCGAGCAAGCGCTGAACAATAACTTTTTGCAGCTGCGAGGCTTTGGTACGAAGGTCTTCTGTAGCCTCGCCCGCAGACATGAGACTTTATCATGACTTTCAGCCCCCACAAGTTGGAGATCGCATGGACGTTAGTGATGATAGACTTGTGCAGATATTACTAAGTCACTTCGCTCGTGCGAGCTAACATCTCGCAATTGCAACGACCCCACACGATAGTATTTATGTGATCTTCCCTTGGATCTCCGCATATACGGCGGTTGCCATCGCATGCGATTCTCCATCTGAACCATTTGATTATTTTACCACGCAAGTTGGAATACATTAGTAGTATAAAGCATACCTGGCCTCTCCAGAATGCATCTCAACTATATCTCGAAATTTTGAGCTCAACGACAATCAAGCTAGCCACCCTAAACCCACGAGTCAGCCTTACAAAAATTGAAAAACATCTCTCCGCAATCGCATAGCTAAGTGAGTTGTATACATTGTCCAATATATCAACCCACAACTTCCTAAAACTTTTAGAAAACACTACAGAAAATGTTTAATGTATATAGTGTTTTAAGATGTCTTTCCAATCTTCTCCTAAAACGATTACAAGGTCACTTTCCCTGGCTAACATCTCCAATCTCATTATCCTTCACAGACTAACTTTATGCTACTTTCTAGATTTCCTGAACACACAGGGGCTATTTCAGGAGTCAACGATATGTACACACCAGTTTCGGTCCAAGAGTGCTTTGTATCAAAACTTGCAGGTGGAGATAATACAATCGTACGCAACGCTGAGCTAGCGAGGTATCTGGATCACTTGCAGCAGATTATTGAAGGTGATGGAAATAAGAAAAGTGGGAGGCTCTAAGCTATTTTGGTGTTTTGAAGGAGCAGGATACTTCTTTCGTGTACGAGTTTTCGCAGAATTGTGTTTGTAAACGTTGAAAAAAGAGCAGTGATTTTGATATATGTACAGTACTTGCCAGTCTTCCTTCAAGCATCAGATACACCAACTCAATCACTAGCCCTCAACATCACTCCCTCGATTTCTGAATTCCTATTGAATAGTTTTACATGCTCTCTTCAGCACTCAAATCTTCAATAAATCACCTTTCACTCCACCCTCCAACACAACCCTCCACATTCTATGTTCATTCAGCAAAAACACCTCTCCCTCCCGTCCAAAACAAAAGTTCGCACATCCACCGGGAACATAAATCTTTCCAATCAAAACCCCTCCTGGACTCCAACAATGCACACCGTCTCCACAACCAGAATACACGTTGCCGAAGGTATCACACTTGATACCGTCTGGAATACCGTTGTCAGCGTAGGCGAAGAGGCGTTTATTAGCTAGGAAAGGAGAGGAATGACGGGTTATAATGTCGAATGCGTAGCTAATCGAGGTCAGTTGCTATACAATAACTGAAAAAGGAAAGTTTCGCAATGACTACATAAGGAGAAGAAGAACGAACATAGAAGCAGCACGAGCCGGTTCATAAACCCCAGGACACCTTGTATCGCCGTGCACACCCTCAGTATCAGTAATATAAAGCGTCTTCTCGTCCGGACTAAAACAAAGCCCATTCGGTTTAACAACAGTATCCTCCACAGCTCTAATATCCCCACTCTTCGGATCAAACCGATACGTCATATTTTTCAATTGAGGAACAGGTCTGATACCCTGTTCAAACCCATACGTAGGATCCGTAAACCAGACTGATCCGTCAGAATGAACCACGACATCGTTAACAGAGTTAAACCAACGGCCGTGGAAATTACTGATCAGGACTTCGGTCTTATATGGAGGTTTTGATTCCATATATACCAATCCACCTGGCTCAGTCAATGAACCTTGTTCGCAGAACAAAACCCCGTCTCGATAATTAACACCTCCATTTGCGAGAATGATCCCTGGTTCAATGGACTCAACAACATACTTCCCCTCACTTTTCGAAACTTTGGAAATCTGAATACTTTTTTTGCCTGCTGTTCGGATGTGATTACTCGTTATAAACACATCTCCCGTCTCGGGGATATAAACACCTGCTTCATGAGCAAATGGGATTTCGGTATTCTCGCCGATTATTGAAATTGTTGGAGAGGAGCCAATAATGGTGTGGAAACTTGGGTCGTAGATTATGAATCCACCTTCTTGGAGGCTGGTACGGGGTGAGGTTGTGTGGAAATATTCGTGGTGGGTTGCTGCTAGTTCTTTGCGAGAATAGACCTGTTTTTGAGTGAGGAGGTGAATATAGTAATTTTCATTGGGAATTGGTAAGGGACGCACTTCGCAAGAATTAGGGAGGGCCATTGTGTAACGTAGTTCGTCGCTTAACTGGAAGTGGTATTCGGTAAGCGACGGATGGAGTAAGTCACTGGACTTGGAAGATAGTGGGAGGGCGGCTGTGATATGAAGAATTGGGATGTAAGAGTGACAACATGAGATGAGAATGAACGTTGTTGATATTTTGGAGAAGGTGGGGTTGGTGGTCCCCCACTTTCCCCTCAATTGACGGATCTCCCGATCTGGCTTCCGTTTCTTGGAGGTAGTACACGTGACTAGTCACTCATTCACTCCCTTATACGTAGCCCTCTCGGGGAGGTTAATAAAATTGACGCACTGCTATTTAAATATTACACGAAAGATATTAGACACCAACCATTGACGTATACATTTAACTCTCTTGTTACTTAAGGCAAAGACAAAAACAACGCCTTCATTTTGGGATAATTCGGTGTGCCTAACCCAGTTGATGGATCCCATCTGCAGATCAGAGTTAGCGAGCCATCCACGAATATCTGAAATAGAAGACAAAAGAACTCACCCAGGAGCTGCACGGAAACCTTCAGATCCGCAACCAACATTAGTCCCATTAGTGATATCATTCAGCACACCAGGATTAGCATAAAGCACTGGATTAACAAATCCAACTGGACCCTTCCCAATAGCATATCGTTCTTCATTCAACTACAAGCACCCTAAAAGTCAGCGAGCTTCTTCTCCCTCTAATAATGGCTTGAAAACTTTTGCTAAGGAATTATTGGGAAATAAGTCATGGAAAGAAGAGCAACGTACCAATGTCAAAACACTTGCAAATAATGGACTTGCTAGGCTCGTTCCATACCAATAATAGTCGTATCCATCTGTATACGCTCGGAGGTTCGCACCGTTAGCAGATATATCGGGGTACCCTCTTCCAATCCGATTATACAAGCCAGTCGTAGTATTGACATCAACACTAAATTCCGAATAGTACGGATACGATGGATCCGCAATCTCGAAATATTTAGCCACGGCACTCTGTTGATATGATGGCTGAGGGAAGTAGTTCGAGAATCCTCCCGAAGAAGAGAAGTTTTGTGCTGTGCCAGAAAGGTTTTGAAACATTACTGATTCAGGATCGAGAACTGTCTGGTCAGGATATAACTGTGTTGCGACTACTGAAGTGATGTAGGGGCAATTTGAAGGATATTGCGGATTGAAAATAGTGCCTTCGGGCCCGAGACAACCATCAGCGTCGCCATCATCAGCAAAAGATGCTACTCCGTAGTCACCCGATGCGACAAGGATGGAATGGCCTTGAAGTCCTAGTTTCATGAATTCGTTGCATTGTCGCTTGGTATAGTTGATGGGGAGGTCGGCTTCTGCTTGTCCATATGAGGCGGAAATCACATTTGTGGGCTTGTAGATTCCGCACTGGAGTTGACCTGGTGGTTAAGTTAGTGGTCGTGTTGAGATGGAGTAGAAGAGTAAGAGAGAGATTTGACCTTTGTAGCCACCTGGGGCTGGGTCGGGGTAGATTGGGTCAATAGAGGGGTCGTCTCCTGTTTCGCCGTAGGCACTATAGTTGCAGTATGACTTAGAGAAGTTAGCGCGGTCTTCTTGAACTTATTGAATGGAATAGTGGTACATACCCCATCGAGAGCATCAAGGAAGGTGTTGAACAAATTGGTAGTAGCAACTTCTTCTGGCTCATAAATCTGGTCGTCTGTCTGGTAAAGGGTGACGGTCTGAGGATAGATGAGAGAAGTACTTTTCTATATTAGCAATTTGCCACGTAGCAGGAGTCTTTCACTTACGCAATATCAATATCGATATCCGACTCCCCTGAATTAAGTTCACTGTACGCAGGAACCGAATAGTTCGCGCCATCGATGAGTGCGGGAATGGGATAGGTCCCCTGGGGTACATATGGCGCATATTCGGCAAAGAACAAATCGAGATCTGACTTGGCAAAATAATCTCCTTGCTCGTAAAGACCTAGGGAATTACCAGGGGTGGCATTGGTTGCTTGTGGAATCCCGTAAAGTGCCCTGTAACACGCAGGAGTCATGTTTCTACCGCAGCCTTGAATATCCTCGGGAAGTGAACCAGCAGACGGTGGTTTGTAACCCCAAGGAAATCCATCACGAGGAGGTGAGTTGGGAGAGATACGGTTTGGTTGCTTTGGATGCCAAGGCGACCCTCGCTTGACTTTAACGTTTCTTTTGACGATTGGTGTGAGTTTGATACCTGGGGTGATGTAGTCGATATGAGGCTGGAGGTACTTTGGTACATGGTAACTGAATAAAAAAAAAGTCAACAAGGCAATAAATTTCAGACTGAAAGGTGTTCTTACCTATCAGTCCCGACACGCACTTTGGAGCTGTGCTTGTGCTCATGCTCATGAAACTGAGTAAGAAGCAGTTGCTCAGCCTCATCAACAGTAGCATCAAAAGCTAACCAGCTCTTGTTATCAGAATGCACAACCCGCGAATCGTGGATTCCGAAAGAAGTAAGCCATTCCTTGACTGCCTTCACATTATCCTCAGGCGGCGCAAACATGTTGTGTACATCGTCTGACGACCAGTATTGACCGTATTTTGGAGATTCAGGATGCGAGACTTCCATGAGAAAATCGTAACCCATTTCAAGGTTCGTTTGCGTCAAGCCAATTCGCATTGGCAAGATTGCATCGCCTTCGATGCGAGCACCCTTTACCCAGTCCGAAGAGGGGACATGGCGTTTCTCGTGCAGGACATAGCTCGAGGCTGCAGGAGCAGGAATGGCGATGGCAAGATTCGCAAGAACAGCAACTATGGCGAAATCTAGGACTAACATCTTGACAAGCTACAATCTACCTACCCTGATCACTAGAATCTGACTGAAGAGCATCATGGGGGAGTCGTCATTTTATATAAATAGGTAGGCACAGTCGCACAGGCACGTCAGTCGAGAGGGGTAGCTACACATCTAGATCTTGCACTTGCATGTTTTTAATTTATTTCCACGGGTTGGAAGACTGACTGGGCAGTATTTGGAAGGTCAAGGTAGGATGTATGACGAGGCCTAACAGATATACCATTCGTCGAAGCCACTCGTACCTTGAAAGCTTATCTTGGCTAATCTCCCCTATCACCACCGTTGCCAAGGTTCTCACCTCTCCAATCCTTGTCCGGATCCCCGGAGACGAGAGCTTGTTTTTGCGCGGAAATAGACCGGCTTCATTTGGCTATTCAATTGCCCAATCAATGAGGTATAAAATGTGGACATACCTACCTACGGCACAGTACAATACTAATACACTTTGTCTTTGCTGTTTCATTGTATTTAAGAGAATCTGGAACCCTTATCTACACGGGTGCTGATACGTTACATGTACAGGGAAGCCATTTCAAGCCCACCGCCTATACACACCGTAGTGTATAACCCTTAGATAGCAAATTACTAATTTATTAGTAATCGCCTACTAAAAATCGATCCTAGTATTAGACTTAAATGTCTAAAAATGCTAGGCTAGAAAGGTTAGAATAACCTTACTATATAAACCTTATATAATTTCTAAAGTAGTAATATAAATATATAAAAATAAAAAATATAGTAGAAGTCTTTTATATAGGGTTTAGCGTCTTATAAAGGCTTTAATTTTATTTGTCTTCTACTTACTAATATATAAGCTTTTCTTATTTAATAGTAATTTAGTTGTTAAAATCTTATATTTATATCTTCGCTCTAAGCCTTATTTAGAGCCTTTTTCTAAGCGAAATCGTAGCGTAGGTATATTCGGTTTTATAAGTCGAAAAACAGGTAGAAGTCACGTTCCCCTGTACGCGTATTAGCACCTATCTAAAACCTTAGCTACAAGTGCTTAAAGTCCTACATGTATGCATCTTCTTATTAACTTCTTGTCTAGTTAGTGATCTACTCTAAGGGAGCTAAGGCTAGTTTAGCTGTTTATCATTTTACTAGCGTATTAATATGAAAATATCTAAATGGTTTAATGCTATTGTGCTATAAGTCAACTGTTTTTATACTAGTGTCACGTACTACGAACGAAGTACAAAGGTATTAGCGTTCTTTTAGTCAGCCTATAATAGTGCCATCGCTGACGAAAAATGACGATCCTAAGTTTCTATTAGTACATATGAAATACCTATGCAATCGCTTTAGAATACTTGTACCTCTATTATTCCACGGCGGTCGGGAAAGCTGCGGCTCTACCTAAATTATACTTCATACGAAGAGACAGAATATCCACAATGTCCGCTCCATGTGCACATCAAAATCGATGGGCATTTGTTACTACCAGTACAACCCCGGCACAGAGCACGCTGTCTAGCACGTTGTCGCACCCGCAAATGCCACTCCCCAGTCAGGCACAGAGTACCTTCATAAAACGACATGCTATGCGTGATATTGGCTCGTCTCGGAGGAAAGCCAAAGTCAAACCTCCAATACTCATAAAACCCCAGGGTGAAAATTCTCCCCAGCTGCTACTAGCGGCCTCACCTCCCAGTCAATCCCTTCAATGGTCAATGTCTTTCAACCCATTGAAGCATGTTAAAATTCATCTGTATATGCGGAATATCCCCCGTTGTCGAACGTGTCGATTCCAAGCTCTTTGGATGTCTTAGTTGTAGGGCCTATAGACGTTGAATATGACTCTCGATGTATCTTCGGTCATAGTACGTATCTCCTATTGTATTTGCTCCATGAATTGGCTCCAACTAGGTTGACGTTGATTAATGTAGTGTTCTCGAACTTCCCAGCTGCTTCCGTATCTACAGAGACACATGGTACCCAATGTGCGTCATCGATGCTGCTGCTTTCCATCAGATGGTCTCAACCTACGCAATCGTCGCAATGCACCTACTGCTTTGGAAAATAGGGCACAAGAACATCCCGAACCGTTTCATACTCTCACATCACGCCGATGCCCTTGTGTTGGTGAGATGCCGTCTAGGTAGCTTAGATGAGAAGATGTTCGAAGGTGTATTAACAGCAATAGCAGCTCTCGCATGCTATGCGCATCTCAGCGGTGATACTTGTACTTGGATGATTCACATGTCTACTATCCGTCGTATCATTTACTCAAGACGTCAGTATTTACTAAGCTTAAACCTAAGCCTACTCTCTTTGCTACAGTGGTACATAAGCTAGTGGGTTTAGATAAGTGAGTCGCAGATTACATCTCTAGGGTAAACACCATTAATTCCTATGCCCTCGATATGCCTCCGTGGTTAGACGCTCTTAGTGACTAACCCCAGATGCAATAGATTCTCTTCAACCGGACACGGACTTAGTTAACCTGCCTAATACGCTTAGGACTTCCTTGCCTGCGCCTCTAGCTTATGCTTTCCGTTCTCTGGTACTGTTGAATGAAAAACTAGTTCAATGGTACTTGGTTATAGGATCGTCTATCTGGTACTACCCACTGGAGATCGACAAATTGACGAATCCTCTTATTCGGTAACTGCTCTCTCCTATGTGCCGCTCTGATGCAGGTCTTGATGCCTCAGTTTCTTCCTACTCTCGATCAGTTGTTATTTTATATTTGGCAGAATTGCGGAGACGTTCAGATATCAGTCCGGTTCTCACTAATGCACACGTTCACAAACTACGGGAACAACTGGAAGCCGCCAAGACGCTTCGTATCATGGAACCGGTGCTACACCTATGGCTGCTAACGATTGGCGCCATCGAAATTAAGGTGCTGTCTGATCAATCATACTTTTATAAAGAGCTAGCTCTGATTATGTTGGAACTGGACGTGGCATCATCTAAAGAGTTCTCTGAACTCTTCAGTAAAGTTGTGGTTTGATGCTATCTTCCAGGGTCAAATTGGCGCAGTCTTCAATATCGTTAAGATCAAATTCTCGGATCTCCTATGATTCCGAATTTGACATAATAGGTTCGGATACTGCATCATAACAGCGAAAAGTAAATACCAGAACTTCGTTTTCGTAGTTATGAGCTGACAGATATCAGAAAGTTTAGCTATTGTCTATAATTCTTCTATACTCGTAATGCTTAGGTAAACTGCATACGCCACCGCAATCCCGAATCCCAGGCCCGCTAAACCTACAGATGTGTAAAGAGGCGCTTTATAGCCTTCAAGAATGCGGCTGCCATCGCTGCTCACCTGAATTCACCTTCCAACTGTATCGCTGGCCTCGCTTACGGCCTAAGCGAGCCGACCATCACCTTTCTGTATTTTCCACCATTCGTTCAAGCAAATACCCCAGCACATCATTCCATAGCCTACCTTCTCTTATAAATCACTCGGTCTATAGCGCACATTCCCTCCTTGGCGGTAAGCATATCCAGGGCTGCAATATACTAGTCGTATTGTCGCAGTTCTAGACTCGGATTAGATTCGCTACATCAGGGGGACCATATGCCAAATATGCCTTAGTCTAAGCTTTTTTGAATAGCGATTATTGGTAAGGTTTCATGCTACAATGTGAAGTTCTGAGCTATCCCGGACACATGTCACGTCGAGCAAAGAGGCGAGGTCAAGAGCTAACCGATATGGCAAAAACTGATTCTTTGAGTCTCTGAGAGCATGGAAGCTGGTTCTAAAAACTCTCAAACGCCCTTTCTGTGTATTCGCTGAATCCCAGACTCAGGATGAGCTGCAGGTTCTTAGACGGAAACCATGGCTCTCACTCCCTCAATGGCAAGTAGTTGGCGTTGGTATTCATTGAGACTAATACGCATTGTAGAGAAAAGAGTTCTCACAAGTTTCGGTGAAGAGGGAAAGTAACCGCAAACAAGTCTCATCGCTTTCACAGTTGGAGATCATATGTGTATTAGCAGGTCTATGTCTTATTTGCTCGCTACTGTATTGTTCGTGAGCTTGGTGCATCGTTATAAGATTGATTCAAAACAGAAAGTAGAGTAACAATAGACAATGAAATTGATCCCATTGCCGGAACCTAGAACGCTTCGAGGAAAGGTTGAGCGCATCTTGAGCTTGCATAGAACGCAACATGGGTTGAACCGGACTAGGTAAACCGTTGTCATGAGCATTGCTTTAAGAACTACGCAATCGATGTCTTGAAGCTCATTACTAAGATGCGCCCGATTTCAAAGTTGTCATAAATCGGTTTTGGGCGAGAAAATATATCTCTAAGTTTGGAAGTGTATGGCTTAGGTTTATAAGCAAATAAACAACTTCGCTTAGGTACTTCGAAGCAGTAGTGCTGGTTTTGTCGTCGGGGGTTATACGTCAACATGAGCTGAATTGGCACAAAGTACGCAAAGTAGAGAGTATAAAATTTAATCAAATCGCTTAAACTAATTAAAAAGGTAGGAATTACTGACCTTCTATACTATCCCACAAGATAATTGCTCGTCTAACTTGATACATCACACTGACAAGACTCGTCCATATCATAGAACTAATATATCACTCAATCATATCCATTCATTTATCCACAAAAGGGCCAATCCAACCAATCCAAGCTAAACCGTCCAAAGAACCATTCCTCCCGTTCAACCTATTTTCCTATTTCCAAAACTTTCCTCCCTCCTTCCCATTTTTCATTCAAACCTCATCAAACCAATGACCCCCGCTTCCTTTTAGAAATTATAATCATCAAAATCCTTAATCAACAACGGTGATTCACCCCTCCTATTCCCGCTGCCATGCTGTTGCTGTACCTCCACCGGCTGTACAGCCTTCGCCATCTGTCTAATCCGCATACTCTCCTCTCTAATAGGCCACTCCTCAACCTTCTCAAAACCAGGTCCACGTGCGTAGCCCGAACTAGAATACCCACTGTACCCACTGACAGCCGACTCCCTCCCATCTCTCTCCTTTTCACTATTACCCCTCGGTTGTCTTCCTTGACGGCTTCCGTTTCTTCTACCGCCAGCTTCACTGCCGGCGTCACTCTGGAACCCACTGTCGCTTGCTGCGGCACTGGATCGATTAGACATATATGTCGAGTGTTTGCTACTTAAGATAGAATGACCACCACCAGTCTTTTGCCGGGAAAGTCGCTCAGGAGTCTCGTTATCTGGCGGAGGTGATCCGTTAGCCCAAGTTCTTGGTACGACCCAACAATAGCTGTTCTCATGGCCGGCTTCATCTACGTTCTGATTTGCACCTTTCCAAGGAGGAGTACCCCTCAGTTTTGGAGAGAGGTAATATGAGACGTCGTTTGTGTAGCGAAGGTTTGGTGTATCGACTCCGATGGTCGCGAGAGTCTGCAGGATTCCATAGATGAGAACCCAGCGACCGCGACGGGCGGCGTAGGGGTCGACCTCAGCTGGTTTATCCGTTTTCTCGAAGCGGACAAATGCGTCAACGAGATCGTTTGTGACAAAATCTGAGCCTAAAATGTAGATGTTGGTTGACTCCGTATACGCGAGAGCCGCTCTCCGTTCGGCTATTTTGTCTTCCTTTGGAGGCGGTTTCTTGCTTGCTTTGAAGAGGTTCTCTCGTGATAAATTCTTGACAGGTATGGATTCGGGGACGAGTGGGTAAGGGTGAGGGATGTGTGGGTATTTATGTCTGTTATCGAAGGCCACTAAAATATCGGTAAAGGGGAGATCTGAGGTATCTGCATCGAAGGCGCGGTCTTTCTGAGAAGTGATGTTCCATTTTCTGCCACTGCTGGCCTCAGAACATTCCCATGTTATCTCGCGGTCTACGAGGTAATCGTACAAAGCACCAAAGTCCTTCTGTAGTTTTTGAGCTAGTCCTCGTGTAAGCCACTGATCTTCGCTGCCGAGTGGAGGGAGATTGTTTGCTGGTGGCCAGGATCCAAAGGAGTTTTCGTAATGCTGGCAGAAGAATTTCTTAAGTCGTTCGAAGCTAGCTCGTGCTGGAGGTGGATGAGAACTCATCATTGGCCACATGTCACCATAATCGAAGTCCGTTAATCGCTCCTCTCCAGTCTGAACACGGACTTGAGCCTCGAGGCTTGCTCGTTCAAGAAGAGCTCGAGTGATTGGTGTGATGAAGCGATAATCTGGTACCTGTTCAAGCTTATTATACATGCCAGCGCAATGCACATATGATTCTCTCCATCCTTCTTCCCATCGCACTCCTTGGCTTTCGCTCCACGCAAGCAGCGCTGCAGCCGTAGCAGGGTCATTTCGTACGTCGTCGATACCACGACTGACAATGTATTCAATTATAGTAGCAGCATTGTCACAATCGGAAGGCATCCAATTTTCTAGCCGTTCATGAAGATCGTTCAGCGCTTGGAAGAGGTTCATTCCAACTAGAGATGCATGATAAAGGATCGCGAAGACATTCCGGGTAGTAACCTGGTATCGGAGAGAATCTGGGTGGGAGAGGTGTGGCGGTGATGGAAAATAGATTTCGTATGATATCTGACCATCGAATGTCCCCAAACTATTTTCCGACATGGGAGGTGTTGGCATGCCTCTCTGAGATCGACTAATTGGCATTACTGGTCTCATACCAGGCGAGCTAATAGGGGAAGGCGGTATACTGAATGCATTCATCTCGTCTGTCGCACCTTCTCGGAGTAGTGTTACAAGAAATCTAGACTCAGTTCCTTCAAGGATATGTGAGGATAATCGGAAAGACGGAGGAGCACGTGGTTGCTGCGATTCATGGCCAAAGTAAACTAGAGTATCACCATTGGGGTCCCAAAGTTCTGGGTCTTTCCGCAGTTTATTCCACGGCTGTGGTGATCTGCCAGATCCAAGCCATCGCTTCAGTTGCCCTGGTTGAGGAACAGGAGGAAGTGCAACCTGTGGAGGTCCAGGGCGTCCAAAATCTTGCATCTGATCGAATGACGGATGTGGTTGCAATCTTGGTTTGATGTAAGGCGGTGGTGAAGGGTCGTAGATTTTTGCGTCTAGTTCATGCGATGCAGGCCGTACAGTCGCTGCTGTTGCTGGCCTTACTTCCTGCGCATCACTAGTCTTCTTCTTCTTGCCAAAAACCTTCGCTAGTCCATTCCGCGCATTCTCACTCCTCTTGTCCATCAAGGACCTAAAAGAGGACTTTTCAATACCGGAAACGTCGAGTACTGGGACCTGTGGCTTCCGTACACGGGCATAGGCCATATCATCAATCGGACGATGGCGCTCATCAGAACCAGAGGATGCGATGGACTTAGCGGATGAGAACTTCTGGTGAGTGTTGTTTCTGTATGGAAGCTCATGTTCGAAATCGTGACGGGAGCCTGTCGGAAGTGGAAAGTCTCCAATAAGAGAGTTTGGGGACACAAGCCCATTGTTAGCCTTTACTGGTTCTTCTCGAATAGTTGCTCCATCTTTGACTTTTGTCTTTTCCTTCCGGACATGTGCACTTCTACCTGACATTTTGGCGGATTGAAAGTCGCATACAGAAAATCCAGTTTCTGCAATGGTACTTGGTGCGAGTGAGATCAGATGGACCTGCAGCGGAACTTCAAAGGAGATATATGACCTAAGGAATAGTTTAAGTGTCGACTGCTTGGTGGAGAAATACTGTACTATTGGTGATCCTTGACAGCTGACGAGATTCGGAGATTGGTATGAACACGGAAAGAGTTTGAAATCGTGCGCCTATGCCATATATACACCAGGATGCGCTTTAATTGAGGCCAAATAAGAACCAATACCAGAGACGTTTGTTGTAAATTTACAGAACTGTTACGAGGCTGAGGTGACGTCTCTGATAGTGGGGATGTATTGTATACGGTCTGCAGAAACGTTAAAGTAAGTCTGTGCCACCTACAGATTGCAAAAGACTGCAGTGTGGTATCAGCAACCGAAAGAAAAAGCACGTACTAGGCCAAGTGTGACAGATGCTCTTTACTCCTGTACTCCGACAAACATTTGTGAAAACAGATGATAGTACAAGTGCTACAAAAAGTAGAATGTCGATGAGTTGGAGGGGATACAGAAGTATGAGGAAGGGCAGAAATAACGAAAGGGGAAGGGATCTGTTCTTGTCTTTTTCCTGGGGGATTGCTTCTAATGTCTTGATCCGTGATGGACGACATGGGGAGCTGCTCCTCGTTGATCCAGGGTATGCTGGAAGTGCCCGATGAAGAAATAAGCCCTACCGGCCCATGTACCGTACCACGATCTTGCTACGGAGTAGATAGATACTATACGAAGGAAAGAGACCGCAGTGATGCGGAGACCCGGAGCTTTTCTGTCTGGAAGTGCCTCCGTCGCAAGATCTCTCTTGCAGAAGAGTCAGAGCAGTCAGTATGCTAAAGCGTCCCATCGTGTGCTGATTACTGGCTGAGATCTCTGTGCCGAGGCGTCGCCCTATTTGGTCTATTTGAGATGCTGTGATCTGTGCCCTTTACATGCGCAGTAAGACCAAAATACCACAGATGTCAGAAGGTGCAGTTGACGTGAAAATCCAGGTTGTGTACAAGTTCTGTGCATCCTGTTCTGGATGAGGTGATGTGACTTCGCTACACGCCTTTGCTGGAAGTCGCTTCCAGATTCCAGAACACCAGGAAGGCCCTGGAAGCTACCCGGCAGCAAGGATGCAGGGGCCGGCGCACAATAATTACAGGGTATTTTAATGCTTCCAGCCCGGAAACACAGAGCCCTGAGTCGAAAGATAAGGAGAAGCGATAGGCTAGCGATAACGTGCCTCTTGCTGTTAGGTGCATTTTGGTCCCTTATTTACCCTTTTGACTAAAGTGCGCCGGCGACATCCATGATCCAACTGATTGGGATTCTGATTTCAGAAGCTCTTTTCGTCAATTCTCAATATTTCTTCAGTAGAACGTGCGTCGTACAGCAATATCCACAGCGGAAATACGACACTATATGATCTTCGGATCTTACTTCTTGCTGAGCCTGCTCCGTTATCAAATATATCTTACTTTTCCCCCTCAATATTGAAAGCTTATCTGCCAATGCCCCTCAGACTGTTTTTTTGTGGATGCTTCTTATGAATGTTGCCTGCATATTCCAGCTGTTTGTTTTGTGACGAGATCTCTCAAACACTGACTTCTGGCACAGCTAACAGATTACGGTGGTGGCTTCGGAGTTTTGCGTTGTTGCTACTCGTAGACGCGGGAAGTTGAACCGATGATAACAAGTACACGCGATGGCGTTGAGGGGCTGTCGGCGTAAAGGTCGTGGTAGGGGGCTGGGACCGAGGCGGCACACCAACATCAACAAGACTTAGTCTTTTGACTCCAACCAATGCGAGACGATGGGTTCAACAATGTTTTTTCCAAAAAGTCTTGGGTTAATTTCGAGGCTTTGACTGTCAATAATTTTTAGCCAATCCACAAAGAGATTCAAGGTTCTTAAGCCATAAGTTTCAAGCGCCCAGTACGACCGTTAGAGAGGAGAGGACAACAACCACCTCAGAGTTTATTGAGACGTCCGGTGAGATGGGTGAAACAGACGGTCCCTTGTTGTAGTAAACCGCTAGTTGGTTTCAAATTTCTAAGGGAAAGAAAAGGCAAACTTTGTGTTCCCCTACTTGAGCGCATGTTACATTCGGTGCCAAGATATGCTACCTAGGTCTCTCCAAAGGTTTCCAAGACTCGGAAACCTAACCGATCGTACGTTTTGTCAGAAATTACAAAATTTTCTTTCGTACCACAATAATATATACGTCTACCGGTAGTTAGAATAACATAGCTTAGTATGCATATAGGTAGTGCAGTAGTACCTTGAGTTGCAGAACAAATTGTTGAGAGCTCTGAAAAGACCAATGTGCAGGACGCATACTGCAATGCAACAACTTTGCTATCACATTACGCGTTAGTTACGAAGACCAAACCTCGAGAACAAAGATGAGAAATCCTCGGCATATCTGAGTTTTCCTAAATAAATCATCATCCCTTCTGGGCTTTTTGTTTTCTTGGTATTTTGGTTCCTAAAATTGGCAGGTCTGACTTTCGTACCTTCTTGTCCTGTCCTTAACAAGACATGCTTACCTGGCCGAGCCTCGGTAATGAAAGCTGTCTTTCCGATTGGATTGTTTTCTCTTATCGTCACATTCTGTCCATCCATTCAAATCCAGTAGTTCAAGTTCCCTTTAAAGACAAACCGCTAGGTATAAGAAAATAGAAATATACCCCATCGCACATCCTGTTTTCTATCAACAAGGCATATCATCGGCTTCATCCGACGTCCTTCTCTCCACCGCTTCCTTCCTGATCAACGTTGTCTTAACCCCACAGATTTGTACCAAATCCTGCCGGAGAGGTGGCGAGAATGAGGATCTTCCAAGTCCCAGGACCAGATAATTAAAAAGTTAAAGCTCCATTCTCGTAGAATTAATTGCGAACAATGATCTTTTGGGATGATTATGGATAGGTAGGGCTGGTTGTTATGTAGATGGTGTTGGTCATGTGATTGCATATTTTACTTTTCTGTTAATGGTTTATAAGAACTCTTTTTTGTTTTGTTTTGTTTTTGCAAAGACGATAAGAGGATATATCTAAAATATTGGATCATACATTGTAAGAGTACCCAAATAGCCATATTTGAAGTAAGGGGGCGAGTCACATGACCATTTTCAGCGCAGAGCCGACCTTACTAACATCCTTTTAGATTGAAGGCTTCGAAAATTTTGGTTGAGTCGTTGAGTTGCTGAAATATTATGATATGTTAATGATTATAAATCACAGAATGCTGTAATAACATGGTACTTAAACAAGTATCACCTTAATCCATTGATTCATTTGTACTATTCAAAGAAAAAACAGTGAAACAAACCCGGCAGGTAGAGTCGAAATTGAGAGAGATATGCCCAAAGAATCATATATCCTCTATATGTATCTACTAAGAAGACAGCCAGCCACCCTTTTCCTCTTTTTGAAATCCAATGAAGGCACTTCACAAAATACTCTCTACCTCCCAGTCCCACAATGCAAATACTTCTTTCCAACCCCAAAGAAGAACTCCCTTGCTCCTACGCTGAAAGACGGCAGACATGATCCTAAAAAACAAAAATCATTCACTCGCCCGCTCTCTCGCTATACGCAAACCTCAATCCCAAACACAAACCGCCCCCCCAAAACATATCAAACCTCCTTAATAAACCCAATCTCGATAACCTTATCAGCTCTAACCCTCAAATTAGCAATCTTAGTCCTAGTATTCTCCCTCATCCACACAAAAGCCCTTAGAAGAGTAAGTCTGCCCCAATTAGTACCCGGTTTAACTTTTAATTGTACCTTCCCAATAATATACAAAACTTGATGATCGAACGCCTCGTCCAATTTCCCCAGATCTTGTAACATAGCCTCTTTAGTATAGATAAGAGAAGTACGCCGATTTCTTATACTCGTTATTTTCTCGTCCGTGATATCTTTTTCTTTTTCGGTCGGTTTTGTTTCTGAAAAGGTAGAATCGGAGATTTCTTCGATGGAGAGACCAGAGAGAACTTCTTCCTCTGGTTGTTGAGTATGAGATGTATTCGTGTTCAACTGGTGTAAGGTTCCCACCTCTCCATTCTCAACATATAAATCTCTCGAAGAAGCAACTCCATTACCCTGACAAACAATAAAATCCCTTACTTGTTTATAAACAAGACTAGCGAGATCAGGAGTGATAACCTCATCCATATACCCATGTCTAACAACCAGCCGATAACAATTCGGAATTCCCAATCTCGAAACGATATACCTATTTTCTGCAGGTACGGATGGAGTTTCAAGTGGTCTCAGATGGAAAAATACGATTACTTCTGGGGCAGCGATTAATTTCGAGAGGAAGTCTGAGAAGACAGCTGGTGTCGTTTCGCCTGATTTGTCGAAGAAGATACCAAAGCCTTTTATTTTTGATACGTTGAATCCTCCATATCGTTCTGTTAATTCTAGGGTTCCGTCTTCTCGTTTTTGAACGAGATGAGATGTTGGGAATCGATCTGATGCTTCTGCTTTCCATTCTTCAAGAAATTAGTACTATGTTTTTTTTTTTTTTCAAAGAGCAAGAGGAAGAGCCTTGAGGCATGCTCCCAGAGTCGTGAGACAGTCATTGAAGGCATGAGAACAAAGAAATATGTTGCTTACGGTTTTCTTTTCCGTAGCGCCAGAGTATGAAAAGGCAGGCCAGGATTCCGGAGAGCGTTAGGGTGAACCAGGCTCCATCGGGGACTTTTATTAGGGCTGCTGAGAGGTAGACTCCGTCGAGACAGGCGATGGTGAGCCAGGGGAAGAAGACGAGGAGGGGGGAGACGCGCCAGACTACTAGGGCTGTAAGGGATACGAAGCAGGTATCGAAGAACGTCACAAACATGACACATACACCATATGCGTTTCCGAGTGATGTTGTGTTTTTGTAGATAGCTGCTGCGAGGATGCTACCAATCATGAGGAGCCAGTTTAGTAGTGGTACGTAGACTTGACCATGAAAAATTTGCGATGTATGAACAACTTTGATCTGTGGAAAGTATGAGAGTTTCATGATCTGGGTTAGAAGCTATTTGATCCCAGAATTAATTAGCATAGTTTGTCATTAATTTACTACAAGATTCAGCTTGGGAATACGGACTTGGAATGTAGCTGTTATGATGGCTTGTGAAGCGACAATGGCTGCTAGGACTGCAATGATTATTGATGGGTAGAGGGTTCCAGGTGGTACGGCGTTAAAGAAAGGATTTGAATATGCGCCTGTGTTTTTGCTGATGTAGGCTGCTTGGCCGATGTAAGCGAGCAGGAGGCAAGGGTATGTGTAGCAGAGCCATGATAGTTGGATAGCGCGCATGCTAAACGCTCCTAAGCTGTGAAAATTGTGAAGTCAGTTTTACAAGTTCATAAACGAGACAGGACCAAGGCGCCGTGTTTGTTGAGTGATAAGCCATGTTCTTCCTCCAGTTAAGTGGGACAGCATACTCAGCAAATAAAGCCTCAACTCCAGTAAAAGCCAACAGGACACCACCAAGCTGTCTCCACCCATGCGTCTTATTCCGAATAAGAAAACTGAAGGCATAGGATGGTGAAAAAGCTTTCAATACAGTGTCATCATACAAAGCAAGGTTGTAGATACCGAAAGCCGCATTGAACCCAAGCCAAATAATAACGATTGGCGCAAAAGCAGATGCAATCTTGGAAGTACCGAGCGGTTGAATCAAGAAGAGTAGAATGAGAATACCGCAAGTAGTCCCAGTAACGGTTGAATCAGTGATATCTTCTTTGACGACTCTCAGTCCTTGCCTATACTCATCAACTCGGAGTCAGTGTACTTGTTCTAGGTATATCGGGAGTAACTCAAACATGATTCAGGAGCAATGAGAAATCGGCTCGATAGAGGCAATTCTGCTCCGAGAAATTGGGTACGTACACAGCACCGAGGACTGATTGGGCTGGTGTAAGAACACCATCAGACATCACCATCGAGACAGCTAAAACTCCCATAGTCTTTAGTAGTCCTCGCAGGAATTTGCTTTTCTCAATAGTGGATCGAATTCGACGATTTCCATTATTGAGATCCACTGTGAGGTAGCGCTCCATTTTGATGAGGGAAAGTTCTCTTGGATCCCGATTTGTGATGTTGGCCTATGGAGGAATGCGATTAGAAAGAAAAAGTGTATTTGGAGAAGGAAAGCACTTACGTAGCGAGATAGTAAAGAATAGCAACTGAAAGTTCCTCCTTCCCCTTCGTTGTCGGCATGAAGAATTATGAGCACATATTTCAATGTGACCATCATTGTAAGCGACCAAATGATAATAGACAGGACTCCAATGAGATCCGCATGTGATGGTTCTTCAGTAAAAGTCGAGGAAAAGACATAGAGAGGACTGGTACCGATATCGCCATAGATCACACCGATTGATTGGTATGCTAGCCATAGTAGTAGTTTACCCTTAAAAACCTACCAAAATCATCAGTAAAACTGCCAACTAACAAACAAGTAGAATCACAGTAACGAGCCATACCTGTTTCTTTTTAAAATCTCCAGCGTGCCTCAATCCAGAATCCTCGTCATCACCATTGCCATCGAAGCCAGACCGCTCGGCCGAGCGATTTCTTCCTATGGTGTTGTGCCTGTCTAGACCCGAAGACCTGGATACACTGCGATGTCTCATATTATAAATTCCATTTATCTCTCTCGACCGCTCACCATCAACCACAGTTTCCCCCTTGTCGACATTACTGGACCTCGTGCGAGTGAGCCGTGCTGCCGTATCGTCAATCTGAATGGTAGCCATTCTGTTGCCAACAGAGTACCGAGCAAGCACCGAGCAGCTCTGACGAGCTTGGCAGGGGATGAGAAGACGGCAAACTTGTATAACTAAGATATGGAATAGTTAAGAAAAAGAGAAATTCTTTTCTTTCTAGATTTTGGATAGCAACAACTATTTTGATTTTCTCATTGCCCCGCTTCTATATAGATAACCCCCACTCACCGCAACACTACTATAGCTGCTAGTGAAATGTGGTGGGAATGTTGCGGGAATTTTCTCATTCGACAACTCTTTCATCCCAAGGAATCCAACCCATCATGTGATGCTTTCTACCTGCGGTGTAACCACGTGGTGGGTTGTTTCGATGGAGTTTTTGTTGCACATCTACGATGGCGTCTCTGAGGCTCCAGGAGGTGCCTTGTGGTTATAGATCGACAAACATGTGATATTCATGTGACTACATCGTGACAGTCCTCAAAAGTTTTGATGCACATCGCAATTTGGACCGCCCCTCGAAATCCAGGGCGGTCCAAATGCAAAGTGGCTCGAATTTGGCCCTGCCCATCTAAAGAATGCTCGATATCCTCCTCCACGGATGTGAGCAAGTCGCTTCAAGAAGGGATTATTGATGCTCTACTGAAGCTGCACGAGCACATTCATTGATCATTGATGATTATCGACAGCAGGAGTGACAGGCGGACAGGGCGACAGGGCGAAAAGGGCGAGGGAGGCCTCCCAGATCCAGATGTGCGACAAAACAAATTTTCAGCCAAGCATTGTCACATGAGTGCATGTGATCTTCCGGAACGGGATACCTCATCAAGTAAAATCCTTTTTGGGGCTACATCTTATATATACCTATTATTTATTAATCTTTTTATCTTAAAGTAATATTGTATGTACAAAGCGTAGGAAGAATACAAAGGCTATGTATTATCACGTGCTAATGGGTTGGTTTGCTCGCTTAGGAGACTCGAAGGTTACTACGGAGGTCGCGGCCAAAAGTCATGAGACTGCCAAGAATGCCAAGATCCCACAATACAAGGGTAGTGACAGGGGTTAATTATAACCTCAAAAAAGACGAATCTTAGTATATACTATAGAATATAAGCTATTTCAGTACTATTACGCCTCTAAAATGGTTGCTGTAGCCTATGATATAGGCACCCGTATTCAAGCTTTATGTTTACTTGAAATCATGACTGGAATCCTTGGATTTAAGGTCCTACAGATCACAATAGACCTAATCAAAGAAGTCACTGGTTTCTCAAAGGCATCTCTTTATCGACTACGAAAAACAGCCAAAGAGCGAGGCTACGACCCAGAGAAAAGCAAGAGACTATTGCTAGAGTATGTCCAGGATGCGCCGCGCTCTGGAAGGCCAAAGAAAGTAACTCTAGAGGTAGAAAAGCTAGTACTCGATACAGTTACTCAGAACTCTTCAACAAGACAATGGTCATACCAGCGGATTACACAAACGATTACTTCACAAGTCCCTGGTGGAATATCTACGCGTACAGTCCATCGAATCCTTCGCCGACGAGGTTATAAACCTTCGAAACACTCGAGAAAGCCAGGCCTAACAAAAGAAGCCAAAGCTGTACAATATAAGTGGTGTTTAGAGTATAAAGATTGGACCTTGGAGGACTGGAAGAATGTCATTTAGTCGGACGAGACAGCTGTAACAATGGGAGGCCAGCGAGGTAGACTACGATGTTGGAGGCTTGCTTCAGAGGCTTATTACTACCATTGTATTAAGCGTCGGTGGAAAGGCTTCAAGCAATTCATGTTCTGGGGTTGTTTTTCATACAATAAGAAGGGACCTTGCCATATCTGGGAAGAAGAGACAGCAAAGGAAAAGGCAATATCAGCAAAGTGGCTTGAAGAACAGAACAAGCTCCTTGAACCTATCTGTAAGGTAGAATAGGAGCTACAGAATAGTATGAGACGTCTTAGAGTCTCTTCACGAAATATACCTGGGCCTAAACCAACTTGGAAATGGAAGAAAGAGACAGGAAAGCTTGTCAGAGAGGCTTCAAAAGGAGGCATCGATTGGTACCGATATTATGTCAAGATTCTAAAGGGATTACTTCTCCCTTTTACTATTGAGTGTAAAAAGGAAAGACCTGGGACAATTGTACAGGAAGACAATGCTTCACCACATACCCATCATCATCAACACCGAGTTTATAACCTTTACGAAGTAGTACGAATACTCTGGCCTCCTAACTCTCCAGATCTGAATACTATTGAGCCTCCTTGGTTCTGGATGAAGAGAGAAACAACCAAGAATGGAGCAGCAACTAGTCTAAAGCAAATGAAGGAGGATTGGCTTGAATACTGGGAAAATATACCACAAGAGAAGATTCAACGTTGGATTGAAAGGGTTCCTATTCATATTCAGAAGATAATAGAGCTTGAGGGAGGGAATGAATATAAAGAAGGGCATGGGGGAAGGAAAAGGAACCCAGACCGAGTCCATTAGCTATGTTAAAGGCATAGAAATATACCTATTACAGTAGAAAATGACCATATCGAGGAGTGCCAAGAAATGACCCCTGCATATCCCCTGTAATGCCAAGAGTCTCATGACTTATGGCCGTGACCTCCGTATGTGATAACTACTTGTACTGAGGGTGAATAAACGTTAAATTTAATGTGGCTCGTAACCTAAAGATTTTGAGCACGTGAGAGAGATAAGAAAAAAAGTCTCATGGCCATGAACATTTGCAAGGCTATGTCGTTATTTCCGACTTGTGAATCTACTTGGAGCGATACACAACCTCCTCTTTTGTTGCCTTCCGCCAATACGAGTGCGGAAAATGCTGCAGGTATTCGTCTTCCGAGCCCGACGAAGGATCAGACATCTCGAAGCCCCAAACAGCAAAGCAAGGAAATCAGAGGTATATTATTCAGGGGTGTACTATATCAGATGTACTAAAAGGGACAGAAACATATACAAAAAAGAGCTGTTTGTTATTATTGAGATACTATAGCGTGGACTACTCAAATGCCTTTTCAGGGGTGTATTGAATTCAGTGAATATAGGAATAGTCATATAATCGTCCTACTACTACAAGTAGGCCCATTCTAGCACTCTAGCTTCTACACAGAACACAATACCACTAATTGCCACCCACATGTTGCTGCCCACTTATATTGTGCCTATTCAACACAAGTACCATTTAGAAATACTAATAGACTAATCTCTAGCCCTCTAATTATATAAAGAGTAACTACTATTATATTAATATTATTTAGTTTTCTAGTATTTTAATAAATATATAACTCTTAGTTTATATATAGTCTTATACTCTAGGGTTAGTAAATAATTAAGAATCTATAGTGTACCTTTGGCGACGAAACAAAACAAAATGAAATTACTAAGATTAATAGTGATGCTTTTTACAACTAAAAACTCGGGGTCCTTATATATCATCTCCTTATCGCAAAGCTGTACTGTGGTTACATATATGTATAAGCGTAAGCTTAGATCTTTACTGAGCATAGCGAGCTGATTTGTTTGCAACGGTGTGATAGATGTTGTTGCTGCTAGAGGAAATCGCGACTTTCCAGCGGGCTTTTGGCTAGTGTTTGTGCTTGGGGAGATCCTTGCGTGCTAGCTTACCTACGTAGGGATCTCGAGTGCACCGAAAGTGGGTATCTATTTCTACTGACTAGGATCTGTTCTAAAATTTGTTGAGAGCATTATCTGTATCAAAAAGTGTCTATGCCAGGGCAGATATTTGAGCAGCCTATTGTTAAAAAAATGGTTACTTGATTGAGAAATCTACGCCTTTTAAACGCCATATATAACATGTCTGGGTATGCAGTCCGAATGCTCCGTTCACCTAATTAGCACCCCCCAAAGCGACCCACCCCAAATTCATATCTCGTATCACATCGTTTCACATCATCCAGATCGTTCATTCCACCATTACCTCCTTCTGCTTCACAATCAACTCCCTTACCTCTGGCAAACCCTCCCATCCTCTACCAGCTCCACCAAATGTAACGCTCTTTTCAATCACCTCCCTCCACCTCAATCCCGGGGCCAACTTGCCCGTGATAGTATTCGGTCTCCTTACGTCGGCATTTGTCGGGACAGGGAGTGCACGCCCGAGTATGGCTTCCATAGCCTGCATAGCAAAACCTACGGCTTTCTTCGCGTTGCTCGGCACGCCAGTTTTGTCAAAGGAGCCGAATTGCGCTTTTGGGAACTCGGCCTGTAGATCGGCGACAAGTTGAGCGTTGAACATGCCACGACCGTCAACTATCACATCAGCATCATTGATGACGTCCCGGCCGGGCCCGAAAAGTAGGAGCTGCTGGGCAATGCTGGCTGATGTAAAGCGTGTTATAGTTGCTATGGTGTCCGCGGGTGTGCAGCCACGGTAAAGGCACATTGAAATGATTCTGCTAGCTAATGCATCACCATATATCTCTCGAGCTGTCGTCTTCGGTGGTCGCTTGGCTAGGTACTCATCATCGGCGAGAAGCTCCTCAATTATTTCCTGACAAACTTGACCTTGTAACAGGAAATTGAGTTTGTCATTTGCTGGGTCAAGCCCAAATTGTCTAAATGCTGCATCGATTAGAATTGTCCCCGGCCCTGTGTCCCAATCGTACATAGCATCAACACCGCCTTTCTTGTCTGATGGAATGAAGCATACTGTGGTAATACCTCCGATCGTGATGCATATCTGCATTCGCGTGGGATGATGTAGGAGGAGTCCAACCAGGTATGCAAAGCACGGCGCTCCCTGTCTTCCCACTGCCTGTTCTGCTGTTCGATAATCCGATACTGTTGTTACTCCTGTTTTAGCCGAAATAACAGCACCTTCCCCCAAGCACATATTCGACCGATGCTGGCCTTTTGGCGGTGTTCCAGACAATGTAATGAGTTGCCCTCCGGAACCAATTAAATCAATATCGTCCACTGCTATGCCGTGCTTGTGTGCGAAAATGTGTATTGCGTTTGCGAATGTGTGCCCCATTTCTGCATCCATCTGCGATAACATGCTAGGCGTACCACCGTCTTCTCGTAACATGGACAGAATGTCGGTGCGTATCTTCGAAGGCATGACAACTGAATCATACTGTAGAAGTTAGCATTGGTACATTTTAGCCGAGGATAGAGGAAAGACCTTTACAATATCCAGACACAATGCTGCTTCTGGTGTTTCCTGGGTGAAACGACACAAGGCAAAATCAATCTCATCCATGGCCGTGCCCGACGTAATTCCAAGTACCAGTAAGTTCAACTCATGGTTTTTTGATGCCGTTGACGGGGAGGCGGAGGAGGAGCGAGACGAGGAACCATGGGAATGGGAATCCGAATCGCCATTTGCGTGTAATTGTAATGCTTCGAGGTATTTGTGTCCCACTTGGGTCCTGACACGCCCCTTGGGTGCGGGTATGAGGCCCTTGATGACCATGACGACTACATTCGACGTCGAGAAGAGACCGAGAGAGACAAACCGAGAGGCTCAAGTTTAAGGCTGCGGTCTTGGTTATAGGCAAATGCTGATCTGCCACTTACGCTTCTGTAGGTGCCGTGGCGTACTGAGTGAAATAGCCATGTTCTTTCGCAACTTCCCTCACTCTTCTCCACATTAATCGACAGAGGCTAGGCAATCGAGTCAGGGTGAGAGCGGGAGAGCACTGTGAGGAAGGGGTTAGTCGATGCTATTAGAAGTATTAGTGAAAGTAGCAAGGCCTTAGCGGGTGTTTCGGGGGTGAGTGGGATGCCACAGATGCTTGTGCTTCAAGGGAGAGTAGAGTTGTGATGGCGTCAGGTAAGAATGTCCCAATTCAGAATATCTTTCCCAGCAGCTGTGCCTGAGGCGACCACTATTTGAGCGAATCTCATTTGCGACTCTGCAGTGCACGACATCTTTTTCCTATTATGCAGATCATTCGACGTGCTCAGAGGAGTATTTAGACTTTTGTTACAGCACACACATCACCATCAGCTTGCATTGGGCTCTTTCAGGTTGCTTGCTCACTGGGGCCCATATTCATCACGTGATTGAACCGCAGTGGATGAATGGAACATGAAGGACCTTCCTCAAGCACCGAAGCGCTCTCTGTCGCCCCCACTCCCACTCGCATCACTGGTTCACACACGCTACGTCGTATCAGAGATACCACATTGACAACACACAAGCCTTTGCTACAATCATTAGAACGCACCAATGAGGCAAAGGCTTCCAGCTGCCTCCTAGCCCAATGGTTTACGAGAGAGCTATAGACGTGATCGACGACATGTGTACTATACACAAGACAAGACCAGAAAATCCTGCTCGAGCTGGAACATGCAGACTTCAGAAGTTCCCGAGAGTGAGTAAAGCAGAAGCGATTTTCACCATCTCCATAATTTTCTGGTGCTACAACATTTGCTGTGTCTTCGTACATGTTATTAACCTTCCAGACTTGGTGGCCTCTCAGAGGGCTTAGAAGTTGTCGCTTGACCGCTCAATGAGAAGCCACCACTATCTAAGCTTCACCACCGATTGGTATCTCTGTACCGGTCATAATACAGAAGCGCATCAATCATTGTAGCTTATTATCAACCTTCATCTGCCTCTTATACTGTACTATCCCCCTCCATTTTGCATGAAAAGTCTCCTGGAGATTCCCAGAAAGTGTCTTGGACGACTCAAATTCATGAAGAGGCTGTTGTTATCGAGATGGAAGACGAACGCCTGCTATAACAGCTCCGTATACCGGACCCAACTATATACCGGTACTACTAAGTCTGTTGCGCGGTTTTTATGTTTTGTCTTGCATCCGCAGTGTGCGTGGCTAGGTCCAATAAAGCGCACTGCATGCTGTTCCTTAGTAGGGTTGCTTAAACAATAGCTCTTGCTGCTCTCGCTACTATCGGGAACTCCCCTTTAGTAATTCTCCGTACAGTTGACGCACAATAAAGCTGGAAGGGCCGACTTGAGTGCCTATGTACTTTTCGTATCTCGAGTCACCTACCAAGAATGATCACTTAGTGGGTTGAACCATTGTTACGACAGTTGTTTTTGATTTGCTCAGGAACTGCCGTAGTGGGCGGGTGGACCTTATCTCCTCCATCTCCCCGTCTCGAGTTTCGTCCTTCCCCGTTATTTCCCCATCTTCATACATGTTTCCTCCAAATAAATTACATTACATGTGCAGATATTCAACAATTGTACAGATGATTGCAACCTGTCTCAGCGTGCTTAGATATCGCAGGGAGAAGTCTTAACCGCATCAACGGAGATGCGAGAGGGGTTGTCTTTCACCTCCTGCTCATTCGTCCGATGCTCCTCGCGTGCAAGGATGTTCCTCCGTTTACTCAACACGCCCCAGCCTCCGCACTCCAGTCTCCGGGAGGCCTCCGCAACTTTTACTCAACGACAATCGATTCCTCTTAACGCAGTTGAGTAATTGATTGACGCTTCAGCAAAAAACACACAGTTGCCGCGACTTTGATCTCGACAGTACTATTCTTGTGTGCATGCATGGGTCCCAAGAGAGGAGCTTCTTCACAACCCTAGCTCGTCCAGCTCGTGAAGGAAGTATTGCTCCAGCCAAATCGCATGCCGTAGTTTGCAATTAATCCTGGAGTCGAACGTCACCAACTTTGACTACCATGTCGTCCACTTCCAAAACGAAAGTGTGGAGACGTGGGGAATTTGGTAGATATGGCCGAGCTTCCTTCCAAGGAATAATGAGATTGTCCTTCTGTCGCGCCTCACTACGTCTCTCGTCCCGTCAAAGGTAAGCTTTTCGCGCTGCTACCACCAAAGCTTGCACCAGTCGAAGCAATTGCTGCTTTTGCCCTCCTTTATAACAAGCATCATTTAATCTTTTCAGCAACTAAATTTTGACAAGATCTATCTACGAATCACATTGGAAAGTGCGAAAACTTTGCCAATTATGAATTCAGAGGAAAAGATCGCTGCACAGCAGCCTATCGAGGCAGAAGGCCGTGTAGTGCCACTAACTGAAGCGACAACAGAAGGAAATAGGCTTGCGTCAAATACTAATGGGCACACGGGAGCTACAAATGGTATTGTAGAGAAAGACCACGCAGCTACACACGGAACGAACGGTGCGACACACCGAACTGCGCAGTCAACTGGAGACGATGATCTCGAGAAGGACCAAGTCTTTGAAAGCAGCCATCTGGAAAATGGCGCTGGAGATCTTAGCCCCGAGCACAGAGAATATCTCATAAGACGACACGGGACCCTAGATTTGGTTCCTTTGCCTACAATGGATCCTGCTGATCCTTTGAACTGGCCAAGCTGGAAGGTGTGTGCCTTTGTGGCATAGTATCTCTTGTAAATGCGCTAACACTTGGTAGAAAAATATCAATCTCTTCCTCGTTGCATTCCACGCTATGATGACTACATTCACTGCTGCTAGCATCATCCCCGCCTTCGAAAACTTTGCCATTGCTTACGGAACTGGAATCACCAGAGCCTCGTACCTTACCAGTCTTCAGATCGCTGTCCTAGGCTTTGCACCTTTATTTTGGAAGCCAATCTCGAATCGATTTGGTCGAAGACCAATTTGGCTGATTTCAACACTCGGTTCGATGGTTTGTAACATTGGTTGTGCAGAGGCAAACAGTTATGGTACACAGGTCGTTACTCGATTCCTTGTTACATTCTTCATCTCTCCAGCCATTGCCATTAGCAGTGCTGTTGTAACCGAAACCTTTTTCGCGCGACAGAGAGGTGCCAAAATGGGAATTTGGACGTTGATGGTGACACTGGGGTGAGTGTTAATTTTATCTCCCTACTGGCTTCAATGGCAAATGCTAATTCTATTCCACAGTCCTCCCACGGGCCCTTTCCTCATGGGCTTCGTCGCTTATCACACGGGAGGTTTCAAGTGGATCTTCTGGACTCTCGCAATAACAAATGGAGTCCAATTCATCTTGTACTTTTTTTTCTCACCTGAGACTCTCTACGTTCGTAACCGTCCTGTCAACCCAAATTCCAGCAAATCGGCTTTCCGCCGCTCATACCTCAACTTTGGCAAAATTGGTCCATTCCCCCTAAAGGCTCGCGACTTCTGGACTCCAATCACCCTATTCGCTTACCCAAATGTCCTCCTACCTACAATCGCCTACAGTATGGTGTTCCTATTCGCCTCAATACTTATCACAGTTGAAATTCCCCAACTATTCGTCGAGAAGTTCAGTTTCAACCCTCAACAAATCGGTCTTCAATTCATTGGTCTCATTATTGGATCCGTCCTCGGCGAGCAAGTTGGTGGTAAAGGGAGCGACTGGTGGATGGCACGGAAAGCTGCTCAGCTCGGCCGCTCTCGACGTCCAGAAGCCGAATATCGACTATGGTTGAGCTATTTCGGATTCCTAACTGTCATCATTGGCGAGGTGGTCTTTTGTGTACAGCTTGATAAGATCAAAACTTATGATGTTACGCCTATTGTAGGCATTGCAATTGCTGGATTTGGAAATCAGATTGTTACTACAGTTTTGGTTACGTATGCTGTTGATTGTCATCATGAGCATGCGGCTAGTATTGGCGTGTTTATTAATCTTGTTAGGAGTACTTGGGGTTTCATCGGTATGTTCGGTCCTTCTATCCAATATTCACTTATGCGAAGGATTTCTGACTTGCCAGACAGGTCCCTTCTGGTTCCCAGATACGTTCACCAGTATCGGTCTCGATGGATCTGCTGGGTTAATAGTAGGATTAATAGTTGTGGCGAGTATTCTTCCCACGCTCTTCATCCAATTTAAAGGACGTGCGATTAGGGAGAAGAGAGCTACGAATGATTTGGATCAGGTTGGTACTATTACGAGATAAGCTGGAACATGCTTTTAAGGAATTTGCGAAAGCGTATGATTGCAGCGAGCTCCTCCGGCAGGGAATGAACGGCAGGGAAATTCAGATTGGAAATCTGTGGATTTTTGCTCATATATATACCCTGATATTGTTATGTATCTATCGGCTTGTCTTTGCATGTAACTAATTGCTTACTTGCTTGCTCTCGTCGTACAATGAATAGTATTATACAGTATTAGTATTCTTTGTTCACGTATACGTATTCAAGATACCCGCTATATAAGTGAGTCTCCTTTACTTTTCTCATTGCTCATTAATAAAGAGAGGAGGTTAGCGTACTCGTCTACCGGGATCATATCTAATAGTAAACAAATGCTATAATACGTTTTTTCTTATATTCTGTATTAAGACATTAAGTAATTATACTTGTATAAATCACTTACTAGAGCTACCATGTATTAGCTCGAGTAATTCTCTTAGCGACATAAAATAATACAATAATATGTGACTTACGGCCACATTCCGTCTACCGTGCTTGGGGGCTAGCTTTGCTAGTATATATACAATTTGTAATTAAGAAAGTTATATTATATACAAATTACTATACAATTATCCTGCCTTATGCCCTTACTCTCCTCTGTCTTTACCTTATCTTGCCCTACAATTGTTAGAACTCCTACCTTATATGCCTATTTCGGGCTGCGATATGGGCTTCGATATAGGTTATATAGAGCTTTAATTTAGGTTACTAGGCGAGAGAAATCTGCTGGTAGCCGCCTGCCAAGGCGCTTTGGAAAAATTCCTTCCAATTATATTGCTCCGGCCGGAATAGTTTTTCGACGGATTTTTTGAGGGCCTACTAAACTAAAATCTCTCACGTGCGTACGGAGTTTAGAACTAGCTTTGCTGGAATTAATATAAAATTTAAAGACGGGTAGAATTTTATTCTGTCGTTTTACCTATATGTCGAATACAAGTTACTCTAGTATTTAATACTTTGTTATTTGTTTAGACTTTTGTATCTTCTACTAGTACTTCGTATTATTGTTAAACGACGAGCGGAGGGGCGTTTTTTTTTTGGATTAAGCGAGTACTCCTAGTGCCGTGCGCATTGTATACAGTTACACAGTATGGTATGAGATTGTATAACTAGCTTGGATTTTACTTATTATGAATCCTAGATGTTTAGGCTTGTATTGAAATTTAGTTTATGATTTCGTTGCTGGATTATATCTTCTTGTTATCAGCTTGCTTGCTAAATTTAATAAGAGAGATTTGAGCAGTCTATTGCTGGTATTTATTTACCCTACCCAGTTCCTCGAAACCAGCTAAACTTGTACAATCACATCTGTCTTAGTTGAGTATCAAGGTAACATTAGATATCATAAATGTTTGCCCATATTACAACTGGCTATTAACCATTCTATCTCCTCTATACCCTCGCCCAAAAGTATATACAAGAAATTTTCCATCTCATCAAAAACTCTTCACCGAAGCTTACCCACTCATAACAGCTCTCTTATACATACTCCGTCTCGAAATCCCCACCTCACTCAAAACAACTTCCTCACCACCAGTGATACTCCCTGGTCCAAAATCCGGTTCTCCACCCAGCGTACCAAAAATATCTCCAATATAATTGGTGGCATTAACACCAGCTTCGAAAGTAGAGTTCCATCCATCCAAAATACCCTTAACGATAGGTGTACCAGCCAGATAGATGTTTTCAATAGCAGGGGTGAAACCACCTTGATCGGCATAGAATAGGTTATCGAGGATTGAGAGACCTGGGTATGGGCGGTCGAAGTCGGAGGCTGTACGCATGATGATTATACGCGAGAAATCGACGACTTTGTTGATAGCAGCTCGGAGCATGGCTTCTAGTGTTGCATTATCTTCTTGTGCTGTCATGCAATAGACGCCTGAACCGTTGGTGAATAAAGTAGTTGTGTTCTCGAAAGCTTCACCGAGGAGAGCACCTGAAAAATAGACATCTGAGGTTGCTACGTCGCAGGTTATGATTCCGGGGGCTTTGGTTGCCGCTTTGTAGATTGTGGTGTTTCCGTCGGTGTAATGGGCTCGGTATGCTATTGCGGCATCTGAATCGTTGAGGGTTGCTGTTGATGCAAATTTGACTGCGATGTCTCGGAGTGCTTCGTTTACTTCGAATACTTCAGTACCGTAGATACTGGTTGGGTATTCATCTGGAGCATAAGCTCCTTGAGGAACATATCCAGTAGTATAGTTATCTGGGATCTCACGAGCGTCGAACTCGTATTGTAACGCTACTTGCACGGCGTATTTGGAAAATGCCACATCGGCTAGTGTACCGTATTTAGGATTGATTCCTGCGATTCCGGCAATTAGGAAGTAGGTTTGGGTGAGGTTGAATATTGGGGATAGCATTAGTGCTGAGATAGTGCTTGCGGCGTTGATTTCGGATTCGCCTGTTGTGAGTTGGCAGACGGATCCGTCGGCTAGGCAGTGGGCGTCTGGGAAGAGCATGGAGAAGCCTGGGATTGTGATGTTTTTTTCGAGTAGGTTTCCTATGGATCCTTCTGTCTCGGCATTGTCGTACCAGATATCGGCTTCGTATTGGAACTGGGGAGGGCTTTGTCAATTTGAAGTCTTTCATCGAAGGGCTTTAGAAGCACCCACCATGCTAATAATGAAAACCTTTGGAGTAATCTTCCCAGACTCGTAAACAACAGTCTCCTGTCTCTTCTCGACCTCAACCGGAGAAGCAGCAACAACAGCTGCACCAGCAACAGCACTCACGATGGTAGAGAAGCGCATCTTGACGTGATTCAGAAAGATTGACTTGAAACCACGAGAAGGAGGTTGTGCTTCAAGAGTAGGAGAAGGGGAAATGAAATAAGGGATTGGGCCTTAACTTCACATATATATATTTTTCAACATTTGCTCATTTGTTAAGAAGCTCCCCCCTGCCATCCCTCTTATCCAAATGTTACATTGGTGGGGTAGCTGGCAAAGTTGGAACCAGGTCAGGTACCAAAGCCTTCTCCGGAGAGCACGAGCATGAGACGGACCTGGAATATGCAAGCACTAGGCAGGAAAGAGAGGGAACTCCCCATCACTTCGACTCCATAGGCTCCATTTCTCTGGTTCCCAAGCTGAAAGTTGCATGCGGTCCTCGCCGATACCCATGAACTTCCACGTGCAGATAGACGGTTATACCTAACTTATTGCAGCAACGGTACCGAGTACAAGGCGGCTGACACATTCCAATGATGTTGAGAGAAGCCTTTGATACGATATAATGCGTACGTACAGGACGATAACGGTTCAAAAGTTGTCGTAAACACCACGCTAGAACGGGAGAGCCGGCGATGATTCCTTGGAGAACAAAGTCTGTCCGAGAAAACCACCACTTGGGACGAATTCGGCATCCGGGTTCAAGTCGGTTGATTCTTGTCGATCTCCGTTGTCCACTTTTTCCCAATTTCCCTTATCTTTTTGGCAATATGCATGTGTATTTTTTAAGTAATTGGGCTCGTGTTTCGAGAACAAGTACTTTTTTTCTTGAATTCTTTGGGTACAGCTTTTTTTTAGTGATTTTGGAAATGCATGAGGTTCGTCGTGCCTTCTTGATAAAGTTGCATTGCTGTGCCCCAACCTATTGCAGCATCGTTACGCCACAGAGAGAAGAAACTCAGCCACCAGTGAGCCTGTCCGTGTTGAACGAGATGACCCCTGTCGAAAGCTCAAAGCTCAAGTAAACATCCCACCTTCCAATCGCGGACCACAAATTGGCGAAAGCTTGACTTGACTCGTTGAGATTCGTCATCGCGACGGAGAACAACGATTTCCATGTTGTGATTTCCTAGGGAATGTTCGCAATACAAGTGAAATTGGTAGTACACGGTGGTAGAAGCATTTTGCCCAGCACCGGTGAAGCTTTCCAAGACCGATGAAAAGAATTCCAGCATTAAGTATGAAGAATGCTTTAGTTGCGGTGGTACTCGTATGGTATGAAAGCCCGCTCATAAGCATTCGCTTAAGTGCTGGCTGGCCAAATGCGGACACTAAGCTACCACACTCTTTTCCGATTCCCTTTTTTTTTAATGGAAGAGATTGGAGTCTCGAAGGTGCATCTATTGGCCTACATTAGAGAGGTTGCTAGAGTAGTTCTGCCTCGCAACGCTGTTGCTTGCCTCATTATTACTGTTTTGCCTTCTATGAAATTAATACAACGTAAATCTGGTAAATAAACAAAATAATGACAGCAGCAAGTAACTTAACAATAATATTTCTAGCCGCCGAGAATAACACTAGGATGTTTGCTTTAAATGTTCTTATGACCTTAGATTAAGGAAAAAATTTCTCTTAATTGTTCTACCTATGACTGTGTTTGGCTTGGATGTCGTAGCTCTTGTTGGCTTTTTAGTCTTCTTGATGTCTTACGTCTCTAAGGCATTAGTGCATGCAGGATCAGGGTGATAATCTATATTGTAATATTCTAAGCTGTACTAGTGAGGATTTAAAGATCTAGAATCTAGAATCTGAAATCTGTATTTAAGATAGACGAGGGAGGGTACTTGGGAAGAAGCACGAAGTAGTTATGGTTGGCGATATTGTAATGTTTGAAAACAGTAAGTTGTAAGGGTGGTTTATTTAATAATTCTTCAATCTTGCTACATTATTCAAAAGTCCTAAAATTCGAGCTTAGGTAGGCTAATATGCTCTATACGGATGAGGTACCAAAATAATTATAAGAATTATAATTCTACTAGCTTAGCAGTTAATTTAACTTGTCCTTAAGCCATAATACAGATACAAGTGAGAACAGAACTAGGTTACCGCAACATGATATAAACACTGAAGGGCTAGTAGTTAACAAGCTTATGCCTTCTATCTCACATGTCATAAAAGATAAAGATCCTTCTAGGACATTTTTCCCAGTGCAAATTCACTGCACCTTTAAGAGCAGGCTTTAACAAGATTAAAGCACAACAAAGTACCATGGCAATCAAACTTCCACAAAAAACCATGAATACAATGGCGAACCAGGTCAAAGACTTTGAAGTCTGCTATGGGCCAACGAACAAAGATGGCACGTTGGATGGTTGTAGAAAGGACTTTTAGTGCCACACATGGCCGTTGAGAAAAGACAACAACACAGATACAAAGTTTTAGCGCGTCTTAAGCTTATGTGACCTGAAAAGAAATTTGTTTATGGTATATTACATTATTGTGATTATCAACTAACAACATAAGTAGAATTAACAGCAAAAATTATACCTAAATATTTATCTTAAAAGTTCTCTATTTCTTTTACTAAATTTGTTAGTAATAGTGTATATAAACTAGAAGAAGAAATTGAACTTGAATACAACTATTATCTATTAGAATAAAATCTTTACAACTGAGAACAATTATATCACTTAAATTTATATAAAATATAGAGGTTTTCTGGTAGATTTGATAGGTTGGAAGATGATATCAGAAAATAGATTGTACATATAACATCCTTTCTTCCCCTTCTTAGTCTTATTGTTGTGTAGGATATAAGATTTATAATTGTAGTAATCGTTATCTGACAAAGTGAAGTTGATAGTAGTAACTTTTAAAAGCAGTTTATAAAAACTCTTATTTATTAGCTTACTTTCAAAGCCTAGGAGACGTTCATATAAAAAGGTGATTATAGTAAGGTGTCCCATGATCACCACTGTTGTGTTCCCTTCTTCTATAATTTGGGAACTGAACAGATTATTGCTGCTTTTTGGTTAGAGGCTATAAGACGGAGACCTAAGAGGAAAGTTGTTTGTATTGTTTAACATTAAATAATTTGATGGTGAGTCTGGAGCTATGAGTAGATTTCATGGGACTGGATAGATCTATGGGTCTGATAAACTTAAATATAAGGCTTTCTAGCTAGGGGAGAAATAACTTTAAGTATTAGAGATTTCATTCTGGGTACTCAAGGATACAGAGTTATAAATAGGCTTTTTATGCAATTTAGTCAGCAGACAAGTTGTCAACAGACTTCCTAGTTCTATCGAGATTCCTTAAATTAATACTATACAGTCCCTAAAGACTTTGAAAAGTAAAATACTCTATCTACACCTTCCTTATAACACAGATCGCCTAAGTGTATAATGAAACTTCCCTCTCTATCAATCATCTACAAAAGGAGCCACCAACAAATTAACCATTCGCCCAACCGACCCCGTCTAAGCCTTATTTGTTTCATACCGACTCCTCTCCCTCAACCACTTCCCCTTCCAAAAGAAAACCCATGGTACGGGCAACATAGCCAAACTAATAAAACCAAAAACACTACCAGCCCAATGAATACCCAAAGCAGTATACATCTGAAGAGTAAAAAGCGGGAAAGCAGCACCGAACGTATACCGTAAAATCCCATTCGCAGCAATAGCCGAAGCGCCATTTGCAGAACCGTAAACATCGAGCATGTAAGTACTTGCTGAGATGAAGATTGTGAGGGATCCACAGCCGAAGGGGACGCCTGCTAGGACGGGAACTATCCAGTGTACGTTTTTATGGGGTGACCACGCGAACCAGAAGAGTCCGATTGGGAGGAGTAGAGATCCGAGCATGGCGGAGTAGAGACGATGTTCGGGTGCTGGGTGACCGTGTGCTAAGTGGGTTGCTTTGCGGTAGAGAGTTGCGTCGAAGATGCCGAAGGAGATGATTGCAAGGAAGAAACCTGGGTGGGGTTGGGATGTTAGTTTGTTATTGACACTTAGTCATTGGGGATCCTAACCGACTAATAGTCCGATGAATGTTAGACCGACTTCTTTCTGGTTGAAGTGGTAGACGAGTTGGAAAACATAGTTGTAGCTTCCGAAGAAGGAGAATATCATTGCGAAGGAGAAACCAGTATATATACTTAGTAAGGCAACAAGAGGCTATGAGGTATTTAGTATAGTTAGGCGAGTTGGATGACAAGAGGGAGTCTTACCTCAAAAACAGTCATCTGTACAGGTCTGTAAAAAGCCAATTGTAGTTTCCGCAATAAAATTCTGGTATCACCTTCTTTCCTTCCCACTCTTACGCCACGTTTCTTTTCCCTCAAGTATAAAATCCGAGGTGCAAAAGTCTCCTTCATGAAGAGCGCCGCGATGAAAATCGGTGCTCCTATCATGAGTACGACCCACATGGAGTATCGCCAGTCGTTGTATTGGGCAATGATGTACGCACCAATCAGTGGCCCAAGCGATGGTCCCAGGAAAGGAGCCATGATGAAGAAAAGAGCTGCTCTCCCACCATGTATTTGTGGGTCCCATAGATCTGAAGCGCTTCCTTCGAAATATCAGCAAAATAAGATATAAAGAGAGTAAGAACTGATGAACATACCTGCACCTACAGCCAAAGCACCGGACCCACCCAATCCCGCCAGAAATCTAAAGACAATAAGAACGGCAAGGTTGCCTCCTGCACCGGCGATGGCTGTGAAAGCAAAGAGCATAGGCAGTGTTGCCCAATATATGAAACGACGCCCGTATAGCTCTGACAATGGAGCAGCTATAAGTGGACCGACTGTGAATCCTAGGGTATAGAGTGACAATGGAAGTAAAGCGACCTCTCGACTTATTCCAAACTGTTCTTGAACATACGGAATTCCAGGAACGTATGCTGATGTTGCTACTGTGCTGTTAAGAGTTGACGAATATTAATAACTATACTCTAAAGAAGAGGGTTGTGAAATACTTACATTGTGAAGCCGTATAGCCCAGGTACAGCGGTATGAAAGACACGCGACCAAAATGGCCAGTTGCGAGGATTTGTAGGATCTTCTGGAGAGTCCCAATCGAGATGGTTGATCGTTTGGGGTGCTCCTACATCGTTCGGTGGCCGGTAGGTTGATAGGTCGATTTCCTCCTGTTCTTTGCTGAAGTTATCAGGTGTACCCAAAGTCGCCGAGTCTGAAGTTCGAGGTTGCTCTTGAGAGAACTGCTGATGTTGGGACTCGCTTATCATGATGCAAACCTTCAACCTTGTGTGTCTTGACGAGAGAAAGGTGTCTTGTACTATACAGGAGGCCAACTTTGGGGAGAAACTTCTCTTTATGTATGGTCGTATACTCAACCAAAGCCAAAATATAACAAATATTAGAGAGATGAGACAGGGCTATGAAAATGGGAGATAGCCTCGACAGTTTTGAAAGATGAACTTTTCGCATTCGCTAAGAACAAGTACGGTACCTTTGGTCCACTATTACTGATTGAAGGAATCACTTGGAGTCATCTTGGGCCATGCCACGATGGAAGACCAAGTATTAATGACTGTCGGAACGTGAGATTGGCGGGCGGTTACGAGACGCACAGGGAATAATGAAGCAAATATGCAATAATAATGCATGGAATAACGACATCTACCACATGATCGAGATTACTGATCCCGAGTCGCCTACCAGAGAACAGCGGGGGAACTCTTGACGCCGATTTCGTACTTGGATAGTGGAACACATGGCGTTGTTTGAATTGTGAATGGTTGTATCTTGCGAAGTGGTGTTGTCTAGACGAAAGCTGCCCAGAGAAACCTCGGCTCGGCAGCTGATAACCAGGTGATCAGTAATGGCGAAACCCTTTCAGATACTTCAACATTTCTCGGTCGTATTCTTAGCACATCTCATGCAGACTCAAGGATTCTTGAGAGAATTCAATAACAATAGAAGGATTATGATGTTGTGGTTTGGTGCTGGAGACTAGAACGCTAACTAGGTAAGGTAAACTGCTTCTAAATAAGCTTGCGCGCGCCAAAGGGCGCTTAGGAATGGAGCAAAATCGTTGAAATTTCATCTGCTGACAACCACAACCATCAACACCAATCAATCTTCAACCGATCTGGAGACATCTCGTAGACCATGTCATGTCAACAACAAATACGTACAGAATATCTACTACAGTACCACTACTGTATCAGAACTGCATAAATAGCAGACGACGATGCGCTTGCTACCTTTGGGTAATCGCATGCGCAACAGCATGAAAGGCCATGAATCCAACGATGCGGGGTCTCGTTTGTTGTTGACGCAACTTAGCCCTTGGATAAAGAAATGCATTCTCAAGCCTGAGACATTGACAACGAAATGGAATGCAATGTGCATTGCCTCGAGTAATCGTCCCTTTTCTTCCCACCTTCCTGTTTACCTTCCTGTTCTCTTCTTCAGACCTTTCTACACTTCTTTCTTTCCTTCTTCAACGCATATACCATCTGTATTGCTGTGAATTTCTCTACTGTGTGCAGTATGAATCGACCCGGTGGTTCAAGCAGCGTTACCATACCGCCTAGACGCCATACGCGGCCTCAGCCAGAGACTCCTTCTCACACCACCCAGCATGAAACCCCAGGTGCTGGAAGTCAAACCAAGTTGGGTAGTTGGAACCCATTGAGAAGAATTTTCGCTTCATCTCCATCGAAGCACCGTGATGGCATGGAAACTGAGGCTGTACACCGCGAAGTGGATGAACCAGAAACTTCAGGGAACGATGGCGACGATGTGAACACGAATAATTATTCGCAAGAGGGTACTGAAATCCAGTATGTATACGGGCATGATAATTCTGCCACGGAGGAGGAAGAGTTCGCAGCGCCTCATAATGCTCCAGCAAACCATCCAGTGTATCAGCGACATCCAACAAACCAACAGCTGTCGCCGGCGGAGTTGAAGCGTAGGAGAGAGGAAGTTGCTGCTGCTGTCGATGCAAGTAGTAGAGCACGTCTGGCCGAGGAAGGAAAGCAAAAACTTGGGGCTCGAATGGAGGCTCGAAAACACTTGAATTTCAGACCGGAAATCACACCACAAGACCAAGAATATCAAGATTATCGTGCCTGGATCAGAAGGACATTGTGCACAACGAAGAAAACTTATGCCCAAATCATGGATGAAGTGGCAGAAAAGGATCAGCAATTGCTTCTTTTGCCAAACTTGGATAATGTTGAAATAGCCAAGATCCAGAAAAAGCACACTGAACTGTACAAGGCCGCATTCCAATCAAATTTCCGTGGGGAAAAGGACAACATCTTTACCAAATTTACAATGCTCAAATTTGGCCTTCCTATCGAGCCATTGACTAACAGAAACTTTGATGCCCTCACGTTAAATAGCAAGGCAGATGATGGTATGAGCGAAGATGTCGACGATCCACCGGAGGATGATAAAAGCTTTCTTGGGTCCCAGAGAATCCTCTATGCCGAGAAACCGCTGGAATTTTTAGATGGCTACGACCAACGGAGCTTTGGGTATCCTATGATGAGAAGTAAGTTATCACTATATGCCAATATTCTCGAAACGAACTGATTTTGTTAGGACCCAAGATGCGGGGAGGTGCTGGCTCACTTGAAGAACTCCATACAGCACACTTATGTGGAGGTACTGATTCTCCTGATGACCATCAAACGACACATCTTCGTGGTGGAGCAGGCAGCTTTTTTGAACTTAAGGCAACGAAAGACAAAGGCCTCTTATACGGGTTTAACGGCATAGTTGAATTTCCCATCAATGGAATACAGTTTGGTCGTCAAGCATTAAGGCTTCTTGGTCTAGACCCGGGAGTTATTCAAGATTCGGGCACAACGAGCAATGGCAAGTGGGAGTTCTTGTTCGAAACCGTCTACACCACGGAGACTGTCATGGGAGGTAGGGAGGCTATACAGTGGTTAGCGCAGAGGAAAGTCACCTCTGATGACGACCTTAGGGCGCTTTTCCGAGATGAGCGGCACGTTCGTGCTGCGTTAGGTGGGGACACAGAACATTACGAAGGCAAGAATGGTACATTGGCATTATTCGTTCACACGCGTGATTCATCACTCGACGAGTCATCTATCTACTCCAAGTCCACCAGGAAGTCGCCCGCATTTGGAGATGCACCAGTGTACACCCTCGAGCCTATTTCGCGCGAGCAGAATATAATCTATCTGTACCGGGAAGACGATGAAGGCCGATCTTGGGCTTATTGGAAGCTCGCGAAGGATCTCAATGCTGATCATGGGATCAATCAAGTCCAAGTCGGATTTCAACGCGCAGCGCGCATTCTTTTTGAGGACAAGTCACCATATGGGGAAGTATGGGTTAATGGCATCAACATTGGATTCGGAGGAATGGCAGCCACCCAAGACCTTTGGGACGCTGCCAAGGCAGCACTGAAGAAGAAGAAGAAGAGATCAGGTGACTTGAGACCTGTTATCTTTGAGGTTGAGGTCCGTCCCCCAACGGCGTACAAGTATTCTGACGGCGTAATTGGTCTAAATGTGCTGGGTGAAACCCACTGGGGTGCGTATACTGATAGTCGTGAGGTACCGACCCCAAAAGTAGCCCTGCAACAGGAATATGAGGAGCTGAAAAGTCTCGCCGGAATCTGCTTTGGATATGGTGAAATCCCCGACATGATTCGTGTCTGGCCATCGTTTCAAGACCGAACCACACGTAGCGAGCACTCTTTCACCATTAATCTCAAAAGTATTTCTAAACCAGACCAGTGGCGAGGTTTGGCACAACTCAGCCAGAGGGCATTGGGAACAAAGGATAAAATGAGAAATCCTGGAGAGTTGTTCTGTGTTCAGATGCGACCGGAGTACAAAAGCTTCACTGTCAAGGATCCAATTCAGAAGAAAGATTTTACTTGGATCCCGGGAGAAGTTCACAACAAGAGAAAGAGCAAGGGGGCCAACTCTCCATTCTTAGCCTCCTCCAAGACTCCCTGTGGCTCATCATTGCAGGTTCAACCCGAGGATGACTTTATGGATGCGCTTGAGCACTTTTTATACGAGAAATTCGACCCCAGTAAAGAAAGTGTGACTCTTGTGCAAGCTCAGCCTAAACTCAAATTCGTCATAACTCCAGACATCCAGCAGTCTGAGTGGCAGTTGTCAGTTTTCGATTGGCTCAAGAGCGATATTATACATGTAGCACGTAATAAGGGAGACGTATGGAGTAAGTCCATTCATTCATCCAGTGGTTATATATATGCTAACGCACGCGTTGTATAGCTGTTACCGATGGCCTCTGGGGCAGCGATTATCCGTCTCCACAGGCTATAGAAGACGAAGAACCGGATGATGTGGTAGAAAAATATGTGGAATTTAATGATGGTGAGGATGATGATAATCTAAAGGAATATGAGTATCCCGAAGCGCCTGAGAAGCCCTGTCCCGCCAACGATGCACTTAGAGAGTTCCAGAAAGAAGATCAGAAACAATTTAGGGGATCAGCTACGCATGACGCTACGGAGAAAGACGATACACAGACAGGCTCTCGCCGCCCAAGGCGTTCAAGTCGCCCGCAACGAAATCCGCAGGACAGCGTTAATCCCCTCGCCCAAGATTTCGATGATGATGACCAGCCCGACACCCAGCCTATTCAAGAACCTCCGAGGCCGAGAATCAACAAGGAAAGATTTTTGAGCCAGCAAGCTGGCAAACCGAAGAATAGAGCTTGGAATGAATTCCAGAAAGCAGAACGCGCTTTGGATGATGCCCGTCAAAATGCCTATACCAACGAAGTATCCGTCGTTGAGCCAGGCCACTCCCTTAGTCTCGATGCTCCTATCTATGGCCAAGTCCGAGAAGTCGCTCTTAGTGTTGGTTCCTCAATGCCAACAGTATATCATCAACATATCACTCCAACAGAGCTTGCAAAGCTACAAGACGAGAACCAATTTCTTAGGAACAGCATTCTGAAGAAAATAACTTCGTGTCAAGTCTGTGATAAGACCTGGCCGGCTCATTCCACGGATCCCAATTCTAATGTAGTAAACGATGATGAGAAAAATGATGAGGCAAAGAGAAAGCATTTTGAAGAACACTCGGAACAACTTAAGAGTGCAGGCAGATGCCCTCTATGTGACAGCAAAGAGTGGCAGTTCATGAGTCAGGAGGAGAAGAAAAGTCACTTTGTGAGCCACGTCTACGAATGGTCCACTTCACGAGAACACCAGTTGCGAGATGGCCTCAAGTGCCCTGTATGCCATGTGGAGCTGACCGCAAACAAATTCGATTCGCTTGAAGGGCTCATTGAACACCTGGCGAAACACGTTCCTGGCCTGTACAAGTACTGTCACAAGTGTGGCATATACACTTGGAGAATGTTACCGCATGAAAGGAGCCATCATACCGCCGTATGTATAAAACAGCCCGAAAGGTTACCAGTACTTGAGAATGAAGCACAGCATATGGCTACTGATGGATTGACGCTGGGGTCCAGACGAGCCGTACGGGACCCTCACTTCTGCGGATTTTGTGGAACTGACTTGGCATTTCGAACTCAAAATGATGAATTGGAACACAGAAAAGATTGCCGAGGTGGAAAGCCGGGGCACCTGAGCACTGAACAAGATTTCTGCAAGATATGTGGGCTCGAGGTGCTAGGTTTCCCAAAGCATGCGCGTGAGGAGCACATATCACAGTGTAAGACTCCAGGTGGGGCAAACAATAGCTTCTGCAGATTGTGTGGAAAGGATATGCACCAGTGCCTCGAAGGAACAATTGAATACGATCCTCACCAACACAATTGCCGATATGTACAACCTCCGAACATGGATGAAGATGGTAAGTGAAAGCTGACTGCTGCATTCAAAATCAAATACTGACAAGTCCCTCAATAGAGCTGCAAAGACAGAAAGAACTTCTGCAGGAGGAGCGTCTTAAAGTGCAACGTAGCGCGGAACACAACTCAAAGGTGTCGCATGAATTTCTCCAACAGAAGCAGATTTTTGAGACTGGCAAGGCGATGTTCATGAAGGAAAAGTTACAATATAGAAAAAACGAGCCCCTTACACGAGGCTGGTCTGTTCCGGCGAAGTGTCCAGTCAAAGGCTGCCCTGATGGACAGTTACCTGCCGACAAGAAAGACGTTATTAATCACCTTTACTTCCATTATCACGACGCGACGCAAGCTAGGGGTTCTATATCTAGTGGCGCAATAGCAAAAAGCACGACGGCCTTAACAAGCGGCTCATCGTCAACGGGGTCCTGGCCCAATCAAAAGCAATGTCTTGACAGCACCACCCAATTTCTCAACACTAGCAAGGACTTCATTAGCCAATACAGCAGAGAAGCTTCCCTATCTATTGATGATATTATCCGTGATGCTGGGATCATAAATGTGGATTCTGACGCAGCCTCTACCCGGGCTGCTACTCCTAGAGGCGATAGACCAATACTGACGCGCGCACAAAGAGCATCATCCCCAGTAAAGAAATCGCCCGCGAAGAGATCAACTTCTGCAGTTACACCTGCCAAGCCACCAACTAAGACCCCAACTCGCGGCGCTGCATCATCCAGCTTCGCACTCGAGGATGTTTCAAAAGGAAATACCTCAACTAGGAAGCGTAAAGCACCATCAGAACCTATAGGCACAACTGAAGAGAGCTCTTCTACACTCGAAGACTATGAGCCTCCATTGTCACCAGCTAAACGTGCTCGTCTTACTGATACATCATTCCATCCCGTTGACGAAGATGAAGATGAAGATATTGACGAGAAAACGAGTCCAAGGAAGAGAGCTGCTACTGCTAAAGGAAGACCGAAGAAAGCTGAGAGTGTAAGAAGTGTTTCTGCTACCCCTGCACCTATAACGACGAGGACAAGAGGTGCAAGAAGTGTCAGTGCTACGCCTAGTTTGCTATCTACTGCTGGAACTTGTACTTCGGCCGTGAACAAGAGAGCTACTAGAGGCCATACTCCTACTGTTCAGGAAGAGGAGGACGAGGAGCAGGAGGGGATTCCGCCTGTTAGCGTTAGGAAGACCAGGAGCCCGAGAAAGAAGGGTATAAACTGAGCGTGCTCTTGTTAGTGGTTGGATATTGAGGTATTTATTTTCTTTCGACGTTGTTTTATCAGAATATTCTTTTTGGTTTTCTTATGATACGCGGAGGTCGCGGTAGGTGAGATGGGGTGGACATGTGGTGGCAGGCCGAGGGAATGGATAATTTTTATCATTTACTGTGACTTGACTTCATTTTCATTTTGTTCAGGTTTTTCTTGTCATTCGGGGTTTTCGGTAATAATTATCTATCACTATCCGTCCATCAATATCAATATCTCTTGTTGTGGTACTTAAGCTAGCAATGTTAAGTGACCAACCTATCTTGTGTGTCTTCAAGTGTCCTCACTTATGTGCGTTATACCGACGAGTTTTACTATTCCGACTATTTCATAATCGCCAAATTAACCACCAATTGAGAGACTGATTTAACCAATTCGATGATCCTTGGGCGAAATGGCGTCCATTTATTAACATGCCAATCTAGTTGCTTTGGTCTGACTTAAATCCCCTTTTAATTGGTTTCTAGCTGGTTAAAATTTATGTTAAACTGAATGGTTATTTGGGAGCAACATGTAGGGAGGCAAAGGTGTTGTATTCTATAAAGAACTAAGTGTTCCAAAATAGGCCTATTCCTTAGTCTGTTACTTTCCACGAACACAGATTCCACACCTCGAGGATTTCGCCTCTAAATATGGTATGTATTGGCTCAAACGTTTGGAAAGTAACAGACTAGGGGATACATAGTAGCTAGATGACGGTCACATGACTATTCCTGTAATACACCTTGCAGTTCAACAAAACCAATGTGTCTTTTCTATCAAGGGGTAGATCCTAAAAAGGCATAGTAGTTCTGACTATGCTTGAATACAACAGTCACGTAACACTTAGAATAGAGAGGCTGTTAGTTAATAGTCATGTGACTAGCCCCCCCTCCTTAACCGGGAGCATCTGACACTGTCTGTTATGCATCTTAGAGCACCAAGAAGTCAGCTGCTTGTCAAGGAAACAATGTCTACAGATTCCTCTTCTACACCACAAGCCGTTGAAAAGACTTCTAGATTTTCTGCGCTTTTCTCACAACTGTATGGTGATATTTACGACACGTTGCAGCCAGAAAAACGGGAAATTCGTTTGATGACTCTGGTTTCCGGTGAAATAGATGAAGACATCAAAGTCACACTTTCGATTGTCTCCTTAGACGCCAAGCCTCAGTATGAAGCTCTATCGTATGTTTGGGGAGATCCAAATACCACCCGTGCCATTTCGCTGAACGGGCGTCCGTTTCGTATTACTAGGAACCTCGAGGAGGCTCTGAGACGTTTGCGCTATCCTCATACCCACCGTGTCTTTTGGGTGGATGCTATATGTATCAACCAGCAAAATATACGTGAACGCAACTCCCAGGTCGCTTTTATGGTCGATATTTATGGCGGGTGTCAATTATGTACGGTCTGGTTAGGTGAAGAGGATTCCAGTACAGCGCAAGCAATGAATCTCATAAACTCGATGACAAGTGATCAACACTTCGAAAACTGGTCTTGCTTTTCCAACGAGTTTTTCACGTCGTTGAAAACCCATCGAAACTCAGCAAGGGACCTGGAAACCTTCTTTCGTTTGAATAGTGGAATCTTCGAGCCACTCCAAACCTTGTTTGAGAAGCCATGGTGGTCACGGATATGGACTGTACAAGAGCTTATTCTTCCTAAGCTCGCAGTGGTACAGTGCGGCCCTCATGAAATCAGCTGGCGTGCAATATTCCAAGCCTGGGGCTATCTCGACATTCATTTAGGTAGATGCTGTGAGGACATCCATGATAATTTTACCCTAGACGATAAGTGCGCATTGGATCAATTTGATGACTCAGTTCGGTCTCTGGTAATTTCATGGGAATACCAATCCAAGGGCCAACCATCGGACATGATTGAGGTCGTTGCAAGGTATCGTAGACGGAATACGAGTGAGCCTCGGGACAAGATATATGGACTTCTCAGTCTCTGTAGTTCTGTTGTCAGACAAAACCTTCCAGTGGACTACAGTTGCGACTTAATGGAGTGCTATGCCTGGCCTACAATACATGATATTCAAAACTCACACACATTAAGAGCGCTAGGATTCGCGGTTCAAGATAAGACAATTCTTCATCTCCCCTCCTGGGTCGCAGATTGGTCTGCATGGTCATACGAGGCAGAGGCACAACTAGACCGTTTTGATGACTATGACTTGTTCGATGCGGCAAAGGGAACCAAGATATATTTCTCGAGAAGTTCGCATACGCTTTCACTCAGAGGAATACTTAGAGATACTATTAGTACTGTAGGGAATTCTGCAGACCTTGCAGATGGAACCGCAAATTGGTCAACACTAAAGAGCTGGGAATCTTTACTTCAAGCAGCCGAAAATCAGACTCCAAAGAGTGATGAAAACTCTGACGCGATCCAACCATTCCTAAGGACAATAATGTTTGATACCTTTAGTCCATTTCAACCAGGCAAAGAGGATCCTACCTCGATTGAGCCACCCACTAGAGCTCAATCCCAAGACTATGAGGTTTGCAAGCAGTGGTGGTCACTAGCTATCAAGTATGATACCTTTCAACCGCACCTCACAATGGAGCCTGGACCCGAAGCAACGTCTATGGATAATTTCAGCCGACATTTAGATGTGACCCTCGCATATCAACGTTTCTTCGTCACAGAAGCAGGGGCTATCGGACTTGGACCCACTAGTACTAGAGAGGGCGATGAAATTTGGATAGTATGTGGAGGCAAAATGCCCCTAATTTTGAGACCTTCGGAAGAGAAACTTGCTTCGTGGGAATTCCCTTCTCTTAGGTCTTGTCACACTCTTGTGGGTAATTGTTATGTCGACGGAATCATGAATGGGGAAGCAGCAGATGATCTGGATAAATCTGTTCTGGTACATATTGTATAATCTAAGTCTATAAATTTATCGTTAAAATGCCTTTATCCTAACCTTTAAGAAAAGTATAATTTAAGCGACGTATAACTTAGTAGAGAACCTACATATTTCTAACTATCCCGTTACTAGGGTAATCCAACAAGATTATGACTTGCTTAATTAATAAGACTAAATTTAACTATATTTGTGCACATCACCTAGCACGATGACTGTAACACTTGTTAAGAAAGAGCTGAATTCAGGCGTGCTATTCCCAATTAGGTTAGTGTGGCTTTTGGACGTTAAAACCAGCTTCGATTCGTAGAACTAGATACCGTACGAATTGGTTTATAAGAGATCATTTTCATTGGGGCAACTTAGTTACCTAGATTAAGTGAGTTACCTAGATTAAGTCAGTTACCTACATCAAGTTAGTTACCCAAATCATCTGAATAGACATCCATTCAAAATGATCTCTTGTAAACCAATTCGTACGGCAACCTCAATTGCACCTACGTCTCCACTTGTTGTTAACGTTTCACTCCTCTTTTCTCTTGTTTTCAGAAAGCTATCTAGATTCTAGATCGAGTCATTCACTTGATCTATCCTTAAATCCGACGATCTATAGCACTAAGCGATTTACGACCTTAGCAACAAAAAAAGCTTTTTGCTTCTTAGAAGGAGGTACAACAGAGAAGAAGTCTTATTATATGTGCGAGGGGTAGGTATTAGGCGAAAAATTAGACTTTCTTAGTAAGTCTTAGGCTAATCTTAGTGTAAGAAGTTTCCTAGTTAGGAAGTTATATAATATTTATTACCCATATAATCTGCACCGAATCTGAACCTCTCCGAAGTCCATTCCGTCTTTGGACCGGAGCTGTCGCTGCTCTAACCTGAGCCGAGCACTGAGCCTTGAGTCCGCTAATGAGTGAGCTGGGTTATGCTCAGGGGGCCTAGCTCCCTAGAGGATCGGTTATAGTTTTTATTCCATCTAATTTAAATGTTGCCAATGCCTATTAATACGGAATACAGCCACCTTTTTGATCTGTTAATTTATTGGTGGTATCCGTTCTCGCTCTCCCTGTTAGACTTACAAGGATCTCTGCTAGAACTGATTTTGGATCCTATTTAGCGTAGTCTTACGTGACTAGTAATTCAGCCTTATAATTCAACCTCATCGTTTATGCATTCAATTTTACTAAGCACTTATTCAACTTTGAAAACACAAGAACTCGCGCTTAAAGACCGGCACTATAAATCCTTGAGTTTGTCAACGTCTGGTGTCAATCTAGACAAGGTACCGTGCACCATCAGGCACCACCGGCATGACTCCATAAGGCTATATCAAAGTCTATAATAGCTGGTGTTCTCCTGGGGTCCACGCAGATACAAAAGTATGTCCGGAGCGCATTATACACAGGTTCTGTGCCAGGCGCCGAGACCGTGCAAGCAAGACGTGACAGAGCATCTCAGTGCAGAGTCCTATGATCCACATATGAATCAGCCTTGGAATTGCGAAAACCCCTAGTATCAAAATCTAACAAAAGATTAGCAACCCTCTAAAGCAAGAGACAGCAAAATAGATTCAAAATATCTAATGACCTGAATAAGCACATATGTAAGACAATAGAGTCTACGCTTTAGAACTAAAGAAGGAAAACTCTTCTTCCGATTCTCATAAGTCATACTCATACAAGAGAGAAAACAGCTTCCAGAATTCGAGAAGATATATGACCAAGGCCAACAGAATGTTTAATCTCATTAGAACTAATATTCAACAGAACGGCTTAACGACGCTAAATTCAACCCGATGGTATAATCGCTCAAAGGATCTATCAAAGGCGCGCAGCAACAGAAAGCCCATACCCAATACTCCGATATTGTTTCGTGATATTTTCCTCGCGATCCTCCAGCCTTGCCAAAACAATCTCTGCCAATTCCTCATATGTTCTCGAGAGGATAGCCTGCTCGAACCCAGGGGGATATACGCCCGCGATACCCCAGTCAATGAGCCATACCTTGCCTTGGGTATCGAGAATGAGATTTCGTGATGCAATATCCTGATGAGTAAGAACCAGCCTATCGAATTTGAACCTTGTTGAATCTGACGGCAGTTGCTGATATTGTATACAAATGTCAATTTTGTGGTTATACCAGTTTTCAAGGTCTTGTATAGTCGCAAAGGGGCCAGCGCCATCTTCTGTAAACCAGGGACCCTCGAATTTCTCGTCTGAAGTAGCTCCAATGGGTCCTGGTGGGAGCTCGAAGGATATTGATTGCATGTTGTTGGCGATGGTGACAACTTGACTTATTATGGATTCTCGTTGACTCAAATCTAGATTATCCCAACACTCTTCGACCGTGGGTCCTGAGATATAATCCATAACGATAAAGAAACCCTTTACCTTGTGTCTCCCACCGATGGCGGGGATGTCGGCGGTGAAGGTGCGATGGACCTTGGGCACAGGTAAATACAGTGAATCGGCAGCGAAAATCATGTTTCGCGCCTCACTCGGAGATACACGTCTCCCCCCTTTAAAAACAAAGTATTTGGAGAGGCGTACGATAGTGACTGCGCCGTATTGATGAAGTTTTGGGGCGGTGGATAACATGCTTGTTAGCTCTTGGTCGGATACTGAAGATAGTTCCCGCCGGTCCAGTGGAAATAAGATACTATCATCTCTTGCTTTGGGCTAAGTAGACTGGTCAATATACTGAAGTCGAGGTTTGACGGGTCTACCTACATCTCTAAAGGGCTTTCCAAACCCACCATCATTGGATGATTGGTGCACTGGAGGAGCTGCTTGTGGTTGAGTCCTAGTGGCACTATTTTTACCTGTCAAGTTCTTGGAGGACGACAAACCCATATTTGGACATAAATAGATGAGTGCGATAATCTTTCCGTAGCCTGTCTGGATGATGTGAGCGTGATGTTGGTTCCTTGATCTTGGCTGCGTCATCACTTTAGCGCATTCCGCTTGACTAATTAACCTTAGACTTACTATTCCCAGCGGCAGGCCGGATGTGCTATTCGGATCTAAATTATAGTCAGATCAGTGGAAAATTTACCTGATCCATTCATATATCTTCCTCACTCCCTGGCCTCATTCCGTTCTTCTTCTTCGCCATTTCAAAAACAAATATGCTAACGAAAACAGATACGATTTCACCACCTCCGGCCGCGGTTGCACAGGCTGGATCTTGGACCAATTCCATCTCTTCGTCCAGCAAGGACTCCTCGCACCCGGCTACGAAGCCGTGCTAGAAAACGCGGTGAGAAGAGAGTGGGTTAGAGGAAAAGCAGGATCTAGTGAGCGGGAGGTGACACGAGGATTTTATATGATGGATACAAGGGGTGGGGGATGGAGTACTAGTGCGCAAAGGAGGGCTAGGGGTCCTAATGGACTTCCCAGACAGCGGTGATGATCGGTGTGATGACCTGGGGTGTATTTTATATAGTAGATAGGTGGGTTCTGAATATAATTAGGAAAAGTAAGATAAGGAGGCAAAGCGTGAGAACCCTACTAGATTTAGAAAGAAATGAAATATATATAGTTTTATAAGGCAATGCCAGCTCTTCTATGCTTCATAAAGCCTTGATTAATTGAATAAAGGCGTAAATATTGTAATATCTTATAATTTTTAATAGATGTTCTCGGTAATACGCCAAACAAGTTTTATATAATAACATCTTCACAGCGCAGAGCATTGAAAGACTATAAGGAGAGAATCATGAGCAAAAGAGGATGAAATGAAAAGAAGAGGGACGTGACTGCCTTTGTTGATGACCTTGAAAAGTGAAAGTACTATTTATAAAAGGGACCCATTTCGAACCCCGAATCAGCCGTACACCTGCAGCACGTTGGTTTGTAAGACTACACCTTAAATCAATCGCCTCCAGTGTATTTTGTTTTAGGTTACTCTACGGTTAAGTAGGTGCCTTATTTATATTTTACACCAAAGTACTCTCAACTGTAGTACTACAATTTGGAGTACTCAGGCCTATAGCACGCAGATCTAACCTATTCAAAATCAGAGGACGTCAAAATTTCATGCTAGGACTTAGAGCACTGCGCTCCACCAGCTTTTTACGATTTAAATTTTGGTGTCATGTGATTAATAGCGCAAGTGCCCAGCTTCTTGTTGAGAGTGAAGTCTCCCAATACAACGGGTGAATGGCACCACTAGTACAAGGAACCCTTCTACGCCTCTAGCATAACTCTTCAGGAGGGGAGGGTGGGGGCTTATAGGATAAACTAGTAAAATCAATTCTTGGTGACCATAACTTGACTGAGCAATCTGAGCAGAGGGAGGCGAGGGTGAGTAGCGCCTGAGCAGAGCGGCGACGCGGACTAACCGCGTCGGAAGCGACGCAGGTTAAGATTCGGCGCAGATTAAATTTACCGTAATTTATTTACCGAGCAGGCACACTACGGAGGGGGAACCTTTACTCTGTAGACAACCAATCTCCCAACCTCCAAATACTGTAATGAATGTTTGCTTGCGAGAATCGCATAGGTCACCATTATTACAGTAGTTGCTGGAATAATTTTGCGCATGTAAGGTTATCTTGCAGCGTGATACATACATACATACATACATACCATATCGGAGTTGTTCGACCATGGACCCCCCCGGTGCTCAAGGATCAGACACAGGCAATAATGACCAGAGACCGAGACCTTCCACGTCCGCTGGAGAGGAAGAGGATACTATTCCTGCATGTCAGTCATGCCGGAAACGGAAATTGAAGTGTTCAAGGGAGCAGCCATCATGTTCTCAGTGCCTCAGACTTGGTGAGTAGCTGGGCACTCCTCCATCCCATCTTCCCTTGACTACTAACGTGACTAAAAAGCGATTGCATGCCTATATGATCATAAGAAACAGCGACCGGGATTAAGGAGTGGCGCGGTTGAGAATTTGAGTAGACGCCTAGGTATGTGGTTCTTGTCTACATGATTCGATAAAAGAATTTTGATTGCTGAGTTGAGCAGAGGTTTTGGAAAAGATACTACTCGATAGCCAGGGAAATCAGAAAGCTCCTCTTACTCCCCTGGATACCCAGGGTTGCCTTTACCATGCATCCTTGCTGCTTGCGAATGAACTGAAAACCAAAGGTAGCGTCGCGCCTAGCGAGAATCGTGATGATGATGATGATGATGATGTTGTTGTTGTTGAGCACCATAACACTACTACTAGATCATCCAAGTTGAACTGCCAGAGATCTATTTCAACAAGCAATGGAGACTTTGAGGTTCGGGCCTCGTCCCGGGCAAATCTATCAAGAAAAAGAAAACACGAAGATGAATACGGTTGGGCAACATTGGACGAGTTTGAGTCTCTCCCTCCTTTGCCATCACCACGTATTCTTGATGCCATTGTTGACGCATACTTCGTGGTACTCCAGCCATGGATCCCCTTTTTACACAAACCAACATTCAAAGCTCAACTTCAGGACCCTCAAGAACGGCCGAAGCTTACAGTACTGCTACATGCACTGGTGTCTGCTACCCTTAAGCATGTGAAGTTTATAGACCTTGGGATGGACCAAAAAGAGGCGGAAAGACAAGTGCGAGTTTCAAGGAATGTGGTCAAATTGCATGCCATGGGCAACCTCTCAGTTGAGAATCTCCAAGCTTTGATCATTCTTGCGTTTGACTACGTAAATTTTCATATCTGTTCTTGCGACTGTTCACTAGCTAAGACTCGATCAGATGGGAGGTGGGCAGATCTCAAAAGCTTGGCCCATCATTGGATCTCTTACAAGGACCGTTGAGTATCTTCGTCTGACAGTTGAACCTGATGAGGTGCAGCAACAGTCTCTCTTGCGTCCTCATACTCTGCTCGAGAAGCCAAAGCAATGGACTGAAATAGAAATGCGGCGAAGGGTATTCTGGAATGTATTTCTTCTTGATAGGTAATGTTTTCTTGGATATGTCATGTATACAGTTCTTGCTAACACTAGCGTTAGGTTCTGTTCCGTGACTTCTGGGTAAGCATCGATAAATACTCTATATACGGCCCCAGATTAACCATCGACACTCCAGGTGGAGCACCAGTCTCACATCCGACGATGTTCATCGCCGCCTTCCATGTGACGGAAAGATGTGGTCTAACGGTGAGCCAGCCGTAACACCATACTTCGGGATATGGGGCAAGTCAGCCGCAAAAATCGGAAACTCCATCGCCTACATCCGATCTCTTTATCCTTCCCATAGCGAACAAGATCACAGGACGGACTCGAGTCCAGGCGGTAGAGGTGGTTCTGCTTCTGGTGATGTTGATGTCTCTAAGTTGGGAGCCTTTGCCTACCGCATTGAATCAACGGAATCGCTGAGCCAAGTCACGTCCTTCTTCTTACAGCAACATGTCGATTTCCGGAATAGACAGGAAGTTGGGGCTTGGCTTACTCGTTTCAAAGAACTCGATTTGAGGCTTGTTCAGTAAGTCTTATTGATCTGTCTCTCTGTCGTAAGATCAGATAGCTAATACGTATGACAAATGGCCAGCTGGAAGATGTTTCTCCCACAGAAGTGGAAAGACTCGAATGTCTCACGCGACGTTGCTTTGATCAAAATGGATCCTAACCTAACCCTCGCACACACCACACATAATACTTCGATGATTCTTCTACACCAGCACATCGCCTATCCGCCTGTCGATTGGGCAGAGATTGTGAAACTACCAAGCTCCTGTAGTGCCGAAACCTGTCAGTTAGCTGCCGTGGAGACTGCATCTATTGCCGAGAAGTATCTTAGGTATACTGGTGGCATAGTGAACAGCCAGTTTGCATTTTGTGCATTTGTTGCTGCGAGGGTGTTTCTAGGTAAGCCACAGCTACCTAGCACTAGAATCATGAAAGGAGCTCATTTGGTTATTAGTGCATTGGCGGTTTTGCAATACCGACCTTTCGCCAGAATTCTTTAGTTTGATCGACAGCCTGCAAAAAATGTCGGACAGATGGCGGGGATGTCAAAGACATGAAAATACAAATGAAGATTGTAATACGATGTGCATGGCAGGAAAATATGCCTTATACCTTCGAAAGCTCCACTCGAAATGCCAGAATGAACCTAATTACTGTATGAACATCCTGGGCTATTCTGATGCTACTGCGGACTATGATGATATTGGAGGGCTGCTTCCTACTTCATCGGCCCAACCTTACTTCGGGTCATTATTTTCACCCCATTCCCCTCTAAACAACAGTGGCGAAGAATCTTTGGAGATCAGGAATCAGAGCCTTGGAGAAGACCTCCGCTTCTACCCTCATGTCTTGTCACCTTCCAGAAACATAACTTCTAATCTGAATCAAGACCAAGGCTATCAGCCCTCATTCAACACCAATCATCTAGATATAATCTCGAATACGTCACAATTACTCCCTCATTATGCATCACAAGGATTAGACACCAATGCAAAGGACAGGCAATCGAACGATATCATGAGAAGTGGCATTGTGAACATGAACGGGGGAAAGGAGATGATCGAGGACGAGCTGACAGCCATGTCACATAGTCTTCTCGGGCAACAGTTTCTGGAACTGGATCGAGTAATCACACTCGAAGGGACAGATTTCGATTTCGATATGAGAAACTGGGGAACTGTACCTTAAAGAGAAACAAAAAACAAAAAAAACCACATGTTTGTTTACCCTGTCTATATAAGTTGGCAAATCTGTATCTAGACCAACCTCCCCTGATGACTACGTCCCATTTCTAATAATAATCTGTGATAAAAAAAAAAAGATAAAAAATTCTAAACCAACCCCATGCGCAACAATTTATTCCCAAATTCCAAGAAATAATAATCTGCATACACCAAGCCATGGTCTGAATATCTCACTATCGCATCCTCATTATTGTTCGCAGTAGCATGCATCAAAATCCCATCCCAACTCTCACTACCCTCCACACTCACTTTCCCATGGTCTCCTACCGAAAACGCAGCCATATCAGAAGAGAGCGACGAGTCCAGAGTTTCCTTCGCGATTTTGACCGCAGCGGATAGGTAGGGCGAATTATTGTGTAGGATCTGATGCAGGAGCAAAAGTCCGTTGGCGGCTATCATTCCTGCTGAGGTGTCGCGGAGTGGAATGCCGCCGAGAGGCACAGGAGCATCCAAATCCCATGCCGGGACGTAAGGGTGCGCATGTGTGCAGGATGAGAGTCGAGCGAGGAGGTAGTTGGACAGATTGATGGCGGCGTCGAGGAAAGTGCCATCTTTCGTCCAGATGTAAGTCTGGGTGAAGCCGAGGATGGCCCAGGCTTGACCTCTGCTCCATGTTGAAGTATTGCTGTAGCCTTGGTGCGTGCCTTTGAATTTGATGGCGCCGGTTCTAGGGTCGATATTGATGAGGTGGAAGGTGGAATAGTCTTCTCGGACGATAGATTGGAGGACAACTCGAGCGTGGGAAGTGGCCATGTCGATCATTTTCTGGTTGGAGGTGTGATGACCTGCGTAATACAACAGGTCAAGATCTAGATGGGAATTCATTAGGTTTTTTCTTCTCTCTCTCTCTCTCTCTCTCTCTCTCTCTCTCTCTCTCTCCAAAATTTCGTAATTGTTAAAATGATGATGATGCTGAACTTACTGCACATGCTGTCAATAATAATCAAGAAATTCGTCTCCTTGTCAGTGATGCTCTCCCTCTTATTAATCCTCCTATCCCAACTCCTAATCGCACTCAACCTGTCATCGTACCGCGAAACCAAGCTCTCAGCAGCCGCAACTACAGATTGCAAACTTCTCGCGTTTCCTGTAAGTTCCCAGTCCATGCGCAACGCCGGCTGGATAATAAAGCCTAGGTCATGTGTATCGACCCTCATCGCCATGCCATGAAGCAGCTCTGACCAAGTTCTACAGAGCCGTAGCAGTTGAGCTTGAAATAAGTCTTTGGGCAGTTTTGGAGATAGCTGGCCTGGGTATTTCATGCATCGCTCTAATAAGGTGTACATGCTCCCGGGAAAGAAGCCACAGGTCCAGAAGTTGGCTGGTTTGGACACATACTTTCCAGAATATTCCCCAGTGGACGGAATGAATTCAGGATAGGTTGTTAGAGCTTTCTGTGGGACTTGATCAGCAAGGGGAGATAGAGAGGTGCAATAATGTGCGAGGGCGAAGCTTACGTCTTGTTCGAGGTGACTAACTGCAATCCTCCATATTTTCGCAGCAACATTTTCAGAGAATGCCTCAGAAAGTTCAAGGTCTAGTCTGGGACTTGAGTCCAGTAATGTGAGGTCGTGTTCTTTCACCACTAGAGGGCTGCTGCTGCTGCTGCTCGCTAAAGACACAGTCGTGATCGTTCCTGTTGCTGAATAAGAATGTCCGGAAGAAGAATCCATGTCAGTTTCTAATGCTGCTGCCATTATTATTTAAGAGGATCTAATATTTTTTTATGGCACTAGCCGTGGCAGTAATGGCAGGATCAAGGAAAATAACAACCGATGTGCTGCAAGCTCTGTTTGTGAGGACGGGGCGGTGTTGTTGTAGAACTTCTATTCAACAAAACTACCAAACTAACAATACATTAACAGAGTCCATTTATTTATTTATTTATTTATCTATTTATTGGCTTTCTTTAAGTCCCAGTTGGTCCAAATAATAATAATGAGGCACATACCCGGGTTTCCTTTAGTTTCTAGGGTTAGACGGAGTTACTTGTCATTAATCCCGTTATTATTATTATTGTTCGGTCGCTCTTGTCCGAGCATTCCTCCGGTAATCCGGGACTACAGTCCTCGCAGTTGGTTGGTGTCACTACTACTACCGTATGGTATGTACAGTAGTACTACGTCTTTGCGCCTCCGTGGTATGGTAATTAATTATTATTATATTCTGGGGCGGATTATTATTACTTTGTTCGAGCACCAAATAATAATACAGTGGTGGCATGCAAAAGGCTGCAGCCAATAATAATAAATAAATAATGATAATGATAATAATAATAATCAGACGACGACACATATCTATCTATGTCTCTTTGGTCATGCGAGAACTGGCTTAGCTTCTAACAGCGTCGAGCTGCTCTACAGTTAGACGTAAAGCCCATAGATCTTCTCCGTCTGAAACAAGAGGAGACAGCTTACTGATCGCCATTTTAGCCATCTCATTCCCAGCCTCCGCTGCTGCTCTCACAATGTCATTCGCAGCATAAGCTTCAAATTTCAGGTCGGAGAATGGCCATTTGCTCATGCCCGTGGCAGCTGGAATGAGATAGTCCACGGCGCCGTGGATACTCTGACCCTCAGGACCTCTGTAGTCCCATAGATTAACTCCAACTTTCCTACCCATGGCAGCTGCCCTTGCATATGCGATGAGATTGAATGTAGAGTAATGCCAACTGCGTGTTCGTACAAGCTCCTTCGGTTGCGAACCGTCCGGATCAAAGTTATCTTTGATCCGAGACTGTATCAACAATAATTCATCCCTGGCCTGCTCTTTATTATCGAGAAAGAGCGCAATAGCAGCTTTCATCATCAGATCAAATGTCCCATGGTTATTTTTCGCTGCACTTTCCTCCTTTCCAAACTCACTGTCTACCAGCCAGGCTAAAAACTCTGCATTCCATTGGCGAAATCCTTCCATCTCAGTCTTGTTCCAGCAAGGTGCTCCTGTTGTTGCCAGAATTGAAGCAGCATCTAATACATTGGTGTATCCCTGAGAGAAATCTATGATCCCAATGTATCGTCCTGTGTTGACTCCAGGAATGATTTGTGCGTGGTTCAGATGGGGATTCATCCTTGTCTTTGGCTCCAGAAACCACGTCCGGAGGATATTGGCGGCATGCTTTGCATACGTCTCATTCTCGGTGTAGTACCAGGCAAGGCTAAGAGTTATAGCGGCTTGGAACATCTTTCCTAGGTCTGAACGGTCGGTAAACTTGTCGACTTCGGGATTTCGAACTCCGTCACGTTGGATGTAGGGAAGACCAGAAGGAGTCGAAGATGGCCACCAGTACGGCGCCTGGCTTGTATAGTCGTGATTATTGCCGCTGGGAGCAAGGTTTGTCTTATTTGTGACTGACCAAGGTCCTTGCTTAAGCCATCCGTCGGCTTCTGCAGTTAGGTGACTGAGAATTGTCTCCAATTGAGAATTACCCCGTTTGAGAAGCAACTTCGTTTCCAGTAACCTAGATCCATCTGAAACGACAGTATCTGGTGCTGTATGGAGTCTTGTTGATGTAAAGTCACCAACTGCGGCAGAATTTGGGATTTTATTTCTGGAGAGAGGTCAATAAAATAAATAGTACAGGTTAGAGACTTCATTCTACGCCTTTTTTTTTTTTTTTTGCTTACCTTTCTGTCTCCATAATTGTCGCCAATAATAATCAGAACATCTATTGAGAGAAGAGGTCAATTAATATAACAATTCTCAGTCTATTCTGAGGTTAATATATCCGGACTTTCGGGTTCTACGGAGTATGAATAATAGGTGACCCCTTAGCTTCTTCATCTCGGTCGCTTAGGAGCCGCGGCCCTCTTCCTCTTGCGACGGGTCGCAGCTCGGCGATAGTACAGAATAATTCCGTGGTAGTAGAAAGTCGAGCCCGCGGATTGAACAATGTGAGTAATTGAAATAGAAGAAAGTGGCGGAAGATATGCTGTGCCGGAAGTTTGTTGACCACGCCGAGATATTAATGAAATATATTAAAAGGCTTACTTTCAACATTCTACTACGACTGCTCTTTAACAGCACTCTCTTAGAGAAGGTAGTCTATAGATAATCGTTGAGTGGGGTGTGTACTTTTGTACTTACCCCCGTGATCTGTATATTGCCTGTTTCTATAACACGCCGCTAAAGTGTCGTACGCTAAAGTGTCGTAGCACCTCGCTAAAGTGTCGTAGCACCAGGAAGCGTATATTCCTTGTAAAATACTTCTGTATGCGGGGTAACCAAATCGAAGATGAGGATTATGCCGTTATATGATCCAATTACTTTGCTCGGCCAAAATGCCAACTGGCTCTTTTAAAGAGTGATAAGCACAAATGCATGAATGAAATAGGGACGGTTATAGTGAACCATTAAATTCTTATCGAAACGAGTATTCTAACATAAGTACAGACCATTTCCAATGTCTTTTTGTAAATATAAATACTATAACACACATATCATTTGTATAAGGTGCTAAACAATATCAACATGTCATCTCAACATGCTCTCGTCTTCAGTTTACAGATATAGTGAGGATATAGTTCTAAGCAGTTGCATGCAACGCTATTCTGAGTGACGACTAACAGCATGCTATATATCTATCCCCCAAACCATCACCCAATCTCCAATCTCAAAGCATCATACTGAACATAAACACTCGTTGGCAAAACGGCACTCTCATAATCCGTAGCATTAGCCGGTAAACTCAAGACAAACTCATTCTCCCCCTCCACCAAAAACCCCGTATCAAAAATAAACTTATGAGCAAGGTTATAACAAATAACCTCAGATCTAACCGCACAAGAACTACTTTGATAATACCTATTTCAATCGTTAACACTTCTCCAAACAACAGAAGAAAACAAGGAAGTGAAATTACTTACGGAATAATCCAAGGTTCCAATTCATGCCCATTTATTACAACCGTATAAGGTAAATTCGAATACGGTTGAGACGCATTGAAGACATCCGTATTCCCAGCCGCCGTCTTAGCCCCAGCAAGTTGAACCGTAAACGTAGCTTTTCCCTTCCCCTCCAACTTTCCAGATTCCAAATCAAATAAAACCGTCCAATTATTAACATTCTCATAATAAGGTTCCGTACGAATAGAATTAGCATAACCACCAAAAACACTCCAATGAACATAATTTAAATCCTCCAATACACTACTCTCACCAACCTTGAAAACAACTCCGTCTGGAAAATCAGTAGGAAAGTCGTAAACAGGCCAATAGATCCTATATTGTTCAGGATGATTTGGATGTGTGAGATCAGGTTCATATCCATGTTTATATTCTCCGGAACTTTTATCTGGTATACCGATTCTCCAGATTTCTGCACCGGCAGTCTCTTCTAGCCATGCTACAGAAATGGTAGTGATTTCTCCTGGTGTAATTAGGATATCGTCTTTCGTAAAGTCTCCGAATATTCCTTCGGCGTAGATGGTAAGTCGATAGATACCTGTTTTTACACGAGGGATCTCGACGTCTCCGGTTGAGGGGTCGATGGAAGCCCAGTATTGATATGCTGTTGTATCGAGAACGTTATCTTGGAAATCAACGCCGTTTTGTGCTAGGACTGCTATTGGATTGACTGCTCCTGCAGGTAGAGAGATTTGGGCTTTGAAGGTGCTGCGGTTTGAGGTGGGGACGTAGTTTGGAACGTATTGGGCGATGGAATCGTAGAAGTCGGCGTTCCATTGTGGACTGTAGTATTGAAGAGCGTCATTTCTTAGTTCTGATAAGGATGTTGAGGGGGTGCCGCGGTTGAAATGGTAGTATTGAGGTCCGAAGGTTCGGTCGAATCCGTCGGTTATGTTTGGTGTTCCGTCGCCGTGGTGATTAGATACTATTTGGTTATTAGTAACTGGGTGAATATTGAATAGGTAGTATTGGAGATCTTTGCGTACCTATGTAGTTATACACAATTCCGTCTACAGTCAAGTCCGAATGCAAAGGCCCTCCAAAGTAGGTATCTTTAGTATTCATCACCAGCCACGCACCGAATGTAGAACCATCATCGCTTGTTGAGCCATCCGAATACATTCCATGTACGTCATGATCTCGCCACGTATCCGAGAAGGTGTACTTAGTAAAGTAATCTGCTTCTTGAATCACATATGGATCATCTGGCGTATTACCCAGATACCATGTTGCATCCTGAACTGTCACCTCATTGGCTGTGGCATTCTTTGAAGGTAACGGAGCGAATTGTCTCTCGTTAGTCGTCAAATTTGTCCACAGTGCAGAATTAGGGCGGAAGAGCGTCCGAAACTCTTGCAAGTTTCTTAGAAATGGCGTGGTGGTGTTGTAATAAGCGAGTCTGCTAAAAGTATGCAAGCCGGTCTCACCATCTCTGAGAAACCAATATTGCTCGAGTAGTTGCCCTGTTGGAGGATATACCTCACTCATAACAATGCCGCCATATGGAGTATTAGATGAATCAATTCCCTTGATAAGTTTGTATACTGGATCAATGGATCCTGGGGTATACACTCCTGATGGTATACAGTAACAATCGAGGTATGGACCAACGCCTGTTGTAGCACTAGTAGATGTACCGAGGAGATTTTGTCCATCTAAGCTTAGAACATCAATGGCACCTGTTGCCTTATTGACTGCTGCATAGAGTCTATCGTTCGAAATGACAAGTTTGAAAGCATTTTCTGTTGCATTAAGGGCCGAAACAGTGCTGATAAGTAAGGAGACGACAATAGACAGATGTTTGAGTAGAGAGGTCGGTAAAAATAGTGGTGCCATAATAAAAGGCGGGAAAAAAAAAATACAAAAGCTTTGTAACTCCAGATGATTGGGAGCCAGCGATGGCTGGCACAACTGTATTTTAAAGTACCGGTACCTTTTTTTTCACTGAGAATCGATAAACTTGGCACCGTTGTTGGTGCCTCGCTACTCCGCGTTCTCAATTACCCCATACGAACTTCACCCCACGTTTGTGATGCCGACGAGCGGGGCGTCGGCCATATTTGACCCTTGTGATGCTCTGTTTGGAAATTCGCTAGAAAGAAAGACAAGGAAGGAAATTGCATAAAACTGCGGTGAGGTTTCTAGCGTTAAAACTATGCTTATTGAAAAAGCTGTTGTGTATAGTACCAAGACTCGCCAAATGAGCTCTCGGCTTATGTTCCAACCGATGACCGAATTATAGTTCTCAGGGGAACTTCAACATAAATTGTTCCACGAACTATATGTGAGGCTATTAATTGTGCCTCTTCACTCGTTAAATTAAGTAATAGGGTTCCCACTCTTTAATTTAAATGTCTTGCTTTGCGAGATACATAATTGTCTCGCTTTATCCGTCCTCAGCAAAGACGTTGCTAGCTGCTTCGATTTGTGGGACCTATTCTACGAAAGGGGGTTGTCAGAACTGAGGGTCACCCCCCAGCCTAGTGTGACTCAATATACGTATTTTCAGCACCCCAGTATTAGAAATGCGCACCTTGGGGACACTGAAGCGGGCGTAAGCGAGACTTTTTTGACCAGGGGGGTGACCCTCAGTTCTGACAACCCCCCTTTCGTACAATATATTTTACTGTGCTAAAAATCCCTAATATAAATGCAACCTATTTGTAACAGCCAAAGGATAATTTCTTAGGAAAAGAAACGATTTTTAGGGCGGGGAAGACCAAGATGCTCCCTTAGAGTCGTTCCTTCATAATCACGACGGAAGATACCACGGCGCTGTAGCTCTGGTATCAGCCGCTCAGCAACATCATCCAGGCCTTGCGGCAAGAATGGGAAGACGACAGTAAATCCATCAGCTCCTTCCTCGGCCAGCCAGGTACTCATTTCATCAGCGACCGTCTCGGGCGTACCTACAAAGGCAAGTCCGGAATAACCACCGTATCGCTGGGCTAGCTGTCTAACAGTCAGACCTTCCTCCTCTGCAAGCTTTATTACTCCAGCGCGCCCGGTCTTGCTTGCATTTGTGTCCGGTATATCTGTTGGCAACGGGGCATCTGGATCAAAACCGGACGCATCACTCCCAAGCGCGATGGACAAGGAGGCAATGGCGCTGTCGTAGTGAACCAGGCTGTCGAGGTTGAGGCGCTTGGTTTTGGCTTCCTCGACCGTGTCGCCGATGATGATTAAGGCTGCTGGCAGAATTTTGAAGTGATTGCGATCACGACCAGCGGCGGTCACGCGTCCTTTGAGATCCGCATACAGTGCCTTTGCGGAACCCAAGTCTCGAGGCGAGCAGAAAACAACTTCTGCAGTTTCGGCTGCCAACTGCCTTCCAGGCTCGGATTGACCAGCCTGAACGATGACGGGCCAGCCCTGAACTGGTCGTGCAATATTCAGCGGTCCCTTCACCTTCAATTCGTCACCCTTGTGGTTCAGGACGTGCATCTTTTCCGTGTCAAAGTAAATGCCACTTTGCTGATCACGGATAAAGGCATCATCGGCAAAGCTATCCCACAAGCCAGTGACAACATTGTAGAATTCCCGAGCCCTCTTATAGCGCTCAGCATGTTCCACATGATCATCTAGGTTGAAGTTCTTCGCTGACTCAGGGTTACCAGTAGTGACGATGTTCCATGCCGCTCGGCCATTGCTGAGATGGTCCAGCGAGGCGAAGCGACGGGCAATATGATACGGCTCGTCGTATGTCGTCGATGCTGTCGCCGCAAGCCCAATCTTCTCAGTCACTACCGACAGTGCCGAGAGTAGCGTGAACGGCTCGAAAGAAGTTACCGTATGGCTACGCTTCAGCGCCTCGACCGGCATGTTGAGCACGGCTAAGTGATCAGCCATAAAGAAGGCATCAAACTTAGCATCTTCTAGTTTCTTTATGAAGGATTTCAGATGAGAGAGATTGAAATTGGCATCCGGATAGGCGCCCGGATAGCGCCATGCGCCGGTATGCAAGCTAACCGGCCGCATAAAAGCTGTGAGATGCAATGACTTTGACTTTGATTCCGACATGTCCTTTATACTAGTCCAAGACTGAAGTTGCGATATGGTAAGGAGTGCTCGTAGATGAATGTCGGGCTGAGAAATGGATTGAGTATGACATTGGCGGCCAGCTTGATGGCTCTGATATATGTCATAGCTACGATTACAAATGCAACAAGACTTGGGGTGGTTTAGTTGGTCCGTTAAGTGAAGTTGGGGTGGTGTAGCAATCACGACATCGATTGATGTGGGGCAATTAGTAGCACCAGGAGTGTCTGATTCGCTTGCTTAATCCCTAAATCCGACCCCTAAAGCTTAAAGCATTCTATCCTTTTTGATTAGTATCGACTGTTTGTAAGCTCTCGGGACTTTTATAGCCATCATAAGCTCTTGTTTCGAGCTTCAATTTCGCGTTTGGGGAGCGAACGAGGCGGAAATCAAGGAGGACTTAAGAAAGAAATATATGTACTAGACAGTGGTTACAGTGAAGGAAGATCGCGGCAAGAAAGACTTTAATCCCGTAGCGTAAGGAAATAAAGAAGTATTTAATAGCTATATAGACTACGAATAAGAGGGTCCTCTGTAGAAGAGATAACATCTTACCTTTCAAATAATCTCGAAAATATTTCTACGCTTTAGAACAAATACTTTTTGAGGCAATAGTTCCTTGCAAGTAATGACTACTCATAAAGCTATTCCGTGGTATTCTCTCAACCAAAAAGAACCACGAGATTCTCTCCATAGATCCTAAGACTACCAACACTTAAGCTTAGAATTCTTTTCTAGAGTGCTTATTTCTAGGCAAGAGACAATCTCCGCCACGCATAGCTCGATAAAACACCATGTAATCCACTAAGTGGCCAAATACTCCAGAAAATATCCAGAAACCGTAACTTCCAAGATCCTGCAAGGCTCTAATTTCTGCTTCAACATCAGCCTTGACCTTATCATAGAAAGAAGGAAGATAAGCCGCATGATACTTCGTCTGTAAAGCATCATATTCGTCGTGGCTATAGATATCATAGAATTCCTCTTCAGTGTAGTACGTATGAGCATATATCCATTTTTGACCACCCAACTCTCTCACCTTATGCTCAAACTTCCGGTTCTAGGACACGAAGTCATTATGTCCTTTAGGTCCAGGTCCCCAAACTCCAAAGTTGAGCATCATTTCAGGAGAACTATCGCCTCTCACGGCAAGGAGACCGTGGAGCGCATGATACATTACTCGGGTATGCATGAATTTGTCAGGTATCCGGCGCGTAATACGATTGAAAGGGTTATGAAGTATCGAGATGCAAAGATTTAGAGTTTTAGATGCCGCGGAGGTGTCAAAAGGTACCTAAAAGCATAGGTGCCAACCTAAAATCCGACGCGGTCGTAGCGAAACAGATAATTGACGAGAGGAATGGCCTCCGTAACAGGTCCAAAACCTCGAATTAAGAGTTTCTTGTGTGAAGACAGAACCATGGATCTGTTGGACGTATGAAGCCCTGGACATTCATGTGGGCTTCGGAAGACGTCCAGTGCAGATGACGCCATTGTCTTTACTAAAAAGAATACCATCGAGATAGTCAATAATAGGATCATTCGGAGCTTCTTTGATTCACTCAATGCTCTCAGATATACTCCGAATTGGTCGATATGTAAGCTCAACGTAGTGTTTACCAATCAACAAGTTACAACTCTTATAGAGTGACAACTCCCAGAGTTCCGAAAGACGCTACAGCACAAAAGAAGAGGTCTAGCTTCTCGGAACTCGATGCTGTCACCTTTTCTCCATTTGCGAGAACCATCTCAATCCAGTTGACGGTACGGTCCGGTCGAAGAAACCATCTTGAAAGAACTGTTTTCACCAGAAGTACCAGAAAAGCCACCTTCAGGAGTGATACCCGGAAATTCCATTACAACTGGATGGACTAGGCCGTATCGCACCGTCTCTTCCGCAAGGCTGTCTATAGGTACATTGGGCTCAACAAATATAGTTTTCTTTTTAGTGTCAAAACTGAGGATGTGGGATAGTGTACTCATGTCAACCACGTGATCCCGTTGAAGCTGTGAATCACGGGTGCCGTTTGTTGAACCGTGGTAGATCCTAAAGGCTCCTTTCCGATCATGGAATTTTTTGATACTGGCTGCGATTAGAGAAACGGCTTCGTCGTGGAGACCCATTTTGGTCAAGAAAAGGAGAACGTGAAGAGAAGACTCGGAGTGGGAAAACACAAGGATGTACTGAGTATCAGACTAAGAATGACGATTTGAGTAGTGTTGAAGATGAGGTTGTGGAAATGGATGAATAAAGAATAATAAGGAAGTTGGTGGTTGCGCTCGCTTAAGGTGAGTTGTCTGTAAGCGACAGTCAATCTATCATCCATTTCCTGGGTAAATTTGAATAGGAAAAAAATAAGTGGAGACAAGCGTCAGTTATTCAAATTGAGTGAGTAAAATCAGGGGAAGGTGATAGAGATAGTAATTCAAAGTAATAATTGGGGCTTTTCCGCCTTGTCCTCATGACCCTCGATTGGATGTAAATACCTGAGATCCAATCTCCCACTTCTGCTGATGCCACTCTTCTTTGCACCTAGCTTTTCGACTTATCCCGATAACTCAGCAAATAAATCACCATTGACACCTTTCTCACACCCAAAGGCAAGAATTTGGTCTACAGTCCGGAATGGAAACAGGTGTTCTGAAATGTTGCTAAGGTCCACATATTAGACACTCTTAATCCTAATTCTCACTCATCCTCTAGGCACGCCATCCATCACCTCCAACCCTACAACCAAAGGTTTCATTATTAGGAATACTTCCTTTACTCTCCTTCTATAAGCCATTATATCACGTGTCGGAGTATATCCTCAACATGGCTATAATTACTTCTTCTTTTTCGGGCCTTTGGCTCAGGCTTCTGGCACCTTGTTTTCAATTGTAGCGCCATACGCGAAATGCCGTGGCGTCCGCAATACCTTATTTTGTATAGGAATCAGGCTCCAATTGATGCTCAGCTCTTGTATATAAAGGCCTACTGCCTGCTACTCATTTTTCAGAATCAGATAATTCAGACTCTCACACCATTGCCACAATTTTGTTCGAGGGTTCATAACTTCTTCCTGTACCTACATTGAGTTCTTAGCCTGGACTATCCTTGAAGCAGAGATATTCCCACATATTGCGCAAGTCCACACACCAGATACTTCTAACTCCCACTCTGAACCCAGCTCCTTCGTCTGATACCACCAGCCCCGTGGCGAACGCTTTCCATGTTGCGATTACCAACGTTTGTTGCCAATGCTGTTTCTTCTTGTCAAATTGTTTGCATATTGTAACATTGGATGGAAGCAAATAGTACTATCGAAGGCTAAAATCCTTTCATCTGATATATTTTCACTTGATTCAACTAACAGCAAGACACAACTTGACAAGTAAAATTAATTTCGGCGCGAAGAATTCTAGGCTCTATGGCCCTAGATCTGCTTTGGCACAAAATGTGAACTACTGGAAAGGAACATGAGGGACAGGTGATGTGAAGACGAGGCTGGGGTAGGATACCACACACCTCCCTCCAAATATGGCCTGCACGTAGCGCAGTCTGATGCCTCTGTGACTGAAACTTCTGGGACCGACCGTAGATTTTGTGGTATTTCACCTCTTCTGGGTGGTTTAGACACCTAGTCATTCTGGAACTGTAAGTCTCAGCAAGCGAGCCCAATAGGGAGCCCCTAAAAATGTACTGTACAGTACTGTCCAAAGCTTTTGCATCTCGCAACCACCACTTATTATATACGTATGAGAATACGTTCAAAGTATTATACACGGTTTTGCGATCAATAGACTTAAAAAATTTAGTGGGTGAGGTATCCTTGGAGTCATAACCACCAGTGGTATTCAATGTCTTTAAATTGTTGACTCTCTCATTTACTCATCTTCTCCCTAAATTACTTCGCGATGAATTCAGCCTGTACCAAATCCATTAACTCTACTCAATAGCCTTCTCAACAACTTCATCTCTCCCCAAGTCCTTCTCATCTAAATGCCATCGCTGTCATAACCATTACAGTCTTCTCCCTAGCAACTTCTCATACTCCGTAGACGTGTATGTTGTGCTCTGTTCATTGTCACCGGTTTCTTGACTAGAACGTCTAGTTGTGGTATAGGTCTGTGAGGACGTGTTGGTAATATTGACAATGCGAAGCTGTTTATAGTTGCGAAGCCTCACGTAAATCAAAGATTTCACGTGCAAGGTAATACGAATAGATTCTCAATAAATTGGGCGTTTGAGATTGACTCAGCGAACTTTGTATTCACTGGTTTAAGTCTCGAGGCACTTTGTTTCCGTGTAGAAGCGAACCATCAATTTGTACTGTACGATATGAAGACAACAAAATACCTCTTTGCATGAATAGACAGAAGATGTTTCTGCTAGGGACACTCTACCCTCTATCAGTCTTCTCCATTACAGTCTTAGCATACCTCCCCAGCGCCATCATGGGAAAATAATGTCTATAGTAATCATAGCCCAAGAAGTAAAAGTTCGGAAAGCCGACCCCAGTATGCGTCGTTTCTTTCCAGCTCTTTCCGCCCTCGTCCATGTCCACCTGTGTGGTGACCAGATACTTAACACCCTTGATGATACTTTCATCCTCAGGTGGAAGATATGCTATCAGCCCCATCAGCGCCCACGCTGTCTGTGAGGGAGTTGATCTGCCCTTCCCGGCAAGTTCTGGGCGGCGATATGTTTCGAGGCTTTCACCCCAACCTCCATCTGGGTTCTGGCAGGATTTCAGGAAGGAGAGACCCTGTGGAACGAGCGATTGCGCGAGTTGGGATGTGAAGTGGACCTCTTGGCTAGAATCTAAAGGTGCCTTACCCTCGGCAAATTAGTGGGTATGGCCGTTGAGAAATGGTTCAAGGGCGCGCTCTGTGAAGGATGAGAGCCCGCAAAGTACCCCACTAGTGCCATATATGTAGTTACAGCCCCGCCGGCCGTACCATGCGCCTATGTGCTTCTCCTGCTGAGATGATATGAATTCAATGGCACGAATAGAAGACATTTTGATGCGTGGAAGAAGGTTTCGCTGGATTTGGTCCCGGTGGGGACTGCAGAGAAGCATCCCGAACGCTTCCAGCACTCGGCCTGTAACATCTGACCAGGACGGGTCACATAATGCGTCCATATCGCTGAACGGAATCTTGTTCAGGAATAGAGCATCATTGTTCGAGTCAAAGGCTCCAAAACCGCCATCTCTGTTTTGCATACCTAGAAGCCATTCTGCTGCTCTTGTCACAGTAATTGATGTGGCGGAAGTTGGATCTTGCTTGAGAAGTGCCATAATGACCACAGCTGTATCGTCAAGGTCCGGATACCATGAGTCATAAGGACCGAAACTGAATCCTCCTGGAACCAACTCGGTATTGTAGATTCGCCAATCCCCATTGGGACCTGTATGTTGCTTCGACTTAAGCCACAATATGGCTCGCTTAATAAGGGGCGAATCTAGTGGCTGCATTGAATCGCAAAGTCCGATCGTCATCAGTGCGGTGTCCCAGAGCGTGGATAAACACTGAAGGATTCAAATGTCAGTCAGCATGGGAATTCCTAAAATATTGACAGACTAGCTTACTGCTTGCACTCGTTTCCCCCGGTTATCTTGCCAGGTCATCTTTTCAACGGCTTCCAGTCCTCGGGAAACAGGCGAATCCTCGATTGTATAACCCTCCAGAACGAGGGCCAGGATAGAGAAGTGCAGTGGTGGGAAGTTGCCCTGGACTACTCCGGACTCTTCTTGATGAACTAATATCCACTCCAGGCACTGTCGCCTACTGTAAGTTCGGAGTGGTCCCAACAGCCTGCCAATGAAATGAAGCGCCTTGTCAATGACGGCAAATGACAGTGAAATTACATCCTCGTTCCACAGCTGCCACAGGCTCGAAGTATACGGGATCATCTTATCAGCTGGGTTGAGCCACAGCTCATCTAGGAAATCATTGTTTGCAGATGTTCCATTTGGTAATGAATATATGGGTTCATGGTGTCGGATTATGCACAGTGGTATCATGAAAGCTCGTGCCCAAGAAGATAACTTGTAGATATTGATAGGAGACTGGCGAGGCAGCAGAATGAGCTCCGTCGGCAACTGTGGGACTGCAGCCCAAGGAAAGAGACCGAATCTGAGTATAATTAGCTACCGATACGTACTTGCAATATAGGAAGATCGCTAGTGAAAGATACATATCAACTTACTGGGCAAGGAAGATGCGAGTGAAGATGCGCACTTTGGCTACTCCTCCTTTACCAATCACGAAGGTGCGAGCCTTATGCATGGCAGGGTGATCGAATGGGACTCTCAGTATCTTAAGCGCTAAATATGCCTCTGTAGTAATGGAGACATCCCCAGGATACTCATCGGGAGCAATGCCCCACGAGCCATCTTCCTTCTGGTCTGCAAACAGGTATTGACAGATAGCTTCTCTGTCGGCGTCCAGGTCAAGACCGAGGGCTTGGCGGAGTAGGACGTACTCTAGTGTCAACGACGCTTGACAGCGACTTTCGCCAGACCAAGTGCCTTCAGGTTTTGCGAGTTTCTGGGAGTATTTTGCTGCAAATTTTAGACAATCAAGTATCGATTCTGTCAGGGAACGACTCGCCGCTGGAGATGTCGGTAGTTCTTTAACGATAGGCTGTTTCTGCATACTCAGATCACCGAAGGCAGCTTCCATGGGTCTTTCATTCTAATCATAAGACACAAGAGTCGTGCTTAGTAGTCAGAGGAAAGAGGATAAGGAAGGATACCCTATAAAAGCACTCTGCGATAGATAATCGCAGAGTCTACGAAAACCCCAGAATTCCAAGGGCTTTTGACACTATTGAAAGTATCAAAGCGTTGTCGCGCCCTCCTTAACCTTTTTAAGCTTGTAAAAACGTATGCGAAGTAAGTGACGAGAGAGCCAGCTGACTGCATGGCTTAAGAGAGCTGACTGCCGGTCCTTCTTATCAATTGCGCAACACGTTGGGATGCGGGAAAACGCTCCAACGCCGTAAGGTCGCTGTAGCGGATATCTTACTCAATACGGAGGTTTCGGTCAAAAGTCGTAAGAATACAGGCCATAGGCCTGTAGCTCAGGGTTATAGCGTATTAGAGCCTGTAGATTACCGCTTAAATACCTACCAGCTGTCCCTGCCCTCTAAAGGGTAGAGTTTCGCTTAAAGGCCCTATAATATCCTACCTTTAGCGTCTAAACGCCTAAAAAGGCCTTATAAGAAGTATAGCCACAGGTCTGTAAGAGGACGCTGTAGCCATAGGCTGCTGCTGTAGGCTTTTTAGCCTATATTCTTACGACTTTTAACCGGAACCTCTGTACAGCGTTAATGATCGGCCAGTACCATGTAATGCAGGCGCTATACAGGCTGATACTTGCTTGATCTATGGAACACTGTAGTGAGTGGCAGGCTTAAAATATATTTTTGTATTAGATTTCCATTTTACTAGGGGGACACTACTAGGAATTTTTAGTCACACCCTAATATAATTAGTATAAAACTCTATATATTTATAATATTAATACCTACGATATAATTATAAAAATATAAAGCCTTAAGTTATAGTACCTTAAAAATAGGGTATACTACCCTAAAAGTATAAACTAGGTACCATCTTTAGGCACTATTTTAAATTTCATGTTTTAAGCCTACCACTCGCTATGACGTTCCGTATCGATCAAACTGTGCCGCAGCCCACACATGTCGAATGCTATTTGGAGTTCCTTAAGCTTTCTCATGCCCCTTCTCCTTCATTATTTGACAACTGCCAACTGTACTTCAAGCCGATTCTTAATAACGACTTCCCAGCGAACGGACGTACCGGTTCTATTGAGCGAGTTCTACTCTTTGTTCCGCTTGCAGTCTCTTTGTGGAGAGATTGTTGTGGCGGGTGCCAGCGCATTATTTGTTCTCACGGCAGCCTATCTGGTTGTTCTGGCGAGATCTGTAGAACATTTGCCGAAATCACTGCCATGGGCAGGTCGAAGAGACGAACTATTCTCCAAAGTCCGAGCAAGCTTTCGAGAGTATTATAGGGGCTGGACTACTTTGAAGGAAGGCCAAGAACAGGTAAGTGGAATATTCTATTATGGAAGGAAGGCTTTCGTATATTCTTGAACTTGGACCTCATGGCCGGCAAATGCTTGTGATGCAGTTGCTGACAAAAGTAGTATGGGAAGAATGGCTTGCCGTTCGTTCTCCCTCAACCTACTTTCCGATCATTGGTCATTTTGCCTCAAGAGTATATGAAATGGATGTTGAAGCAGCCCGAAACTATTCTCTCCGCTCGTGTGGTACAATGGGAGCTCTTCGGCATACAATACCTAGTACCATCGGTGGTATCAGATATCCATATCCACTTAGTAAACATTATGATTAACACAATGCGTACGAAGTTTCGGGGCAGCATAACTCTTCTTCAATCGAGGCTGGTTGATCAGGTAATCAAAAGTGTGGACACTCAAATGGGTTTCGATGAGGCCGATTGGAAGGACATCGGTCTTTTCGACTTCATGACCAAGGTTACATGCCAGACCACTTTACGAGTATGGGTTGGCGAAACCATGTTTCGCAATAAGGCTTTCGTTAATGCTTATAACAACTTTACAATATGGTTCGGATTCGGCAGTTTGATGCTGTCGAGTTGGGTACCACCAGTTTTCAGCACCGTGCTCGGCCTCCTATTCCAGATCCCAATCAGGATCTGCATACATCGCTGCAAAAAGCATGTTCTTCCAGTCATCAGAAAGCGTTGGGAACAGGTGGAGAGAATGAAGAGGGGTTTGTCCATCGAAGAAAATGTCCCGAATGATTTCATCACTTGGAATGTGGAGGCGGCAATGGCAGAAAAGTACAACAAATTCAGCTGTCCTGAATATCTTTCAACTCACTTGTTGCTTTTTGTGAGTCGGCAACTTCTGACCACATATTACACTGCTGATCGTTGTACAGGCTGTAGGTGGCATCCCTACTGCTGGATTCATCGGCACGAACGTCTTCAGTAACCAACCCTTTCTTTCGTTCCTCCTCTTTGAATTTGCTGTGTTGAAGCTCCGGACACATGTTTGATCTCTTTCGGTTCTTGCTCTCTACAGAAACCATGATACTAATTCGCTGTAGTGGACCTCTTTTCGTCCGATCAAAAGTTCTTCGAACGCATTCGCCAGGAAGCAGAGGAAGTGTTCGGGGCAGTTACTGATCCCACGGATACAACCCTGCTGACCAAGCTATCATATACAGATAGTGCTATTCGAGAAAGCTTACGTCTCAATCCCTTCCTTATCTCCTTCCCCCAGCGCAAAGTTATCCATGCAAATGGCGTGACGTTGCCAGATGGCACTCACCTGCCTCAAAACGCTTGGATCGGAAGCTCTATCTTGGACGCTCATCAGAATGAGAAGTACTATTCTCATGCCAAGGACTATCGACCATTCAGGTTCATCGAAGCGAACCAAGAGAATGTTTTGAAAGTTGGGAGCGAGTCGATAGAAAAGCCTGACACCGTCTTAGTTAGTGTTGGAGAAGATTTCTTTGGTTTCGGTGCTGGACGTCATACTTGGCAAGTGTACTTTACAAAATTGGTCATATTGATATACTAACAAGAGGCAGTCCTGGACGCTGGCTCGCGGCAGCACAGCTTAAACTTATACTTGCCTATGTTACATTGCACTATGACATCAAGCCCCTTGCCTACCGTCCGGCAAACCAAAGAATGGGCGAGATCAATATTCCAAATAGGCATTTCAAAATCCAGGTACGCAGGAGGAGTGTCGAGGTGGGAAGTACTTTGCAAAAGATTCAAGAGCGATTCCATGAATGGGCGTCGTCCGAGACGTGTCTCTCTGATCTTTAAGGAACTTCTCCTAAAACCTTCCTGCTAGGTGGTGCCGACACAGATCTGTGTAAGTAGTGCAGTTTGAAAGGCACTATTCAACCCTCTATAGAACCAAAATGCTAGATCACATTTTACTATCGTCATGGCAAGTCGGTAACTGGGAATTAAAAACAATTGTCAAGCTGTCGAAGAACGAACTCAGAGCTAATATACTACAGTAATCTAAACTCTCCACTACCTAATAGCCTATCTATAGTAGAAGATATAGACAAGCAGCCGAATAATCGACCATGTCTTTCAGTGAGAGAACGATGGACGCTGCAAACATTCCTGCAGGCAATATTGAAGCTGGGAAGCAATACGAAAAGACTCAAAAAAGATTCAAATTACCGTAGAGGTCTTTTCAGATTTAAGACAGGATCTTGAAGTTGCTCTAGACTGTCCTGGTAAGCTGGAAAGTCTTTGAGAGTCGAGTTTGTTTCTTGATGGAGAGTGACAGTCAAGAATGACATGAGCCGAGTGCCTGAAATATCAACAAGCACGTACGTTGTATGGTATTTCTACCTGGCTAGTAACAATATTCTCTTAGAAGCCTACAGAAACCTTCTCCGTTCACTTGCGTTGTCCATTGCATGGGAAATCGTCGTCCGTATTCGCTATGGACGAGAACATTCTACTTATGTCTTATTACTTTGAGCAGACACCATGTCGTTCTCAAGTGAGCCTGGCAGCTCTCACCATTTGCTTATCCGTGGAGGATTCTCAAGGTTTGGACTCTTGAGAGCTGACAGCAAACTCAAGGCAACATCGGAGCGCTTGAATCGCTTACCCATTATTTGTCCTCGGTTCACGGTAGCTGATCAAGGGTCAACCCCGGAGGTGGACATAAAGGTGGAAGTGGAAGAACTTCCCTAGTAGCGTCCACTATCCGTTTCTACAGTACTCGTACGTCCACTATTGCTCGATAATAGACGATGACGAGCCTGGAAAATCATTTGCAGGTCTTGTGCAGGAACAATCTTGGCTTGTAGATTAGAAATTAACCCTATTGGTAGGATGTTTGTCTTCTACCCCATGTTTAGTGGACATTACGTCGTCTTACACAGTTCCACTGCATCTGTTGTGTTGAGCAAGCCCAATAATCTCCTTGATCGGTTGGTCTCTGTATTTACCCATCACATTAACCTTGTAGTTGCAGCTTCTAGCGTGCAAGACCTGTCAAAGCTGCATGGCGATCCAAGTGATATAGTCATGACTCTACTCTCTAAAATATCCTTGGGCCTCGCTATTCCATTTGCGTACCAACATGTTGAGTAAAACACTGTTACAGAATGTTGTTCTCACCGGATTTTTGAGCTGCTCTGTTAAGGCTCAAACTTATTTAAACTCGACTACAAATTCAACAACTCCTCCAGTTGTCGACCTTGGATATGCTCTTTACCAAGGTAGAGTAGTTGAGGTTAAAAGTTCTCCCAACATTCATGAAAGAAATACTGAAATTGAAACGCATGTAGTCAAACAGTAGCACTGCCTACTACAACTTCTCAAATATCAGATATGCCGCACCACCACTGGGACAACTCCGTTTCTCGGCTCCACAACCACCTCTTCAAAATCGCTCAGCTGGGATTCAAGACGGTTCTTATGGCAAGATCTGTCCGCAAGCCTATGCAAGATGGCAGCTGGGTGCAAATGTCCTCAATGCGCCTGCAGAGAATGAGAGCGAAGATTGTCTTTTCTTGGACGTGATCGTACCGCAATCAGTCTATGATGTTCAGAGAAATGGGACTGCTGGTGGTGCACCTATCATGGTCTGGTTTCATGGAGGTGGTTATGCTATTGGGAGTAAATATGCCCAAGGAAATCCTGTTGGGTTACTTGATCGGAGCTTTGAAGCTGGGGAGGGTGCTATGTGGGTTGGTTTGAATTATCGACTAGGTGCTTTTGGTAGGTGAAATCTCTGTGTTGCTTCTAAGCTTTTAAGCATTGTCTAAACCCCTTTCATGGAATAGTTGATATTGACAGGGAATTTGAAGGTTTTCTACAAGGAGAAACAATACAAGCAAATGGTACAGCAAATGCTGGTTTTTACGACCAGCGCGCGGCATTGAACTGGATCACAGAACACATTCACCTATTTGGTGGAAATTCAAGTCGCATCACAGCGTACGGAGAATCAGCTGGCGGAGGATCCATCCTGCACCAAATCACTGCATACGGTGGTATTAATAGCTCAGTACCCTTCCAGAAAGCCATCATGCAAAGCCCAGCATATGTCCCAAGTCCATCATCGTCTGCCCCGGAAGAAATTGTTCAAGAATTCCTGGCTGCTGCGAATGTAACTTCGATTCAAGAGGCAAGAGAGCTCTCTTCTGAACAATTACTAGCTGCGAATAAGCTTGCTCAAGCTCCTGCGTTGTACGGCACATACAGATTTGGTAAGTTCATTCTACTGTCAATGTACCAAAAATGGCTTCTAATATTCCTATGACAGCTCCAGCACCAGATGGAACTTTCGTGCCTGATATACCGGCAAAGCTCCTCCTATCTGGCCAATTCGACCGCAATGTTTCCGTCATGGCAGCCCACAATTCCAACGAAGCAGGAAGATACACTGATCCAACAGTCAACAATGACACAGCATTTAATACTTATATGAGTCTCTACTTCCCAGCAGCATCAAACACAACAATCAATTATCTAGCCACAGTCCTTTATCCAGCAATCTACAACGGATCCTACCCCTGGACAACACCCTTCAAAAGACTCGAAGTAGCAATTTCCGACTTCACGTTCACCTGCAGTACAACCTTCATTGCGCATGCCTACTCCAACATATCCTACAACTATCAGTTTTCAGTCCCACCCGGAAACCATACCCAAGACGTACCCTATACATTTTACAATACTCCGATCTCCACGGTTTTGAATGATACTTTGGCTATTACTATGCAAAGCTGGTTTACGACTTTTGCCGAGACTGGAAACCCGAATCGAGAGGGTTTACCTGAGTGGCCGGTTTATGGGAGGGAGGCTAAGATTTTGAATCTTAATCAGACGTTTATTGAGGAGATTGTTGATCCGACGCAGAATGAGAGGTGTGCTTGGTGGCAGCAGGCTTTGTATCGGTAGTAGTTTTTGGTTGTATAACCAAGAAATTTTCAACTTGAAACTGCCATTACTGGGTTTGGTAACTGTGTGGTGATAAAGGCAGATTGAAGCTCGGGCATCAAGAGCAAGTAGTGAATTCACAAAGTTCTTTAGCAAACATATAAAGGATGTCAAAGCCAATAAGCTTTTGTACAGAAGCGAGGCTGAAGGAAAGGAAAATTGGACGGTAAAGAAGCGAGTTGTTTAATAATAGAAGGGGGTTCTCAATAAACGCTGTACTATTTACCTTTCGTACCAAAGGCAAGCACAGCTACGATTCAGTAAAACAGGCTGAATTAAAGCATTGATAATGACGAAAGGGTTCCGAAACATTGCGTCAATATGACAACCTTGTGTATTCTATCAGGGTTATCTTATTGCCCAAGAAAGCAGCAATATATTTCCTTCCGCAACAATACAAAACCACTCCATCCCCAACCTCTAGACTTCAAATCTTCGAAACAACAACCTGGTCAGCGGTTAAGCTTAAAGCTCTACAGTTCACAATAGGAACTGAGTTCCTTTTCCAACGTTCGCTTTCCTGAGGTTTCTGAGCCGGTTAATCATTTGGTGGCGAGCATTATGGGGGTGTTTTGAATCTTTCTATCCAATAGGCGATTACCCAAAAGAGCACAGCCGGCAAAAAAAGGGGGGGAGGGTCACCAAAAGCAAATCAGATAGCCAAAAAATGAAGAATTTATAGCAGTATACATACAGACTAGGGAAAAAAAAGTGCAAAAAAAGAAATCCCTTAGGGGCGAGTCGAACGCCCGACATTCGGATGAAGCTGATCAGTTACAGTCCGACGCCATAAACCAACTAGACGACCAAGGGTTGATGTTTGCTGTGTTTGTTGAGTAGGAACTTGATATTTGAGTATTTGAATAGGTAGATTGGTGGGTGTCGAGGGGGCTGTCGGTAGCCGAGAAAAAGGGGAGTGAGGTTTGGAGAGGGCATCAATTGCGTTACCTTAAGAGATTGATGAGGTCGGGTAGTTAGTTGTTGATCATGATTTGCAGTTTGCTGGTCTTTTCTAATGGGGTTTAATTTCGCAGGTCTGTACTTGTGTATTTGTTTTAACTACATATCGTAGATTTATTGACAGGAACTTGAGGAATATAAATACGGCAGCTTCTCTATATCTCTTGTACTTGCCAGTATACATACTAATTCCAATCACATTCTCTGCGATTACTTCTTCTCTACCATACCCTAACTCTCTCACTTTTCCACCACCTCCTATTGTCCACCAAGTACAATCAATGCGTGAAAGCGTCTTTTCAAAACGATGAAATCTTTTCCTTATCTCATCATTCCAACTAAATTCGTATCCTATTCTTTGCTACAATTAATGCCTTGAAGTAGAATTCCACCTTTCCGCCAATTCCTCACATTGCTCTGTGCAATCCGGTCCCACACAATTAAAAGCAACGAGTGTGAATTTCGACACCTCGGCCAGCTTAGCAGCTGCAAAGAAAGTAATCATGATAACCATAAGCGCAGTCACATATTCGAGAACATATAATAGAAAGTCCATGTGTTGTGGCCGAGTTCTCTCGTTTTGGGGAACTGGCGTGTTTATTGAGTGGTGTACAGTTGTAGATGATCCTGAAGTTGGAGATCCTGTATTTGTAATGGAGGGATTTCTAGATTCATTGTCTTCTGTAGATTGTGATCCCGTTTTTTGGTCGACACGGGCTAGTAAATACGAGTTTATTTTATTTTGAGAAGCGTTTATCCTACGTTGAGCGGTGATGAGCAGTGTACTAATGTAAAACGCGAGGAAAAGGAAGAACAGCAGTATTATAACAAAAAGTTGCTCAAGGAACATTTTGTAAGATATCGTAGTTAATAAATCTGATTTGATTTCGGTTCTTGTAACTGCAAAGGTAAAAGCAACTAGGCTTTACTGTAAGGTAGAGGATATTGTAAACTTTTCGGGTAACAAAGAGTCGTTTTCGGCGATCATCTCAATGTCTTTCAACCTGGCCCACAACTGTGACAAAGACATAGACACAAAGAACTTTTCAAATCAGCTATTATAGGAATAGATTATTACTGAAATTTGTTTCCATGTTTGAGTTTAATGTACCTTGCTCAACTATCTCTTCTATCCTCGTCATTTTGATTGTCCAATATCAGTTGACTATGATCCTGGACTATGCTCTTTCAAGTGTATTATTTTGCTGTGGTCGCTAAACACCATTCCAAATCTTCAACTTCAATCAGATATGTAGAATAGAAAAGTCTACAACAAGGAAATATACCATGTATTGCATTACATGTTAAAGCAACTCTACTAGCAGAATTCCATCTTTCTTGCCACCCGTTCAACACGTAGCCGCTATTCATATCCTAGTTTCCAGCTTCGTGCTGCTTCCTGAGTATTGAGCCACATGAAAGCCAACATAACTCAATATAGTCTATTTCCAACCAGCTTCCTATAAAGAGTAATTGTGTCCAAATAAATTTCAACCCATATGTCCCCTTTTTATAGCCTTTGGCGGGAAACAAAAATCTGGATCCAATAAAGCACAATCTTCTCCCAGTACATAAAGTTACGAACATTCATGGTCTTTTCTTTACTGTTCCCGTACGACCGGAGATGAGAGTTTCGTGATTCTTCATTCACATTGAAACGTATCAAGCAGAATCGGGTCTGAAAGTTGACGAGTGCATATGTTGATTTCTTTCCTGACTTTGACGTGAAAAGGTTGAAAAGTATGATTATTGCAGAGATCTTTGCGTAGTCGGGGATCGCTGGCATCGACTTGAGGAGTGGCATCAAGAACTTTCGAGCTTTAGGCTTGAAAGCGCCATTGGAGGGTATCATTTGGATGTTTGAAGGCGGAGATAGTAACTCAGTTGCGCAACTATGGGATTTCCTAAGTTGGAAGGATGGGTTGGGGTGGCGATATAGAGAGCCGTCTAGGAACCGTATAATATGAGCTTCGAATTCGTCTTTTTGGCGAGTCTGGAGCGAGTTGGTGAAGAGGAGATAGGAAAGTAAGAGAAGGAAAATGGCTGAAAGAAAGTTGGGGAAAAGTGACATAGCCTGCATGTTGTACGTGAAGAGGATGCGTTGTAAGATAGTAAAGGCTAAAATCGAATTCCTGATTCTAATATAAGGAAAAGAAAAGGGCAGCTAAAAATGATGAGAGTTAATAGCAAGTTGACTAAAAAGTATCTTATAAATTTTCCTAGCTAAAAAGAAATAAAGAAAGTTATCGTAAGTTCATTGAAAATTGAAACTTTGTTACAGAGTGAATATATAAAGAAGTTTCAGGAAACGTGTGACTTGTGTTAAACAGATAATGTCACTTTCTGCTATTTACTTATTTCTTTATCGAAGGAACATCTGCCGTGTTTTATGTATTTCATTATTCAAGACAGGCTTTGACTGTACCCTCTTAGCTGGAGACCTGCACTGCCCAACACACCAATTCTATCTCAGACACAAATACCAATTATCACTTATACTTTCCACAACGATTCATCTGGAGATCCTCGGGCAAGTTGTGTAGTTACTGCAATCAAGAAGCTACAATCTTTTCAATAAGCAACTTCATGGCGTTGACAATTAAGGTATTGTGTGAGCATTAATGCTTTCTATGTCTCGCCGAGATTACATTTTTGCTGCACCTTCGAAATTGATCAACAACTTTCTTCTTGAGAGTGGCAATAATAACAAGGAAACTCGTTAATGGCAAATACCAGTGTTGATATATTTATGCTTTATTTACATATTTATACCACCTACTCTGACTCTTTCGGGTACCTAGCAAGCAAGCATCATCCATCCATTAGGAAGGAGCTAGGTCACGTTACATTGAACCTTCCTTACGGCATATAGATAGTCTTAACACGCTAACTCTCTAGCGCCATAGTTAGCGTCCTCTGCAACTTCTAAAGCACCAAACAACAATAATCTTCTAATCAACATCAATAATGCGATTTGTTGACACCAATAGGTACTTCGAGTCAACACATCACGTGCACTTCATAGATCGTTATACCCTCGTCAAAGTCCAACCAAGAACCCGTCAAACCCGCAACGATGCCTCGTCTTGAATCGCCCATTGATGTCGAAGACCAATTGCAAGCTGAGGCAGCGGTGCGTGAACCAACCCCATCCACAATACTAGAGTACGCATCTGCTGAGGCAACTGCTGAGGAATCTCCCGCTGCAAAGGCTGGTAAGAGAGCTACGAAGGCAGGCAAGGGATTTGCAAAGAGAGGTCAGAAAGCTGCAGCAAAGGGAGAGGGCCGCCGTGTCTCTGCGCGACAACTCTCTATCCAGAATGCAGCTGCTTCTAGCACGCCAAAGAAACGCCGTCTACGCGGTGTAAGTTCTTTGAACACCATTTTCTCAGCAGCAACCGAATAACATCGTCACTTTCATCTTCCACTTCGGCTTGATGATCAACATGCTAATAGATCTTGTAGGTATTGATGGATGCAGCCAAGCCTACCAAGGTAACAAAAGCGCGCAACAGCCCTAAGGCAAAGAAGACCAGAACAAGTGCTGCGGCCAAGGCGAAGAAGAATGAAACAAAGACCACAGCTGCTGTTGCATCCAAGGTAAGTCTCTTACATTGGAGCACACTCATCTCAACATATTCTTTGACGAATATGTACTTGCTTTGTATCATCGTCAGTTTCATCTCATGCTAACGTTTATCTTTATAGACTCGCAAGGGAAAAGCTCCCGAACCCAAAAAAGTCTTTAACAGGGAGCTGAAGTCGGCCGCGCTCGAGTGGGAGGTAGAGACTATCAGAGATTCGAAGATTAACAAGAAGGGAGAGCGCAAGTATCTTGTCAAGTGGGTTGGATATCCGGAATCCGAGAACACCTGGGAGCCCGAGGTCAACCTTAACAATTCTACCGACAAAATTGCAGAATATGACGAAGCCAACCCCGATAAGCCTTGATTCAACTTAGATACTCTTCCATCTGCGGCCTCGCACCTCTACGATCTAACGATAATCACGTTACAGCACTCGCTCGCAGAAATACTTCGGGGTTTCAGTTTGGTTCATTGAAATTGGACTAAAACAGGCTTTCCCCTCGAATTTCGAGGTGGTCATTAAATCCAAATTTCTTTACAAAGAATGTAGGGAACAGGACAGGGTTTTCAAGAGATTTCGCCTTTTGATAGCCTTTGATACCTTCCGGAGCTTCCGCTTATTTCATATGTTACTTACGACTTTACTTTGGTGGTGGGATGATTACAAGTGAGGCTTGCTGGTTATGAATGTACACCAGGCCTGATATGAAGTGGTTGCTCTTTCATGGAAAGGAATCGAAATTTGCAGAATTTTTGCAACACTGTGTCATCTAGTTCATCATTCATAAGTCGCTCAGATGTGCAACAATGATGATTCCTATGACCAATTCACTCCTCAAACCAGACTATGCCATCGTGACTTTCCCAGGTGCCAGCGCCAGCCAACACTACTTCGTAATTAACAGAGCGAAAGATAGAGTCACTTGACCTGAATATTCAAATAGTAAATAGCTAAGTGCTAGCATTCTATTATCATCATACTATGCAATGGTTGTTACATTTCATTCAAGGAACTTCACATCATTTCCAACAGCATACATTGCGGGCTTCCTCAAGTTTCTTCACTAGAATGGCTGTGTTCCGTATACCTCGAAGATTCAACAATTTCGCAACCTTATAATAATCAGGAATACTTGGCGGACCACTTGGCCCCCAGAACACCGTACCTCAACAAGCATATTTCATGTGTCGAAGGTACCACTCAGCAAAGACATTGTCAAGTTGGGAATATCAAGACATATCTGGTATATCGTGTTGATTGCTTTGTAAATTTTAGTTCTCAATAGCTATCCATCTGAGTAGCTCACTTGATTTGCGTAACTCACTTGATATATAACTCTAATTAATGGATGCAATTTGTACGGTACCTCCTTGCATATTTTTCTGCTATTCAAGACGGTGAGATGTGGCCTCGTCGCTAGCGAGTCGTTCTGGACCTTATGTAAGCAGAATTTCTTTCTTTGGTGCTTCTCAGCCTCGTGCCATTTCATCTCACCACATCTTCTTCACTGAAGTAGTGCTTCCAACTCCGCATCTCCAAATTCCTCTCTCTAGCTCTCTACTTCTTTGCACCATCGCCAATATGGATTCTCTTCGTGCAGCTCTGCAACCGGTCACCCATAACCTCCCAGAACCCATCGCGCAACTCGGAACCTCCATCCTCGGCGATGCTTGCTACAAGACTCTCATCTTGGATATCGATCCTTCATCGTCGGAATGTCTGAAACTTGCCATCTCAAAGGGCCTTGGGATTGGCATTATAGGGGCTAGCACAATCGTGAAAGTCCCACAGATCCTGAAGCTCCTGTCCTCGAAATCGGCGTCCGGAATCTCCTTCCTTTCCTACCTCCTCGAAACCTCTGCTATGCTCATCTCCCTTGCATATAACGTTCGAAAGGGATTCGCATTCAGCACATTTGGCGAGACGGTTCCTATTGTGGTGCAGAACGTGGTTATCGCCGTGTTGGTCCTCAATTATAGCGGACAGAAGACTGCCGCTGCTGTTTTTGTTGCTGGTTTGGCTGCGAGTGCCGCGTCGCTGTTCAGTGATAATGTGATTGATATGGGCACTTTGAGTTACTTGCAGGCTGGTGCAGGCGTTTTGGGCGTTGCGAGCAAGCTTCCTCAAATTGCCGCTGTTTGGTCGGAAGGTGGAACTGCACAATTGAGTGCTTTTGCTGTAAGTTGTTGTCGTCTCGGGGATATATCTTCTGTAATTTGATACTGACTACTGCGGCGTATAGGTCTTCAACTACCTCGCCGGATCCCTCTCTCGAATCTTCACAACTTTGCAGGAGGTGGACGACAAGCTCATTCTGTACGGCTTCGTCGCTGGCTTCACGTTGAACCTTATTTTGGCTATTCAAATGGTTTACTACTGGAATGCGCCAAGCAGCAAGCCTATGAAGATCAAGCACAAGGGACCGCAGAAGATGGCGCCAGTAACATCGGCTGGTAAATCCACTGCTACTTCAACACCCAAGGGGAAGAGCCCAACTACGAGGAGACGTGGTTAAGCATTTCTAGGCCTAATTTCCTTGCCTTTTTGTATTTGAGATTTGCTGTATTGACTCCTGCGATAGGCAGTTGCAGTCTTGATGATACTTTAATGAGATTTGTCTCCACGATCTCCACAGTTTGCACTCTGTAAGCTTGTATCGATGCCTTTGATGATTCATCATTAACCTCTTGACTTGGTCATTGCCATTACGCCCCGTAGGTCAAATACTACTAGTGGCAGAAGGTTAGAAAGTTCAATCTCTTTTTATACGTGAAGTTTCAAGATATGACAACAACTGAAACCATGCTGAAAGCCTTCTAGCTAGAACCTCACTGCCCTTCGTCAAGACTCAGGAAACTCAGTGGTTTGCTTCAGCATTCAGCTTTACTTTGTCTATGACCTTTAGTCTTAACTGAGATTTCAATCATTGGAGCCTAAGAAACGTTAACCACATTCACAGCAAGTTGAAGTTGGGAGTTGGAAGTTGTGAGGGCTTCAGATTACATAAAAGAAGTCTCTTTATAACTTCAAATTCTAAAATGTTCTTGGTTATAGTTGTTCAAACTAGGTGAATTCTGTTGTTCGCACTTTGATTTACTTTCTCTTAGTATATTAACATTCAGGCACCGAATAAGGTCCACCGCGTCTAGAGTAACTTTTAGGGGAGGTTGAAAATTTACCGTCCCAATGCATCTTGATAAACACCAACTATTGAAAACGTTGGCTACAGAGAGAATAGTTACTACTAAAGAACTAGATTATATCTTCCAGCTTGTATCTCGGCCAATGGAAGGATTTTTGTCATTGCTTCAGCAGTTGGCACAGTATACACTATTATCACTGTTGTATTCGATTAGGCTAGAGTTATTCTGTGGAAGGAGGGTATATCCATATGCCAATTTCTCGCTTCATGCTGGGTCGGGCTTGAGCGAAGCAGTTGATTTATCGGCGTGAGATGATTTGATTCGGTGTTATTCATCTAGCTACTTTATCCATGAGAAATATGAGGACAGGTAGTCTTCGAATATTTTCTTGAAATTGTATTTGTCTGGAAATCTGGATATGACAGGCGTAACTATCACGGATGCATATGCAGGATGACAGCAGCCCCGTGTCAGAATGGTCAGAATGGTCAGATCAGATGCTGCGCTAGGCTTCATCCGGCTAGGTTCTGAGGGACGACATACGAATATCACGACCATCGATTGTTGACAATCGACAACAACTCCAAATTTAACTCAGCTGCCAGACATCTACGGACTCCTCTTCACATTAGCTATGAACTCCGCATGGACACCGTATTTGAAGTCTTTGGAGGATGACTGGACTAGCATAACGGATCCTGTTGAGCGGAAGCGAGCTCAGAATAGGCTCTCACAGCGAGCAAGACGTACTCGTACGGTTCTTGGTTGCGCGATTGCGACAAGAAATGTACTGACAAACGATACTAGGGTCAAAGCTCGTCAACAGACAGAGGAACGACTTAATGCAGTCTCCCAGACAAATCGAGGGTAGTTCTGGAGAGACCAATAATGCTGACTCAAGATCTGGGTATCAGCCTTTGCCTACTAATGCTTCAGTTGATTTGAGCGTTTTCGGCAATCAAATCTCAGGTACTTTCCAAAGCCAAGTATCTTCAGATCCCACAAGAGATAATCACTTTATCGTTATGCATAGCATGACCACCTTTGCAGCCTTCCAATGTATCACCACCATCCTCCAACTCGCCTGCATGCAAGATAGTGGCTTCAACATCACTGCACTTCCATCTACTTTACCACCGGCCATTGCGCCAACCTTACAGCAGCAGATAGTCCCACACAAACCGTACATTGACATGTTGCCATGGTCTTCATTGCGAGACCGAATCTTAAATTCACTCATGGTGATCAATGAAGCAGAATTTCTTCAGGATATGGGATCAGGTGATTTGAAAGTCTGGGGCTCGACCCCTTGGGACCCCATGGGATGGGAAGTCGGGTCGGAATTTGCAAGGAAATGGTGGTTTTTGATGGATGATGGTATTATGCATGCGACGAACTTTTGGAGAGGTCAGAGGGGAGAAGAGGCTTTGGTGCTGACTCCATTATGATTGACAAACTGGTACGAATGATATGACGCGCTAAAGTGGAACCTTAACCTCATTCCTCCATAGTGCAATGCACTCTGACAGACTGACAAGCCTCACTCTTAGCGTGTTATGGCCTTCCAAGATCCGAAGACATCTTCCAGGCTGGATGCATTCCGCTATCATGCGTCCTCTTGTTTCCTTATAACTCCTTGCATAGCCGCTCATTTTTGATTGATACATTTCCTACATCTACCAGTTCGTTCACTCTTCTCAACACCTCAACCTTCCTCAATCATGGGAGGACTTATCACACAATTTTTCCCACCGAGTCCAACTTTCACTGAAAAGGATATCCCTTCTCTAGTGGGCAAGGTCTTCATCGTTACTGGAGGAAATTCGGGCGTCGGACTTGAGGTCGTCAAAATTCTCTACTCCAAAGGTGGCACAATCTACATCGCCGGCCGCTCTCCAATCAAAATTGCCGCTGAAATCGAGGCCATAAAGTCCACTTATACTGCAAGCCGCGGACACATCAAAAGTCTTCCTCTCGACCTTAGCGACTTGAGTACGATCCCAACCTGCGCTTCTACCTTCCTTGCCCAAGAATCCCGCCTGGATGTTCTTTGGAACAATGCGGCTGTTAGCCGGGCTCCTGTCGGCAGCACAAGTGTTCAAGGCCACGAAGCCCACATAGCCACCAACTGCCTCGGATCTTTCCTCTTAACTAAACTTCTGCTTCCTGTCCTTCTCCTAACCGCAGATGTCTCGCCTAAAGCCAGCGTGCGTGTAGTATTCACATCTTCGGGAATTATCGATGTGACTGGCCCTCCAGGTGGTGTCTCGCTTGCCAAGCTGGTCCCTGGTAACTTCTCCAAAGATATATCATGGAACTACAGTGCCTCGAAGGCTGGAAACTGGCTTGTGGCCTCAGAGTTTGACAGACGATTCCGCAAAAATGGGATTGTGTGTGTGACGCAGAGCCCAGGGACTTTAAAAACTAAGTCGTGGGGTCAGGCACCGTGGCTAATGTGGCTGTTGATGTTGCCGTTTATGCATGAGCCTAAGATGGGGGCGTATACGGAGTTGTGGGCTGGGCTTAGTCACGATGTGAAATGTGAAGATGGAGGGAGGTATGCTATACCATGGGGAAGGTGGCACCCAAGCCCGAGGAAAGATATCCTCGAGAGCTTGAAGACGAAAGAGGAGGGTGGGACAGGCCTTGCGGCGCAGTTTTGGGAGTGGTGTGAGGAACAGACAAAGGAGCATGCTGGAGTTGACTGAAAAAAAAACAAGTCTTACTGATGTGGCTAGGTATTTACAGTTATCAACCTTGCGTTGAATGCGTAGTATGTCCCGCATAATAAGAGTGGTTTTCGTATATCATTTACTTTTCATCTCAATCAACAATCACACTGCTTATTACCCTTGAGTCCTATCACAGGCTATCTTTGAAGATCTATTTTGCAATTTATTTCCACTCGAGTTTGCACTGCGGTTAAACTGTGTTTGTAAAATGAAACAGCGCTTCTCAGTTGCTCGCTTAAATTTCAATAATTCGCATTCTGAAGAAAGACACAGCAACTGAAACTTGAGCCAAAATTGCAGAGGTTGAAGCGAGTGTCTTTACCATACACTAATATAAGTGAACGGGGCAATAGCGCAGCCTATAATAATTATACAGCCCTTTCACTAGTAACCCCGCATCCACCCCCTCACTCAAAACCCAACAGCACCAAACTCCCCACCAAGCCTCTCCACAACACACCCCTCAAGAAACCTCTCCATAAAGCCTTTCCTCATCACCCAATGAGAGATACTCCCGTCATCCATAGGTCCTGGCACAGAAAAAGGAACACAAGTCCCATCCCTTCTCGGTAACCAAAGTTCCACATCCGGACAACTCCACTCAGGATCTCCCTCCTTCAATTCCTTTACAACCTCTGTAAAATACATAGAAGCCGGCATTATAGAAAACCTCAATGCCATCACTCTTTCTTCCCCAGCATCTTCTCTCATTGCTTTGAGGTATCTCCGTACGTTTTTTCTGTCTTCCCAGGGTAGGATTATGATGAGTTTTTGGAGGGAGCGGTAGGGGAGGAGGAGTTGATTTGGTATATTATGTCTTATCTGTCTTTGAGTTTTACATAGTTTTCTCCAGATCGATACTGAGATCATTAGATTTTTTACGTTTTGAAAAATGTGTTCTTGATTTTGAGATGTGATGAATTTTCGTAGCTCTTGTTCGGATATTGGATCTGTTCTGGGATTTGCTCTCCAAGGATATTCATCGTAGATTGATCCGAATTGTAAGATGTCGAGGTTGGTGTTGAATGGTAGGCGAAGACTTCCTCCTCCTCCGTGTTTAGTATTATTTGTGGGGTATAGTCTGTAGATTTCGGCGCGGGATTCTCTGCATGTGTGGAGTAATGGATGGAAGGAACGGGTATGGAAACTGAGATGTTTTTCTTTAATTGGTCGCTTTGAATGACTATTTGCCATTTGAGCTAAGTACCAACGTGGTACCTTGTAAATATGTCGAAGCTTTTCGCCACGTGCTAACAGTTTATGGGCTGATTTGTACTTGGAATATGTGACTTGTGTGATTCGTGGTTTACCATCGTTTAAGGCAAATGCGTAGATTTTATTTCGGATCTCTCGTGGGAGGTTTCTGAAGAGGAAGAAGGTTTCGCTTTGATCGGGTTTAGGATCCGGTGAGCTTTTTTGGCTCATCTTCCAGGTTGGCAGGATCTTCATTTTGCCTTTCTGTTTCGACAGTTTCGAGGTTTCTAGGGACACTTTGGTTCTTTGTAGTGGGTTGTGAAACCTTTGCATACTTGTTTTAGTGTTGTCCATTTTTACTGAGTAGGGAATTGGAAAGTTTCGTAAGTGGAATAAAGATTTTCTGACATTAATAGGAGAAAATTTCGTTGTACTTAGGCCATAGACCGGCCTTGGGGTTAATTGGAGAATATGCTGTTCTCAAAGTAAGCTAATCTACGAAGGACCGAAGCATTAGTTGAACGGCGAAGCGCCACTAGTTCAGTTAAAGCGCACCGAACTATTGTAGTAATGCTTTTGTTGCATGTCTGCAATCTATAAATCCGAGTTCAAATCGATTTTAGGGTTGGAGTCCTTAGAGCTAGGAACATGTTTTAGAAAAATTTAGTTGAAATTAACACTTTACTTAGCATAACACTAGGTTGTTTAGATCGCGCCACACAAATGGTTTACACCACCCACTATTACAACTTCTTATACAACAATAATTTGCTGGGATTCTTTAGTATATATATCTTTGTATAAATGATATAGGGAAGGCTAGGTTTTGGGTTTGCTATCGGTAAGAGATCACAGCTGAAATAACCACCTTACCTACATACCTAACTAGACGCTTGTTCCTAAGATAGCACTAGTCCTATTGGCTTACACTATTTCTCAAGCGATGGTATGAATGTTGCATATTTGCAATCTACACATCCCTATATAGATAGCATTTAGGATCGTTAGGATTAGCTAGGACGTTACAAAGTAAGTAGAAACAATGTTTGTGCGTATCTATAGTGGGCTCGTAATCGTAAAACTTGAGGAAACCACTATTTTTAAAATACTAACTTTTAGCCATGATCTATCATTTTCAAATAGTAAGATTTTAAATAGGCGCATATAGCGTGGTTGGCAACAGAGCCTACTCGCTTAGCTTGTAGGAAGGTTGATTGCATTGGTAATTGAACATTAAGGTCAGCACTTCAAACCCGACATCCAATTCAAAAGTCCACTTATAGAATATTAAATAAAAAGACGCTTAAAATACCCCATAAATAAATCAAACAACACCAAAACCCCAAGGAACAACATTCCCGCCATCAAGATGCATAACCTCATCCTCCACAATATCCCTAACATCCCCAACCATCTCCTCCTCCATCTGAGGTCTCTCAATCAACAAGATCCTAACACCCTCCTCACAACCCCTCTCTCGATTCAAGACCCCCTCCAACTCACCACAAAACTGAACCTTAACATCATCCTTCACATCCACGTCTTCAATCTCAACCTCTACCCATCTCAATGCCGTCATCCTGCATAACCCTTCCGTAATCCACAATTTACTGACATTAAGAACACCTCGCTTTTGCTGCTCATCATTGTCTGTTCTGTTGGTTTCATTACTCCGAACCCCATCCATATTAACAGCTTCTGCCATCATCAAAGGAACAGGAGCAGTTGGAGGGATAACACTCCCACGAATACCAAGTCGTAAACCTTCGACTCCACTCCATAGGGCACAAAGTTCCTTCCACCCACCATCTAGATCAACTCCAATACTTCGCATTCGTTGATACTATTCCATCGCCAAAGTCAGCCCAACTATTCAAAACTTCCCGATTCCACCAAATTCCAAATAACAGTACACCAAATCGAAAAATCTTTCCCTAAATAATCCTTCTAAACAATTGGAACTTACTTCTAGATCTCGCGCTAAAACCTCAACACCAACCCACTTAACCCCCACCCTCTGCCACTCTCTCAGCCCCCTCATAAACCCCCTCGCAGCATAAACACCACTCCCAAACCAGTTAACAAACGTAAAAACATTCTGCTCAAACGGCAGCATACGAGTTTCGTCATAAATCTGCTTACAACTCGCGAGTAACCCGGTAGGGATTTTGCCTTGGATAGTTCTAGTTCTGGCTTTTCCTTGGTGGGGGTGCTTTTCTGTGAGGGTGGGATTGGTGATGGTGGGGAGGCTGAAACCTTGGGGATGGAGGTATTTGTGAAAGGCGGGTTGGGTGCTAGTTCTGGTGAACGCTGGGGATGATGAGCATGCGAGATGAGCGTGGTGAATTGGGTTGGTGTTAAGGATGTAGTCATATATTTGGAGGCGGATTTCGTAGGGGAGGTCGAGTAGTGGTGAGCCTTTGGCTGGGTCTAAGGTAGCTTCTGGCGAAGTGGCAGTATCGACAGATCTACTTGGAGATGCGTTGACGACTTCTGGGGGAGGATTTCCTTTTGTCATATTGTAACCTGCCACAGGTTGACTTTCTGCGGTAATTGACGTGATTTCGAAAGTGCTAGTACATGATTTGAGATAGTATTTTGGTGGAAAGCTGAAATTTGGTGGCGACTTGCGGACGCTCTTATCACTTAATTTGGAAGTCGAGAGAGTGTATTTTGGAGGGAAAGACATGTCAGGAAGTGGCTTGACAATGGCTCCGTGTTCTCTATTTGAATCTATATGATATCTCGGTGGAAAAGACATGTTGGGTGGCGATTTGGAGTGGATCTTGCTGTCCTCTGGTGCAGAGAGCTTGTATTTTGGCGGGAAAGACATATCTGGGGCTACCTTGATAGGAGTTCTAGTTCCAGGGAAAGGTATTGACGTCATGACTGATCGTAAAGTCCAAAACTTGAGCTCGCAGTAAACTCGTTCAAAAATCAATGAGGAGATAATTATAACTTTGGTATGCCATGTGAATGTATAACCATCAAGGTGCTTCGAAAATACCAATTCTTGGGCTCCAAAGAAAGAATTCGAAGATGGAAGATGGAAGATTTAACGGCCTGAAGTCAACAGCGACGTGCAATGGGAATTGAACCGTAGTATATGAGAACTGATGAACATTATTATCGTGTCACGCATCGAGACGACCGCCACTCCCCACTGTCATCTGTCAGCCGCACTCCAAGATCTCACCTAAGCCCGGCATTCCCCTTTGCCCAGTACGATGGGACCAGTGGTCGTCTGTGCAATAAGCCCTTAACAGCGAGACACGCAGTGCGATTGAATAATATGTGCATTGTGCTGCCCTTTCAATAGGCTATTGTTGCAACCGAGCTGACATAGACTTGATAGCCTTTGCTTAACATTGCACGCGATTGGCATATTACAACTTCCCAGATGTCGATCAGTTTTAGTAGCTCCACCAACTGGACCCTTGTCATGGTTCAATCTACTTGCAATGGATTAGCTCGCTTTCTAGACCTGGTTTTACGTCCGTAATTCAAAATAGCATGTTGATTGAGGATGGGTCCAGAGAACAACTCAAGTCTAACAGTGGATTTTGATTGTAAAACAACAACTCGAACTTTAACGTTAAGAAGGCCATTAATGGCAGGTACATGCGTGGGCTTTTTCCGTTGTGGTCTGATTACCCCATTCTTTGAGGTCTCGTGCTATGTGGAGACTGAAGAGCCGAGGGTATATCAAGTCGTCGATCCGCATCGGCGGATGGTTGAACGATGAGGTTCCTGAACTACTAACATTCATCATGATGGACCAATGGAATGTAGACGAGGTTGTTAAATTTCCAGGTACCGAGTATCTCGTGGGGTTATTCGGTAGTCGATGATTCAACCAACTTAGACCATGATTAATCGTCGATGCCCATTTTTCGATCATATGTGCCTAGAATCGTGGGACGAATGTTCAACGATAATTTGAATCCTCGTGTATGGGGACGGCCCAGTATAAAATCTGCTCATGGTCCCCATGTCCAGTGGACTGATGTTGAAATGTTGAAATACCGCGAGGTAGGGTTGTCATGCAGCTGTTCGGATTAAACCACATCATCTCCTCATCTCCTGCTTCGGTAATATCTCTCCTCTGGTAGCAAACTCCAAGATATCTTCGAAACTCCTCACTTTGCCATCTTTCCTCTTATTCTGTGGATTTAGCTCTCCCAACCCAAACTCCACCTGACCCATACTCGGCTTCCTCACAACCGTGACATCCATCGTTCCTGTCCCACCCATCTCTTCATCCTCATCTTCCTCCTCACTACTGTCTTCCTCGTCATCATCAAGTTTCCTTCTGAGTCCCGTATTGACATTCTCAATTCCCATTTCCCGTTCCTCGGCTGTGTAATTATCCCCTGCCTCCGTGGTCGCATACTCCGCAACTCTCTGGCCGATCCATTCGCGCGCCCAGTTAAAAAGCTCATCCTCGCTATCTCCAGTGCCCTTCTGCATGCTTCGTCCTTCTTCGACCCATTCTTCAATTGACGGCTCCAGCTTTTTGCGCACAAGTTGGACGAGCATTCCCTCTTGTGTTCGGCCAGGGTAATTTGTAGACGGGTAGACGACTGTTCTCTCCATCAAATCGGCGTGCGCTGCTAGATGTTCGCTGAGACCCTGTATATTCTTGGCCAGGATAGAGCCAGAGGTCTGGAGGGCGGCCCTATGTGGAGGAAGTCGTCAGCATACGAACTATGATGCATTATAAGTGTCGGCTGCGCATGTTGAAGCTGAGTGCAGCCGTTGGCGCAGATAATCTGTCTATACTAAAGAAGCACACACCAGTCTGGGAGAGGATTGCTGTGCAATACATCGTTCTTGAGGGATCCAATATTGTTCGTGAGCTGGTAGAGGCGCTGTCGCGTTTGTTCGAGGGCTTTGATGTCCTCCTGACGCAGGTGTGGTTGATCCATATTCGCAAATTGAGTTCAATGTAGTTATGGCACGTCGCAATACCAATTTGAATATTTATGACAGTCGAACTAGTGATTGTGTTGTTGTGTACATCTAGGGGCAGTACGAGGGAGTCTACAATTCTGCGATTCTGAAGTCCGGGGAAGCTCAAAGCGGGCGGCCGCATCGACCGCAGTTGCGATTCAGCCAAACACCATGACATGAATTACAACAAGAACACTGATACTGTACTGATGATTCTACAGTAGTGAAGCAGCCCTCCTAGCACAGAGCACAGGGCACAATTCTCAAGTCTGCAATTACTGACTTTGAAAAGAAAATCCAGAAATATGAAAAAGCAAAAAGTCGCAATCTCAATATGACTTCATCCAATAGGTCCTCTTTAGGTCCTTTTGGGTACGGTACAAGCTATAGCGGAAGTGTCAGTGGCCTGGGAGCTATGATTGTACTACCTTCAAATGGATTGAATAGAGGGACCATCGCAATAAGAGAAAATGATTTCTTCCATCGCCCGAATACTTCTGTGGCACCCAAATAGACATGATGAAGGTGAAGTTGTGGAAGAACCGAGAAGGAAGTTAAATCGACCAGCGCAGAGAGTCTTTAATTTTGTTCCTACATTTGGTTATTTTCTTATATAGTGAAATACATAGATAGTGAATGCGGACGAAATTTCCTTAGCGTAATAAATCTTCGGACAATGGACTTGGAGAACCTGGGCACACACATATATACTGTACTGCACATATAATGTGGGACTTCTTCTTGTTCTTCCTTCTTTTTTAACGGCGCCACACTTATGATACGCTACAGATAGAGAGAAAGCACTAGTCTTTGTGCCATAAATACTAAGTCCCCTAGTCAATTTAAGTAGCTCACTAAGGAAATAGTATAGAAGCAGGCGTATATAAACTATTCCCACATTTTTGTTCCGAAGGTTCGAAAATCCAAGACAGTGGACGCATTTAGGTACTCTACGGAGTAACCGCACTCGACAACAACTGCTGACATTAGTTCTCGCCATACCAACAACACAGTCTTCCAATAGATTACCAACAGCCAACATGGAGGTTAGCACATCTTTCCCAGAAGCCGAATCTTCCCAAGAGAATAAACGTGCGACACAATTCATGGACCTCCCCCTCGAAATTCGCTGGATGATCTATGTGTACGCTGGAATGACTCCGCGTGTCATTCGACTCACAAAATACTTCAAAAATGCCCCAATGATCCTTCCCCCAAACTCTTTGAGGGTTCGCATCATCGCAGCACTCGTTCCTCGTTCAATAAGTACATATATCAACCGTCTTCGTCAACGTCATTCCGCTCCTCTTTCTACATGTTTGGATCAGGGTAAATTTACCACCAAGCCATTAAGGTTATTGATCCAATTCCGGCCAACAGTTTTGCAGGTTTGCAAGGAATCTCGGGACAAAGTCTACAAGGAATTCCACTTTCAGAACAAGTCACGATTCGGTCTCAACGTTCCTGGCCTTACATTTACTAGGGGCCCTTATCTACATGCACAAAACCCAGAGGATTCAATTTCGAGGTTTATAGCACACATCATGTACTACTATTATTCTAACATCAAGGGTCGGAGACTCACGCTGGATGTCAAATTTTGGGAGTTTTTATGGAAAACAGATGTACTTAGTAACATTACCTTAGGTTACTTAACCTCACTCGAGCATTTGGAACTTGTCTTTCCCGCATCTTCACGGAAAGAAGTTGTTGGGGTTTGCAAAGGCGAGTTTGGTCCAAGAGGAGCTCCTCTTTGGTTTATAGGCTTGGAAAGGCTCCATGATGAGTTAAATGATATCATGAGAGACCATGCCGAGTTCAAATACCCTGCTGTGGAATTATACGTATTTGGCAAATAGCTTCATAAATGGCGAGGAAAATCTTCGATGATGTGGTCTGTACTGTAAAAGCTCTCTTTGCATGTGATATTACAGGGCATAAGGTATAAGGAAAGTGACAATTACAAGGGTATTGTACGAAGTATCTAGTTCTAGCATAAAATAACTAGTAGCATTCAGGCTATGAATGCCAGGATCCGTCTATCAAATTCAAGGGCACCCCTTTTGCTTTCTACATTGGCATTTATTCTCAGAAGTGCCTGATCACATCGTATACCTATTAGGATACGTAAAGTGCACTATTCCCTCTTTCCTAGCTTTCTAGAAAAACAGAGGCCATCAGGGAAATCCGTATCTAGAGTCTAAAACCAAAACTGGGCTCTCTAAACCTGTTCTGTTCTATCTGTTGCTTTTCACAGTACTTGGAACTACCACAGCTTTAGTGACTAAGCCTAATGCGCAGACTTCTCATTTACTAAGATAAAATATGCGTTTTTGATCAAGTCTAGGCACGAGAGACCTATACTGAATTCTAAAGAATAGAAGCACTATTTTCACAGAGACAACATTTCGTTAGCAGTATTTTCTTCGCTTTGGATTATCCCAAAGACAAATGGTCTCTAAATCTGTTGAACGTATGAAATTCAGACCTCGAGTTGACTGCACGTAACCACTTACGAACTAATTGTCAGTAAAATTAGCCTCTACGATTTATCTGAAGTCTTCACCTTTTAGAACTTACAGTTATAAGTCTTGAAGAATATACTTGTACCAACGACTAAATATATAAGTGTTGTGTTATGTGCGGCAGTAAAGTAAATAAGGTCTAGGTAAACTAGCCTTTTTGTAAGCTTTCGTCTACAAAACATATTAATCTCACTCTAAAAACAAACAAGATTAGTTTTAAAAATTGCATCGTTACTACTGTCACGAGGAATAAATAGTAAATAATTCACATAGTAACTATCATTGTCTAAATAACTAAATTGCTATAGATAAAGAACAATGACTAGGCAAATAAGAACGAGTGTCCCTCGCTAAATTTCCTACATAAACTCTTTTATAACCATCTCGATCTCGTGAGTCGATCCTTCCCCCAAGGATCCGCACCATTCTCCAGTAAGAACCTAGCATTATCAACTCGTTCTGCACGTACAGCCCAATGCAATAGCGGACCAAGGGCAAACGCGCCAAACTTAAAGTCATCTAAAGCATTGGGGTCGTAGCCGAGCTCAAGGAGATGTTTTAGACTGGAATTCTTGGAGAGGATGTGCTGAATAGCATGGTAGGGTCTGAACTATCTTGATCAGGTAATTCTGAAATATTGTCTGATGTAGGCTCGCGGGAGCTTTTGTACTCTCCACATTCAGTCGCAAGGTGCAATGGTAAGCTATCTTCAAGCCTGGCGCCGTGCTGTATAAGGAGGCCTATGACAGCTACTGCAATTGATGAATCTCTGCAAGCAGTCACATTAAGAATACTTCCGGAATATGAAACTATGGGCTTCTTTGAACTAAATGGGTGGTGGGGATGAGGACCAAGGTTCGGGTTTGCGCTGTGCTCGAGGAACCATTTTGTTAATGGAAGCGACCAAGTGACAACGCGACTACAATACAAATAACACAAAGAGTAAGTATATTGTTAAGAAGTATTGATGTTGAGTTTTCAAGGATGGATATACCTTAACCCCGTTTGATTAGACCCGTATACCGAGGAATTAATATCCCAACCTTCTTGAAGGAAAAACTCGAACGTATCAACAGACATTTTCCTGACTGCAGCATGGAAGGGCATGGGTTGCCAAATTACTGCTCCAGCAAGGAATATGTAGGATACAGAAGTCTGCTTGAGGACTTTTTGGGACGGCGGATATAATAGTATCCGCGGTCATGCAACCCCTTCTCTTCCCGGAACTAACCAACATCACCGCCAGCTTCGTCATCTCTTCAAGAACATTATGTCTATTGCTCTTAGGCCTCGCGATTCACTACGGAATAATTTGCATGCAGCAATATGTTTACTTGGATTAATCACAGCGCGCCCAGCGAATCTGGATGAGCTAAGCATTGAGAGCGAGGAGTCCGTCGCGGAGAAAACCTCCTCCGATGTAGAAGATGACGCAGAAGATGATACTGAAAATCTAGAAGATGTTGAGATCAGCAGCACAGATGATGAAAAGAAGCACGATCTCGACGCATTACGGAACAAAGTCCTTGATCGATTAGCTGAAACACTGGCAAGATATAAGTCGGACCCCAAAGGAGGCAAAGGTTCACTCCTCGGTCCCAAACATGTCTCCAGTACTATGATGATCATGTATGACGATGAGAATAAAGTCAAGATCCTCTGTGCGAAAAATGAAGGGCTGGCTCAAGGAAACTCAACCGACGACACAGACTTTCTCAATTCTTGGAAAGCATGTATGGAGCGCATATCACGAGCAGGTAGATTAATTCGTGCTTTGGGCTCGTCGCATCCTAACAAAATTTAGGAACAGTAATAGAAAAAGACAATTCCTATATGTTCGATCTTGTTTTGAAATACCAACAACCTAGGATCAGCTACTATGTTGAGAAGTTAAGGCATGCATTTCGATTCGAAGAGCCTGCAAAACGTTGAGACCTTAACAAGCGGCCACCATTGTCTGACGTGTGGCTTAAGAAGCTGCCAAATGTCAGAAGCCGTATCTGGGTTGACGATAGTGGAAACGAGTTCGAGTTCCTAGCACGCTCGTCCGATGAAGCCGACAACAATTCCAAAGTTGCTTTGTCTGCTCAAAGTTTAACAAACGTCGAGGACAAAGTGAGCACTATCTTATGTGTGGTTGACAAACTCTCCAACTTAGATATTGGGATGGCGAATGACCCTCGTCAGGAAGCTCTACTGAAGGAGCTATTGCCATCTTTGTTTGCTGTCTGGAGGTCGGCTCGGTTTCAAGCATCGATGAAGGCACAACTGCACGCACGGTTCCAGCAGTCACAACATCGGCAAAAGAGACGGAGTGAGGTTATGACAGCCTTAAAATTCCTTTGTCGATGTTACTACGCCGTCGTAACGTTCATTCAGGCTGCAGATACCATGCAAATCTTCCAGAACATCGAGTGCATCCCAGTTTCTGTTCCTCCCAAGCCATCGAAAGTGGCACGGCCCAAAGCTGCTCGAGCAGAAGGAACCCCAGTGGAGGTTGCCAAAAGTCTCGGACTCCAATTGTGCGGTACTGGCTGGATTGATCATCTTGAAAAGCAGAAGACTAAAGCAGCCTTCAAGCAGCTTCGAGGTGAAACGTGTTATGTCCACGCCGAGATTCAGATGTTACTTTATCAGAATAGCTCTGCTATGTCTCCAGATGAACAAGGCAAGGTACATCCCTACATCGGATGCAGTAAGCGCTGCTGTTTACTCTGCTGGCTGTTTATTCGAATCCACGGCGCCTTTCATGTTTGAGGAAGTCACGAAACCGTCATACACAGATGGGAACTTCCAATGGCCTCACTTACAGAGCCTGCCACTTCCAAATTTCAGTCGATCTCTGATGATCTCTCCAGTATTATAAAGATTATCCTTCAGAACATGTTCGACCAATCTTTTCCTTTGACACATCCCAAGCTCCTCGCCCAATCTTCAGCCGCACTGTCTACAACACAAACCGTACTCGACCGAGAAAAGGCTGAAATGGAGAGATCACAGCTCAAGATGAGGTGAGAATTTCTGCCATTGAAACTTTAATTACTAACAAACATTGCAGGCAAATGATGATGGGGCAAGTGGTGACGGACGATGGTCTCCTCGTTCTGGAAAATTATCAGAAGCCGGGATTTGTCTCTGTTATTGGAGGATCGCTCATCAAGCCGAAGGATATGACATTCCAGGAAGCAGAAATCTACAAGGAGAACCATATCCGTGGCAAATTTGGATTAGAGAAATCTGACCAAATGCCTCCAAAACAATCAAGGGTTGAGAAAAACACCTGCCGTCGTTGTAGCTCCCCGTCAAACCTCCATTGTTCAGCCTGCAGAACGAAATACTGCTCCAGATCTTGCCAGAAAAAGGACTGGAAACGGCACATCTTCACCTGCACGATCAACAACCGGCCGAATGATGTTGACTATCTGAAGATTATCATGGCACGATGGTCTCGTTCCACAAAAAAGGAGTTGAGACAAGCACAGATTCTGTTAGATCTATATTCTGACAATGATCTATGCAAGACGTTCGGATTTAATAACTGCTTCAACAGTGGCGAGGTTGCCAATCTTCTTTGCTTTTATAATCATATGACCTCCAAGCTAAGCACCAACGGTGTTCAAGTGGGAGTCAATGAGGGAAATTTGGGTGACTACATGGAAGTCTTTGCAGAGTTAACTCAACATGACCGGAAAGATAGCTATTGTGACTGCCCCTGCTTTACATGGTTTCTTGGTCGACGGTCTACTAGTTTTAAAATTCCAAATTAGAAGGATTCTTATGCATACCAGATAATTGGCTTGCGCCGGGCCGAATATGTCCTTTCACTCGAGGAACGAGATGATGAAGTGGATCCTCTTTCAACAGCTGAAAAGGAAATATTGTCACTATACTCGATGTTATTCAGAGACTTCAACAACATTCCTGGCCCCCTCGATTCAGAATGGTTTGATTTTGGTTTCTGCTTTTGTACGAATCATGGCCAACGTATGGAGCTAGCAAAGCTCTACCTTCAGCTTGTGGAGAGCACGACATCAATTGGTGATATTGCTCGCGCTTATAAGTCAGAGTCACTCTCCGCGCTGATGAAAGACAGAGGCCTGGATCTTTCATTCTTTGAGGTAAACGGCATTCTTTTTCACCGACCCGGCCTCGAGGAGCGCGGTATCTATCGCCTCATAGCTGAGATCAATCACACGCTCTCAGGTCGATTCTGCTATTGCTTCATGTCAAAACCGAACTGTCACCCAAAGTTCGAAACTCACTTGAGTCGCGAAAGCGATGGTAATTATGGATTCCACGGAACCAATACGTGGAAACGTTGGCAACTTCTCAATTTCTACAAACACGTCTTCGACTATCCAGGTTTCAATGCCCGGAAGATGCAAGAGGCAAAACGGCATTCGGACCATGACAAACTTGGCCAGTACCTGGACTCGCTTGTCCCTGATTTCCAGAAGAAGATTTGTAATAGAGTGCTAGGAGATGCAATGTTCCCAAAAATAAAGGCATGTGTTAGATTCCCGCATGGCCGGCCGGAATGCTATTGCGTTATGCATGACACCATAGCTCCCGAAGGCTTGGATTGGGGCACGCTGTTGAATCTATCACATCTTAGAAGAATGATTTTTGAAGCTGAGGAGGCAGAGTTCAAAGTCATCAACTAGAACGATTCATAGTGCCGTATGCGGTTATTGAAGTCTTATTTTGATGGGTGGGAGCAATGCGTATACAATCAATGACGAATCTCATTGTTTTTGGCTATATGTGGGAGGAAAACCTTCCCTATTTACTCAGTAACAGCACAAACTCTATGTTAATTTTGTCATTCGTGGTTCCGTTTTAGCCTGCGGGCCTGAGTACGCATTGAGGAGCTATTTTGACCACTTTCCATGCTCTACCCGTTGTTTCGCACCGTAATGTACAATTTCTATTTTCGCTCCCTTGCGACCGGAATTCTTTTGCTAACTTTTTTGCTTCCACTTTTCGTGCATTCAATTCTTAGACTAAGGCAGGAATGTTGAAGTTCTTGATTTTCTTCTTCGCCATACGGAATAACGTTCCCTTCCTGATTGAGTAAGTAGCCGAGGCGAATGGCTGAATTCGAGACTGAATATTAGGATTGAACAGTTCGCACTTTTCTTCACCTAAGACAAATATAATCAGGAATACGTAGGAACCATGGTATAAACAGCGTAGAAGCTTATATAAATCTGCAAGCCAGCAGCACAAGAAAACTATATACAAGAATCCCACCCTCAACCCCTACCTATTCACCATTCTCTTGAACCTCTAGGAGATCCCCAAACAAAAACCCCTCTAAACACAACTTCCACTAATACTACTAGTAGAATTAACCACAAAAGCAGCCAACGGACTCCCCGCACACAACACGCCCTTAACAAACTGCTGCGCAACAATCGCCGCCCCCTCAGGACTAGTATGCGTATGATCATTCGGATAATAAGCATCAACAGTTGTAGCACCCTCCTTAATAAACTCATTAGCCATATAAAGACCATGATCAACAAAACTGGCCAGACCAGTCCCATTGGCATTCGTAGCACTCAGACTAGCATAGTCCGTAAATCTAGAAGCCGTATATGAACAAGTTCCAGATTCGCAGACGTTATTGGGAGTTGGGGAAGCTATTATGACGTGTGCTCCTTTTGCCGTGAAATTGTTGGCTGCGTTGGTTATGTAGGTTGGATATGTTTGGACTATTAGGCCGGCGGAGGTGGTACAGGTTTCATTTCCCGATCCTACGCAGTCGGATCGTCCGTTGTCGGTTGGTGTTAGGGATCCGCCGTCGTTGTGCCCGAATTCTATGATTACGTAGTCCGAGGATGTTACTACGTCGGCTATGGCGGAGAAGCGTTCTTCATCTGTGTAGGAGCGTGCTGAACGCCCGGCTATAGCGTCGTTTACTACATCGATGCCCGTGAGAGAATATGGGAGGTAGACACCCCAGCCTAAGAGGCTTGTTAATTGATTTGACTTGCTTGGTTGTTGTATGGAACTAGAAGAGGTATGTTTTTCTTTAGGGGAAAAGGGAATTTGTCGATGGCTTCCAAAACATACATTTCTGGAGCGAATAGCCTTTGGCGTACCTTGAGTACCAGTTCCACCACCTCCGAGCGCCATTGTAGAGTCTCCAGCTAGGTAGACCTTAGGCGTAGCTCTCTTCCCGGACCCATGAATTCCATCTCGTTGGGTAGGAGCAGCTGCAACCATTGCAGCAAGCTCGAGAGTAGCTAGTAATGCGGCGTTGAAAGAAACCATTGTCGCGAGTTGATAGTCGTAGAAAAGAATGTAGATATTGTAATACTCTAGGTATCTCGGCAAAGAGCAAAGAATTCAATAGACTGATCAACAGCAAGTGAAGGACAGAGCGACTGGCGCTAAAAGAATGTGTATAGAGGATGGAATAAAAGTACTGAAAAAAGAAATTCAAAAGAGCGCAAATACTACTTCTTATAAGCATGCGCTCAAGTTGTCGTTGCGGCGCAACGGGTCGCGGCGCTCAACTCACCTCATGTCCCTCTAATAAAAGGGAAACATTTCGTGAAACAATGGCAAAAATAAGCATAATCCAAAAAAAGGTATAAGAAACAACCATTATACGTAAGAAACATGGCACATACAAAGTAAACTTCCACGAACCCAGGACGTCGGCGTTTCATAAATTTGTGATGTTTATTTACGGAGACATCGGATGAACATGGTTCGCGTCCAGAGGTCCAAGTGCAAAGTAAGAAAAAAAGTAAGAGGAAATACTAGTCGCCAAGAAACCAATAACAAATTCTCGAAGCTATCAAGCCAGGTCTCGTAATGCTCGTCGTCTATTAATTCTGACTACGTAGCCTTCTATTATTGCCGTGCCGTCTTGCTAAACATGCTACATGCCACATGGGAGCATAAAAATCCCCGGAGATGTCGTCTGATGTTGAGCGTTAGCTACCCGACCCCACCTACAGTAGATCAAGGCCAAGATCGGACCTCGGGAAATAAAGACGTCTCGATGGAGAAGACCGGGTGAAATGATTGCGTGGTTGTGGGTTGATTTGTGGGCTGAAGGGGTTGAAGCGCAAGAGGCAATTTGTTTGAAACATTTGTCTGAGGTGCGTCGGATGACTAGAACAATAGAGGTGGTTGAAATAAAGTGTAACTGGCTAGGTAGATTTTGATAGCACTGTAATATATGAGAGCATTCGCATCTACTAAGACTGTAGTAGACATTCATCGCATCATTTAAAACGCAATGCTACAATGCTACAATGCTACATTTTCGCACTCATATATACCCATAACGCCCTTAATTTTGCCGCCCATATGCAACTACGTAAATACTGCTCGGGTATATGTCCATGTGAAAATGCTGCTGTCCGAGAGTAATTAGCTACAATACTAGTACACGTAGGATGATTTCTGAATGATGATCTCGACCATCCTTTTCTACTCACTATGTAGCCAGGTATTTTTGTGGCAAGCATTGGAAAGGAAGAGTTTTGAGCAAATGGTGAGTTTTCTCACCATTGTCGTTTCCTTCTCAATTCTTACTCATCTTCTGCGTCGTCATCAAGTTCCAAGAATCTGCCACTTTGAACTGCAGACTCAACAGGATTCTGGACATTCATAACACCTGTTTTCTTTAATCTCTCAAAGAGCACAAAAAGCTTCTCTGCTTCCATTTCCTTTTCTTGTTCGGTCATTTCCGGTAGGTCTACCTTAGCCTCCGAGTCTAGCCTTTGACCAGTGATTGGATTGATTAGTCTCTGATTGTCCTCGCGGCTGCTGGTACTGAAGGCCTCCATGGCGTTTTCTGGGACAGGCATATTGTGATTCATCAAAAAGCCTGAAGCAAATCCATAACCGACGTTCTGGACGAACTTCGCGGCATCCTTGTCTGATAATTCAAAAAGCAGTTCAGACACAGATTCGCGGACCGACGGTGCAACCGGGTTCGTAGATAACTTCAAAAGTCTGCCTGAGAGTGTAGATGCACGGCCAAGCACCTGCTTGCGGTCATCTTCAGAGGGAAGCATAGCTGTTTGCATAAAGTGTTGGACATCTGTGGGTGCGATTTCGTAGATCTTGCGCACTAAGGTAAGTAGTGATGGCACTTCTCTTTCAAGGTCGTCACCAGTGTATGTCTTCACAGACATATCTAAAAGTTCTATTAACCGTGCAGCGTTGATATTATGTTCTGATTTTGGAAAGAGCGTTGCAACGTTGTGTGTATCATCAAGATCGAGGCAAAGTGGCGCATGGACCAATGATCCAACTGGCGCATCGAGCGGTTTGTTGGCTGGTATTGGTCTCTTGTTGAGTATGATGAATACTGGCTGTAATGCTGGCGAGAATGCCTTGTTGCGTTGCGGGCAATGGTGCGCCAGATTAAACAGGAGCTTTAACGATTCAATCAAAGACATGTCCTCCATGGGGTCTATCTCCTTGACCTTCTTTGTCTTCGTGACATATTGTTTCGAGTGTCTGGTAATATTCTGGCAGATGGTATCCGCAATGTGGTGCTGATCAATGAGCTTTTCAATGTCTATGTTCGTGCCGTAGGTGGTAAGAAATATGATCCTCGATACCAGAAATTCGTCGTCTCGACTATCATTCTTGAGCTTGTTGCAGGCCTTTGCCTCATAACCCAAATCTACAAAAATCTGTCGTGTATCGGGTTTAAGTAGGAGGGCATTGGCTAGACATCTAAGCGCATTTCGAGAGGTCGTATTCGAGGGACTATTGAAGGCATGCCGCGACAGGGTTTCGATCCCCTTTACGTATGTTAGCTTCTGCTATACACTTTGAATCTGCGTTCTGTACCTGTTTCGTAAAGATAGGATCTGAGTAGGAGGGGTCTCGGCCAAAGACCTTGAGCGCTTCAAGATGTGCATCCCGCTCTGAAAAGAAGTCAATGAATTTGTCGGCAGGACGAAGACATGGAAGACTTACGATGCGGTAGGAGGCTAACCTTTTCCAGATCCGAGGTAAGTTTGTCCAAAACCTTTGTAACCTCCTCCAGTTTCGCTTTAGTTCAATCAGCATAAAATCCTTAGCATATCGCCTACATGCAGTGTCATGCAAGACATACCTGGACCGCTTGCACTCAGATCTACAGAAGAAGTCGACGAGCGTGGGGTTGGGGAAGTCATGATCGCAGAAGTTATGTGCCGACCATCTGCAAAGAAGGACGTCTCTTGAAGGCTGGGTTGGTCAATACTGCTTGCGCTCCTGTGAGCTTGTTGGGGCGTGTTCAGATTCGAAGCAAATGCGTAGGCTCGAGGAGGTTAATGTGAAGTTGTAATATAGCTACTGATGATGCTCAGCCTCGAGCCATCAATTCCTGGAAGTACTTGATGCCACGGTGGTGGCGGCGGGGACCAACTTTTGTGTGAATTGCGAATCTGCGAAAATGAGCGCGGCTCGGTGTGTCCGCAGAATAGACACTGGGTGAAAGGAGACGGATGCAAGTACAAGGAAGGGCTGAGCCTTACATGCAGGTTGGCAGAGTTGGCGAATAAGTAGGCGTCTGAGGAGGAGGAGGAGGAGTATTACCGTAGTACTAAGTAGTAATAAGCGCTCCGAACCAGAACGCGGGGAAGTCGTAGTCGGCAAAATGGGGTCACCGGTAGAACTGATAACCGTAGGGCACGCTAATAAGCAACAGCAACAACGATGGTGGACCAATCCCTATGTTAATAGCATCATGAGGACTGCTTAACCGTACAGTAGTTCGTCACTACCTCGAATTCATGTCAGATGACTCTTTACGGAAGCATACCTATTCTGAATCACCTGCTCTAGATCGCAAAGAAAGTGACTGAAATAATAAAAATAGTAGCTACCTTACCTAGGTATCCTTGCGCTGAGCTTTGGTGGGTGAGGCCAGGGAGCTGACTCAGCAACAACTTGACCTCACCCTCATCACCTCGTTGCTTTTCTTGGAGATCTAAATGCTGAGAAGAACTTCCAGGAGAAGGAGGTTGAGAATGAGCTATGTTGTATGCTGATTTCGCGTATCCATATAGCAAATTTAAGTTCTTTGCATAGCTCTAATTGCTCTCCCAACTTTTCCCAGAGCTAGGTATATTTTTCACTCAATGTTCGTCACGTGAGGTGCTGCTATGTAAGTGGTTCCTCGTCGCGGGCGCGTTCGCGCAACCACACCGCGTTCTTTAGGCATCTTCGCTTTTTGCGCATGCCAGCCTACCAGCCTCTTGTGTGACGCTCAACACATCACATCGACGACGCAGCGAGTTCCGGATTTCTCGCTCAATAATGGAATGAGCTTATTGGGACAGGAGCTCGACAGACAACTCGGTTCGATAGGTACATCCGGGTACATGTCTCGACGATAATCAGCAGCCATGGTACCGTCGACGTCTGGTCAACTCCTTAAGGCGCTTCCAACAAGACCACCAACTCCTCCACGAGAGGCAGAAAACACCGAAGCAAGATCAAGCTTCTTCGGATCTGTCTTCAATCTCTTCTCTTCTCAGTCTTCACCAGCATCCTCAATCGGGTCCCCCAATCTTGCCTCAGGGGCATCGAGAAGAAGTGTTACCTTTCTCGAGAGAGTCGAAGAAAGAGACCCACCATCGCTGTCTGTAGACGGCAAGTTCACTACATCCAAGCCCAAACCACGCCTTCTTGCAGCCTCAGCAGATCAAAAACCCAGGAAATCAATTCTCAAACCGTATAATGGACCTATTCCTATAGACCTCACGATAGGCACCAACTCGAAGCTTTTGCCGCCACACGCTTTCCCCAACCTCGCCACAATGCTCGAATCAATCGCACACCAGTTAGCTGGGAAGGACAGAAATTCTAGGGTGGACGCATACATGACTCTGTCAGGAGTGTTGAAGGCATCCGACAACATTCCTGATATCCAAGCTTTGAGGGACAAAATGAGCTTGCTTGAGCAGTTCATAGAGCGCGATATGTCTGCCAAGAATGCGTCTGGGCATCCAGATTCCGTTTTGATCATAAAGGCTCTGGAGCTTCTTTCCAGTTTCCTTTACAAGCAAGCCATTGCCGAGTTATTATCTGCCGAGTTTAGTGCTTTTGTGGTGGACCATGCTATCAAAGCCCTCCAAGATAAAGCTTTTAATGACGCCCTTGTCTCTAAGGATATCACCAAGCATTTGATGTTTGTCATGGCACAGCAAAAATTCTCGCCCAAGGTTTTGAATGCGGATAAAACTGTGAAATTGATCAAGGCTGTACATGACATTGAAAAGTATGTTAAAGGCAAAAGCATTGTTACTGGACGTATAAATGTGTACCGCAATCTTCTTAGGACTTCGCGATCTCACATGGTAAACAATACCGAATGGATTCAAGACGTCTTTGCCGACATGCTCAGCAGCATTAAAGAAATTCAGGAAGCTGCCATAGCCTTTGGTCTCGAAGCAGCATCACAGCTTGGTACAGAGTCCAAGATATCACGGGCTGTGTCTGAATTTTTTCTTCGGGGGTTAGAGGATAATTTGAAATACGCAGACTACTATGCAAAGACACTGAAGGCTATGGTCGAGAAGAAACAGCAGATTGCAGCAGTGCCACAAATCTGGAGCATTACAGTGTTGTTCCTTCGCAGCCGACCTCGACAATTTGAGCATTGGGCCTTTTACAAACCGTGGTGCCAGATATTGCAACCGTGCTTCAATACCAGCGACCATCAAGCAAAAATTGAGGCCAACTTCGCTTGGAATCGTTATATTTATGCGGTTCAACCGGATGAGAAAACCCCAGGATCAATTATCAAGAGACTTGCACAACCCCTCTTGAGCCAGCTAAGACGAAAACCTATCAACAAGTCAACAAGTGCAAAGAGGGCACGGCAATCTGCTATTGGAAGCCTCTGTACTCTTCTTTACTATACACTTAGGCCCCTTTCTACGTCAACTCAGGTTGATTTGTTCTGGGACGAATACGTTGCCGAGATTCTATGCCTGCTCACTCCTGCTATTCCATATCAAAATCAAGAAATGGTAGAGCACGATGTTGCAACCGCTTGTGCCATCTTGACAGGCCTTTTCAACTCCACTACACCTAGGCCTTGGGACGAGAATAGAGCAATGAGTAGTGATCTCATGAAAGCGAATGAACTTCCATCTCTTGACCCAAAATGGGTTCGCAAAAACGCCGCGAAAGTGTTCTCTTCAATGGAGCCGTTGCTTGAAAGGATGTTTTGGCAGTTGGCGGATGACAAAAGTGTCATCTCAATTCTTTGGAAGACCTATATCAAGACCATTGCGTCACCGGCTGCGAAGGAGATAAAAGTCTCATTGGACACAATGGGCTGTATAGCTAGAATCTTCAACATGCTTTACAGGATATGGCACGAAGGACCCCAAGGTTTGCGGACAATTACTTCGGGTGGGTCTCCTGAGTTCCTGGCAAGCATTTCGTTTTTCGTGTCAACAACTGTCTCCGAGCTTGGCTTACTTCCGTTCACCGAGAGACTCCTATCTGTTGGCCAACAGGATACCTTCATTGTCATTTCCACCCCTTCTCATCGACCCGATAAGTCACGCGGCATCGTGAAGTGCCCGTTGCACCATCTTGTGCTACTTTTCACCAACGACTCGCCTGGCTTTCATTGTGATGGTGGCCAGATGCAGGTTGAAGGCTTTGTGCCGTCGAATTTTCGGCAGACGATCAGCGTCATTCTAGCACCATTTTTTGATGCTCGACCTTCCAGTAAATCACGAACTGGTCTTGCTCATGAGCTCTTGCAACTACTGCCCGCACAACCTACATACAGCTCACAGATTCTTCGGCGAGTTCTAGCAGACTTTGCACCAGACGCTGTACCTAAGCCACGACATGATGATTCTCAAGTCCAATTCGAACCAATCGCATCATCTCCCCTTGCCGAAAGAGTTCTTGATTCTCAGCTTCTCACCGACCGGCAAAAGGAAGTAAAGGAGCGCCAACAAGCTGAAGCTGCGGCAATGTTTCCAGACATCAGGTCTAGCCCGAGGACAAATACAAGATCCGCACAGAAGTCTGTTATTACAAACCACGATCTTCCTATATTTAATCTCGAACCCGTGTCGAACCATGACCCGGAAGGAACAATGGCCGTGGAACGACAGACAACTCCAACCATGCCGGTAACCGACTTTGATGACTTTATCACATCATCTCCAACCCCGACCCGAGTTTCACGTGGCGATAATAATGTCTCTCTCCCATTATCTTCACCTGAGCAAGAAGCAGACGTGCAGACACCCGATGAATTCATGTACAGTGAAGATATTCCATCCTCACCTCCTGAAATCACAGGCAATAGTGTTTCGTTTGACCCCTCTGCTCAAGTAGATCCTTATGCTGTCATGAACCCATCAAAACTGTCAACCTTAGAAAACGCCGCAAATCAATCTGCAGAGATTGTGGCTAGCACCGAAACGAACCAAAATCATGAGGTTATCGATACCCCCAGCACTCCTATAAAGTCACCGAACAATCAGCGTCTGAAAGAAGTCTTTGTTGATGCGGTTTCGAGCCCCCCATCTTCTAATAAGAACACCGCCGAAGACGAAATATTCGTAGATGCAATCTCTTCTCCACAACATATTGAAAGGAATCGGACCTCTTCCCTGAGTGACTTCGATGAATCTAGTATGATAAGAATCATGCACGAATTTGATAAAGGAACTGAGGGGTCTCTCGAGCGGTCTCCAGTGCAGGAGAATTCGGAGTCGGCAAAGAAAGGCACTCCTCCAGCACCAATTGAAGAGCACCAAGAACACGAGGCAGAGCCTCAACGACCCCCTGAAGAAATGGACTGCATAATCGTCAAGATACCTGAAGGTTTCCAGGTTCCGAGGGGGCCAAATTCGCAACGTCTCGCTGCTGTTAAACCAAGGAGAACACGCCGCAGCACCTCAGTGGCATCATCACAGCAATCATCTCTTCCCGAGACACCAGAAAGCAAGCGTATTGCCAAACACATAGCTGCCCAGCAATCCCCGAAGATGCGTGTTGTCATCCACGTTCCGCCAACTCGGTCTAGCCCTCGTAAAAGAAAACTTGACGATCTTGAGGCTGCTGAGGATATCAGCGGGGTACCTGATAGCCAAAAAGCGGACGCAGAGACTCAGACCGCTCGAGTAGGCAAAAAACGCAAGAGTCGCGATTCTGACCAATCATTACAGGATGAAGATGAGACGAGGGACGAAGAGATGGTTGAAAGTTCAGAATTGCCGGATTCCATGGATTCCATGTGTTCGCACCTACCGATGGTTTCTACAGAGGTCGAAGGTAGCATCGAAGGAGAACAGCCGGCAATGGATGCTGAGGTCGAAGTACCTACATACGAGAGCATGAGGGAGAAGCTGCGAAGCCTCATCAACGATCTGGGCATTTCGAAGCTATCTCGAGAACAGGGTAACGAGCTAGAGGATGATTTTATGGATGCAAAAAAGAAATTGTATGATGCCGTGGCGATGGGAAGGGGAAGGTCTTGATTTGGATAGCGCATTGCGTTGGAGTTCTTTAAGGGTTAAAGCATATAGGTATCTGGAGTGTAACATGGCATGGAGTAACTATAATTGCATTGAGTTGCTTGGTTGTGCGGTTTATAAGAGGGAATGAAAGTGTGGAAGGAGTTAGATACCAGAAATGAGATATGTATATGTCATTTCCTTGGAAGCGGTCTGCTCGGTTCACTTCATTATTCACTAAGGGATGACTTGATAGTAGTCCTTGGACTATCGTAGACTCGATGCCAAATCCGTTCTATTGCATATCATATCATATCATATAATATCATATTAGGTGATGGAATGGATGTCACGAGTATGTGCCGTTGGAATGGATTGACGCAAATAGCATAGCGTGTCGTGTTTGAACCCCTGCGGTTCTGCGGTTTCATGTTCCGGGCTGAACAGAACAGGACCAGCATGTTTCGGCGTTCGCTAACATCCCACGATGACAACGGCCAACCAACCCCACCTGCTAGCATCGTTCTGACTTCTGTCTACAGTACCTTCTACCCTTCGACCTTTCATCACCACCTCAACTTTCCCTGCTCGACATCAAAAGCTTCATTTTCCAAACCCTGAAGCTGTGTTCAAGCTCCATTGCATCTGCGACATAAGCAAATCATCATTTCAAAGCTTCACGATTCTTCCGGATCACGAAACAGAAGCTCCACGGCCGTAGGTTCTTTGGTACATTCCATCGCATTCCTTCAACGTCACTCCAACAACACCAAACAAGGGACGTCAACAAACGAGACCCTCTAATCTCTACGCATCCGCAATCAATTCAATTCTTGAATCGATACACAGCTGCAATCATGTCTAAGCCTGCCACCAAGAAGACCCCTCCAACCCTCACCGTCTCCTCACCGGGCCTCCCCCCACAACCCCAAGTCAACATAACTCATGGCAATTCACGCATCTCGGCCGTACTTCCCACGGGTGAATCTGTAGAGATCCTACTTTACGGTGCAACAATTCTCTCTTGGAAAGATGCCAAAGGAGCTGAGAAGCTCTGGCTGTCCGAAGCCGCAAAGCTCGATGGAACCAAGGCTGTTCGTGGTGGAATTCCGCTTGTCTTCCCTGTCTTCGGTACTGATCCCAGCCACAAGGAGACGGGTAAGTTGCCGCAGCATGGATTTGCTAGATCCAGCCGGTGGGAGTTTCTAGGGAAGAGCACTAGTGAGACTTCTGCGGTGGAGGAGAAGGGTGGAGAAGCGGGTGACAGTTCGATTAAGCTGGATTTTGGACTGTCGCCTAGCAACTTGAGTGCTGAGGCTAGAGAGGCGTGGCCGTATGAATTTGGATTGATCTACAGTGTTACGCTCAGCCGGGATGGTTTAACGACGAGTATTGTTGTACGCAATGAGGAAGACGCCGAGACTGGAAAAGGCTGGGAGTTTCAGGTCTTGATGCACAGTTATCTGCGGGTCAATGTGAGTATTTCCTTATTATTTCCCCGCTTTAAGTTCTTTAGCCTGCTACGAAGATGCATTGTGCTGACTCTTTCACGAACAGGACATATCAGACGTGTCGATCCGAGGACTAGAATCCTCCCCATTCCTTGACAAAGTAGCCGGCACATCCACCACTTCCCCATCCGCCCATCTCACGCTGTCCTCTCAGACCGATCGAGTCTACACTCCCGCTGGCGGAGTCGCAGCTCCCATCCTCGTCGCTGAGGCTGGAAAGAAGAAGTTTGGCATCGTACGAGATAATCTCAATGAAGTTGTTGTTTGGAACCCTTGGATTGAGGGTGCCAAAGAAATAGGTGATTTTGCACCCAAGGATGGTTATCGGAATATGATCTGTGTGGAGGCGGGTGCTGTACGCGGCTATCAGAAGTTAGAGGCTGGAGAAACATTTGAGGGTGGTCAGGTTGTCATGAGTGCAAACTAAGTCGTTAAAGCGAAGTGAAATTTGGACTTGGGATTTGGAGCAGTAGCTCCTTAGTAGTGAGATATTTCATGGGTACGAAATACGACGAATAGGAGACATTGATGGGTTTAAATGAGCACCTAACATTCATGACTAAAGAAATGGATGGCATTCAACGGATGGAGGATACGAATTTTCTTAGACTCATGATGTAACGGGACAGGAAACAGAACTTGGCGAGGTTTTCTGTTAGGTTTTACTCTACCCTTGAGCTATTACCTACTATTATAACAAATAGATTTCCTGCGAAAAATCTTCTCTGTGCTGTTCAATTATGTGCAATGGGTCTAAACTGCGGTCGAGTCGCTCTGATACTCTACAAGTGGGATTGAATATTACATTTTGTTATACTTAGTGTGCAATTAAGCTTTTTAGATCTGATTGTGGTGTAGATCTCTTAATAGCTTAAGTATGGCACTAAGTTAATCTCTTAGCATTTCCTATTTTAATGATTCTGTTAAGCTTACCACGCTTATATTAAAGCGTTATATCGAGGGATAATTCATGTAGCGTTAGTTGGATACCCCTTCCACCATTTATGGTTATAATACTCACGAACTAATAGGATATGTATAATATGAACTATACTAAGAGTCTGGAATAGGTAGGCAGTTATATAGCAGTATAGTGACTTACTTGATTTGAGTAACTGGCTTATTTAAAGGAGTCGATGATATATGCCACATTCGCAAGTCCTGTAACATTGAGCGCCATTAGGTAGCGAATTCACTAATCTCATTATTAACGAACGCTGCCGTCGCACATCATTCTGTATCCAGGGCTTGCGAATTGAGATATAAACGAGCTCAGCTCGCAAGGTCCCAAATCATACGGTGCCTGAATCGATGGTTGAGAGGCTTATCAGTAGATGATATCCCCCTCTCTATGTTCTTTTCATTGGCGATTAAGCGAGGCTGACTTGAAAGGCACCTCAGCTTCATGCTGCTCCGTTTGAAATGGGGTGTTAGTATTATGATTAATCTTAAATCGCAAAGGTCGACAATGTCACTTAGGATCGTTATCCTATAGGTAAAAAATTCTACTTCTGTATCCTGATTTGGTATAGCACCACCTAGGAAAAAGCCGACTATTATTAGGAGTAAAAGGAAAGTAGATTGGATATCTCTGCCCTATTTGCCTCGCTTAGAAGCACCTACAGTATGCATAAGCACAGTAACATGGCTCGCATGGCAAGGCATACTTTGAAGTAAGCAATCAGCCCTAGCTAGCGCCTAATCCAGTCCCCTGACACTTGCGTCCTCTATACACACTGCATCCTACGCTACCTCACTCTCCACCCCCAGAAACTGTATTCCACAACTTCTAGCTCCATCATCACCATCTTATCTGAAAAGTATTTCGGCACTCCTATCTGAAGTTGAAACACCACCGCACTGTTTTCAGCATCCTCACCATGGCTTTCTGAGAGGTTTTTCTCTATTGACTGGTCAACGAGGCTGAGAGCAGCAACTATGCTTAGTACTTCGACTGCACATCTCGCCGATTGCGATGCGCCATATTGCGGTATGATGACTTCACCTTTGATAGTAGGACCTGTCGGGACACAGGAGATGCAGGGGTAAGATCTTATCCTCTTTCCTTTATTTTTTCTTTCTTTGTAGCGTCGTCTTGATTATTCTGTAAGAGATTATTTCAGATCGTTATCTATTGAGATACAAGTGATGAACTTGAGTATGTCAACTAAAAGTCCCGAGTAACTCATTTGATTCGATTAAGCCATCCCTTGCATATCAATACAACCCAAATAAAAATGATCTTTTACAAAACAATTCATTCCCCAAAAATACTTCCTCTAAGCTTACGACACCAGGTCAAATCTACAAAGAATAGCGATAGAAAACGCTCGTGCTGCTTATTCGCGCCTGCCAAATAGAGCGACGACGTTCCAAGAATGTATCCGCCGGGCAGACTCCATAGCAGACGTGATGAATGCAGTTGTAGAGCGGCATTATTCCCACAAGAGCAAAAAGAGCACGAAATTGCTTAGCAAGTTTCAGGAGTATACGCTTTGGTTACAGAATATTTCTGATGTCGTTGATGTGGTGGTGCAGACTCAGGCTGGAATTGGTTGTCCACTTTGGGCACCAATTAAATTTGTTCTTCAGGTTTGTATATTTTTTCTTTAAACACGAGGTTATGAGCCGATTAATTTGTGGATTTTGTTAAGTGAGTTACTCAAGTCAAATAAGTTACCCACGTCAAGTGAGCTTACTCATTTTCTGGATAACTCACTTGTCTTGAGTGACCCACTTAGCCCACGTAATTCGCTGTTCTGCATAGAATCCATAAAACCAGGCGGTTCATCTGTCTTGAACTTGTCGGCTGTCACTGGATTAGTATTGATGCTCCTGCCTTGTATATAACTTGAGCTTCGAGCTCTTCCTTTCTTCTATTCGAGCCTTTACCACCCACAATTGAAACTATCCTTGTGCCCAACATCGGCACACCTCTTTTGTCACGACCAGAATCTAAGCTAATAGCTACATAACAGATTTCTAAAGACCATGCACAGGCTGCCGAAATCATCATTGAGCTGATCAAAACAATTTCCGAAAATATTACCCGCTTCGACATTTACAAAGCGCTCCACGACGAACCCGAGCTGCAAGCTGCCCTACTAGATATTTTCAGTGACGTGGTTGAGTTTTCAGTACTAGCCTCGCAATACTTCGGACGCCATACGGTAGTCCGATTGACAAGGTTGATTGCGCGCCCTTTTAAAGAGGAGTTCCAGGACATATTTAGCCGTATTAAAAGACACTCAAAAAATGTAGATAGTACGGCATTGACCATCGAAATACGGCGACAGGATGCTTTTCGTAAGGGTAAAGTCATGTCCCCTGTGACATATAGAGTTCTGCTAACGGATATATCAGTATCTGAGTCCCAAAAGAAGCAAGATCTAAAAGTTCAATGCGAGGCTTGGTTGAAGCCAACAAACAATAGGGCAATACAACAGACTTATTCTCAGACTAAGTTGGAAGGAACCTGCGAATGGATTTGGTTGAATTCTTCTTTCAATGAATGGAGGGATATCACTCTACCTCTAGCTCCGGACCGACTTTTGTGCATCTACGGAACCCACGGTTGTGGTAAAACGATCCTGGCTTCATCAATCGTTGATCGTCTACATCAAGAACACTCGCGGACACTTTTCTTCTCTTTTTCAGGTACGGAAGTTGGCCGTCAGACCTTTGATGGCTTGGTTCGTAGTTTTCTGTGGCAGTTATTGCAACATACTAGCGACGAAAAGAGCCTCCATATGTTGCATGACCTGATGCTAAAAGGAGCACCGTTGGTAGAGGAGCTGTGGAGTTGCTTCAAACATGTTGCAACACTAATTACAGAACCAGTCTACTGCATCATTGACGGCATCGATGAGTCTACTGGTTCTACCCAACTTTTACTCGGCCATATCCTCGAATTGCTCACAACCCAAGCGAATTTCCGGTCTATCTTCCTAGGTCGACCACATGTACTTCAAGCTGTCATTAGTGCAACAAGTCACACGATCGAAATAACACCGAAGTTGATCAAACAGGATATTGACGTATATATTGATACTCAGATTGAGAGGTTTGAAATCTTGAGGCTTCCCACAATACGGGAAACAATATTCTCGACATTGCGAGAGAAATCCAACGGTATGTTTCTGTGGGTAAAGCTGATGATTGACGATCTTCAGAAATCTGGTACAGCAGCAGAAGTCCGAGACAGACTCCGCGACATACCGCGCGGTCTTCAAATGGCATACCGTCTCCACTTATCACGGCTCGTCGACCGACTCGATACTTATGAAATGGTCCTTGCTAAGAATGTCTTGACTTTTGTGGTGACCTCGTTTTGTCCCTTGGATATCGCTGAATTACGAGTTGCTCATGCCCTTCAGTGTAGCCACTCTCCCCCTCTCGAAGATCATTTACTCATAAGTCCCGAGCAAAAAGTCCTGGATGTCTGTGGTAGTCTTGTCAATATATCAAATGGTCTGGTTCGCCCTGTTCACTTCTCTCTCAATGAATTTCTTACGAGGCCAGAAGATGAATGGACTGGGAGCGAAAACTTCAAAACGAGTGTTTTCCGAGTAGACCTGGAAGACTCTCACCAAACATTAGGCTGTATGTGCATCAGCTACTTACAGATGGGTAATTTCGATGGGCCATTATTCGACACAGATACCCTGTTGGCTCTCAAAAGCAAATACACATTCCTGAAATACGCGTCCAAATACGTAGCCTCCCATTTATCACGTTCGGGACCACTTTCAGCAAAACTCCAGGGCAAGCTGATGCAGTTTCTGGAGTCGGTAAATGTGACCTCGTGGATGGAGTATCTATACATGATGAGTCTTGAAGAAGAAAACAATGAAATGTTCGGCGAGCTCGAAAAGTTTGTCTACTGGTTACATGATGGAGGCCTCCAACCAACGCGTTTCCTTGATGGAATTAAGATGGGCTTGAGTCAGGAACTTTCCAGGCGGGTTGATACATTTGGAGAAGCTGACCCGCGCACGGAGCAGTGCAATATTCTCTTAGAAGCCCTTCCAAGCCTTCTCCTTGAATTCCCCTCCGAGACCATACCTCGAATAAACACCGAGAGCATTGAAGACACACACCCGAGTGTGAACTTGGAGGAACGATCTCAGAACAAGGTGTGTCGAAACTGGAAACTGAGAGTTTTCGACCCAGGTCGCATCTTACAAAGCCTTGAAAAGAGTTCAGATTTGTCACTGCATGCACAAGTCGATATGCTCCTCAGATTACAGATCCACCTCCGGCGAGTTAAATGCCTGACAGACCCACTCAAAATGTTGTTTAATTTCATATTAAATAAGGCACCTACAATTCCCATATATGCTCTAATGGCGATCGCTGCCTTCTACAGCAGACTAGATAAATCAGACGAAGCTATTGAAGTTTACAATGTGGCATTCAAGAAAGTAGAGACTCGGGAAATACCGATAAAATATTCAATCTTACATTTTATATGCTGGGAACTGAATAAGCAAGGAAAGTACACAGAAGCAGAGCCTCTCGCTCGCTGTATATTGGAGGGGAGGGAAAGAATACTAGGGATGGAAAATAAGGAGACCTTACGTGCCCTTGAGTTACTTGCAAGAATTATGACGGCACTAGGACGGTACAATGAGACTAAAGAGCTACGCGAACGAGTGGTGGAAGGAAGAGAGAAGGTTATTGGGCACGAGCACCATGACACGTTAGTGAGCATATGTAATCTCGGTGTAGTATTCGAGAGGATGAAAAGATTTGAGGAGGCTGAGAAAATGTTTCGAAAGGCGATTGAACGAGGACGGACGTCTTTGGGAGAGGAACATCATAACTTTCTGCTCTATGTTGATAATCTAGCTATTGTTTTGGAAAGGCAGGGGCGGTATGAGGAAGCTGAGGAGAGATTCCGTTGGGTACTGAAGAAACGGGAGGAAGTCTTGGGGTTGGAACACAAGGATACTATAAAAAGTAGAAAAGGACTAGAATGTACGCTGGCCAATGCTGAGGATTCAGAAAGTCTTCGTAGTTGGGGGAGTTGTAGTTCAATTATTATCGTGGATGTAGATTCAGAGTATTCGGATTTGTAGGTTACTCAAATTAACTCGACTACTTAAACTAAGACAGTTACTCAAAGCAAGTAAGTTCGTAAGGTCTTTTAGTTATTAACTTATTTGATTTGGGTAACCTACTTGATTTGCGGACCTCAATTATTTGAGTAACCCACTTGATTTAAGTAATTCACTTAATTTGAGTAACTGACTTATTTATATAACTCACTTTATCCCGGTATTTGATTAAAAGGTTTCATCAAGTATGTAATTATCTATAGTCAATATTTACAGCATTAATTTCATAAGTATCATAAGTCCACCATCAAAATCCCAGCTACTCAACCGTAGCATACCATTTAATCTCCATCCCAGGCTGCACCTTAACTGGAACCTCATTCCCTTGCAATCCCCTCAAACTAACCTGACCAGGTCCATTTCCAAAAAGCGTCCTCTTACTCGTATCAACATCAAACATAACATCCGTAGCATTCGAAAATGGATGGCATAATGGTGTTGTACCTCCATTAACTAATGCCACACCCAATCTATCACCAACAGCAACGGTTGCATTAGTAACCGGGACTCTAATTACTGCCATTGATGTAGTTAATTCGGATGGCAAGATATTGGTTGTTGCTAATGTTTCCCAGACGTAGCGTGGCGTGAAGAAATTTGTATTGTTGGTGTAGCGGAAAACTGTTATTGAGAGGTTTCCTGTTGCAGAGTCGGCGGCCATATTTACACCTACTTCTGTCAAGGATCCGGCTTTGGATGATGCCCAGGTTTGGTAAAGGGAGAGTGCTGGTAGGTCGCAGATTATTCCGTAAGCGGTAGATTCACCTGAACCATCGGTTGCGTTAATTGCACGCCCTGCTGTAGTAACACTAGTATTGGTCCCTTGGTTAAACTCAATTGTGTTTTGTACTCCTACTATGCAGTCGAGATCTTGGAGCGAGCCATCACTGTTGAACTGTAATGGTTGAAATTGATGTCCGTGAAGTCCATTACGGGCACCGAGTACAGTATCAGGCACGTCAATAAGATTGTCTGCTTGGAGTAGATATGTTGTTGCGCCACCTGAAGGGGAAGGTAGAACGAGGACACCTGTAGGTTGACCACCACATGTATCCCCACTGATGATTTGACGTTCCCAAGGTCCTTGGATGGATTTCGATCTGTAGACAACAAGGATAGTATGTGTGCAGAACCCGCAAGTGTTAGAGGCCATGACATAGAAATAGTCCCCTCGTTGGAAGATATCGGGAGATTCGGCTTCGAAATCTACTAGATCTCCGATTGGAAGTATTTGATACGCTTCTCCTGTGGTATTTTTCAAGTCACTGGTGAGCTGTTGAACGTAAATGCTTTGTAGAAAGGGTGGCCATATTGAAGCTCCTGTTGTCGTGAAGTCGATAAGAGAGTAAGCGAGATATCCAGTTCCATTTATGACTTCGACAGAGAAATCCCCTGCCATTTCGGCTTCTCCTTGAACACCAACTAGAGCTCTTTCTTCCACTTGTGCGTATCCACTTGTCGGGCTTGAGCTCGTGAAAAGTTTATAGCCCGGCGTGAGAGCATTCACCCACAAAACGTACTCGCTAGCAGCTTCATTGTAAACGATATGAGGACGTCCACAATTTCCAGTCAATGTACCAAAGCAGAGGGCCTTTATTTCCGTTGTGTTCGGGTCGAAGAGAAAACCGTTATTTTGCCAGTGTACGAGATCGAGAGAGGAATAGGAAATTATTCCACAGAACTCTTCTCCGCATCCGAAAGATAGGCCGTACCAAACGTACATGCCACCTAGATAATCAATCTTGCCGCTTGTTGTATCTATGGCATTACCATCCGTATCGAACATATAATGATTGCCATTGGTAAATGTTGCAGAGATTCCAGCGGCTGATACAAGATTGGTGATAATTGACAGGCAAACCACAAGTGAGGCCAGGGTTTGCTGCAACATGGCGAATGAGAACCAGAGAAGACTAAAACTAAGAGACGATGTAAGTATAATGGAAAAATGCGTGGGAAAAAGTAGCAACTAAGTACCTGATGGTCCAAACTACGCTATGACTGTGGGGTTCCTCCTTGTGCTCTACCACACCTTGCTCTGCGTGTAGTCTACCTGACCTTTCTAGCTCATATAGGATATACTAAGCACGGTTTTATCTGGGGAACAAGGTTGAATTTATATCAGAGATTAAACTTCCCAAGGGTTTAAAACCCTTAGTCTGTCCCATATAACCAAGAGATTTTGGGTAGCTCACGGAGATCGGGTTGAGATCTACTGGATCCCTAACGTCAGCTAGTTGAGGAATATTCTCAATTGTAACTGGTACGGATGCGATTCGGAGATTGATTCCCACCTTCATCCCAGGGGAAGGTTGATCAGAGAACTTTAAGGTGCGTGGTAGGTGGACGGTACCTGCTTGACCACCTGGTCTAGGGTGGACTTTTCCTCCGCATAGTGGACGACGGGAGGAGCTTGGAGGCTTGAAGCGAAAGAACTTAGGGCCACCCCACAATTCCGCAATCTCAAATTACTGGGATATTGTATAGAGCAGAGCTACACGTGACTAGTATCTTGAGGGGATTGAAGCGTTGTGACTGATTGTGGTGGACGAAGCATGGGAGACTTCGGTATCTTCCGTAGATATAGCGGCCGCGATTTGGCGGTGCTGAAAGAAACAGCAGTCCACTTAGTCCGAGGTTGCTGAATTATGCACTGTAATATGCTACGGGTTGACGCTTGGAAGTCATTTCAAGCCCAAGACGCTTACGGTTCCATAGGCTTGGTCTTAACCCGCGGGCCGATCATCAAGCTAAGGCGATTGCTGACTCGAGCGGACGGCCAGATCGCAAGACACTATTTTTTAGTCCACTACTGTGGACGGGAGAGAAAGGAAAGTTGTGGTTGCGCAGCATCTAAATAGGATATAAACATTATTATATTAGGAGGATATGGGGAAGCTATCGTTGACAGAAGGTTAATTGGAAGTTTGAAAGACTTGGCACGTTTTAGTTTAGCGGGAGTAGGCAGTGGAGGTGCCCCTGTACACTATCAAAACTCAGATTTAATGCTTCATTCTATCATAAAGACCCAAAGATATTAAGCAAAGAAAACATTTTCTCGCTGACCCGCGAAGCGACGCGTAACTCAGCGCCTTGAACTAATTTGTCCATTATATTATTTTATGACTTGCGAGGTACAGAACCCCCCCCGGCGGATTATTCCTTGTCAATTTTGGTTTCAAAATGCTTGGTAATACTAGGCTTATTCGGGGACTAAAACGTAGCTGCTTTAGAAACCTGTATAAGGTATATAGCCTATAATTACAGGCTATGTACTCTATAATTACAGGCTGTACTCCCTGTAACTATAGGCTATTTAGTTCTATAAAAATTTAAATAATACTCTATAGCACTATTTATATTATTTTACAACTACTATAATTATAGGGTAAGTAGCCTATAGTTGTAGGGTACATAGACTGTAGTTGTAGGGCATATAGCTAATAGTTATAGGGCTTACGGCACGAGGCTAAAAAAACAGCGATAGGTCTTAGTATCACTAATATAGCCGACAAGGAATAATCCAGCGGGGGTTCTGTACAGGCTCTGCTCGTCGGTTTCGGAGCGAAAAAATATCTACCCGAAGTTCTCCTTTTTAGCCGAGTAGAAACAGAAACGGACCAAGGTCTTGCTTACTTAAATATAGCTTGCGTAGCTTATGTTCAGACAACTTCCCAAGTTGAATTAATCGATATGTTCTAAACTTGACATTTCACCTTAGTCTAATATCCATAAAATGAAAAGGAGAAATAGTATCTGCTCTCCTGCTAACCGCTTTCGCTTAGCAGTAGTTTCTAAAAACGAATTCCTAGCTTTATCAAATATAACACTTTATTGCATTCGCAGTTCATATTCAGATCTACATTTCTTAAGCAGTATCATAGGGAAAAGCATGGCTAAAATGGGGGCTTAAAACCAAAAAATTACAGCAGAAGGTGCTTTATAAACTTAAGGAAATGTATGGCAGATATAAGTTGCTACTCTTTAATTTAATGACTTACATTTCTTTTTTTTTTTTTGACTATTTATGTACGGAGTTAAACTAAAATATATCACCTTTAGAATATGATCAGATTCGCAAGAAGCCCAGATCCCCTTCATCTTTCGGCGCTTCTCCTCAAAGAATCTTGAAGTCGACGAGCCTCAATCATAAACTCTGCCCCAAAAGTCATTCTTCCAAGCTTCGGCAAACATCAAAGCAGTATCCTTCAGCGTGTCATGATTTTCATTCCCTTTTTTACACAACCAACTCATATTGATCGTCTTATCTCGAAGCCGTAACTCTGCCGTTTCCAACTGAGTGAACAATGATAGAGAAATTAGTGCGCCAGTAGTGGAGTACTGCCGACGGCACATACATGGTCCTTTGAGTGGGCAGAAAGACTCCTTATGAAGTTTTAATATATTGTAAAGGGTTTGGAAATTAATGAGACACCTTGCGGGGACCCAACTAGGTATATTGAATTCCGGAACGTCTGAAAAATCAATGACGATATGCTTGATAGTTGCTTGGTGAATCTTTCCGGTAAGAAACTTAAATCCGTCAGACAGTGATGGTGCTGTGAAGTAGCTCGAGACAGGCAGGTTCATTTTAAGCAAGAACGTTGTTGTATCTGGGACAAAGAGCCCAATGAGTGGACTTGATACGATGGTAGATGGACGACTCTTCTGCCATCCTTGGATCTCATCCTGAAGCTGCTTGCAAGTTGCAGCCAATGCTTTAGCAGGCAGGTATTGCCGTTGCGATGTAGGAGCCAAGAAGTTGAGATCGCAGTTCTGAATTACGAAACAGTCGTAAATGCAGAGGCGTATCTCTCTGGGGAGAAGCTGGAATTACTATAGTCTATATTGAATGTTCTTACCACAACCATGCATCCTCAGAGCTTCCTAGAAACGCAGAGAAATATTAACAGGTATAGATATATACTGTTGAATAGGCATGATTAATGGGCAGCAACATATGGTGGTAATAGTGTTGGAATTCTATGTTTTTTGTATGGAAGCTAGAGTGCCAGAATAGGCCTACTTATAGTAGGCAATCACATGACTATTCCCATATATTCACTGAATTTAACATATACTATTAATTTTGTTACATTCGGATATTAGTTCCATTCAAAATAGATTACATCGTTTATTCAGTTAAGTGAAATTCAGTTGACAGCCCAAGGTACTTTGCTTTGTGAACGCCCAAAAATCAAGGTAAGAACCAACCACTCTTCTCCCACTGACCCGGAGTCTTGAAGGATCTGGTGATATAATTATAGAGCTATGTAATTCGAAAATTGGAAGTCGACTCCTATTCAGTCGGTTGGGAAGCTGACGCGAAAATTCCTCATACCCTGCCCATTTCAAGCTTCTGGGCTGCCCTTTCCTGAAGAATACAAGAAAGTCATTGCTAGAGCTTCCCGATAAGGTTCAAGTTTCCCAATCGCTCGTGCTTTGTCATCAACGCTTAGCAAAGCTTTTTTTGCCTTTGTTTCTTTGGTTGTCACTATGCCGCAGCTAAAGCCAAAGCTCAAACGCATGTCTTCGTCGAATCCACTTTCCGAGTCGCCCGGGGCGGCGTGGGCAGTTCATGAATGGTGGATCTACATGCTGTTATTTGTATAATCCAATTAAATAGAAACATCTGGGAGAATATGACCATGCTTATAAAGAATAGTAAGGCCTTGAGTATGCCTTTGACCTTAGCAGGCTCAGTTCCAGAACGGATTTTCCATTCTTTCATTGAATCTCATTCTTCTATGGTTTCAAGGCACAATTAGATAAAGACATAAATTCCAACAAAAATCAGAGGTCTACTGATCGAAATATATTGTATTGTCCTTTCCCTTTCTTTTTTCTTCTTTTTGGAAGCAGCTTGGTTTTTGGAGGAAGGTCCCTTACAGTAGCACAAAGTTATTTTTTAGGATAATAGGGCTCTTCGAGTACGCTTATCTATATTGTGACTTTTTACGAGAATTATCCAGTATGTAATTGTTTTATGACAAGTCTACCTTGATAACGGCTAAACGCTGTCGTAGTGCTGAAGTCAACTTTCTAAAGTCCCTTCTCAGAGCCACTAATTAATTAACCAGGAGACTCCCACAAGCGGACATTATAGTTTGCTTTAAGAGTTTTATTTGATATTTCTTTAAGACTTTTCTAGTCCGAATATGCTATAAAGGTGATAATAGTCAAGTGTTGGAATTGTTCAGATTAGCCGAGACGCTTGGTTGTGCTAAGCGAGCAAGGAATATTTGTTGTCAAGGATTCGACATAAAAAGGGACACAGAATTTATTGCTGATTTTTTGAGAGTTTTCTAGCGTGTGAGAATAGTGATGAAGCATCATTAGCATTATACATACCGTGTCAAACAAGGACCATAAAGATTATTCCAAATTACTTTGCCCGTTCTGGGGTGCTTGAAATTCTCCCAAAATAAATCTCACCAGTTATTAGTAATAAGACGAACTTACTCCGGGGAACTTTTTGACGTCGAGTTCCAATGGCATACTCTAACTTCTATTGTTGACAACAGCAGCGGTTGTTATTTACCACCTTTTTCCACACCACATCAACAAAATTGTTCACGAATCTTTAGCTTGAGTACATCAATAATCATCCCATTGTCTCCAATAGAACTTCAAGGGGGTGGTTTTCGGTTTGGCAACACGTTCTTTTTCGGAAGTTCTTTCAGAAGCGAACCGATTGTTATCAGTAACTTCTAAAGAAATCTCGACTTCGAATCCAAAGCCCTTATCGAGATACGCTTATCGCGATAATCAGACAAATATCAACAATCCAGGTGCTTTCTGAACCGCAAGGCCTCGATATTTGGTGCAACGACGTCATAGGGAGTTTTGCTAGAATTCTCGACCTCCCCCCACACTCCACACTCGTCAACTTCGCAACTTCATAGAGTGACGACCCACAACTTCGTTCTCTGATCTATCCATCAGGTAGAACTCCCCAAACACCTAGAATCTTTCAAGGACGTTTTACCATTGTCTTCACTCCTTTGCCCGTCTTGGGAACTCGAGTCACGTACAAGAACCACTCTTCGCATTACCTCAGGTCTCTACAAGGGCAATCTCCGTTCACTGTAAGTTTCTGGCGCGTTTCTCAATTCTCCAACGACCGCTGCGACTGCATCGTCCTCAATCTATCTCAGAACATCTTTACTCTATCTCTCTGCTTCTACATTCTAGTCCTGAGCAACACGCTTGAGCTGCGGTTCACTTCAGCACTTTGGGCTTCAACTAACCCAGCATCCTCCAGATCCATCACAAACTTGACAGAGTCTCGGTTCAAGAGCATCATGCCTCGTAAAGTGCATTTAAGTGCAATCAAGGAGATTCAAGACTTACAAACTAACTGGGAGAAGTCGCAAATGGGGTCAGAGGCTTGGAATCGTCAGGAGGCTGCGGAGGCGGGAGTGCCCTTTCCACCTAAGGTCACATATGACGCTGATGAAGAAGAGGAGGAAGCAGTCGAGATGGAAGAACTAGAGTACCGTAGAGACAACGCTAACAAGGGAAAGGGTATCGAGAGAACGCCTGCTAATGACGGAATGGATTGCCAAGCTAGTTCTGGTGCTGGTGACGATGAAGGCAGCGACAACGCAAATGATTGGGACGGCTTTGACGAGAACGGTGGCCAGGATGATGAAGTGAGTCACTTTTGACCAGTAGTTTTACAATGCTGTCGTTTACTAAGTCTTACTAGAAGCATGACAAGGAGGATAAGGAAACGGGCGACAAAGCCGAGCCATCTTCGAGCTCTTCAACTGTAAGTCTCCCCATCCTGCTTCATCGTCGCCACCAAGAGTTGTAATGACCAACACTAGGACAATGCACCAAAGTCCAGGCCAGTTGGTGTCCGATACTCTACATACACCCGCGCCGACAACCCAAACTTTAATACGGCCCGATTTGAGCAAGGAAAACCTGAGCTGGAGCGCCTTAAGTTCTATCTTACAAACACCTCGAAGAAAAAGACTGGACCATGGAAGTTTCCGGGACGGAAAGACCCCAACGTCGTTGATTGGAAGTCGAAAGAATTTATTGCCAAAATTAATAAGTGGTTAAGACAAATCCTCAGCAGAACGATCAATAAAGGAGACGGCACGCCATCAGCAAATAATTCGGCATGGACGAAATTTGAGATGGACCTCCTTGAACACATTCTGCCGAAATATATCGTCAAGCACCAGAAGATTATTATGACCGCGGAAGATTGGAAGGTAGTCACCAAAAAATTCAATAAGGTCATCAATAATGTAAAGGTCCCAGTGGGTGCACCACTCGCAACTTCGGGTTCAGGCCCCAACGGCAATAGAACGGTTCCAAAGGAACGACTACTGAAGAAGCGGTCAGCAATTGGCTTGCAGTGTCATGTCTTAACAACATGGAAGCACTCTCTTGGAAAGACCGTTAGAGACTTACTGGCCGCTCCGAGGGAACCTGATGATGAGGACGAACTTGACTCGGAAGTTAGTAGCGAGGAGGAAAGTGACGACGATGAGGATTCTTCCAGCAGCTCAGCAGATGAAGACGAAGCCCCCCCAAAGAAGAAGTTGAAGACGGCGAGCGCTTCTGGCATTGTTACTGCTTAAGTCAGGGAGGTTTTTTTTTTTAATGAGGAATGATGTATGGCTTACGAATTAATTGTCTGTAACTAGTCGTTGGGAAAGTTAGCTAAATCAAGCGAGTTACCCACATTAAATGAGTTACATAAATCAAGTTGCAAAAATACCTAGATTAACTCAGTTACTCAAATCAACCTAGTGATTTCAGCCAAAAAAGTGAGTAATTTACATCAAGTCAGCCACCTAACTCAAGTGAGCGCCTCTCATCAAGTGAGTAACCCACATCAAGTAAGTAACCTACATTAAGTCAGTTACCTAGATTAACTCGGTTATCCAAATGAAAGCAGTTGCCTAAGCCAGCTCAGTATCCAAGACCCCACCGCCCCCCTTCCTTTATCATCAGTTCAAACCTGACTATACACAAACCGTAATCCGTAACCGCTCAACGCACTATCCAAATCAGTAAATTAATCTAACTAACCCACACTCAAACACTCCAGAAATATCAGCCCACACGAAGCGAGATTTAAAAGGGGGGATCTAGCGTCTGTTAGCGCCGAGCTAATGTCTTGGCAGCACAGTAGTATTGCTACATTCTAAACTTCGATGTTTAGCATTCATATCCTCAAGTCCGCTTGTGCACTAACAAATTTGTGATCATCCTCTAAAGTAGGAGGTTCAAATCCTTGTTAGTACCACATCAGTATCTCCTTCTTGAGATTCAAAACAAAATGCAAGTCAACCAGCCATTCCAAATCAAAATAACCAAAACAAAGGCACAATAACACAATCCCGTCACAAAACAGAAGTATTGTTATGAATAAATATATTCTAAAACTAGGACAATCTAAGAAAACCCCTCATCAAAGTAAACGCCAACAACGAAAGGAAAAGGTCAGAAACGTTCATCATACTACCCAACCAATGTCAAATCGCCTCCAGAAAAGAAAAAGCGCCTAACAAGAATCAACAAAAGAAATCCGCATCCGAGTCATCAACTCATATCGTTCCTTTCTTCTGATCCAATCTGTTTAGGTATCTATCTTTCTTTCTGTCCCTTCTCATTACTCATATCTCATGAAATGAAGAGTAAACAAAAACGCCCCCATCTAGCCAAAGAAAACACCGTCACATAATCCACTCCCCCCTCCCTC